>CM061132.1:46564988-47775628 GCA_030789695.1 Scilla litardierei | reverse complement strand
GAAAATCCAACATCGGGAGTCGTAGACAATGACGATGGAATTAATTGACACCAAAGGAAAAGCGATAAAATCAAATCAAAGTGTGCCAATTGTCCATTATCACAAAGTGAAGATCAAAATCATCAAAAATACCAAATAATTATTCATGAATTGAATAAAGTAACATACTCTTCAATATTCAATATTCTTGGTTAAACTTGTGCATGGAAAACAATTCTATACAATTATAGAATTATAATCTATTAAACCAAGTTTTTAATCGTCGAGCGACGAAATCACATTTCAAATGCATTCAACGAATATTAAAATGTGCACGACGAATAAAAGATAAAGAGAACGACGATGTATATATATAAAGAAGCAGCATGAGTACATCCAAAAAGATATCCAATATAAGAAGTACATCACATCAAGTGCTACATATCATCAAAAAAAGAGATACATCATACATCATCGACAGCATCAAAGTATATCAAAATAACCATCAGCAACATCATCCAAAGTGTATCAAAACAACCAACACCGAAACCCTGAAAGCTCAAAAATACATCAAAACAACTCTCAAACCCCATCCAAACCCAAAATACTCTCACATAAAAAAAATATCATCCAAAGCGTAGTGGAGAGTCCTCGAAACACGCGATCACGAGGAGGAGGCTGGATCTGCAGTGTCCGTGGGTCCAGTCGACGGAGTGGACTCAGGCTCTGCAGGGAGAAGAGGTGTCTCAACAGACGGAATCATCGGGGTAGGTGTGGAAGCAACAGCAACAGGCTCAACAACAGCAGGAACATCAGGAGTGTCAGCAGGAGAGGCAACAGGGTCAGCAGGAGGCACAGACGACTGAAGAGCTGAAGCAGAAGGCTCTGGAGCACCGGAAGTGGTGTCATCTCCAGGAGCAGAAGATGTGGTAGCAGCAGCAGCAGCAGTGGCCGTGGCAACATCGTCACGAGCCAAAGAAGTGACAAGCTCGTCAATCTCCTCATCGTCCATCTCCTCGGCCTCAGAAACTGAAGGAGGAAGATCAATCCCCATCATATGAGCCATACAGCAGACGACCTCCTCGGTACGAGCCAAACGCGACTCGTGCCGACGAAGAAGGCGTACGACATCATCTAATGTAGCAGGACGAGAGGGGGCCGCAGCAGCTGACGGAGAAGCCTGGGAAGCAGATGCGGTAGACCTCTGCACGTGACGAAGTGCCGCTAGAGACTTCTTCACGGCCGTCGCGTTCAGAGGAGTACCCAAAGGACGCTCATCGTCAGAAGGGAGAGGGACTCGGAAATGACGAAACATGAGAGTCAACAGACAAGGATATGGAATATGCGCAGACTTATTGGTCTTGCGTATACACTCGAAAGAGTCCATCTTATCGAGTATCACGCGAGCCCAATTAATCTCGCATCCCAAGAAAAGAGCGTAGATCAATTTCAAGAACGGCTGGGATGGAAGTGAAGATGATCCATACTTAGGGAGAAGACATGACTTCAAGATCAGGTTAAGGACCCACGCATTCGGCTTGAAAGATTTCGAAGGAACACCAATGAATGCGGAGGGAATAACCTGGAAGATATCTGAAAGAACTGACTGATCCAAGGAGGAAATGTCATCGACGGAAATTTCCGAAGGAAGGAGACCGGACGACGAACAACCAAGAATCTCCCCCAAGATTTCTGCCGTGAGAACTATAGGAGTTCCCAAGACAGTAGTCTCAATGGAGTGGCTGGCATCGTACTGTCCCCGAACACGATTGGCATAGAACAATTTCACTAGACGAGGATATGGTTTAGGATTGGCCTTGGGGTCGTATCGGAGATAATCAAGGAGACCACTATAGGAGAGTAGGTCAGTTAAGCCAAGGAAATCAGAAAACTGGACGTAGTGCTCCAATAGCATCGGGCAGTGTTCAATACGGTTGTAGGCCGCGAGACACAAAGGGTCGTCGCGACACAACGATATGTCAACACCCCCCGCTGGCATTGGGCCCTTTCCCTTTGGCTGGCGAGTCCTAGGACGAAGTGGAGGAGTGGGTTCCCTAGGGCCAGACTCGTCCTCAGGGACAAACTCAGGGTCAGAATCAGGTGGAGAACCAGGTGTGTGGAGAATGGGCTTTTTAGGCAAATTCTTTCTAGGTTGTAGAGTCACCGACCTCTGCTTCTTCAGAGGAGGCGAAGAGGGGGAAGCTTGGGTAGATTTGGCACGGCGCTTAGGCTTAGGTGGATTCCTAGGGTCGGAAGGCCCTACGGTCATAGGAGAAGCCCCAGAAGAGGCGATGAGAATCCTCGTCTTTGCCATAGCACGAAGAGCACAAGCAACACAAACTACAGGCTAGACAAACCCTAGAGAGATCAAACGAAATCGAAAAGCACAAACCCTAAGAGGAAAGATTCCGAAACCCTAGGAGCTAGATGAGATAAATAACAAACCCTAGAGTAGGAATCGACCTAGGAGAGGGAGGGAGATACCTAGGAGGAGGAGTCGACGGCGGCGAACGGCGGCGATCGACGGA
Source organism: Scilla litardierei (assembly GCA_030789695.1). NCBI lineage: Eukaryota > Viridiplantae > Streptophyta > Magnoliopsida > Asparagales > Asparagaceae > Scilla > Scilla litardierei. The sequence goes on along the minus strand of CM061132.1, from coordinate 47,773,121 downwards.
GAGGTGGCCGGAAGTCGACGGAATTTGAAAGGGGCTCGATCGGGGTTTGGGGGTTTTCGAGTTAGAGCAGGAGAGAAGACCGACTAAAAGAAATTTTAGTCGAATGAAATAAGATATAAGTCGGTCTGGAAGTGAAAATACACAAATGCCCTAACTCACTTAGTCGGTCACAGTTCAAGCACTGACCGACTAGATTACGATCTAGTCGGTCGGTCAATGAGCTTGAACCGACTAAGTCGAAACAGAGGCACAGAGGGATTTCTAGGGCAAGAATTAGTCGGTCGCAGTATATTCACTGACCGACTAGTTTTCAATCTAGTCGGTCGGTAAGTGTACTGTGACCGACTAACGAAAGAAAATGATAGGAGTTAGATATAGGCTTGATCTAGTCGGTCTAAGTTCATTTGCTGACCGACTAGATGAGCATCTAGTCAGTTGACAAGTGAACTTAGACCGACTAGAGGAGTCCAAAAATTGATAATTGATTTCTCTTCACAAACCACTTGGATGAAACATCATAACTCACTCATTAGTCATCTAACTTACCCCATAAAACATCGAAATCTTAAATACGACTTTCAAATACGAATTCGATCATAAATTCAAATATATCACATAAAATTCCCAAAAATTCAATTAATCTAGCATGAACAAAATATCGTGAAATCGAATAGCATGCAAGATAATTGAATGAAATATGAATCCTATATCTCGGATTCACCCATAATCCCCAATTCTCGACGCAACCGCACAAAGGAGTCCTCCTTTAGGGGTTTCGTGAAAATATCGACGATTTGCTTTTGGGTTTCAACGTACACTAAAATGATGTCCTTTTTAGCAACATGATCATCTAAGAAATGGTGTCGGACATCTATGTGTTTTGATCGGGAATGGTGCACCGGATTCTTTGAAAGACAGATAGCACTTTGGTTATCCACCATGATAGGGCTAGTATCACAATGAATACCAAAATCCTTCAAAGTGTGTCTCATCCAAAGAACCTGGGCACAAGCGGCACCGGCGGCAATATATTCCGCCTCGGTGGTTGAAAGTGATACAGAATTTTGCTTCTTGGAAAACCAAGAGACAAGAGAATTTCCTAGAAAATGGCAAGTGCCACTAGTAATTTTCCTGTCGGATTTGCATCCCGCATAATCGGCATCACTGTATGAGACTAACTCATACGTGCTAGATTTCGGATAAAGTAATCCAAAATCTAAAGTGTAACTTAGATAACTGAAAATACGCTTTACCGCTACTAAGTGAGACTCCTTAGGTAGAGACTGATAACGAGCACAAATGCATACGGCAAACATAATATCGGGCCTACTTGCGGTAAGATAAAGTAAACTACCTATCATACCTCGATATAGACGAATGTCTACATCCTTATCACCCGTATCCTTGTCGAGATGCGTAGTCGTGCTCATTGGAGTCTTTTTCCCGGAAGCACTTTCCATTCCAAATCGCTTAAGCAACTCCACCGTATACTTCGTTTGGTGGATGAAGATTGCATCGTTCATTTGGCGAATTTGGAGACCTAAGAAATATTTGAGTTCGCCCATGTGGCTCATCTCAAATTGTTCCTTCATAACATTAGAAAACTCTTCGCAAAGAGTGAAGTTAGTAGCACCGAAAATGATATCATCAACATAAATTTGAACTAATAAAATATCATTATTCGCATGCTTAACAAAAAGTGTAGAATCGGCTTCGCCCATTTTAAAATTCAAATCCAAAAGAAAATTCTTTAGGCGATCATACCAAGCTCGAGGAGCTTGTCTCAAACCATAAAGAGCTTTCTTTAGTTTAAAAACATGATTTGGAAATTTTTCATTAATGAAGCCCGGAGGTTGAGAAACGTAAACTTCCTCAACGACATCTCCGTTTAAAAATGCACTTTTAACATCCATTTGAAATAACTTAAAATTTTTATGGCATGCATAAGACAATAAAAGTCTAATTGATTCTAATCTAGCTACCGGAGCGAAGGATTCTTCGAAATCGATACCTTCCTCTTGGCGATAGCCTTGAGCAACTAACCGAGCTTTGTTCCGGATGACGACTTGATTTTCGTCGGATTTGTTCTTGAAGATCCACTTTGTCCCTATGACGGTGTGGTTCTTCGATGGCAAAGGAACAAGCTCCCATACCTCATTCCTCTCGAATTGAATGAGTTCCTCCTCCATGGCAAGGATCCAAGCACTATCTTCGCAAGCTTCAACTATATTCTTTGGCTCTATTGATGAGACAAAGGCACTATTGGCGAAGTGGTGGACTTGAGATCTCGTCTTGACACTATCATGAATATTGCCAATGACTTGCTCATGGGGATGGTCGCGGACGGTTTGAAGCCGCTTGGGAATACCTTGATCACTAGGCACATTCTCAACAACTTAATTAGTCGGGTTAGTCTCAATAGAATCAATTGAATCAATGGACTTAGAATTTTCAAATGAATCACATAAAACATCCATAGAATCATTGTCATTTGAAATTCTAGAAGTAATAAAATTCTCATTAAAAGAGACATGAAGTGATTCCTCGATCGTAGAGGATCTTTTGTTGTATATCCGGTAGGCTTTGCTACGTGAGGAATACCCAACAAATATCCCCTCATCCGATCTCGGATCAAACTTGTCCAAATTATCATATGTGTTTTTAATAAAACATTTTGCGCCGAAAACACGAAAATGTTTAACTTGAGGCAATCTACCAAACAACAATTCATAGAAAGTTTGTTTGGTGCCGGGCCTCAAAAGTATTCTATTAAACACATAGCAAGCGGTGTGTACCGCTTCCGCCCAAAATTGATAGCCAAGTTGACTATCTTCGAGCATAGTGCGAGCACACTCCACAATCGTTTTATTCTTCCTCTCAACAACACCATTTTGAGGAGGTGCGCGAGGGAAAGAAAACGTGTGAGTAATTCCAAGATCATCACAAAAATTTGAGAAAGACTCATTCTCAAATTCACCCCCATGATCACTACGAATAGTGACAATGGTGGTTCCGATGAGATTTTGTACTTTCTTTACAAATATTGTGAAGTTTTCAAAAGCTTCATTTTTATTACATAAGAAAAATACCCATGTAAATCTTGAATAATCATCAACGATGACTAGTCCATACCTTGCATTTCCTAAGGAAGCAACTCTAGTTGGCCCAAATAAATCTAGATGTAATAGCTCTAGTGGCCGTTTCGTAGAAATGCTTTTCTTAGGTTTAAATGAAGATTTAGGAAGCTTGCCACGTTGACAAGAATCACAAAAACTTTTCTTTTCAAAAATGAGCTTCAGAAAACCTTTAATGGAATTTAATTTCGAAAGCTTATAAAGTGTTCCAAAGTTCACATGTCCAAAGCGTCGATGCCATAAGTGTTGTTCACTTGTGTTGGCAACGAGACATTGTTCATATGACTTAGGAAGATCCAAAATATAAATATCTTTATGGCGTGTGTCCGAAAAATAATAATTTATTATTATCATTTGAAATATGACACAATCCTTTCGCAAAACTAACTTTGTAACCTTTGTCACAAAGTTGGCTTATTGAAATAAGATTATGATTTAAACCATCAACTAGATAAACATCGCTAATTAAGGGTTTAGAAGGGTTACCCACTTTACCAACACCGACGATGGTTCCGCTCTCATTGCCTCCGAATACGACGCGATTTCCATTTGCAATGGGAACAATTCCGGAGAGCAATTTAGCGTCACCCGTCATGTGTTTTGAACACCCGCTATCGAGTATCCAATTCCCTTTGGAGCTAAATTTATATTTGTTGCTCCTTTTCTTTTTCTTTTCCTTGAGTACCTAAAGATAGAGACTTTCATATCATGGTACCCAAGGTCATTGGGTCCTCAAAGGTTAGACCTTTGGAAGCCAAGTCCAATTGGACTTTGACTTCCCCACATAATTCCTACTATGCACAACATTCGAAAAATAAGCATTCATATATACTTGTTTTTCATCCATGCTTGTGTCCTTCGGGCTCCAAATAGTGAAAATTTTGGGAGCCATCATCCTATTGGGTGCATGCATGCGACGTTGATTTCTACGTGATGCATGTTGTGGATAGGCATACGGGACATGATGGAATGGTGCACGACGAGAATTATTCATATGATGCGGTGGGTGAACATATGCATGTGTGGGAACACGTGCGTGAGGGTGTCTCACATGGTGTGCACGTGCCCGAGAATGTGTTGTATAAAAATCATCATATGTGTGAGATGGTGGAGTAGGACGTGTGTTCCTACGTGGCATGGTATTGGTGTACATATAAGCATGCCCCTTCTTTGGAGGTCCACCCGAAGTGGGTTTCTTTCCAAAAGAGGGCGTGGACGAGGTGGAAGCACCATTGGTAGATGAACTACCAATAGAGTGTTTGCTACCACTCGTAGAGTCACCGGAAGTTGGCCTAACAAAGGTAGTGGCCGCTTTGGATGGACATCCCATCGTATACCCCAAACCAATGTGGTGATTGGCCGGAAGTAAGTCACTTAGGATTTTATCCAAATGGTCCTTACCTTTGTTGAATTTGTTAATTCGGCCCAATGTGTTCTCATATTTCTCTTTGAGAGAACGCATAGAAGTATCCAAATTGGATACTTGCGATGTGAGCACAAAAACACGAGATTTAAGATTCTCGTTCTCAATACTCAAAGTCGAGTTTTGAGAAGTTAAATCCGCTATCCTATGTTCTTCCGGATCCTCGATGCTAACATGTTCAAGTTTAGATTTGAGATTAATAATCTCATTTCTTAACTCTTCAACAACGGTGTCGTTGTTGGTGACGATAGTCTTAGGCGAGGTTTGAATGCTAGCTAGGTCATCTTTTACTTTAGTATATCGATTTACTAATTTTGTATATTTAGACCATAAGTGAGAGTTAGCATCCCTAAGATCATCCATCGTTACCTCATCGCCTTCGTCGTCGCTATCATCGGAAGAGGAGGATCCTTGATCGTGCTCCTCTCTCGCCATGAAGCACATGTGCGCTTGCTCCACTTTCTCATCATCCGACTCTCCGCTTGAGGAATCCTCGGAGTCGGTGAATGTAGTTCCGACAAGTCCCTTTTGTACCCCTTTTTGTACTTCTTTGACTTGTCGAACTTTGGCGCCTTCCACTTCTCCTTTTGCTTGTTTTGAGGACAATCCGCTTTGATGTGTCCCGGCTTATTGCATTTAAAGCACAAAGGTGGAGAGGCGTTAGTAGAAGTAAACTTAGATTTTTGTTTGAAGTTACCCTTTCGGAAGAAGCGATTGAACTTCTTTGCCATGAGTGCAATGGATTCCATGTCCATTTCTTCTTCCGAGTCCTCATCATCGGTAGAGGTGGATGAAGCCGCCTTGAATGCAATCGCCTTTTTCTTAGGCGCATCTAGGTTCAAATAGGACTTCATCTTTTCTTGTAACTTCACCTTGCTATCTTTGCATACCTCGTATGACATCAAAGTACCCATTAGTTGAACAACGGTATATTTATTCATGTCATTACCTTCCTCGATGGCGAAGGTACGTTTTTCCCAAGAAGAGGGAAGTCCTTCAATAATCTTTGAGCACTTCTCCTTTTGAGTGTAGGACTTGCCGAGGGCCTCTAACTCGTTTATTATGTCAACGAAGCGAGCGTAATATTCTTTCATCTTCTCGCCCTGTTGCATATGAAACATTTCGTAATCTTTGTTTACGACTACGAGTTTAGAGTCTCTTACCCTACTCGTCCCTTCATGAAGAATGAGGAGGGAGTTCCAAATTTGATATGCACTCTTACATGTGCATATCTTATTGAAATCCTCGGGCTCCAAAGCGCATTGCAAGGCGTTCATTGCCTTGGCATTGCTTACCTCCGCGGCGACCTCCGCGGTAGTCCATTTCTCAAAGTCTTCTTCTTTGGGTTCGATGTATTCCTTCATTGTAGTCCTCCATAAGGATGCACTCCGGAGGAAAGTCTCCATCCGGCACTTCCAGTACCCGTAGTTGGTACCGTTGAAGAATGGAGGCCTCGTAGAGGAATGTCCTTCCATCACCGATGACGCTCCTTCACGGTTCCTGAAGGTGTCATAGGTGGAAGGTGGAGGCACGGTCTTGTTGTCGTTGGCAGACATAGCTGAGTATCTGGCTCTGATACCAAATGTAATGCCCTACCAGCTACTGCACAAGTACTAGAGGGGGGGTGAATAGTACTTTAAAATAATAAGGAGTATAATTCCAAATTAAATTGCAAACAACTACCAAATCAATTTGCGGAAGCTTAAATTGAATGACAACAATTAAATTAACAATGCAAACAAACGATGTTAATGGGTTCGGATCCACCCAAGTCTCCCCGACTTATTCCCGGTGATCCTACGTCCCAACCACCCGGATCCCCTCCGGATACTTGAGTTAGAAACCCTAACTCAAGATTTCCACTATGAATATCTTGTGAAAAACCTTCACAAGATCAAATCATACATGCAATAGCAAACGTGAATCCCACAACCCGGGATCACAACCTTCTCTCACAACCGAGAGAAGCACAAAGCAATATTAAAGAGTTTAATATGAAATAAACAATCTTACCACAAAATCCTATACCTTGAGTTTTTCTTACCCAAAAGGTGAAATGAAGGATTTGAGGAAGATGAAATCTCCAAAACCTAGCACCAAGGAAATGACCAGCAATCGGTGCCTAGGAAAGAGTTGGAGACTTGGATCAAGCAATAGCTTGAAGAGCTCACCAAGAACAAGCTTCTCTCTAGATCTAGAAATGAGAGAGAATGGATTTCTTGTGAGGAAGAGAGCTTTAGATTTGAGGGAGAATAGCTATCTCTTTAGAACTCAATGGATCTCTTAATGGCAGCTCTTCCCTAGATAGAAATGACCTAGGTTCGTATTTATAGGGTCCCATAAAAACAAGTTAGGTCATTCTCCAACGGAAAGAAATCTGAGAGGATTAGTCGGTCAAAGAACAAACACTGACCGACTAGTTCATCAACTAGTCGGTCAGTCACATAGCATGGACCGACTAAGAGAAGATCTGAGAAGAGATAGAATTTCAGACCTAGAAATCTAGTCGGTCCAAGAAGACTGTCTGACCGACTAGTTTCACAACTAGTCGGTCAGTCAATGAACGTAGACCGACTAAGAGCAAAAAGAATTAGTCTGAAGACAAAGTGACTTAGTCGGTCCAAGAACAAAAGTTGACCGACTAGATTGTCAACTAGTCGGTCACCAAACGTTCTTAGACCGACTAACGATAAACAGTAGCTCAGGAGAAATTTAGAGTGAACAGTAAGTCACAACTAGTCGGTCAAAGAAGCATCACTGACCGACTAGTTCACAAACTAGTCGGTCGGTGAGTCAACGTAGACCGACTAACTGTAAACAGTAAAGTCAAAGAAATTAAGGAATCAAACTAGTCGGTCCAAGAAGAGTTGCCGACCGACTAGATCACCATCTAGTCGGTCAGTACTCCTTCTTGTACCAACTAACATGCACAATAAAGTCCGAATCGAAGCGCGATGCTTCGAGGAAGTTAGAATGAACTTGTGCAAGAATCCTAGAGCTACGAAATGAGCGAAATGAAGATAGAAACGTAAGATATACTCAAGGCTTAACATTCTATATATCGAAGCTAAAAGACTATAAATAAAACCTTATTAATCGGTCTTCGAGAGCTTCGATTCATTCTTCATAACTTCCAAAACGGCGCAAGAGCTTCAACGAAGCTTTGGACATGAAAATGAGCTTTGGGAAGTGTTGAGATGTCGCTTTGAATGTTCTCGTGAATTTGGCGACGATCTCCAAAACTGCGCTCACAAATTGTTAGTTCATGGATTATTTATGTTTGCTCATCATCAAAACCAAATCCGGGGAGTCCAATATTCAACAAAAAGTGCTGACGTGGGACATGGATAACGAAGCTGAGGAGGAGGATGAGGAACATGAAGCCCACTCCTGCATGGCATTGATGGCCAAACACACTGAGGTAGAATCTCCCACTAAAGATGAATTTTTAGAAATCTGTAAAGGAATGCAACATAGAATTGATGAGCTAGAAGCTGATGTGGAATGTTATAGGAATGATAACTTTGATATGCAACAAACGGAGTATGACATGTCTATAGAAATGAAAAACATTAAAGAAGAGCTTGTTGCATGCAAATCTACCATCACTATTTTAGAAAAAGAGAAAGCTAGCTTGCCTGAAAAAATTGATTGTCTTTCATGTCCCTCTTTATTAAAGGATATTAGCATGTATAAACTAGATAAGACAAAGCTTGAAGTTGAAAATGAATTGCTTTCTGAAAAGATTAACATGCTAAATCTCGAACTTAAAGAAAAAATGAGGGATTTTGAAAAGAAAGAAGAGGAAAACAAGCAAGCTTTCATTAGTAAATGCACTTTGCTTGTGAATGAAAATGATATCTTGAAATCCAAAGTCACCACCCTAGAATTGTCATTAAAGAGATTTTCCATTGGAAAACAAAATTTGGACATTATTCTTGGAAATCAAATTTATGGCAATAATAGGCGAGGACTAGGATATGGTCTTAAAAATGTTGAAAAATCAAAATATAGAAAAGTTCACATTGAATCAACAAAGGTTGGAAATTTTCATGCTAAGTGCTTTACATGTGGATGCATTGGTCATACTTCATATCATTGCAAATATAGGAACAAAAATATTAAGTTCAAACAAATATGGGTTCCTAAATCTTTGATGACTAACGTGAGTGGACCTTGTTGGATTCCAAGGTCACACACGACACCTCTTTTGTAGGTGGATGAAAATTTGACGAGGAGCGATAAATTAAATGTCTCATTACTTTCTAGCTCCTTAGTCAAACGGCGACGCGAAGGTATATCTCATTCTTTGAACTTAATGAATATCTTCATACTTTTTTTTTCTTGTGTGTGCGTGAATTTTCTTTGTTTGTGTGCTAGTAGTTGCATTGCTTGTGTGCATGATTATTTTTGTTTGTGTGATTGCATCTCATGTTTGCTTTAGTACTTCATGCATATTTTTTTTAAAAAAACTGAAAAACTGAAAATAAAAAAAATTGGTGCTTAAATGTGTATCTTTCTCTTTGATTCATTAAAAGAAGTATTCATGAAAGATTTTTATATCTATGTAGAAATTAGTGTATTATTTCTTATGCCACATGCGCATGTTCATCTTTCTAAATATTCATGGCATGTTCAATGACTGAAAATAACTTGATTTCTACACCAACTACTTCACTTCCACATGTATTAGTATTGTTGCACATTTGGAGATATCGTCTATGAAGTATGGAATGTGAATGTAGGAGGAAAACTTAACTGAATATCTAAGGGATATGATATACCTTGCCATGGATAAAAATTGAGCAAAAGAAATTATTGGTATAAGTATTAAAAAATGTGAAAACAAAAGATAATTGCTCTGTATGGAAAATGGATACAATCCTTGGAAACGGTATTACCCACGAGTATCCAACATAAGCTTTATGGGTAAACTTTAGCGTTGGTGTATTTACTCATCAAGCAATGCCACCCCCGCATCTAAGAGTCCTTGTAGGCTATGTTTTTGGGGTGTGATACCTTGAACTCATTTTTAATGAGGTGGGAAAAATCAATCCTAGGTGATAGAATGTTATTGGAAAATGTGGATTGGTTCCGGTTGACTTTCTTAATGATTCTCTCTATGTGCTTCAATTTTAATCATCACACGTACACGTTGGTGTTGAAGTCTTAGTTGTTTAATTTCATTGGATTTTGACTTGAGTATTCTATGATTGTATACATGCAATTGTTAGTATTGGCTTATAATGCTCTCTGTTTGCATGGTATATGTTTTTGACTTCGTGTTTCGACTTTTGATGATAACAAAGGGGGAGAAAAATTTGAGAAAGATTTGATATTAATGCATGTGAAAATATGATTGTTTGACTAATTGTTTGATTAAGGGGGAGCATTCATGAATATTGGGAAAGCATTAAAATAGGGGGAGCATGCTTCTTGTTAAACTTTGCACATCGGTGTTTGCACATCATTCCATCTCATTGCATGTCACCCAATATCGTCACACTTTCACACACACTATTTGGAAACTTAATGCTCAAATCTTGTAATTAGTTTGTCATCATCAAAAGGGGGAGATTGTTGGTAGCAACGATCTATGAACTTTGTGTTTGATGATAACAAATGTGTGTGAACATTTTAACGTGTGTGTTAAGTGTTTCAGTAACGGCGAACGTACTAATTCAATGATGTCTTGATCAACTATGGGATGAGATGGAGAGGATCACTTTGGATTGAGTTAAATCAATTACGGACCACCAATTGGAACTCACGCACTTATATTAAGTATTTTCGTGTTTCATCTCTTTGTTTTGTGTGTGCAGGTGCAAAGACGGCCTATATTTTTTTTGCAAGGGAGACTTGCGGCACACACACCAAAAGAAATTGCAGGGCATAACTTATTCTCCTCCAGCAAAACATTTATGTGATGCTCATCTATATGGAAGTTTTTTTTAAAAAATTATTATAAGTGAATTGTTTCTTCTTCTCCACTAACGTGTGTTTAAGCTTTAATCACAATCTTTTTTTTGGTTTGTTTTTTCAGGCACATTGGGGCAAACGAAATTTGTGAGGAGAGCCATTAAATAATCTCTGATGTGTTGGCCGAAATTTGTGGCCGAAATTTGTGGCCGAAATTTGTGTGAGGAGAGAGGCTTGCGAAATTTCTGATGTGTAGTTTTTTTCTGGGCTTGCGTAAATCCAAGAGAGAGGCCGGCCCATTTTAAATATCTCTCTACCCTTAAAAAAAGGAGATGATGAACCCTAAGGTTTCTTGAAGCAGCCGTAGGTTTTTAAAAAGGAAAGATTTTCTGTTGAAAGCCCCCTCTCTCAGCCGCATGAAAAAAAAAATCAAGAGCACAGCCGAAAGAATTGAAGAGAATCCCAAGGCCAGCCACGTTAATGCAAAGCTAAGTCTTTTTATCTAATATTTCTCTCTCCCACTCACTTTGATTTGCATGCATAGATCACAAGCCTTTTTGGATTCAATTATTAACAAAGCTATTCATAAGAACTCATAAGTCTGTGCTTTAAAGTTGATTTATTTTTAAAGACATTCTTTTAAAAAGAGGAACATCCGAAAACAATTTGAAAGAGGGTTTTAACCGGCCAAAATTTTTTTTGAAGCTGGCAAATTCATTGAGATGTAATGCTCACTGTTTTTAATACTGACTTGGTTTGAAATTTGGTTGCTCTTTTGTTTTACAGGCACAAAATTAATACAAGAGGGCAACGCAATCAAGGTCACGCAAATTCCTTCAGGCGCCGCATGATTAATAAATTCCCAAGAGCCGGACTTCTCAAACTATGAAGAGCCACACTAAATTTCCCAAGCAGCCGAATCCTTGTTGTTTGAAAGAAGGGCAATTGCGTTGAAAGGTGGAAGCAAGCCGCCCTCTATTGGACAATCTCAAAGCTACCGACTTTTAACAGGGAAGCAATAATAATAATAATAATAATTCTCCCTTGCATTAAACAAGAGCATTGCTTTATTTTCTCTTGTGTTTACAAGTTGCAGGATACTAAGAATAAGGCGCATGCATCAAAAGTTGAAGAGCAGGGATGCCGAAATTTTGCAAAGATTGTTGGGAACTCAAGAGGAGTTCAATTGCCGCAACTTGAGTTGTCGTTGGCGAGAGACTACTACCATTTGTCAGACGACGTCTGGCCCGTGCTTATTGACGAAGACAACACCGCTACACGATCTGAGCATTCTAAACTCTCTTGTTTATTATATTGTGTAGTATTGTGTTAGATCTTTGTAGGGGAAACTTGTTTACCATCTGTGTTACTTTTTGGGGACCTGACGACTTGGGAGTTGTCACGGAGGGATAGCATCTGACTAGATTGAGAGTGTAGAGCACGTGGTGTGCGTACGAGCTAGGTGAGAGTAGATTTGGGATCTTGACTCACTGTAGCTGTACTTGATTACATATCTATCTAGTAGTTGCTTTCGGGGCTGGAGTAGGTCGTGGGGACGACTAAACCAGGGTATATCTGTGTGTACTTTGTGATTGCATTCTTTTTACCCTGTCTGTGCTTATAACTGCGTGTGGTTGTTCGTAGGTTGCACGAATATTTTTAATAGCCTATTCACCCCCTCTAGGCTACGATCTAGATCCAACATATGTGCCGCGAAAAGTGCCCACCCAAAATGAAATACGACGCGCTAAATAATGAAACGAGTATACCTGAGCATGCCGCGAGATCAATCAGCAATGTGTGCAAAGATACGCCTCCTCCGCAAGGCTCCCGATGCATCAAAAATCTCTCCAAAGCTCTCCCAAGCTTGCCTGAAACACAAACGATAAAATCAGTCAATAATAATCAATATATATGGGGAAGATAAGGGGTAACAGATATATATAGGAGCTGATTTGAATTTGGGGCGCAACGGGCGTACAAATCGGGAGAAAAGAGGAGAAAATCGAATTTCGGCCGATTTGGGGATTACCGGCGGCGAGGTAGGGCGGCGCCGGCGGCGTGCTGCGACGGGGCGGGGTCGGATAGGTGAAGGGACTCACGGTTTGGGCGATTGGGGACGGGGAAGCAACGGGCTCGGGCGAAGTTTGGGAAAAGAGGCGCTTCGAAATCCGCGCTGCCCGCTCAGTGATTATATAGGATAGTTACGACTCGGCTGAGTGATAGGTTCACTCGGCCGAGTGAGACATGAAATAAAATTTCGAAAATATCTCGCGCAAGTTACGGCTCGGCCGAGTGACCTTTCCCACTCGGTCAAATGGATAAGTTCCATTCGGCCGAGTGGCATAGCCCCTCAATAATTTTTAGAGCGTGCATAGTATCTGATTCACTCGGCCGAGTGACAAGTCACTCGCCCGAGTGGAAAATTATACTGTAATGCGAAAAAAATAATAGAGAGTTAGTAAGAACGAGCTTCCCTAATCTGCACTCCACTTGGCCGAATGGAGTCTTTGCTCGGCCGAGTGACATATGTTACTCGGCCGAGTGGAACCCTGTTTTCTGCAACGGCTCTCTGTTTTTGCTCCATTCTCTGTTTTTCTTCATCCAGTCAGTTCCTTCCTCATCCTGGGGCTTGAGCACGTTCCTGAAGTGCTCTCCCTTGCTTTGGACATCCTCCATCTGAATGATCTCTCTTTCTCCATCTGCTGTCATGAAAATTAGGACCAGTTGTCACGATTTTCATAGACACTAGACTCCAAACACTAAGAAAAATCTAAAAAAGAAACAAGATTCAAATAAAAACAATGTAAAACCGTCGGGTTGCCTCCCGACAAGTGCTTGTTTAAGGTCACGAGCTCGACCCCTTAAGATTTTCGTTTAGTACATGATGTTGGGCGCATACGAGATACGCCCATCGAATTTACCGGGAAGGCCACTTGGATTTGGTTGTTGGTGGTTGTCGGCCTTCCTTGGAATCCCCTCATCATGGGTAGATTTGGGGGATAAGTCCCCCAAGCTTGAGCTAGCACCAATTTTCTTCCTCCTCACCGGTGACGCCGACCTTATATTCGGTGGAGCTTTCTTTGGATTCTTGGTCGTTGAGAGCTTGCAAAGCTCCCTTATCCTTACGACATCAGCGTCGCCTTCATCATCGGCCATGGAGCTATCCGGAGGGTCCTCCAACTTTTCTTCAATGCTAGAAATTTGGCCTTCTTCAATGCCATCATCATGGAGAGCACCGATGGAGTGCGGAATGGCTTCGTCGATCACCTCATCAAGGAGGTCCACATAGTCCAACTCCTCTTGGTAGGGCATATGCTTCATGGCTTTGGGTATGTGGAACTCAACCTTGATGTTCCCGACATTCAAGGATAACGTTCCTTCTCGCACGTCGACTATAACGCCAGCGGTGGCCAAGAACGGGCGTCCAAGTAGAAGTGAAGTGTCGCCCTCTTCCTCGATGTCCATGACGACGAAGTCGCAAGGTAAAAATATCCCTCCCGGAACTTGTAGCGGAATGTTCTCCGCAATCCCTACCGGCCTAGTGACCCGACCATCCGCTAGTTGTATCCTCATGTCGGTTGGCTTCAAGTCGGTCCCCGTATTCAATTTTCAGAACATGCTAAGGGGCATTAGGCTCACACTTTCTCCCAAGTCAACTAAAACCTTTTGCAATGGGACTCCTCCAAGTGTGCACGGGATGCGAAACCTTCCGGGATCCTTGAATTTCGCGGGCGCCTTTTCCTTCCGGTTGAACCAAGTCCCTTGTTCGGCAAGCATCATTTTCTCCTTCCTATTCTTTCCCGATATTAAGTCCTTCAAGAATTTTGCATACGACGGGATCTCCACTATAGTATCTAGGAAGGGTATGTTGAGGCTTACTCCCCTCAAATATTCAAGGAACTTAGCGAGCCTCTTCTCAATTTTGGCTCTTGCCGACCGTTGTGGAAATGACACCGGTGGAATGTAGGTGCGCTCTTCGTTGGGCTTCCTCACTTCAGAATTTCCGCCTCCTTGTGGCTCCCTTGGGCTCTCCTCCTTAATCGCCGACTTCTTGTCATCCAAGATTTCTTCCACGGGCTCCTTTGTTTGGACCATGACGGGAGTAGTATCCTTCCCGCCCCTAGTTGTGACCGCCACTACCGCATTTATATGGCCGGTATTATTTCATGGATTAGGCTCCGGTTGAGCCGGCAATTGTTGGGTGTTTTTGTTAAGCAACGTGAGTTGCTATGCTAGTTGAGCCACTATGGTATTCAGAGAGTCTTATTGCACAATCAACCGAGTGTTTATCTTCTTTTGTTCCACCATGAACTCCTCTACCCTAGCTTCATGATCCGATCTTAGGTGTGCTTGAGGTAGGTTAGGAGCTCTCCAACCTTGATTATAACCGGGCGGCCTATACGGTCCCGCTTGTTGCCTAGGCGGGTAATTTGGTTGCGGTGGCCCCCTTGGTTGGTATTGATGTTGTGTAGGTGGATGCCTAGCTTGAGGTTATTGCGGCGGTGGTGGGTTTAGGGCTCCTTCATTATTTGCATACGAAAATCCCTGATGGTTCCTTGCGGCCGGGTTGGCCCAATAACTGGAGTTCCCCGCAACATATTGCACTTTCTCCAAGGCTCCCTCTCCTTGCTCTCCTCCTACGAACATGACTTGAGATGGATCTTACCAATCACTCATATTGCTTACCGGCATAGATGTAGAGGGAGCTCCATGTGGCTCCGTGATATACTTCTCCAATCTCTCCACTACCTTGTGGAGAGAGTCAAATTTGTTCGAAATCTCCGCTACGGCCTTGGCTTCATATATGCTAGTGGTCTTCAAAGAGTTAGAAGAATGTCCTCCCTCATCGCCCCATTGTTGATTATTAGTAGCCATCTCCTCTAATAGGGCCGTATCTTCATCCGCCGTTTTGGAAAGAATTGCTCCGTTGGCGGTTGCATCTATGATCTGCTTCGTGCCCGGTTGGAGTCCATTATAAAAAATGTGAACTAGCTCCCATTCTTCTATGCTGTGATGGGGGCATTGTACTGTAAATCCTTGAAGAGCTCCCATGCCTCGTATAGGATCTCCTGCGATCCTTGCTTAAAGGACATGAGTGCGCTCCTAATCTTCACCGTCTTAGATGGTGGGTAGAATTTATCCACGAAAGCATTAGCCAACTCATCCCAAGTAGTGAATACTCCATCCGCCTGCGTCCTCAACCAATATAAAGCTTTGTCACTGAGGGTGAAGGGGAAGAGTCTCAAGCGGATAGCATCAACGGAAACACCTGGTATTTGAAAGGTGGCGCACTTGGACAAGAATAGCTGCAGGTGATAATGTGGATTCTCATGTGAGTTCCCATGGAAGGAGTCTTGTTGCATTAAACCACCAATCCCGATTTGAGCTCAAAATTCTTATCCGCCGGCAACTCCGGCATGGCGATGGAAGAAGTGGTGGAGGAAGTCTTAGGCCGTAGCCTATCTCAGATGGATATAATCCTCGCCATACGTGCAGCTAGTTCTTTCGATGTCTCCGTGCGGTTTATACAATTATCCTCTGTAGCATGCCTTCTCTCGTCTCTGATTCTCCTCTCGGTACGTTCGATCTCCGGATCAAATATAATATCCTCTGGATCCGCCGTCGATCTCATGTTCATGCAAAGAGAAACAGAGTTTCAAAGGAATTGTTAGCACGAAAGAGGAGTGAAATAAAAAATTAATAAAACAAAAGGAAATAGCTAAGTAGGAAAATAAAACACTGTTGCCTCCCCGGCAACGGCGCCAAAAACTTGATCGTGCCCCGGGAGTACACACACCCGGGATAGACGACTTGTAGTTTTACCGCAAGCGCATGGTGTAGCGGCGAGCGGGTATCAAACTCAGGGAGGACTAATGGCAGTGTCTCCTTCCAATCACCTAGCTATCAAGAGGATCGAGAATCGTTTGGGGGCGAACAGTCACAATCGTGCAAATATCAAGAGAAGTATCAATTTAATAAAACGTCTAGGGATAGGGAATCCCCGCTACGTACCATCTCTCATCATCGTGATTCATAGGTTTCATCATTGCTAAACTTGAATGTGGGTGAACTAGTTGCAACTAAATGTAGAACCAAGCTCATGCTCTCGCGCTATTGCCGGTCTATAGCAAACCTAGGATAGGGCCCAATCTCTTGCAAACCCTAGCCTAAGCCGCTAGCATGAAGAACGACATTATCGTTCAATCGTATCTCGAGCCCACTCTCGTGCAAACTCGAGCTACGACCTAGGTTGTGATAGTTCCTATCCGTCCAATCTCTTACAAACAGATATTGGTATTGATTCACAATTGAAAATCCTAGCTTTGGCCCAATCTCTTGCAAACCAAGTCTAGAGAAATCCCATCGTCAATCTAAATCGAATTTCTAGGCCTTCCTATCAATTGGGCCCAATCTCTTGCAAATCCCAATCGATATGAATTCCTAGCTATCCGTAATTAATCAATCCCAACCTAACCCTAATCAATTCTAGCAACAATTTTATAAATTCATCACAATTTAGAAATAGGGTCCATAGGGTTCATCCCTACGCCCTAAGACGATGGCACTACTCAATATTCATCATGCAATTCTCAGAAAAATCAATAATAATATCAAGAGAATTCATTGCAATAGAGAAATAGCTAATAAAAATTGAGTTTTTGATAGGAAATATACAAACCAATGAAGATCCAATGATCCCAATGAGAATCCAATAAGAGTAGCCTTTAAATCTTCAAAAAGAAAGTCTAAATCTAATCAATCGTTCTGAAAAGTTCCCAAAAAGGCTGCCAAAAGCTCCTCTAACTAGGGCAAAAACTGGGTTTAAATACCCCCTAAAATCACCCAGAAAATCGTGACCAAACTGCTCCTGCGTAGCCCAGAAATCGCAACTTTCACAGCAGGCGGAGCGGCTCACTCGGCCGAGTGACAGACCCTGTAAGAAAACAGTAAGTCAGGGGGTCTCAGGGTCTGCCTTCGGAGGTGACTCGGCCGAGTATACTTATCCGTTCGGTCGAGTGGCTTTATCGTTCGGCCGAGTGACTTTCGACTGGATCTTCGAAGAATACAGTAACTTCGGCCTTTCTCTGGACAATTTCCCTGTACCACTCGGGCGAGTGAGATTTCTCACTCGGCCGAGTAGGTTTTCTTCGTTTGGCCGAGTATACACTGAAATTGACTCTGTGTGCGTATCCGTTCTGCTCAGCCGAGTGTGGCTTCTTGTTAGGCCGAGTGAGTGCTCCACTCGGCCGAGTGGCATGCTTTAAATGCCCAATCTTCTCCGTTTCTCCTCCTCGTCGCTCTTACGAAGTTCCTTCTTCTTCCACCCATCTTCCATCACTGAATGGCCCTTAAATGAGCCGTGGGTGACACTCCTTAGCGCTTGCGAACCACTTGATCTCAAAATCCCTCCGAATCGCTCCATATTTCCTGAAAACGACAAAAACAAGAAATAGTGAAAAGCATCGCAATATTGTTGACCGGCGCCCCGCATGGTATGCGGCGGCGCGGTGTCGTTTACCGCAAGTTTAACGGTTAGTGTAGGGTGCGGTAATATCGAACTCAGGGAGGCGAGATTGTGCTTGAGTCAGGTAGGACCTAAATCACCCCGAGGGGCGAGCTAGCCCGAATCGGTGGATGGTTGTCACGAAAGGAAATAAGAGCGTAAGAACGAAAAGAAAGTAACCCGGGACTTTGGTTTCCAACCCGACGTGAGACTCTTGCCGACGCGGCCTATTGGTATGGATAGCGATCGGGATTAGGGTCTAATGGTGGGACGTTGCCTCTGAAAGTGGTACCGGCGTCCCATGGGCCCGATATTCCGGTCGGTGCCCAGGATGATACACCGGACTTCCCGGATTCGATCAGTGGGCACTCCCGTGTCCATAAACACTGATCGATCCTGGGAGCACTAAGCCCACAACGATAACTCCCAACATGTCGTCCTGCCGCTCCCGCGTGCTAGGATTCGACGTCAACGCTAAGGGTGTGAGCTATGGCTAGGGAGTCAACCGCCAAGTTTATTCCCCCTTGGCCCGACGGTCAAAGGCGGTCTTTTTCCCGCCGATGACAATGAAACACCCCGTGTAACCGTTAGATTCCCACTCCCTATCGATTTCCTGACCCTACGGACGCATCGGGAAGAGCCCCCGAAGGGGTTTCCACCAAAATCCCAGATTTGGGAACTACTCACAAAAATTCATGAAAAAGCGATCTAAATGAAATTTAACCGTTGGAATCATAATCAAGCAATTGCAATGCAGAAGTAATAGAGTAATAAAGACAATACTAAAATTTTAGAAAGATCTGAAAACTTACAAAAGAGTAGCAATTACAGCCGTCACAAGGAAATAAAACAGTAGAAAAACAGCAACTCCCGTTTCTGGAACCCTAGGGGTTCTATATATAGGCCGTCGCATCAACCGATCGGTTGAAAAGTCAACCGATCGGTTGATCCGTTACAAATAGATATCAGAAAACGGCGAGTTTTCATCCGATCACATGAACCGGTCGGGTGAGTTCTTGAGTGACCGGTTGGATCTTGAAGCAGTCGGGTGAACCGATCGGTTGAACGCCCGTGTCTTCAGCTTATCTTCTTCAGCTACAGATGAACCGATCGGGTGAGAGTCACCCGATCGGTTGGAATTCTGCTCGAGAAAACAGAGAACAGCCACCCGCAGAACCGGTCTGTGAACCGGTCGGGTGACTTCTTCGTGAGCTACGGCAGCGACCGGTTGGTGCACGCGTGCATCACCCGATCGGTTGGAGATGACCAACCGACCGAGTGAGGGGCTGAAAGATGAATACTTCGCCGTTTGACCCCCTGGATCACGCGTGACTTCTCCCGTTGCTCCGGGGACTTGGGATATCATCATTAAACGTCCCCTACGTGGTCAATCTCCTGCAGTCATAGATAAACAAAGAAAAGTGAAAGAAAACGGGAAAATACACGAAAACGAATAAGAGACGGCGGAAAAACACGAAGAAATACAAAGGAAAACATGCGTGAATATATGAAATATAGACGCACGTCAAAATCCCCCAAGCTGAACTCTTCCTCGTCCTCGAGGAAGACGAGTGAGAGCAGGAGCTCGGAAGGGAAAAATAGAGAGGAAGAAAGAAAAAGAAAAACTCTAAGCACTAGATCGTCCATCAGAACGATCAAAATCAAAAACGACACACCAAGCAAGCAAACACCAAATCACACCACTAAACCTAGGAAAGCGAGTCCAAATAAGTGTCGTGGGTCCACGCAGTGAAGCGCGAGTGAGAGTGGTCGTGTGCTAGCAAATGGTGAAGCTTTCTACGATGTGCAATGAGGCTCGATATACACAAATCCAGGATATGACCCAAAATATCGATCCGAATTGAATTAAGCGGTGAATATATGGTTCAAGCATGCATGAGAATAGAGAGAGAATCGAAACATATCATGCGTTAGGGACTCCACAACTAGGGTTAAGGAATTCACCACACTATAGCCTAGATAATAGCTAAAAAGTTCCTAAGCCAAGTATTTTCGAAAACGATGGGGGTTGAGATGATGTGGAGAAGAACACTCGGTGCAAATTCTCGCCTTCTCTTTATTCTTGGCAAGTAGGAAAATATTCACACGGGAATTTTTTTTGGCTTTTGGGTATTTGCATATTTTTTGGCTTTTTGGCTATACAATCTTTTTCTTTTCTTTTTGGGTTTTTCATTTCTTTTCTCCCATTTTTTTGGATTTTTGGGTGTTTGGCTATACACTTGTGTACTCTCCCAAGTGGGAGAACGATACACGACGAGGGGATTTGCACCAAGTAAAACAAAAAAGAAGTCGAAATCTAAACACTTGGGCAAAGGGAACTATTCTCGCTAAATAGAGCATAGGCTAAATGGGTTATCCTAGTCCTTAGTCGTGGAATCCCGACGCATGCGGATTGAAGTATACGATATAAATATAGCATGCATATAGAAACAGACATTAGAAGCAAATACCGCATATTCAATATCGAAGCATGATAATCTAGGGGTCATTCCTGGACTGGTATATAAAGTAAAATCACCAAGCAGAAGCACACCAAATGCTAGTCACGACACACGACTCACAAAAAGCTGAGTGGACCCACGATGAGTGAAATGCAAGAGGACTCGAAATCCTAGGGTCAGTGGGTGCGATTGTCGGTGCAGTGCTAGGTGTGTGTGTGACTTTGTGGAGATTCATCATAGGATTCATTTCTAGGAGAAAGAGCTAAAGAAAGAAGGAAAAAGAAAAAAAAGAAAAACACGATGGAAAACGACTCAAATAAACGAAAAGAAGGACTCAAACGACGCACACAGTGCGACTCCCCCAAGCTGAAGTTTGCATTGCCCTCAATGCAATATCAGTGAGCACGGGAGGGCAATGAAAATGGGGGGGATACGCACTGACACAAAAAGAAATGAAAACGAGGAAAACATATAGATGAAAATGAAAAAGAAAGAAAGATTGAGAACAAAATCAAACAATACGAAAACAAAAGTAAAATAAAATAAAATCACACGGCACGACACTCAAAAAGTGAAAAACAAGCACACACACAAAAATGAGAAAAAAACGAACAAAACACGACAGCACACAAAACAGACGTCCCCCAAGCTAGACCAGAAAGTGCTAGCGAAATGATGCGATCAATGAAATCCAGATATAAGCAAGGGGGAGTCAAAAACAAAAGAGGGAAAATCAGAAAGCAGCAGAAGGTGAGTCCTCGTCCTCCTCGGAAGAGGGTGGGGATGGATGGTCGGGGGAGGCTGGGGGTGTGCTGAGAAGTGGGGAATGAGGTGAAGGAATAGGGGCAGTGGTGGTGTGAATGATGGGAGGAGTGTCGGTGGTGGTGGGTGGTGGTGGTAGGAAGGCGATCAAGGCGGTGGTGAGAGGAATGGAGATGGAGGAAGTAGATGTGGTGGTGACGGTAGTGGGAGGTGGTGGGAGGGATCTGGAGCGTACCGGTAATTTCCTCCGACGCACGTATGGAGTGACGGAGGAAGAGGGAGGTAGCGTGGGGGAGTGAAGATCGGTTGTTGGCGAAGAGGGGAAGGCGAAACGACGGCGGATTTTGGGGGGTTTTTTTGTGATCGGGCGAGATGGAAACGAGCGGGTGTCGGGGGGGGGGGGGGGGGGGGGGGGGGGGGGTTTATATAGGGTTTTAAGTCGAACCGATCGGGTGACTTGTCACCCGATCGGTTGACGGTTAGGTCGAAAATTTTGCCGAAGAAATGCTACAGGCGAACCGATCGGTTGAGTTGTCAACCGATCGGTTGGCCGCTCCGCACATTTTCCCGAGAACTTAGGGCTGCTCACCCGGTCTCTTCAACCGATGGCGCATGAACTCAACCGATCGGTTGATTCTTCCCCAAAAATTTCCGAGAGCTCTCTCCAGTTCACCCGGTCTTCCACCCGGTCTCTTCGTTATTCAACCGACCGGTTCATTCGGGGGCAGATCTCGGCATGTATCTGATACATCCCAACCGATCAGTTGAGTTATCACCCGATCGGTTGGGGCTTGTTTCCTGCAAAAACCAAGAAATTTGATTAAGTCCCCGAACGGATGTTCTCGCGGCTGATTTTATTTACAGAAATAGATAAAATAAAGTAAAAAAATAACGCTAAAAATTCGAGAAAAAGTTTGGAACATGGGTTGCCTCCCATGAAGCGCACTTGTTTAACGTCGTTGGCTCGACGCCCGCAAGAGATGCTCATGGTGGCTGATACGGGTGATGCCCAAACTTAGGCATCTCTTCCTTATTGGAGCTGAAGGCGCTCGGGGTAGTCAGCGGCTGGAAAAATACTTGCTCGACCACCGTTCCTTTGTTCTTGAGATCCGGGGGCTTTTCCTTGGTGTTGGCGCTCCCCGCCATCTTCTTCAGGATTCGGACCTCGTCTTTAGTGAGGTCCGTGAGCTCTATACCCGTTCTCCTCACAGGAGGAACCTTGGGGAACCCGGGAGGGGTCGTTCTCGCTGCACTCGGTCTTCCAGCAGCTTCTTTGTCTTCGGGGCCTTCTTCATCTTCAGAATTCCCCAAATCATCGGGGGGGGGGGGGGGGGGGGGGGTTTCTCAGGAGAATCTCCCAGGAGCTCTCCTCTACAGCCTTTTCTTCTTCTATCTCAAGCAAATTACACCGGAGGTCATCAGGAGGGTCGGGGTGCTTCATGGATAGTCCCAGGTCAAACTCAACTTTCTCTCCGCTGACGTTCAAGGAGAGTTTTCCGTTCTTCACATCTATAAGAACGCCAGCAGTGGCCATGAAAGGCCGTCCCAGGATAATGGGGGTGTGTGCGTCTTCGGGCATGTCCATGACTACAAAGTCCACAGGCACATGCACCCCTCTCACATTCACGGGGAGATCATCAACAATTCCCACTGGATATTTGACCGAACGGTCAGCTAGTTGTAGCGTCATCCCGGTGGGCTCCAAATCACCCATTCCTATTCTTCTGTACATCGACAAGGGCATCAGGCTAACACTCGCTCCTAGATCGACGAGTGCACGATTAATCTTCACAGCCCCGATTGTGCAAGGAATAGAGAAGCTCCCTGGGTCCTTGAGCTTCGGCGGGTTATCCCGCTGAATAAGAGCGCTACATTCTGCCGTCAGCACCACTTTCTCTTTTCTTGACCCTTTGGTCACCAAATCTTTCAAAAATTTTGCATAGGAGGGGATTGTCTCGATTGCTTCCAAGAAGGGGATTTGCAGGCTTAGGTCCTTGACCATGGCAAAGAACTTCCCGTATTTCTCATCAATTTTTGCTTGAGCCAACCGTTGGGGAAATGGCACAACGGGTTTATAAACTTTTGGGCTCTCCTCCTCCTTCTTCTTCTCTTCTTCAGACACCCCCTCCGGAGTCATGGGATTTGATGACGAAGCACCGACGTCATTTGATTTTTCAATCGGCCTCTCAACGACCAATGGTGCTTCCGAGTTGCTAGGGGGCACTCTAGTGGGAATTTGTTTCCCGCTTCTCAGAACGATAGCGGACACATTTGCGTGCTCATGCACGAGTGCCGATGTTTGTGTTGCTCCCCTTGGATTCACCTCCGGTTGTGGCGGTAGTTGGCTTTGTGCCCTTGCAATGTTCGCCACTTGTAACCACAGCTGGGTTACTTATTCCGTGAGGGTCCGCTGGCCCATTTCCAGCTTTTGGTTGATCCTCTCCTGGTTGGTAATATATTGAGTCAAGAGAGACTCAACCGGAGAGACGGCCCTCTGTTGGCCATACTGCTGCTGCTGGAACGGCTGCTGATTCCTGGGAGCGTACGTTTGTTGCTGAGGTTGCTGCTGAAACGGTTGCAGCTGGCCCTGATTCTGCGGTGGTCTAGCCGGTTGATAAATTTGTTGCTGCGGCTGCTGAGGCGGCGATGGCTGAAATGGTGGCCGGTAACTGAAATTCGGGTGGTTCCGGTTGTTGGGAGAGTAGGCCGGGTTGGAATTTGTCCTTGGCGGATATGGCGCATTCCCCGTGGGGTTGTAAAATAGTGCGCTCGCCTGATCCAACAGTGGTGAGATGTCACCACCGTCGAATTCCCCAAGGAATTCGGACTCTACTGCAGAAACTTGCTGTGTACCGGCTCCACCGGCTCCTACCATCAGTGCGGAGATCTGGGTCGAAAGCAAGTCAAACTTGCTTGAAAGTTTGTCGACGTCCTCGACTCTGTGTATACCCCCAGTTCTTGGTGTGGCTCTCTCGTCACACCACCGCTCATTGTTGGATGCCATGTTCTCCAGAATATTCCCGGCATCTTCCTCGCTTCTAGACATAAAGGAACCCCCAGCCGCGGCGTCCATAGAAGATTTAAGGTCATCCCTCAACCCATTGTAGAACAGATTGATAATTTGCCACTTCGGAAGCTCATGGTGAGGGCATCTTCTTTACATCTCTTTATATCTCGTCCAAGCTTAATGCAAGGACTCGTGGCTGGCCTGGGAGAAGGAGGAGATCTCACTCCTCAACTTCATGATCTTCCCCGGAGGAAAGAACTTCGTCAGAAAAGCATTGGAGAGCTTCTCCCAGGTGTTGAAAGTATTGGGGTCCTTCCCCCTCAACCACTGCTTGGCCTTGTCCCGCAAAGAGAAAGGTAACAGCTTCAGACGGATAGCCTCTGTAGTGACACCATTAATTCGAAAGGTGTCACACTTCTCCAAGAAGGAGTCCAGGTGCTCTATCGGGCTCTCCATGGGCGCACCCGCAAACTGGTCCTGCTGGATCCATGTCACTAGAGACGGCTTCAGCTCAAAGCTTTGGGCCGCAATAGCTGGAGATCGGATGGCGGAAGTCGACTCGATGGATGGCATCGAGTACTCCAGCAGAGACTTGTGAGGTGGGGTGTTCTCCTCCATGGATTCGGGATCTTCTCTTCTTCGCTTCTCGGCGGCCAAACGCCTAAGGGTGGCGTTAATCTCTGGATCGAGGGGAATCAAGTTGTCAAGACTCCTTGAACTCCTGCGCATGAAAAACAACAAACACCCGTGAAGCGACAAGTGGGAAAGAAACAGATA
This sequence comes from Scilla litardierei, assembly GCA_030789695.1. NCBI lineage: Eukaryota > Viridiplantae > Streptophyta > Magnoliopsida > Asparagales > Asparagaceae > Scilla > Scilla litardierei. Next base: position 47,748,130 of record CM061132.1, on the reverse strand, counting down.
AAATAAGAAGTAAAAATAAGAAAAACAAAAAGAAAAAGAAAACAGGAGAACGCGAAAATTATCGCGAGGTAGGGATGTGAGCTAGACACGAGGGTTCAAGAGATCCCAAAATATCAAGCACGTTGCCTCCCCGGCAACGGCGCCATAAACTTGACCGGCGCCCCGCGTGGTATGCGGCGGCGCGGTGTCATTTACCGCAAGTTTCACGGTTAGTGTAGGGTGCGGGAATATCGAACTCAGGGAGGCGAGGTTGTGCTTGAGTCAGGTAGGACCTAAATCACTCCGAGGGGCGAGCTAGCCCGAATCGGTGGATGGTTGTCACGAAAGGAAATAAGAGCGTAAGAACGAAAATAAAGTAACCCGGGACTTTGGTTTCCAACCCGACGTGAGACTCTTGCCGACGCGGCCTATTGGTATGGATAGCGATCGGGATTAGGGTCTAATGGTGGGACGTTGCCTCTGAAAGTGGTACCGGCGTCCCATGGGCCCGATATTCCGGTCGGTGCCCAGGATGATACACCAGACTTCCCGGATTCGATCAGTGGGCACTCCCGTGTCCATAAACACTGATCGATCCCGGGAGCACTAAGCCCGCAACGATAACTCCCAACATCTCGTCCTGCCGCTCCCGCGTGCTAGGATTCGACGTCAACGCTAAGGGTGTGAGCTATGGCTAGGGAGTCAACCTCCAAGTTTATTCCCCCTTGGCCCGACGGTCAAAGGCGGTCTTTTTCCCGCCGATGACAATGAAACACCCCGCGTAACCGTTAGATTCCTACTCCCTATCGATTTCCTGACCCTACGGACGCATCGGGAAGAGCCCCCGAAGGGGTTTCCACCAAAATCCCAGATTTGGGAACTACTCACAAAAATTCATGAAAAAGCGATCTAAATGAAATTTAACCGTTGGAATCATAATCAAGCAATTGCAATGCAGAAGTAATAGAGTAATAAAGACAATACTAAAATTTTAGAAAGATCTGAAAACTTACAAAAGAGTAGCAATTACAGTTGTCACAAGGAAATAAAACAGTAGAAAAACAGCAACTCCCGTTTCTGGAACCCTAGGGGTTCTATATATAGGCCGTCGCATCAACCGATCGGTTGAAAAGTTTACCGATCGGTTGATCCGTTACAAATAGATATCAGAAAACGGCGAGTTTTCACCCGATCACATGAACCGGTCGGGTGAGTTCTTGAGTGACCGGTTGGATCTTGAAGCAGTCGGGTGAACCGATCGGTTGAACGCCCGTGTCTTCAGCTTATCTTCTTCAGCTACAGATGAACCGATCGGGTGAGAGTCACCCGATCGGTTGGAATTCTGCTCGAGAAAACAGAGAACAGCCGCCCGCAGAACCGGTCTGTGAACCGGTCGGGTGACTTCTTCGTGAGCTGCGGCAGCGACCGGTTGGTGCACGCGTGCATCACCCGATCGGTTGGAGATGACCAACCGACCGGGTGAGGGGCTGAAAGATGAATACTTCGCCGTTTGACCCCCTGGATCACGCGTGACTTCTCCCGTTGCTCCGGGGACTTGGGATATCATCATTAAACGTCCCCTACGTGGTCAATCTCCTGCAGTCATAGACAAACAAAGAAAAGTGAAAGAAAACGGGAAAATACACGAAAACGAATAAGAGACGGCGGAAAAACACGGAGAAATACAAAGGAAAACGTGCGTGAATATATGAAATATAGACGCACGTCAATTGTCGAATAATCGTGAAAAACACGATATGGGCGATCAAAACGGCATGCAAACATGCAGGAAAAGGGTGTAAAATATGGAGTGCTCATCTGCAAGTAGCCCCTTCAGGTACTGGACCTCCGCCTCGAGCTGGCTACAACTACCTCTCTCCTTCTCCAGCTATTCACTAGCATTTTTGCGGAACTCGGCAAGCTGGGCCACCATTCTCGCAATAACGCCCTCAGCTTTATTGATGACTGGCGTTTGGCCCCTAGCGGCGAGCATCATAATGATGGACTGTACGACAAAGGAAAGGTCGGTTAAAGTACTCAACAAAATCACCTAAGGGACTTCACCCAAACCGGATCGTCTACCTGCACGCCCTGCCATATCGCGGTGCTGCACAACCCCTCATGCCCTACGGCCTCCAAACCCACCTTGTCGTGGGGCAGGAATATGTTCTCCGCCAACCTCGTCGCAACCCCACCGTCTTCGAAGACGGACTCATCGTCGCTTACTCTGAAGGGCGTTCGATCGAGGGCCTCGTCCGAGTAGCCCTCGACCTCGGCCTTTTTGGCCTTGAATCGGATGAGTGAAGCTTTGCAGTTAGGGTGGGCCCACTGCTCCAGCTTGAACCATGGGCAATCGTAAGGCCAGCCCTCCCTAACCGATGACATGGACCCAGAGCCCGACCCGTCAGAACCCTCAGGTCGATCCAGGGCTACGACCCCCTCCGTGACGGGGGATACCCTTGGGCTCGGCAGACGGGCTTCGGGGGAAACCTCCCGAGGTTCGGAATGCCCCCCGTCCCTGCCCTCTAGATCGATGACCGAGGCGACGGTCTCAGGGACAACCCCCTCCCTGAGTTGATGGGCACTCCCTTCCCACCGGGGATCACTGACGGATGACGTCGCGGACGGCCTCCTCCTCTTCGAGGGTGCCCTTCCTTTTCTCGAGCCCACCTCCCTAGCCTCTTCACGGGACCTCTTCGGATCCGCCTGTCTCACCCTCTGCTCCGCTCGCTCCTAAGCTCACTTCTTTATCTCCTCTAGCGAGATACTCATGGCGTGACCTGCAGAAGAGAGAAAGCTTAGAGTGAGTATTTCAGATGCAACAACCACACAGTTTGTCGTACCTTTAGGCCAAATATACCGAGCTATCCTATCAGACTCCGCAAGCATCCCGAATTCCCGGCCCTCCTCCAGGATCACCATCAGTAGCCGGGATGCATCTTCTTCCTCTTCACTCAGTTTGATCCCCTTCGACACATCGGGGTTCAGCCCGCCCCAGCTCGCCCTTATAACCACATCCGCGGGCAATGAAACAAACACATATTGCTTACTCCACCCCTTGATCTTGCCTGGCAGGCCCCTTATGAGGGGATGGCTCCTCTTTGAGGACAGGTAGTAGTAGGACCTCAGCCTCTTCACCGCGAAGAAGTACCGGAATAATGACAGGGACGGACAGACCCGATTGCTCATGCACAATACCAAAAAGCCGGTGATCGCGCTGAAGAAATTCGGCATCAGGTGGAACAGTGGCAATTCCAGGAAGTGCAGCACCTCTAGCACGAAGGGATGAGGAGGGTGACGTGCGTTTATATTTCATATATTCACGCACGTTTTCTTCTGTGTTTTTCTGCTATTTCCCGCCGTCTTGTATTCGTTTTCTCGTGTTTTCTTGTTTTCTTTCACTTTTCCGTGTTTTTGTATGTTTGCAGGAGTTTGCCAGCATAAGGGACATAAAATGACGATATCATGAGTCCCCGGAGCAACGGGAGGAGTCACGCATGATCCAGGGGGTCAAACAACGAAGATCGCATCTTTCAGCTCCCCACCCGATCGGTTGGACACCGCCAACCGATCGGGTGATGCACGCGTGCACGACCTGGTCAACCGTTGAAACAACGAAGTATCAACTGATCGGGTCACCGACCGGTTCAACCGACTGATCTCTCTGGAAACTGGAGCTGAAACTCAACCGATCGGGTGATCCTTTGATCGCGCCCCGGTATGCACACGCACCCGGGACAAGCGACTCGTAGTCTTACCACAAGCGCACGGTGTAGTGGCGAGCGGGTATCAAACTCAGGGAGGAACAATGACAGTGTCTCCTTCTAATCACCTAGCTATCGAAATGGTCGAGAATGATTTGGGGTAAAATTGTCACAATCGTTCGAATGTCGATAGAAATATCAATAAAATAAAGCACCTAGGGATAGGGAATCCCTGCTATGGACTGTATCTCATCGTTGTGATTCGTAGGTTATATCATTGCTAGATTTGACTTTTAGGTGAACTAGTCGCAACTAAATGTAGAACCAAGCTCACGCTCTCGCGCTATTGCCGGTCTATAGAGAACCTAAGGTAGTGCCCAATCTCTTGCAAACCCTAACCTAAGACGCTAGCGTGAAGAATGACATCATCGTTCAACCGTATCTCGAGCCCACTCTCGTGCAAACTCGAGCTACGACCTATGTTGAGATAGTTCCTACCCGTCCAATCTCTTGCAAACGGATATTGGTATAGAAACACGATTAAAAATCCTAGCTTTGGCCCAATCTCTTGCAAACCAATTCTAGGGAAGTCCAATCGTGAATCTAAATCGGATTTCTAGGGCTTCCTATCAATTGGGACCCAATCTCTTGCAAATCCCAATCAATATGAATCCCTAGCCATCCGTAGTTAATCAATCCCAACCTAACCCTAAATAATTCTAGCAAGAAATTCACCAATTCATCACAATTTAGAAATAGGGTTCATAGGGTTCATCCCTATGCCCTAAGACGATAAAACTACTCACTAATCATCATGCAATTCATGAGAAAATCAATAACAAATTCAGCACAATTTCATTGCAATAGAGAAATTATCAACAAAAATAGAGTTTTTGACAAGAAAAGAGACAAACCAATGAGAATCCAATAGCATCCAACAAAATTCCCCTTTCTAATCTCTCCAAAAGCCTAAATCTAATTACCTAAAAAGCTCTCTAAAAGGCTGCAAAAAGTATCAAAAAGTTCTCCTAAACTACGGCAAAAACTGGGTTTAAATACCCCTCAAAATCGCCCAAAAAATCGTGACAAAAATGCCCCTGCGCAGCCCAGAAATCGCAGTTTACGCAGCAGGCGGGGCGGCTCACTCGACCGAGTGACAATTGTCACTCGGCCGAGTGACAAACCCTGTAAAATTCCAGTAAGTCGGGGGTCTTGGGGGTCTGTCTTCGGAAGTGACTCGGCTGAGTGGCTTTACTCACTCGGCCGAGGGGCATTCAGTAGTCGAAACTCTGAAATCGCCTGTATATTTACAGTAAGTCGGCCTCTTTTGATGTGGATTTTCACATGCCACTCGGGCGAGGGGATCTTCATACTCGACCGAGTGGACTATCGTCACTCGGCCGAGTGCACGCTGATTTCCTTCTGTGGTGCGTGTCCGGTCTGGTCGGCCGAGTGTGCTTCTTGCTCGGCCGAGTGAGTGCTTCACTCGGCCGAGTGAGATGCTGCAGATGCCCAATCTTCATCTTTTCGCTTCCTCGTCGTTCCTACGATGTTCTTTCTTCTTCCACTTGTCTTCCATCGCCGAATAGCCCTCAAAAGAGCCTTGGGTGACACTCCGGAGTGGGTGCAAATCCTCTTGATCTCAAAATCACTCCGAATCACTCCATATCTCCTGAAATCCGACAAAAACAAGAAATCGTGAAAAGCATCGCAATATTGTCGAATAATAGTGAAAAACGCGATATGAGCGATCAAAGTGGCATGTAAACATGCAGAAAAAGGGTGTAAAATACGGAGTGATCAAAATCCCCCAAGCTTACCTCTTACTCGTCCTCGAGGAAGATGAGTACAAAGCAAACCCAATGGGCAAAATAATGTAAAAGAAGGAAAATAAAAATAAAAATAGAATAGAAAGCGAAGAAGGGGGTGCTAGATCATCTTCTCAGGACGTGGGTTTTGCTTACTCATATCGCATACATCGAATATAAAACACACATCACAGGCTTTTATCTCGATATCATAGTATAATGATGCATTCGAAATAGAAAACCCCAAAATATCAATATAGCATGAAATATGTAATCATTCTAGGATTAACATCGTCTGAAGCATCTAAAGCGGTATGCATAACCATAGATCACACACTTTTCAATTGAATGCTTTCTATAAGGAGTATAAGAGATATCACACGATATGGAATAGTAAGAATAGAAAAGTATGGTTTTCATGAAATGAATGCTAAGTGTCGATTTCTGGATTTCGTGAAACTTTAGCAATCTCATCGAGTATAGAAGATTACTTAGCCTAGGTTGTCATGCACCGTCAAGTAGTCACTCTCTCACACATCATTGGATCCTCTCCCCAAGCTTATCCATAAGCGTGGTGGCATAAACAAATCAATATGTACATTCCCCATTTCTTTTGAAGCTCCAAAATAAGTAAAAATAAACCAAAAGAGGGAAGAAAGAGAGGAAGAGTATGAGATGGGATCGTTTATAAACTTCTTTTCTCTTTTCTTTTCTCTCTCTCTCTCTCTCTCTCTCTCTCTCTCTCTCTCTCTCTGTGGCATAAACATATATACATAAGCGATCCCAAATCAAAAGAGAGAAGGATATACAGGTATATTTTTTTCTTTTTGATTTTGGGGGACTTGGAGCATGAAAATTAATAGCGGGGAAATGCCGATAATAGACTTGCTAAGGGGGGATTCACCAATGAATATCAAATAGAGAAATGATGCTCAAGATATGTGGAGAAAGAAATAAATGTATCGCTCGGTTCACTCTATAGGACGTGCAAGACTACTTTCAGCAGAGTAATATAATCTACTCAGTTTAACCTCAAAAAGTAAACTAGTCCAGATATATCGTCCTAGCAAACATTCAATCAACCTGAAAGTGAAGCGTACAATTCATGCAATAAGAAGTGATATGAGAGAGGAAAGCAGTACTCCAAATATAAGCAATCAATGCGTGAAGCTTGGTGTGTTTTCTATGATAAGCATACATATGAATCATCAGACATCAGCTAATAATAGAATTTCATCCATATTCATACAGGAAAAGAGTGGGTTATTATTTCAAATGCAAAGCAGGACATAGCATATGATATCTGAAATAAAAGCTATGACGTGACAAAATAGCATGCACATAGAGATAGGCTAACACCATGTCATCATCATCACAGAAAAATCATCTCTAGCAAAAGATGAAAGAAATAATGATAAAAGAAAATAGATACTACTGTGTACAATGCAGCACACAAAGAAAATAAGAAAACGTGATGCATGATAAAAAAACGAAAAAGTGAGTGAAAGTGGTGTAAAAACAAGGAAAAGGTGGAAAAATATAAAAATAAAAGGTGGCGAAAAGCAAAAAATGTGAGAACTCACTCCCCCAAGCTAAAGTGCACAGTGTCCTCAATGTCAAAGTGTGGCACACCGAGAGACGTGAAATGGGTGGGATGGGTGAGGATGCATGCATGATAAAAAAGAAAGAAAAAGAAAAAGAAAATAAGATGTGAATGAATGTGATGCATGCAAAGATCAGGATGGTACATATATAAGTGTCCCCAAAAAGTCTCTCCCTCACTCCCAAAAAGATATAAAAAGATATGATTAGAAAGGTACCAAGGTAGTACGTGGAGGAGGGGGGCAAAAAATAATCACCAGGCCCAGGAACAAACGGGCAGCAAAATGAAAAAATATCAGAGGCATCAAGGGTGTGCCTAAGCTGGTGGTGGCGCTGCACCAGCACCGTCCTGTGGTAGAGGTGGAGGTGGAGGTGGTGGGCGTGGTGGATGTAGACGCGCCATAATCTGATTCAGGCAAGCCTGAATACTGGGAAGGATGGTAACGCGGGTCTGCACGGCACTGACCGTGGCGAAGAGAGCCCTAAAGTCTCCTCGAAGTCCACTAACAGCCCCCTCAAGAGCACGAATGCTCTGAACTAGAGTGTCTGGGGGTGGTGGAGCAGAGGGACGCACAGGTCTAACAGGTGAGGTGCGGGGCTGTCTCTGGCGGGCAGTGTAGGTGACGGGGCCAGCATGAAAGTGTGGAAGGGGTGCTGTGCTCACTAAGGGATGCTCAGCCTCGGTGTGAGGCTGGGACGCAGGCTGGGTCGAAGCAGCAGCAGAGGTGGAAGTCAGAATGGGCGACGAGGCAGCAGGAGAGGTCAGTGACGCAGACGTGGGGACAGAAGTCACGACACTCTCGGTAAAGACAGCGACAGTGGGGTCAGACGGGCCAACGGCCGGGGTGGCCATGGACAAAAGTGAGGACAGAACCGCCACTGCGGCGGTAAAGGAGGTCTCGCCGCTCTCTAAAATGGTGGTGGAACGCTCGGGGCTCAGAGAGGTGATAGGCTCGATGGACATAGGCTCGATGGTGGTGGTGGTGGTGGTGGACTCAGCTAAGGTGTTCCCGACACTGACAGATGTGTGGACAGAGGTGTCGGGAGGTGCAGACGGTGCAGGTGCAGGCTGAGGGATCACGGGGTCAACAGGTGGTGCAGGGGGTGCCTGCTCAGCATCCTCAGGCTCAAGCACGTAGGCAGCGGGGATGAGGAGATCCATCGCTGGAATCCAGTCTCCGTGAGCCGGTCCAATGTGTGTCCGAGCGGGGCTCGAAAGAACCATGTAGTCAGCACCAAAGGGACCGTGCAACCCCACCCAGTGTTGGCGACCGTGGGGACGAAGCATCTTCATCCGGGCCATAACATCTATGGGAAGTGCGATGGGGCCCGGAGGTCGACGCAAGTCGTCAGGTAGGTCCACGCTGGTCATAAGGGCCAGAAGTGTGATCAGACCGCCGCAACAAATAGGTGAACGAGCGCTCACCGAAATGATGATGCGGTCCAAAAACCAACTAGCAATGTCGATCTCGACGGCGGGGACCAAGTCCTCGCTACCCCTATCTAGAACCCTAGGGCGAGTCATCGCGTAGAGCATGTAGAGCTCTTGTTGGATATGGACGACATGAATACACCCATGAGGGGATGTATGAGGGTATACGGACCTCAGATGTCACGTGCACGAAGGCGTGCACGAAGGGAACCTTTTCTCGTATGAAAAGGACCACTCGATAAGTGGAAAAAGCCACTCGATAAGTGGAAAAAGTCACTTTATAAGTGCATAAAGGCACTTGATAAGTGAATGAAGAAGAGGATAAATGAATGTGCTAATATAGGCTAATAAGCTTATAATTGGTTATTTCCTACAATAACTACCCCTAAAGCCTATAAATAGGACCCAAGGGTAAGGCATTCATTCCACACTTTCCATGCCATAAGTTTGCATAAGGCATCTTATGTTCTTCTTCTCCCTTCCATTAAAATCCTCTTCTAGTTAGAGATTTAGGCGGTGAAACTCTGCTTCGATCCTTCGTGACGAAGTATCGACCGTTGTGGCGAATCCGAGGGCGAAGTTCCGAGATTACGGTGCCGCGTACGCTAGCGTAAGTCTCGACTTTATTATTCGATCCTAACGTCCTTGTTTTGTCAGGATCCTACATTGGTATCAGAGCCATACGGGTTCGCCCCGGTCAAACCGCCGCCACGTCGAACCGATGAACGAGGCGTTGTCTTTTTCACGAATGGGTATCCTACCATTATGGATATGGTAGGAACGCTTCGTGACGGAGAGAATGCAGTGGTTGTTCTTTTCACGTTAGGGTCTCCTACCATTACGGATATGGCAGGAACTCTCCGTGACGGGAAGAACCGACCGTTCATATCGTCAAGCTCGCACTCTTCATAGATGCCGAGTCTCCATTCATAGGGAATGTGAACTCTCTTCATGTGGAGCGTGTAGTTTACGAACTTTAAAGTATGTTATTTTTCATTTTGGTACATGACCATTAGAGAATAACTACTTTCTCGACGAACGGGTGCTTCATCGACGAACGCGTGCTTCATCGAGGAAGAAGATGGTAGTTATTCCCATCGGGGAAGATGACTTTTGGTGCTTGATCACCATGGCCAAATGGGCTATGAAGGCAATGCACCCCCCTCCCCATGCGGAGGGGGTTGGCTACGGCCAATAACCACCACGGCCACCCCTCCGACGGGGTGTGCGGCAACCCCATACAAGGGGATGGCCGGCCATGGCCATATGGGCCATGGCCGGCCAAGGCCAAAGGGCCATGGCCTGGCCATGGCTATGGCCGGGGCCCTGGCAGGCCCCGGCTGGCCCCGGCCAGGGCCAGGGGGCTGGCCTGGCCGGCCCTGGCAGTGGCCAGGGCCAGCGCCCTGGCCTCATGCCAGGCCCTGGCCGGCCTCTGCCAGGGCAGAGGCCCTTGGCCGGCCCTTGGCCAGCCCCGGCCAGGGTAGAGGCCCTGGCCAAAGGGGTGCCAGATCATTCGGTATTGGTCGACCAATCCGGGATTTTTGGTCGACCAATTCAGCCAGAGGCCTTGCCAATGGTTTCGGCCCCAACCACCTGCAAGGCTAGCCCATACGGGGCCGACGGCAGTCGTCTGCGGCAAAATTCTCCTATAAGGGGGAAGCGCCTGGATACGGGAGCCGGTGACAATGGCTTGCAGAAAAATCCCCAAAAGGGGGGATCCGGCCTTGGCATGGCTACGGCTCATCCCAGGCAAATGGCCAGGAAGTGCCGAATATTTCACTAGTATCCTAAGGGTACTAGGTTGAAATATACAATTTTTTGAAAAATACGTTTTTCATACGTTTTGAAAAATACGTTTTCAAAAACGCTTTTCCGCTGCAAAGTACTATAAGAGTACTTTTATTTGATAAAGTGATGGTGAAATATTGAAAGTTACTCTAGATGGTGATTGGAAACATAGTGACCTTTCCGATTCTAGAGTAACATCTTCAATATTTTTCGAAAGTAACTTATCAAATTATAAATATCATTCCAAGTGGGAGTTGAAATTAGAACTATCCAAATGGGATATTCTATTATCATTTCAAATGGGAATTATATTTTAAGAATTTTCAATGCAATGTTTTTGATCAAACCTTTGGTTTTGTGTCTTTTTGCAGCATTTTAAAAGTAAAATGTCTTCCTCTTCAAAGAATATCGTCGCTGAGTTAAACAGAGGTGAAAAACTCAACGGCGATAATTACAAACTTTGGTCCATCAAGATACAATACGTTTTAGAGGAGCAAGAAGTCGAAACTCTAAAGAACGTAATGATTGAACCCGAGTTGGGCACTACGGCCCAAAACAGACGAGACAAGGAAGCTTTTGATGCTTGGTCTCGGAAGAACAAGATAGCACGCATTACGTTATTAAGCAGTATGGCTGATGACATAATGCGCATCTTCCGAGAGCATGACTTAGCCATGGACATATGGTCCAAGCTTGAGTAAAAGTTTGGTGGCACATCGGTGTCCAAGCTTCGCGCCTTAACTATAAGATTTGATTCATATAAGAAACGTCCAGATCATTCCATGGGGAAACATCTGCGACATATGGCGAATCTTATCTCAGAGTTAAAGGATGCAGGTCATGTGCTCACTGATGAGCAACAAATCCAAGCAGTCATACGTTCCCTACCAAATGGGTGGGACCAAATGAAGATGCATCTCACTCAAAATGAGATCATCAAGTCCTTCAGCGATGTTTCCAAGCACCTCGAATTAGAGGAAGAGCGGCTTGCGGCTGCCAAGCCAAGTGCAGAAGTGCACATGGTTGCTAGTTCCTCACACGGGGAAAGAAAAGGAAAGATCATTCGAAGTCTACCAATGAACGTAATAAGCAACCTGAGTCTACCAAGAAACCCAAACATAAGGGTGGGCACAAGAAATGGCACAAGAAGAAAGACTTGAAGAGGATCAAGTGCTTTAAGTGCAACAAGCTCGGTCACTATGCTCGTTCGTGTACGAGTGGAGGCGACGAGGTAACTTGTAATTATACTAGTTACATATGTGTTTCTAGTTCAATATTTCTTGTGGAATCTAATCCTTTTTGGATAATTGATTCAGGTGCCACCGACCACATAGCAAGGGATAGACGGTCGTTCGTGGAGTATCACCGGATACCCCAAGGAACGAAGTGGATCTATGTAGGAAACATCACTCGTGTTGAAGCGAAAGGCGTTGGGACTTACAAGCTAGTCTTGGACAACGACCGCACTCTCCTACTTCATGATGTTCTCTTCGCTCTAGATATTCGAAGGAATATAATATCTGTGGTCGTGTTAATGGGTCTTGGTTATAACTGGTTTTTTTCATGATTGTAAAGTGGACTTGTGTTGTAATAATTCCTTAATTGGTACTGGGTATGTATTTAAAGGATTTATTGTATTAAATACAATGTATGACTCTTCATTATGTAATGAAAATTTCCTTGTTACAAATTCTTTGACTTATGAGTCTGATATAATTTGTTGGCACACAAGGCTTGGTCATATTGGACCAACACGAATGGATAGACTTGCCAAATGTGGCCTTCTATCCAATGTTTCAAAGGTTGAAATGTCGACTTGCGAACATTGCCTTGTGGGGAAATCTTGTCGCAATCCGTTTGGAACCGGCACAAGGGCCGAGGTTCCATTACCGCTCATCCATTCGGACATATGTGGTCCGATGAATGTCAAGACAAGACGCGGGAAGTCCTATTTCATCACTTTTATTGATGATTTCACCCGATTCGGACATATCTATTTGATATCCCACAAAAGTGAAGCATTAACATGCTTTAAAAACTATATGAGTTTAGTGGAGAATCAATTAGATCGCAAGATTAAGGTCTTGCGAACCGATAAGGGAGGTGAATATAATTCAACAAGTTTTAAGGAACTTTGTGATGAAAAGGACATTGTACATCAGGTAACTATGCCAAATACTCCTCAACAAAATGGTGTTGCTGAAAGGAGAAATAGGACTTTAATGGAAATGGTCCGTTCAATGATGGCGCAAGCTAACTTGCCAATCACCTTTTGGGGTGATGCATTATTAACAGCATCTTTCATTTTGAACCGCGTACCCTCGAAATCAGTTAGCTCCACTCCTTAAGAGTTGTGGAACCAAAAGTATCCTGACTTAAACATTTTAAAACCTTGGGGATGTGCATCCTACGCACATATTTCCTCCCATAAGTATGGAAAAATTGGGCCAAGGGGAAGGAAATGTATCTTTATACGATACGCAGAAAACTCCAAAGGTTATGTTTTCGTTAGTCAGGAAGACAATGGAGGTCTAATTGAGTTTGAGTCGAGGGATGTCACTTTCTTGGAAAACGAGTTTCCAAGACAGGGCGAGATAAGTCAGGACTTATCTCTATTTGAGATTAATGATCAAGGAGGATTACCTCATTCGAGTGGGAAAATTCTTGGTGAAGAAGAAAATACGTTTCAAACTTCACCAATGGATGATACGAATGACACTAATCCTATTCCATACGGGAATAATGATCCAAGTGGGAGCATTTCTAACGACATTCCAAGTGGGAGTGATATTAGAATTGATCGAAATTCGAGTCAACAAGGACTTGAAGAATCTCAAATACGACGTAGTAGTCGTACAAGGTTGGCTCCTCTAAGATTTGAGGATGAATTTCCGCAAACATTTATGAATTTACTACAAGATGATGACGAGCCTGCTACTTTCAAACAGGCCGTATCATGCCCTGCGAAAGACAAATGGATGGAAGCGATGAAGGAAGAGTTGGAATCCATGAAAGTTAACCAAGTCTGGGACTTAGTTGACTTACCCAGAGGACGTAGAGCTATTGAGAACAAATGGGTTCTCAAGATCAAGCATAAGGCTGATGGCTCTATTGACAGATATAAAGCTCGCCTTGTCGCGAAAGGATTTACGCAACAGGAAGGGATAGACTACGAAGAGACCTTCTCACCTGTTGTCCGTTTTACCTCGATTCGCCTGATTCTGGCAATGGTAGCTTGCTTAGACCTCGAATTACATCAGATGGATGTAAAGACTGCCTTTCTCAATGGAGAATTGGACGAGGAGATCTATATGGAACAACCAACAGGGTTTGTAAAAGAAGGAAACGAACATAAGGTTTGTAAACTTCGTAAATCCATATATGGTCTTAAACAATCCTCGAGGCAATGGTATATACGATTTCAAGAAGTTGTCTTATCAAATGGTTTTTCCATGCTTGATGAAGTTAACTGCGTATATATCAAGAGGATTAAAAGCAAGTACGTTATTATGTCTCTATATGTAGATGACATTTTAATAGCCGGAAATGACACGGGCTTTGTGATGGATATCAAGGCTTGGCTTTCATCAGTTTTTGAGATGAAAGACATGCGAGAAGCCGCATATATCCTTGGAGTTAAGATTTCAAGGAATCGTTCGAAGAAACTTCTTTCTCTTTCACATGAGACTTATATAAAGAAGGTTTTAGAACGTTTTAATATGCAGGACTGCAAGTCCATTGATACTCCTATAAGCAAGGGCGAAAATTTATGTCTGAAATCATATCCAAAGAACCAAAAGGAAAAGGAAATTATGGAAAAAGTTTCATATTCCAGTGCAGTTGGTAGTCTTATGTACGCTATGATGTGTACAAGACCGGACATCTGTTTTGCCGTTGGAATGGTAAGTCGTTACCAATCCAACCCAGGGCAAGTACACTGGAAAGCGGTTAAGAGGATAATGCGGTATCTCAAAGGAACTGCAGACTATGCTTTATGCTATCAAGGAGATGCCTTGAGGCTCGAAGGCTACACTGATGCTGATTGGGCGGGTGATCTCGATGAGCGACGATCGACCTCAGGATATGTTTTTCTATTCGGATCCGGTGCAATATCCTGGAGTAGCAAGAAACAATCCTGCATCGCACTTTCAACTATGGAAGCCGAGTTTGTAGCACTTAGCATGGCAGTCCAAGAGGCTGTTTGGCTTAGGAAGTTCTTAGACAGGCTTATTGATGCAAATGACTCAGGTGCTGTACCAATACACAACGACAGTCAAGCATCTATAGCCTATGTCAAAGGTCCAAAATTCCATTGTAAGACCAAACACATAGATATCCGCTACAAATTTGCAAAAGACTATGACAAGACCAAGAAGGTAGACATAAGGTACATATCTACGCATGAGATGATAGCGGATCCGCTTACGAAGGCGATCCCCAGAGATGTGTTTTATAAACATTTATCATCTCAAGGATTGCGTAAGAGCTGAGTTGTACCAATGTAAATTCCCATGTCTGTAAATGATCAAATTTAATAAAAGAATAAGTTCTTTTTAACATTGCATATGAATTTCTTAAGAAATGTTTGTATACATTTTTTGAAATTGATCGACCCCGGGCGTACACCCGAAAGTGCGACCGTGTAGTTTTACCGCAAGCACACGGTGTAGCGGCGAGCGGGTTATCGCACACAGGGAGGACGAATGAAAGTGCTTGCTCCAAACAACCTGGCTATTAAGAACGGAAAAGAGAGAATTTGCCTTTGGCGATCCTGTCACAATCGTCAGACAAAATATGGGAGTATAAAATCAAATAAAGGACGCCTAGGGAATGGGGAATCCCCGCTACTCACCGTATCTCGTCAATGTGATTCGTTGGTATCAAAATTGCTAGGGTAGAATCTTGGATGAACTAGTTGCAACTGAATGTAAAACCTAGCTCACGCTCTCGCGCTGTTGCCGGTCTATAGCCATCCTAGGTTTTGGGTCCAATCTGTTGCAAACCCTAGCCTAGGCGAGCTAGCATTAGGATCAACATCATCGTTCAATCGCGCCCCGAGCCCACTCTCGTGCAAACTCGGGCCACGCCCTAGGTTGGGATAGTTCCTACCCGTCCAATCTCTTACAAACGGGTATCGGCATGGAATTGCTACCGAGAACCCTAGTATCGGTCCAATCTCTTGCAAACCGATACTACGGAAACTCAATTTCAACCCAATTCGGATTTCTAGGGTTTCCTATCGAATTGGGATCCAATCTCTTGCAAATCCCAATCGGTATGAGCTCCTAGCCATCCGTAGTAAATCGATCCCAATCTAACCCTAATAGCAATTCTAGCAATATTTCTACCAATTCATCACAAATAAGAAATTGGGCTCGTAGGGTTCATCCCCACGCCCCAAGACGTATAGACTACTCACAATTCATATCACAATTGCAAAGATAATCAATTGAAATAAGCATATAATTCATCACAATATTCAAATAATCAATAAAAATGAGATTTTTAATGGAGAGGGAGACAACCCAATAGAGTTCTTCAAGAATCCAACAAAAATAAACTTTCCTCTCCTCTCCAATCACAAGAATCAAAACCTAAAAAGTTTAATCTAAAAAGCTGCAAAAAGTAAAGAGAAAAGCTCTCTAACCTAGGTTAAAAACTGGGGTTAAATACCCCCCAAAATCGTCCAAAAAACTGTGACCAAAATGCCCATGCGCAGCCTGAAAATCGTAATTTTCGCTACTGGCAGCGCGTCGCACTCGGCCGAGTGACAAAAGTCGCTCGGCCGAGTGACAAACCCTGAGAATTTCTAGTAAGTCTGGGTCTTCGGGGGTCTTCACTTCGGGGGCGACTCGGCCGAGTGAGTTGTCGTACTCGGCCGATGGCTTCTATGTACTCGGGCGGTCGGCATTTTCCACTCGGCCGAGTGGGTCTTCTGAAGCTCAGGCAGACGAAAAACAGTAAGTTGGCACTTTTTGGTGGGCGTCGTCTGAGTGCCACTCGGGCGGACGGAGTCTCGTCACTCGGCCGATGTGGCTTCCGACGCTCGGCCGAGTGCACATATGAAACGTGTTCGATCTGGTCGGCCGAGCGGTGTCTCGCTGGTCGGCCGAGTGACTCTTTCACTCGGCCGAGTAAGACACCAAAAATGCCCAAACAGCTTGTTTTGGCCTCCTCGTCGCTCCTGCGACGTTCTTTCTTCTTCCGCTCCTCTCCAACAGCAAAATACCCCTCGGGGAAGTCGTCGGTGACACTCTAGAGTAGGCATATCAGGGGATCACTCCAAATCGCTCCAAATCTCCTGAAATACGACAAAAACAACAAATCGTGAAAAGCATCGCAATTTTGTCGATATATCGTGAAAAACGTGATTTGGGCGATCTAAATGGCATGCAATCATGCAGAAAACGGTGTAAAATAAGGAGTGATCAAAATCCCCCAAGCTTACCTCTTACTCGTCCTCGAGGAAGATAAGTAAAAGGCGAACCCGGTGGATTCAGAAAAAGAAAACGGCGAAAAAACGAAAAACGAAAAACGAAGAAAAACGAAAAACGAAATAAAAACGAAGAAGAAAGAAGGAAGCGAAGAGGGAAGCTGCTAGATCATTTTCTCAGGACGTGGGTTTTGCTTACTCATATAGCATGCACCGAATGTAAAACACATGTCAAAGACTTTTATGTCAAAATCATAGTATATTGGTGCAAATAGAAATAGAAAACCCAAGAATAATGATATAACATGAAAAACGAAATAATTTTAGAATTAACATCGTCTGAATCATTTAAAGCGGTATACAACATCGCAGATCACACACTTTTCAATTGAACGCTTTCTAAGAGGAGTATAAGAATATCACGCAATAGAATAGAAAGAATAGAAAAGTGTGGATTTCATGAAATGAGTGCTAGGCTTAGATTTCTGGATTTCGTAAAGCTAAAACGATCTCATCGAGTATAGAATATTACTTAGCCTAGGTTGTCGTGCAACGTCAAGTAGTCACTCTCTCACACATCATCGGATTCCCTCCCCCAAGCTTATCTATAAGCGTGGTGGCATAAAAAAACAATATTTACATCCCCATTTTTTATGAAGCTCCAAAAGTAATGAAAATAAAAACAAATAGAGAGAAGAAAGAGAGAACATGAGATGGGATCGTTTATTGAGATTCTTTTCTCTTTTCTTTTCTTTTTCTTTTTCTCTCTTTTTTTTTCTTTTCTCTCTTTTTTTTCAAATAGCATATATACACAATGATCCCAAATCAAATAGAAATAAGGATATACAAGAATTTTTCTTTTTCTTTCTTTGGTTTTGGGAAAATTGGAGCTAGGAATTAATAGCGGGGGAAATGCCATATAATAGAATCGCTAAGGGGAGATTCACCAACGATTTTAAAATAGAGAATTGATGTTCAAGATATGTGGAGAAAGAAATAAATATGTCTCTCAGTTCACTCTATAAGACGTGCACGACAACTTCAGCAGGGTAATCTAATCTACTCAGTTTCGATCACAAAAAAGCTAACTAATCCAGATTTATCATAGCTAACATCATTCAATCATCCTGAAGTGAAATGTACAAATCATGCATATAGAAGTGATATAGGAAAAGAAAACGATACTCCAGATATAAGCATTCAATGCGTGAATCTTGGTGTGTTTTCTGCGATATCATACATATGAATATTCAGACTCAGCTAATAATAAAATTTCATCCATTTTCATGCGGAAAAAGTGTGGGTTACTATCTCTAAATGCAAGGCAAATCACAGCATATGATATCAGAAATAGAATCTAAGACATGACAAATATAGCATGCATATAGAGAAAGCTAACTCCACGTCATCATCATCACTGAAAAGTCATCTCTAGCATGAGATGAAAAAGAAATAAAGATGAAGGGGAAAATAAAACTATTTACAATGCAGCACACAGAGAAATAAGAAAAACGTGATGCATGGTAAAATAAAAGAAAAAATGATGAAAATAAGTGCGAAAGCAGAAAATGGCGTGAAAAAACTAAAAATAAAGGTGGTAAATCGAAAAGAACGTGAGAACTCACTCCCCCAAGCTAAATGGCACAGTGTCCTCAATGTGCAAAGTGTGGCACACCGAGAGACGTGTAATGGGAGGGGTAGGTGAGGATGCATGCATGGGGCAAAAAAGAAAATAAAAATAATGAAATGAAAAATATGATGCGGACATGATGCATGCAGATACATGAGTGATACAGATATAAAGGTGTGACACCAAAAACTCTCCCTCTCTCCCAAAAAAGATATATAAAGATATAATCAAAATGTGAATCCAAAAACAGTGAGGGGAGGGGGTGGTGGGCAAAATGCATCAGGACCCAGCAGAGACGGGCATCACAACGGCAAAAAGAATCGATGGCATCAAGGGTGCCTAAGAGGGTGGGGCTGCGCCGTCTCCGTCCTGAGGCGGAGGAGGAGGAGGAGGTGGTGGTGGGTGGGGAACAGGCTGCTGAGCGGGTGTGGGTGTGGGTGTGGGTGTGGAAGCAGGCTGGGTGTGTGTGGGAGTGGGGACCTGCTGGGTGGGTGTGGGTACGCGAGGGAGCCGCTCTAGAACCTGGGTAAGGCAGTAGTGAATGTGCGGAAGCAGGTCGAAGCGGTGAGCCATATCGGTGACGGTGGCGGACAGGGTCCTAAGGTCACCTCTGAGGCCACTCACCGCCCCCTCGAGAGCACGAATGCTCTAAAGTACAGTGTCAGGGGGAGGTGGTGCAGAGGGACGCACCGGTCTGTGCTGTACAGGACGAGGCTGGCGTACTCGGGTGGCGTAGGTGATGGGTGTGGAAGCAGGCTGGGTGTGTGTGGGAGTGGGGACCGGCTGGGTGAACGGGATGTGGTGGTGTATGAAGGATCCTGTCAAAACAGAGTTAGGATCGATAAATGAAGTTGAGACTTACGCTTGCGTATGCGGCACGGTAGTCACGGAACTTCGCCTTCGGATTCGCCACGACGGATCGAGTCTTCTCACGAACGGAGTAAGGCTACTAAATCCACAATCTAAATCTCTACTTTTAGATTAAGAACTTGGATAAAGAGAGAGGAAGGATTTCGGCAGAGCTTCGCTAGAATGAAATGCAAGGCAAGAATACCATGCAAAAGTGTAAGGAAATGGCTAATCCTTGAGTCTTATTTATAGCCCCCAAGGTAGTTATTTTAGGAGTAATTGTTCCTTTGGAACAATTTAACTAAGGTGTACCATCATACATGGCACATTATAAGCTTAAGTTGTACCATATGCATGGTACAACATAAGCTTAAGATATTACCCCTTTATTAGCCATATGTCGCATGCACTTATGCACATATAATGCGACTTTCCCATTAATCTAGAGATCCTCTCCGCAAGGGAACAGATTCCCTTTGCACACGACTTTGTGTGTGCGACGTTCGAGGTCCGTGTTCCCTCGTACATCCCCTACAAGGGTGTACAAACGTCATCCATATCCAACATCTCCCACTCACACTTGAGGGGATTGTAAGAGAACGTCTTTCTCTTAGTTCTTTCATCTATCATACCGAGAAATAGACCGTGCGACCGCCATACGCGTAGAGTCTGTTGTTGTGCACTTGTTAGAGATACACAACGACCTCGAAGGTGCAAAGTTGAGTAGTTCAACGCATGCTTTACCCTAGATTATTTCTTCACATTTCTTATAATTTATATTCAACAATTGAGTCCCATCTGGATCACAATTGGCTGGCCAGCTTTGAATCATTAAAGTCCAAATGTGAATATGAAATCAATCTTCCTCTTCTTGCGATCCTTCTGATCTTGACTTGATTCGCTTTTCTAACGTGCCCTGCCGAGCCGAATTATCATAGCCCATTAGCAACACGCTAAGATAGCGATCATCTCGTCAAATCTAAAGGAACCAATTGGAGTCCTTGAGGGTAAGAGTTAAGACCCATATGGCCTTTGAGTCTCACATAATAGCAAACACTATTGCTACTAACTCAGTGGTCGAAATGCATACGTGGTATGAACACGTATTACAACATCACTCCTTTCCCAGGGAGAGTATGTCTTAATGATGTTGTACGGATGAAAGATCAGACACCACAGTGCCTATCTTTTTGAGTCCCCTTACTACCCATGAAATACTCCCGGACTCTCATCCTGCATAAGACAGATAGGATTTATAAAATCCTATGAGATCTCTTTTAAATATCCTTGTGATACAGATCTCAGATCTTTTGTAAGCATCCATATGATGCAGATCTTTCATTCGACTATCTTGTTTAAGTCACGACTCTAAATCATTCGTCTAATGATTTTGACTTTAAACTAGTCTCATCTCTATCTTATCCATCTGATAAGATAAGGCGGTTGCTTATGTGAGAGAGCCAACCTTAATCTGTCCGACATACACACAATAAAATAGCTGAGACTTAAACACAAATGTATAAAATCATTTGTAAGAAACTTGTATGCAATATATAAAAGAACTTCTTCCTTTTATTAAACTTTGATCTTCTATAGACATAGGAAATATTACATGATACAGCTCAGCACCTAAGCATTCCCATAGATGATAAGTGTTTGAAGAACACATCTCTGGGGATCGCCTTAGTAAGGGGATCCGCTATCATCTCATGCGTGGATATGTATCCTATGTCTACTTCCTTCCGTTTGTCATAGTCCTTCGCAAAATTGAATCGAATATCAATGTGTTTGGTCTTACAATGAAATTTAGGATCTTTGACATAGGAAATCGAAGCTTGACTATCACTGTATATAGGAACAGTGCTCGAGTCAGTGGCATCCGACAGCCTGTCTAAGAATTTCCTAAACCAAACAGCTTCTTGGACCGCCATGCTGAATGCTACAAATTCAGCTTCCATGGTTGATAGTGCGATGCAGGTTTGCTTCTTGCTGCTCCAGGATATTGCACCATTCCCGAGTAAGAAAACAAAGCCTGAGGTAGATCTTTGCTCGTCGAGATCACCTGCCCAATCAGCATTGGTATAGCCTTCGAGTCTCAAGGTGTTGCCTTGATAGCACAACGCATAGTACGCAGTCCCTTTGAGGTACCTTAATATCCTCTTCACCGCTTTCCAGTGTGCCTGTCCTGGGTTGGATTGGTAACGGCTTACCATACCAACAGCATAGCAAATGTCCGGTCTGGTACACATTATGGCGTACATCAGACTCCCGACAGCACTGGAGTATGGAACCTTTTCCATAGCGTTCTTTTCTTTTGGATCTTTGGGACACATCTCCAAACATAGACCCTCGCCTTTGCTTATTGGAGTATCAATTGGCTTGCAGTCCTGCATATTAAACCGTTCTAAAACTTTCTTTATATATGTCTCTTGAGAGAGAGAAAGAAGTTTCTTGGAACGATTCCTTGAGATCTTAACCCCAAGGATATATGCAGCTTCACCCATGTCTTTCATGTCAAAGACGGATGAAAGCCAAGCTTTGATATCCATGATAAGACGCTTATCATTTCCGGCTATAAGTATGTCATCTACATAAAGAGACATAATTACATACTTGTTCTTAATCCTCTTAATGTATACGCAGTTGTCTTCGTCGAGCATGGAGAAACCATACGACAAAACGACTTCTTGAAAGCGCATATACCACCGCCTTAAGGATTGTTTAAGACCATATATGGATTTACGAAGTTTACAAAACTTATGTTTGTTTTCTTCTTGTACGAACCCGTTTGGTTGTTCCATGTAGATCTCCTCATCTAGTTCTCCGTTAAGAAAAGCAGTCTTTACATCCATCTGATGTAACTCGAGGTCCAAACAAGCCACCATTGCCAGAATTAAGCGAATGGAGGTAAAACGCACGAAAGGAGAGAAAGTCTCTTCGTAGTCTATTCCTTCCTGTTGCGTGAAACCTTTCGCAACAAGGCGAGCTTTATATTTCTCGATGGAGCCATCAGCCTTATGCTTGATTTTGAGAACCCACTTGTTCCCAATGGCTCTACGTCCCTTAGGTAAATCAACCAAGTCCCAGACTTGGTTTGTTTTCATGGATTGAAGTTCTTCTTCCATCGCCGCTATCCATTTATCTTTAGCAGGGCATGTGACGGCCTGTTTGAAATTTGCAGGTTCGTCATCATCTTGTAGTAATGTCATAAATGTTTGAGGAAATTCATCCTCAAATCTCAGAGGTGTTAGCCTCGTTCGATTACTACGTCTTGCTTGAGTTTGATCACTCCCACTTGGAATGACATCACTCCCACTTGGAATAACATCACTCCCACTCGGAATAGGATTGGTATCGTTCGTATCATCCATAGGTGAAGTATGAGGGTCATTTTCCTCTTCACCAAGAATTCTCCCACTCGAACGTTCCGATCCTTCTTGATCCCAAGTCTCAAACAAGGATAAGTCTAGACTTATCTCACCCTGTCTTGGAAACTCGCTTTCCAAGAAGACAACATCCCTCGATTCGAATTCTATTAGACCCCCATTGTCCTCTTGACCGACGAAAACATATCATTTGGAGTTTTCAGCGTATCGGATGAAGATACACTTCCTCCCACGTGGCCCAAGTTTGCCATATTTGTGAGAGGATAAATGTGCGTAAGAGGCACAACCCCAAGGTTTTAGAATGCTTAAGTCTGGAGTTCTATTGTTCCACAACTCATAAGGAGTAGAACTTACCGACTTCGAGGGTACACGGTTTAAGATGAATGCTGCCGCCAATAATGCATCACCCCAAAAGGTGATAGGCAAATTTGCCTGAGACATCATTGATCGGACCATTTCCATCAATGTCATATTTCTTCTTTCCGCAACACCGTTTTGTTGCGGAGTATAAGGCATAGTTATTTGATGAACTATGCCTTTTTCATCACAGAGTTCCTTAAAACTCGTTGATTGATACTCTCCACCCCGATCGGTTCGCAAGACCTATATCTTGCGATCTAGTTGATTTTCCACTAAACTCATATAGTTTTTGAAGCAAGATAAAGCTTCATGTCTGTGGGAAATCAAATAAATGTGACCGAAACGGGTGAAGTCATCAATGAAGGTGATGAAATAGGACTTCCCGCATCTTGTCTTAACATTCATTGGACCGCAAATGTCCGAATGGATAAGCTGTAATGGAACTTTGGCCCTTGTGCCAGTTCCAAACGGCTTGCGACAAGTTTTCCCTACAAAACAATGTTCGCAAGTTGACATTTCAACTGTTGAAACATTAGATAGCAAGCCACTTTTGGCAAGTCTATTCATTCTAGTTGGTCCAATGTGACCAAGTCTTGCATGCCAACAAATGATCTCAGAATCAGAATTAGAAGCATTTGTCAAATGGAAACTTTCATTAATAGAAGAAGAATCATCATACATAGTGTTTAAAACAATCAATCCATTACAAATATTACCCGAACCAATTAAAGAATTATTACAAACAAGGTCAATATTTTGTTCATAGAACCTCCATTCATAACCTAAAGACATTAACATGACCACGGATACGATATTCCTTCGAATATCTGGAGCAAAGAGGACGTCGTGTAATAATAGAGTCCGGTCGTTGTCGAGAACTAGCTTGCGTGTTCCGATGCCTTTGACTTCAACACAAGTGTTGTTTCCGACGTATATCCACTTCGTTCCTTGAGTTATCCGTCGATACTCTACGAAGAACCTTCTGTCCTTCGCTACGTGGTCTGTGGCCCCTGAATCAATCAACCAAAAATAGTTAGATTCAGCAAGAAACATGGAACTAGAAACACATATGTAACTAGCCCTACAAGTTACCTTATCACTTCCATCTGTACACGTACGAGCGAAGTGACCATACTTGTTGCACTTAAAGCACTTGATCTTCTTCAAGTTCTTCTTCTTTGAGTGCACATTCTTTTGCCACCTTTTGTTCTTAGTCTTCTTTGAGGTTTCCGGTTCTTGCTTTCGTTCGTTCACAAACCTTAAGCATTTATCCTTCCGCTTCTTTCCTCCATGTGAGGAACTAGCGGCCATGTGCACCTCGGCACTAGGTTTTGCGGCTTGAATCCGCTCTTCCTCGAGTTCGAGGTGTTTGGATACATCGATTAAAGTTTTAATGCACTCATTATGAGTGAGGTGCATTTTCATGTTATCCCAGCTATCTGGGAGTGAACGAACGACTGCTTGGATCTGCTGTTCATCAGACAGCGTAAGACCCGCATCCTTCAATTCAGCTATGAGATTCGCCATATGGCGAAGATGCTTTTTCATAGATTGATCTCGTCGCATTTTGTACGAGTCAAATTGAATATTTAAGGAGCGGAGTTTGGTTACCGAAGTTCCACCAAACTTTATTTCTAGCCCAGACCATATGTCTTTGGCTAGGTCAAATTCCCGAAATAGACGAATTATGTCATTGTCCATTGCGGACAGTAACGTAATACGTGCTATTTTGTTCTTTCGAGTCCAAGTCTCATAAGCTTCTTGGTCCCTCTTATGTTGGGCCGTATTGCCCAACTCAGGTTCTTCCATTATGTTTTGAAGTGTTTCAAGCACATCTTGCTCCTCCAAAACATATTGGATTTTTATTGACCATAGTTTATAATTGTCGCCGTTGAGCTTCTCACCTTTGTTAAGCTCGGCGACAATGTTCTTAGAAGCGGTAGACATTTTCGAATCAAAAAACTGCAAAGAAAATGAAAAACACGATCAAAATTCTATGCATAAAGTTTCGATTCTTTAAACACTTGATAAGTTCCTTGGATAAGCTGAAATGTTACTCTAGAATCGAGAAGTTCACTACGTTCCCAACTACCATCTAGAAGTAACTTTCAAATTATCCCTCTTACTTGTCTCATGTAAAAAAGAAATCAAAAATAATACCCATATGGTACCAGCAGCGGAAAAATACTTTTGAAAAACATATCTTTCAAAATGGAATAGGTGAGAGTTTGCGCAAAGAATTTTAGCGCAACAATTGCCAAGCCACGAGACCTGTTCTACACACCCATGGGTTAGATAACCATGGCCGGATCGTGGTAGGACTTGGAATTCTAAATTGCGCTATCCCGATTAAGGACGGGACATAACCTATTTGAAAACATCTTTTTCAAAAAAATTTGAAATACATTGGCTAATCTCCGTAGAGTAGAGCACAATGTCATAAGTACATTGGCTAATCTCCGTAGAGTAGAGCCCAATGACATGGCTAATCTCACATGAAGTAGAGCACAACGGATAATCTTCAAGGAGTAGAGCCTCTTTTTTAAAAAAAAAATTTTAAAAATTTTAAATAATTGGCCGGCCAGGGCCTTTGTCCTGGCCGGCCAGGGGCCCTGGCCCCTCGGCCAGGGGCCCTGGCCCCGTCGGCCAGGGGCCCTGGCCCCGTCGGCCAGGGGCCCTGGCCCCGTCGGCCAGGGGCCCTGGCCCCGTCGGCCAGGGGCCCTGGCCTGGCCGAGGCCGGCCAGGGGCCCTGGCCTGGCCGAGGCCGGCCAGGGCCGGCCAGGCCCTTGCCGAGGCCAGGGCGCCGGCCCTGGCCTCTGCCAGGGCCGGCCAGGGCCCCATGGCCTTGGCCACGGCCAGGGACCCCTGGCCCTGGCCGGGGCCGGCCACTGCCGGCCTGGCCATTGCCGGCCATGGCTTGGCCATGGCCGGTCATGGCCAAGGCCATTTTGGCCATGGCCGGCCTCCCCTTCTGTGGGGTGGCCGCACACCCCCGCCGGAGGGGGTTGCCGTGGTGGTTATTGGCCGTAGCCAACCCCCTCCGCATGGGGAGGGGGGGTGCATGGTCTTCATAGCCCATTTGGCCATGGTGCACATGCACCAAAATTCATCTTCTCCGATGGAGATAATTACCATCATCTTCCTCGATGAAGCACCCGTTCGTCGATGAAGCACCCGTTCGTCGAGAAAGTAGTTATTTTCTAATGGCCGTGTGCCAAAAAAATGAAAAATAACATACTTTAAAGTTCATAAACTACACGCTCCACATGAAGAGAGTTCACATTCCCTATGAATGGAGACTCGGCATCCATGAAGAGTGCGAGCTTGACGATGTGAACGGTCGGTTCTTCCCGTCACGGAGAGTTCCTGCCATATCCGTAATGATAGAAGACCCTAACGTGAAAAGAAAAACCGCTGCGTTCTCTCCGTCACGAAGCGTTCCTACCATATCCGTAATGGTAGGATACCCATTCGTGAAAAAGACAACGCCTCGTTCATCGGTTCGACGTGGCGGAGGTTTGACCGGGGCGAACCCGTATGGCTCTGATACCAATGAAGGATCCTGTCAAAACAGAGTTAGGATCGATAAATGAAGTTGAGACTTACGCTTGCGTATGCGGCACGGTAGTCACGAAACTTCGCCTTCGGATTCGCCACGACGGATCGAGTCTTCTCACGAACAGAGTAAGGCTACTAAATCCACAATCTAAATCTCTACTTTTAGATTAAGAACTTGGATAAAGAGAGAGGAAGGATTTCGGCAGAGCTTCGCTAGAATGAAATGCAAGGCAAGAATACCATGTAAAAGTGTAAGGAAATGGCTAAGCCTTGGGTCTTATTTATAGCCCCCAAGGTAGTTATTTTAGGAGTAATTGTTCCTTTGGAACAATTTAACTAAGGTGTACCATCATACATGGCACATTATAAGCTTAAGTTGTACCATATGCATGGTACAACATAAGCTTAAGATATTACCCCTTTATTATCCATATGTCGCATGCACTTATGCACATATAATGCGACTTTCGCATTAATCTAGAGATCCTCTCCGCAAGGGAACAGATTCCCTTTGCACACGACTTTGTGTGTGCGACGTTCGAGGTCCGTGTTCCCTCGTACATCCCCTACAAGGGTGTACAAACGTCATCCATATCCAACAGTGTAGGCGGAGGAGAGTCCTCCATCTCGTGGGAGGGGCCAGCATCATCCGACCGCTTCCGCTTGGCGGAAGCTCTCCTCGACCTCGGCCGTGTCCGGGGCGGCATATGGGCCCCGAGTGCTCACCAAAAAAACGTGAAAAGTGCGGCGTGCGTAAAATAATGGAAAGAATATACCACGACACGCCGCGAGAGCAAAGTAATGGAAGCGTACGAAGGCGACGCCTCCACGTAGCCCAAATCAGTCCCCGGAAGCTCCCCTGGGCTCCCCTAAGCTCCCAAATATAACCTGCGCATGAAACAGAGATATCAGCGAGTAATATTCAAAACGTATGGAGCGTTAGGGGTATAATAGATAGAAATTGAAATTAATTTGGGTTTGGGGTTCGTTTAACACATGGATCGTCGAAAAATACACAAAAGAGGAGAAATAGGCGAACCAGGCGTTACCGGAGCTCGGCCGGAGTTGTGGCCGCCGACGGTGACTCGGGCGAGGGGCGGCGACGATCGGCCGGAGTTGGGTGGCAGAGCGTCGGCACGGGGTGCGTGGTCGGGTGAGTGAGCGAGGGCAGCGGGCGAGGGAGATGAGGGGTTGGGCGATTCTGGGTTTCGCTCGTTTCGAAAAACGCGCCCCCTCCCCCTTTTATAGCAAAAGTTACGACTCGGCCGAGTGACTAAGTCGCTCAGCCGAGTGAACTCAACGGAAAAATTCCTCCCCGCTTACGCTTCGGCCGAGTGGCCTTGCCACCCTCGGCCGAGTGGAGTAAGTCCATTCGGCCGAGTGGCTCAAGCTACTCGGAAAGACTCACCCTAGGAGCGTATCTGTTTTACTCGGCCGAGTGAATATATATACTCGACCGAGTAGCAATTATACTGAAATCAAGAAAAGAAACAGAGAGTTGGGTACAGCAGACTTCCCTCGTTCGTGAGCCGCTCGACCAGACGAACTTAAGTGCTCGGCCGAGTGAACTAGTATACTCGGCCGAGTGAACCC
Organism: Scilla litardierei; assembly: GCA_030789695.1. Taxonomy (NCBI): domain Eukaryota; kingdom Viridiplantae; phylum Streptophyta; class Magnoliopsida; order Asparagales; family Asparagaceae; genus Scilla; species Scilla litardierei. The sequence goes on along the minus strand of CM061132.1, from coordinate 47,720,008 downwards.
TGTTTTCTGCTGTTTGTCTTCGTTTGGGCTCTAAACTCTGTTTTTCTTCCTCCAGTCGATTTCATCTTCCTCCTAAGCATTGAGCGCCTTCCTGGAGCGCTCCTCGTCGCCTCGTTCATCCTCCTAATGATGGGTACATCGTTCTCCTCTCCTGTCAAAGAAAAATAGGACCCGTTATCACAAAATTTTTGGGCGAACGACTCAAAACACTAATAATTTCTAAAACAAAAATAAAGAAAATGTAAAAATAAAGCTATAACCGTCGGGTTGCCTCCCGAAAAGCGCTCATTTAAGGTCGTGAGCTCGACCCCCTATGATTTTCAATTAATGCGGGATGTTTGGTGCATATGAGATGCACCCGTCAAATTTTCCGGGGAGAACGCTTGGATTCGGGAGTTGCGGCGGTGTGTTCTCCCTCGGTGGTATCTCGTCTCGAATAGTGTTGGGGGGTGGCTCCCCCAAGCTAGTGCTTGCTCTGGTCCTCGGCTTTACCGGTGACACCGATTTCCGTATCGGCGGAGCTTTCTTCGGAGACCCCAATTTTGAGAGCTTGCAGAGCTCTCGAATCCTCGCGACATCAGCGTCGCCTTCATCAATGTTCACGGAGAGGTCGGGGGAATGCTTAATCTTCTCTTCTTGGTCCAAATCCGGGTCCTCCTTAAAATCTTCCTTGAATAGAGCGCCGATCGAATGGGGGATCGCCTCCTCAATTACCTCGTCAAGGAGGTCCATATAGTCCAGCTCCTCGTGATAAGGCATGTGTTTCATTGCCTTGGGAATGTGAAGCTCCACCTCGATGTTGCCGACATTTAATGTTAGAGTTCCTTCACGTACGTCGACAATGACACCGGCGGTGGCGAGGAACGGGCGTCCAAGTATTAGCGACGTGTCTCCCTCCTCCTTAACATCCATGATCACGAAGTCACATGGCAAACATATGCCCCCCGGGACTTGTAGCGGGATGTCCTCTGCAATCCCTACCGGCCTTGTGATCTGACCATCGGCTAGTTGTATCCGCATGTCGGTAGGCTTCAATTTCGTGCCGGTATTTAGCCTTAGGAACATAGAGAGAGGCATGAGGCTAACACTAGCCCCTAAGTCCACCAACGCCTTTTGTAGAGGGACGCCGCCCAAGGTGCAAGAAATTCGAAAACTCCCCGGATCTTTGAATTTAGCCGGCTCCTTCTCTCTCTTGGTGAACCAAGAGCCCTCCTTGGCGAGCATAATTTTCTCCTTCCTCTTTCTTCCCGAAATCAACTCCTTTAAAAATTTAGCGTATGTCAGGATTTCCACGATAGCGTCGAGGAAAGGAATGTTGAGGCTAACCGCTCTCAAATACTCGAGAAACTTTGCTAGCCGTTTCTCCATTTTTGCTCTAGCAAACCTCTGGGGGAATGGGACCGGTGGCATAAAACGCCTCTCTTCAATCAATTGCTCCGCTCTAGATTTCTCCTTTTCTTGCGGCTCTTCTCCCTCTCAACTTCAACCACCGGCTTAATTGGCTCTACATTCTCCTCCACGAGCTCATCGGTAGGAATCATGGCGGGGGTGGTATCCTTCCCGCCTCTAGTTGTAACGGCAACCACGGCATTGATATGGCCGGTGGCGCCCCGTGGGTTTTGCTCGGGTTGAGCCGGCAATTGTTGAGTATTTCGATTAAGCAACGCCAATTGCTCCGAGATTTGAGCTACAACGATTGTAAGGGAGTCTTGGCCCGCCTTCAAGGAAGCATTGACCTTCTTTTGCTCGACCATAAACTCCTCCACTCTAGCTTCAAAGTCGGATCGTTGTTGAGCTTGTGGAGGGTTTTGATTTCTCCACCCTTGATTGTATCCGGGCGGCCTATAGGGTGGAACTTGTTGCTTCGGTGGGAAATTTTGTTGTGGAGGCCCCCTCGGTGGATAGTGTTGTTGTTGTTGTTGTGGTGGTGGTGGTCGAGCTTGTTGAGGTGGTTGTTGCGGCGGGTTCAAAGCTCCTTCATTGTTGGCATAGGAGAAACCGGGATGGTTTCTAGTGGCCGGATTGGACCAATATCCTTGGTTCCCCGCGACATATTGAACTTGCTCCAAGGATCCCTCTCCTTGCTCTCCTCCCAAATACATAGCTTGAGATTGGTCTTGCCAATCACACATTTGATTCGTTGGTGCAGATGTGGAAGGGGTTCCTTGGGGCTCCGTGATATACTTCTCCAGTCTCTCCACCACCTTGTGGAGAGAATCAAACTTGTTTGTCAGCTCCGCTACGGCCTTCGCCTCATAGATGCTAGATGGATTCAAGGAGGACGAAGAGTGTCCTCGCTCGTCGCCCCATTGTTGATTGTTTGAGGCCATCTCCTCAATTAGGGCCGTAGCTTCGTCAGGAGCCTTCGATAGGATGGCACCATTTGCCGCGGCATCAATAATTTGCTTGGTCCCCGGTTGGAGACCATTGTAGAAGCTATGAACTAGCTCCCAATCTTCAATGCTATGGTGGGGGCACTGATGCTGCAGATCCTTGAAGCGCTCCCAAGCCTCGTAGAGTGTCTCTTGAGGTCCTTGCTTGAAGGACATTAGAGCACTCCTAATCTTTACCGTTTTGGAGGGCGGATAGAACATGTCAATGAATGCACTCGCCAACTCGTCCCATGTGGTAAAGACTCCCTCAGCTTGCGTCCTCAACCAATAAAGAGCTTTATCCTTTAATGTGAAGGGGAAGAGGCGCAGTCTGATGGCATCGATGGAGACCCCCGTCATCTGAAATGTGGCGCACTTCGACAAAAATAGCTGGATGTGGTAGTGAGGATTTTCATGGGCATTCCCATGAAATGGATCCTGCTGCATCAGAACCACTAGTCCAGTCTTCAGCTCAAAATTCTTGTCAGCCGCCAACTCCGGCATGGCAATGGATGAGGTCGTAGAAGAGGTCTTAGGCCGAAGCCTATCTCGAATAGAAATTATCCTCGCCATTCTTGCAGCTAATTGTTCTGCAGTTTCCGGGTTGGTTATAAACCTCCCTTCCGGATCTTGTCTCCTCTCCGCTCTGATTCTCCACACAGTACGTTCAATCTCGGGATCAAATAATATAGCTTCAGGGTCCGCAGTGGATCTCGTGTACATGCACGGGAAAACAAAGTTTCAAAGAAGTGATTAGCACAATGGAAGGGTTAGATAAAAATAAAGAAATAAAACAAAAAGAAAGAAATAGCTAGTGTGGTAAGATCAAACGCAATCGCCTCCCTGGCAACGGCGCCAAAAACTTGATCGACCCCGGGCGTACACCCGAAAGTGCGACCGTGTAGTTTTACCGCAAGCGCACGGTGTAGCGGTGAGCGGGTTATCGAATACAGGGAGGACGAATGAAAGTGCTTGCTCCAAACAACCTGGCTATTAAGAACGGAAAAGAGAGAATTTGCCTTTGGTGATCCTGTCACAATCGTCAGACAAAATATGGGAGTATAAAATCAAATAAAGGACATCTAGGGAATGGGGAATCCCCGCTACTCACCGTATCTCGTCAATGTGATTCGTTGGTATCAAAATTGCTAGGGTAGAATCTCGGATGAACTAGTTGCAACTGAATGTAAAACCTAGCTCACGCTCTCGCGTTGTTGCCGGTCTATAGCCATCCTAGGTTTTGGGTCCAATCTCTTGCAAACCCTAGCCTAGGCGAGCTAGCATTAGGATCAACATCATCGTTCAATCGCGCCCCGAGCCCACTCTCGTGCAAACTCGGGCCACGCCCTAGGTTGGGATAGTTCCTAGCTGTCCAATCTCTTGCAAACGGGTATCGGCATGGAATTGCTACCGAGAACCCTAATATCGGTCCAATCTCTTGCAAACCGATACTACGGAAACTCAATTTCAACCCAATTCGGATTTATAGGGTTTCCTATCGAATTGGGATCCAATCTCTTGTAAATCCCAATCGGTATGAGCTCCTAGCCATCCGTAGTAAATCGATCCCAATCAACCCTAATAGCAATTCTAGCAATATTTCTACCAATTCATCACAAATAAGAAATTGGGCTCGTAGGGTTCATCCCCACGCCCCAAGACGTATAGACTACTCACAATTCATATCACAATTGCAAAGATAATCAATTGAAATAAGCATAGAATTCATCACAATATTCAAATAATCAATAAAAATGAGATTTTTAATGGAGAGGGAGACAACCCAATAGAGTTCTTCAAGAATCCAACAAAAATAAACTTTCCTCTCCTCTCCAATCACAAGAATCAAAACCTAAAAATTTTAATCTAAAAAGCTGCAAAAAGTAAAGAGAAAAGCTCTCTAACCTATGTTAAAAACTGGGGTTAAATACCCCCCAAAATCGTCCAAAAACCTGTGACCAAAATGCCCCTGCGCAGCCTGAAAATCGCAATTTTCGCTACAGGCAGCGCGTCGCACTCGGTCGAGTGACAAAAGTCGCTCGGCCGAGTGACAAACCCTGAGAATTTCCAGTAAGTCTGGGTCTTCGGGGGTCTTCACTTCGGGGGCGACTCGGCCGAGTGAGTTGTCGTCACTTGGCCGATGGCTTCTATGTACTCGGGCGGTCGGCATTTTCCACTCGTCCGAGTGGGTCTTCTGAAGCTCAGGCAGACGAAAAACAGTAAGTTGGCACTTTTTGGTGGGCGTCGTCTGAGTGCCACAAGGGCGAACGGAGTCTCGTCACTCGGCCGATGTGGCTTCCGACGCTCGGCCGAGTGCACATATGAAACGTGTCCGATCTGGTCGGCCGAGCGGTGTCTCGCTGGTCGGCTGAGTGACTCCTTCACTCGACCGAGTGAGACACCAAAAATGCCCAAACAGCTTGTTTTGGCCTCCTCGTCGCTCATGCGACGTTCTTTCTTCTTCTGCTCCTCTCCAACAGCAAAATACCCCTCGGGGAAGTCGTCGGTGACACTCTGGAGTAGGCATATCAGGGGATCACTCCAAATCGCTCCAAATATCCTGAAATACGACAAAAACAACAAATCGTGAAAAGCATCCCAATTTTGTCGATATATCGTGAAAAATGTGATTTGGGCGATCTAAATGGCATGCAATCATGCGGAAAAAAGGTGTAAAATAAAGAGTGATCAGAAATCTCAGCTGAATTCTCGTATGTCGGACAGATTAAGGTTGGCTCTCTCACATGAGCAACCGCCTTTATTTTATCAGAAGGGTAAAATAAAGATGAGACCTGTTTAAAGTTAAAATCATCAGACAGACGATTTAGAGTCATGACCTAAACAAAATGGTCGTATGAAAGATCTGCATCATATGGATGTTTTTCAAAAGATCTAAGAGGATTTTGAAATCCTATCTGTCTTATGCGGGATGTGAGTCCAGAAGATTATTTGAGTAGTAAAAGGGACTCAAAGTCAGACATTGTGGTGTCTGGTTATCATCCTCACAACATCATTAAGACATACGCTCTCTGGGAAAGGAGTGATGTTGTAATACGTATTCATACTACGTATGCATTTTGACCATTGGGTTAGAATAGTAATTGTGTTTACTATTATGTGAGACCCAAAGACCACATGGGTCTTAACTCGTTATCCTTATGGACTCTAATTGGTTCCTTAAGATTTGACTGGGTGATTGCTATCTTAGCATGTTGCTTATGGACTATGGTTAATTCAGTCCGGCGGGGCATGTTAGAAAAGCGAGTCAAGTCAAGATCAAAAGGATCGCAAGAAGAGGAAGATTAATTTCATATTCACATTTGGACTTTAGAGATTTAAAGCTGGCCAGCCAATTGTAATCCAGATGGGATTCAATTGTTGAATATAAAGTATAAGAAATGTGAAGAAATAATCTAGGGTAAAGCATGCGTTGATCTACTCAACTTTGCACCTCGAGGGGTGTTGTGTATCTCTAACAAGTGCACAACAGCAGACTCTATGCTTATGACGGTCACACGGCCTATTTCTCGGTATGATAAACAGAAGAGTTAAAGGAAAGATGTTTCCTTACAATCCCCTCAAGTGTGAGTGGGAGATGTTGGATATGGACGACATGAATACACCCATGAGGGGATGTATGAGGGTATACGGACCTCAGATGTCGCGTGCACGAAGGCGTGCACGAAGGCGTGCACGAAGGGAACCTTTTCTGGTGTGAAAAGGACCACTCGATAAGTGGAAAAAGCCACTCAATAAGTGGAAAAAGTCACTTTATAAGTGCATAAAGGCACTTGATAAGTGAATGAAGAAGAGGATAAATGAATGTGCTAATATAGGCTAATAAGCTTATAATTGGTTATTTCCTACAATAACTACCCGGCATAGACATGGTCCCGGGCTCGTACCTCACTAGGAAGGTAGTCGCCATGATCCGCTGTGCAATGTGGAGGCAGGGGTGCAGGATAGCTGAGGCCTTGGCCCTACTAGGGTCAAAGGCAAGTGGGGATCCCGTGATCTGTGTCCAGAAGGTGGAGGTGTCGAACGATGGGGGTGGGATGTGCGTGGGAGCGTAGGCTCGGTCAGGGTCAGGGACGGCGGGCCACTGGAAGAACGCTCTAAGCATGTCGAGAGTGATCTCACACTCTCGATCCATCAAACAAAACGAGCATCCTCCAGGGGTCCGGTTAATAGAACTGATGACCTCTAGTGTCGGACGGATGTAAGTATCCGCCGACACCGACAAAAAATCACCCCATCCCACGTTGTCGTACAACGTGAGAAGCCCCTCGAGGACCCCTAGGCGGTCTAGGTCAGCTAGGTGTGCAAACATAGAGGGTACTATCGAGCGATGACAGATACGCTCGAACCTGGCGCGGTGTGCGTCATTTCGAAACGTAATCCCCATCGGCCCGATGGCGGGAGCGGGTGGAGGGACATGATCAGTAGGGATAGGCTGTGTAGGTGGCGGTGGCAGTGGTAGGCTAGGTGGAGGGGAGTCATCCCAAGCGGAAGAGGGACCGGGATCATCGGTCCTCTTCCGCTTCGAAGAGGCTCCCCGTGTACGTGGCCTAGTGCGCGGTGGCATGTGTGCCGCGGGACGTGTCCCAACCAAATAAATACAGCGACGTGCTAAATGATGAAACGAGTGTACCTGAACATGTCGCAAGAGCAATAAGTAGTGTGTGCGAAGAGACGCCTCCGTCGCGAAGCTCAAAGCGCGTCCAAAAGCTCCCCAAAGCTCCCCCAAGCTAGCCTGCAAATCAAACGATCAAATCAAAGAATAATATTCAATATTTATAGGGGAGATGGGGGATAATAGATAGATATAAAAATTAATTTGGATTAGGGGCTCAACGGGCGTATGAATCAAGAGAAACGGGGAGAAACGGGGCTTTTTGGGGCAAAATAGGGTGATCGGAGGTGGTGGCGGCCGGCGCCGGCGAGGGGGTGGTGGCTCAGGCACGACATGGGTCACAGTGGGCGAGGGCAGATCAAGCGACAGCGGGCTTGGGCGGAATTAGGATTTTTTCGTTTCGATTTTCGCGCAGCCCACAACCGCATATATATAGGAATTGTTACGACTCGGCCGAGTGACAATTTCACTCGGCCGAGTGGCCTAAACAGAAAATTTTCAAAATCCTCCTCGCCACTTACGACTCGGTCGAGTGGCTAAACTCCACTCAGCCGAAGGGAGAAACTCCACTCGGCCGAAGGGAGAAACTCCACTCAGCCGAGTGACTCATCCACTCAGCAATTCTAGAGCTAGGAAGGTATCTGTTTCACTCGGCCGAGTGACAAGTCACTCGCCCGAGTGGTAATTAAAACTAAAACTTACAGAAATTGACAGAGAGTTGGTCTGCAGAAACTTCCCTGTTTGGTGCTCCACTCGGCCGAGTGGAGTCTTTGCTCGGCCGAGTGGCATATGCTACTCGGCCGAATGGTGTGCTGTTTTCTGCATTGGCTCTCCGTTTTCGCTCTGGTCTCTATTTTTCTTCCTCCAGTCTGTTTCTTCCTCCTCCTAAGGCCTGAACGTGTTCCTGGAGCGCTCTTCCTTGCCTCGATCATCCTCTATATGATTGATCTCCCTTTCTCCTTCTCCTGTCATGAAAATTAAGACCCGTTGTCACGATTTCCATCGACATAAGACTCTAAAAACTAATAAAAGGCTAAACCAAAAATGAAAATCAAATAAAAACAATGCAAAAATCGTCGGGTTGCCTCCCGACAAGCGCTCGTTTAAGGTCATGAGCTCGACCCCTTTAGATATTCGTTTAGCTCGCGATATTTGGCGCATACGAGATGCGCCCGTCGAACTTGTCGGGAAGACCACTTGGATTTGGGTCGTGATGATCGTCGGTCTTCCTCGACACCCCCTCATCATGGGTAATGTTGGGGGATAAGTCCCCCAAGCAAGAACTTGTTCCTATCTTCTTCTTGGCCGGTGACACCGATCTTCCATTCGGTGGAGCTTTCTTCGGATTCTTGGCCTTTGAGAGCTTGCAAAGCTCTCGTATTCTTGCCACATCAGCGTCGCCTTCATCACCATCCATGGAGCTATCTGGAGGGTCCTCCAACTTCTCTTCTTCACCCGAAGCTTGGCCTTCTTCGAAGCCATCGTCATGGAGAGCACCAATAGAGTGGGGGATTGCTTCTTCAATCACTTCATCGAGGAGATCCACATAGTCTAACTCCTCGTGATAGGGCATATGTTTCATGGCCTTGGGTATGCGAAGCTCGACTTCTATGTTCCCGACATTCAAGGATAGAGTTCCTTCACGCACGTCGACGATAACACCGGCGGTTGCGAGGAACGGGCATCCAAGTATGAGCGAAGTGTCGCCCTCTTCCTTGATGTCCATTATGACAAAATCACAAGGCAAGCATATCCCTCCCAGAACTTGGAGTGGAATATTCTCTGCGATCCCTACCGGCCTAGTAATCCGACCGTCCGCAAGTTGAATTCTCATGTTGGTCGGCTTCAAGTCGATGCCCGTGTTCAATTTCCGGAACATGCTAAGGGGCATAAGGCTCACACTCGCGCCCAAGTCAACTAGAGCTTTTTGCAAAGGGACGCCTCCTAGTGTGCAAGGGATGCGGAAACTCCGGGATCCTTTAATTTCACCGGCTCCTTCTCCTTCCGGGTAAACCAAGTTCCTTGTTCCGCAAGCATGATTTTTTCCTTCCTTTTCTTTCCCGAAATCAAGTCCTTCAAAAACTTCGCGTAAGACGGGATCTCTACTATTGCATCTAAGAAAGGAATATTGAGGCTTACTCCCCTCAAGTATTCAAGGAACTTGGCGAGCCTTTTCTCTATATTAGCTCTAGCTAGTCGTTGTGGAAACGGCACCGGTGGCATGTAGCGGCGCTCATCAAGTGGCTCCACCACTTTAAAATTTCCTTCTCCAATCGGCTCCTTTTGGCTCTCCTCTTCAATTGCCGGTTCTTTTTCTTCCAAAATTTCCACCACTGGTTGCTTGCTTTGGGTCATAGCGGGAGTGGTATCCTTCCCGCCCCTTGTTGTAACCGCAACCACCGCATTGATGTGTCCGGTGTTGCTCCGTGGATTGGGCTCGGGTTGAGCCGGTAATTGTTGGGCGTTCTTGTTGAGCAACGCAAGTTGCTCTCCAAGTTGAGCGACGACGATACTTAGGGAATCTTGTCTCGCCATCAACTTAGCATTTATTTTTCTCTGCTCCACCATGAATTCCTCCACCCTAGCTTCGTGGTCCAATCATGGTTGAGCTTGAGGTGGGTTGGGAGCTCTCCAACCTTGGTTTTACACGGGGGGTCTATATGGTCCTGTTTGTTGCCTTGGCGGGTAATTTTGTTGCGGTGGACCCCTCGGTTGATACTGAGGTTGTGGTAGTGGAGGCCGAGCTTAAGGAAGTTGTTGTGGCGGCGGATTCAAAGCACCATCATTATTTGCATATGAAAATCCTGGATGGTTTCTAGCGGCCGGGTTGGCCCAATATCCGGAGTTCCCCGCAACATATTGTACTTGCTCCAAGGCTCCCTCTCCATTGTCCCCTCCTACATACATGGCTTGAGATTGGTCTTTCCAATCACTCATATTGGTTACCGGCGTATATGTAGAGGGTGCTCCATGTGGCTCGGTGATATATTTCTCCAATCTCTCCACTACCTTGTGGAGAGAGTGAAATTTGTTTGAAAGCTCTGCTACGGCCTTGGCCTCATATATACTAGTAGGCTTCAAGGAGGAAGAAGAATGACCTCGCTCGTCGTCCCATTGTTGGTTATTAGAGGCCATCTCCTCTAATAAGGCCGTAGCTTCATCCGGGGTCTTTGATAGTATGGCTCCATTGGCGGTTGCGTCAATAATTTGCTTCGTGCCCGGTTGGAGTCCATTGTAGAAACTGTGAACAAGCTCCCAATCTTCTATACTGTGATGGGGGCATTGATGTTGTAAATCCTTGAAGCGCTCCCATGCTTCATAGAGGGTCTCCTGCGGTCCTTGCTTAAAGGACATGAGAGCACTCCGTATCTTCACCGTCTTGGAAGGCGGGTAGAATTTGTCAACGAAGGCGCTCGCCAACTAATCCCAAGTGGTGAATGTACCTTCCGACTGTGTCCTCAACCAATATAAAGCTTTATCCTTGAGTGTGAAGGGGAAGAGTCGCAGTCGGATTGCATCAACGGAAACGCCCGGCATTTGGAAGGTGGTGCACTTGGACAAGAAAAGCTGGATATGATAATGCGGATTCTCATGGGCATTCCCATGAAACGGGTCTTGTTGCATCAATACTACCAATCCCGTCTTTAGCTCAAAATTCTTGTCTGCCGCTAGTTCCGGCATGGCGATGGATGATGTGGTGGAAGAAGTCTTAGGCCGAAGCCTATCTCTGATGGATATGATCCTCGCCATACGTGCGGCTAGTTCCTCCGGTGTCTCCGCACGGTTCATACAATTGTCCTCTATAGCGTGCCTTCTCTCGGATCTGATCCTCCTCAAGGTACGTTCGATCTCCGGATCAAATAATATTTCCTCGGGGTTCACCGTAGATCTCGTGTACATACAAAGGAAAACAGAGTTTCAAATAATTGTTAGCACGAATAAGGAGTAAAAAGATAAAAGTAATAAAAGAAAAAGAAGAAACTAAGTAAAGAGAATAAAACACTGTCGCCTCCCCGGCAACGGCGCCAAAAACTTGATCGTGCCCCGGTATGCACACGCACCCAGGACAAGCGACTCATAGTCTTACCGCAAGCGCACGGTGTAGTGGCGAGTGGGTATCGAACTCAGGGAGGGACAATGACAGTGTCAACTTCTAATCACCTAGCTATCGAAATGGTCGAGAATGATTTGGGGTAAAATTGTCACAATCGTTCGAATGTCGATAGAAATATCAATAAAATAAAGCGCCTAGGGATAGGGAATCCCCGCTACGGACCGTATCTCATCGTTGTGATTCGTAGGTTATATCATTGCTAGATTTGACTTTTAGGTGAACTAGTCGCAACTAAATGTAGAACCAAGCTCACGCTCTCGCGCTATTGCCGGTCTATAGAGAACCTAGGGTAGGGCCCAATCTCTTGCAAACCCTAACCTAAGACGCTAGCGTGAAGAATGACATCATCGTTCAACCGTATCTCGAGCCCACTCTCGTGCAAACTCGAGCTACGACCTAGGTTGAGATAGTTCCTACCCCTCCAATCTCTTGCAAACGGATATTGGTATAGAAACACGATTAAAAATCCTAGCTTTGGCCCAATCTCTTGCAAACCAATTCTAGGGAAGTCCAATCGTGAATCTAAATCGGATTTCTAGGGCTTCCTATCAATTGGGACCCAATCTCTTGCAAATCCCAATCAATATGAATCCCTAGCCATCCGTAGTTAATCAATCCCAACCTAACCCCAATCAATTCTAGCAAGAATTTCACCAATTCATCACAATTTAGAAATAGGGTTCATCCCTATGCCCTAAGACGATAAAACTACTCACTAATCATCATGCAATTCATGAGAAAATCAATAACAAATTCAGCACAATTCATTGCAATAGAGAAATTATCAACAAAAATAGAGTTTTTGACAAGAAAAAAAGACAAACCAATGAGAATCCAATAGCATCCAACAAAAGTCCCCTTTCTAATCTCTCCAAAACCCTAAATCTAATTACCTAAAAAGCTCCCTAAAAAGGCTGCAAAAAGTATCAAAAAGTTCTCCTAAACTAGGGCAAAAACTGGGTTAAAATACCCCTCAAAATCGCTCGAAAAATCGTGACAAAAATGCCCCTGCGCAGCCCAGAAATCGCAGTTTACGCTGCAGGCGGGGCGGCTCACTCGGCCGAGTGACAATTGTCACTCGGTCGAGTGACAAACCCTATAAAATTCCAGTAAGTCGGGGGTCTTGGGGGTCTGTCTTCGGAAGTGACTCGGCCGAGTGGCTTTACTCACTCGGCCGAGGGGCATTCAGTAGTCGGAACTCTGAAATCGCCTGTATATTTACAGTAAGTCGGCCTCTTTTGATGTGGATTTTCCCATGCCACTCGGGCGAGGGGATCTTCATACTCGGCCGAGTGGACTATCATCACTCGGCCGAGTGCACGCTGATTTCCTTCTGTGGTGCGTGTCCGGTCTGGTCGGCCGAGTGTGCTTCTTGCTCGGCCGAGTGAGTGCTTCACTCGGCCGAGTGAGATGCTGCAGATGCCCAATCTTCATCTTTTCGCTTTCTCGTCGCTCCTACGATGTTCTTTCTTCTTTCACTTGTATTCCATCGCCGAATAGCCCTCAAAAGAACCTTGGGTGACACTCCGGAGTGGGTGCAAATCCTCTTGATCTCAAAATCACTCCGAATCGCTCCATATCTCCTGAAATCCGACAAAAACAAGAAATCGTGAAAAGCATCGCAATATTGTCGAATAATAGTGAAAAACACGATATGAGCGATCAAAGTGGCATGCAAACATGCAGAAAAAGGGTGTAAAATACGGAGTGATCATCCTTCACCCGATCGGTTCACCTGTAGCCGTTTCCCCGAAGAAGATGACCCGGAGAGCTCACCCAACCGTCAGCAGACCGTGCCAAAACGTCCGAAGTTACTGTATTTTGGAGCAACAATTCCAACCGATCGGTTGATTTATCAACCGATCGGTTCACCCGATGACGATCAAGATCCAAACGACGAGCAGCTTCCATCAACCGACCATGTCGTCTGACCGGGTGAAGTCTCGAAGATGGCTGTCGAAGTTCGCAGTAGGTCACCCGATCGGGTGATTCTTCACCCGATCGGGTGATGTCGTTTTCTATATATACGGAACCTAGGGTTCCAGATTCGAGAGAGTTCTTATTTTTTCTGTTTTTTCTCTCTCTTGACGGCTGTAATTTTTCAGATATTAGTAAGTTGTCTGATCTTTGTTAAACTTTAATATAGTGTTATTTGCATTGCTCTTACTACTTTTCAATCGCCTGTTCTTGTTTCTAACGGTCGATTTTGATTTAGATTGCTTTTTAGTAAATATGGGTGAGTAGTTCCCAAATCTCGGATTTTGGTGGAAACCTCTTCGTGGGTTCTCCCCGATGCGTCCATAGGACTAGGAAATCGATAGGGATTAGGAATCTATTGGTTACGCGGGGTGTTTTATTGTCATCGGCGGGAAAAAGACCGCCTTAGACCGTTGGGCCAAGGGGGAATAAACTTGGCGGTTGACGCCCTAGCCATAGCTCACACCCTTAGCGTAGACATCGAATCCTAGCGCGCGGGAGCGGCAGGATGAGGCGTTGGGAGTTACATTGCGAGCTTAGTGCTACCGGAGTCAGTCAGTGTTAATGGACATGGGAATACCCACTGACCGAACCCGGGTTGTCCGGCGTATCATCCTGGGCACCGATCGAAATATCGGGCCCATGGGACGCTGGTATAACTCTTAGAGGCAACGTCTCACCATTAGACCCTAATTCCGATCGTTTTCCTATCCGTAGGCCGTGTTGGTGAGAATCGTACTATAGGACGGAAACCGGAGTCCTGGGTTTCCCTTTATATCGTTTATCCCTCGCATTCTATTTTCCGTGACAACCCATCTACCGATTCGGGCTAGCTCACCCATGGGGTGAATCTGGTCCTTCTTGACACAAGCACAATCACGCCTCCCTGAGTTCGACTCCCAAGCCACACTACAACACCGTGCGCTTGCGGTTATAAATATTTAAATCTCACACCCCCAATCATATATTGCATGCATCTGACACGCACAACGTGGGGACGTCAAGCTTTATGGGGCCGTTGCTGGGGAGGCAACGTGCTTGTTATTTTAGGATCTCATGAACCCTTGAGTCTAGCTCTCATCTCTATCTCGCGATAATTTTCGCATTCTTATTTTTCCTTTTTATTTTCTTATTTTTATTTTCTATTTTATCTGTTTCTTTCCCACTTTTCGCTTCACGGGTGTTTGTTTCTTTTCATGCGCAGGAGTTCAAGAAGTCTCGACGACTTGATTCCCGTTGACCCGGAGATAAACGCCACCCTAAGGCGTTTAGCCGCAGAGAAGCGAAGAAGAGAAGAACCTGAAACCATGGGGGAGAACATCCCACCTCACAAGTCACTGCTGGAGTACTCGATGCCATGCATCGAGTCCACCTCCACCATCCGTCCTCCTGCTATTATGGTGCAAAGCTTCGAGCTTAAGCCGTCTTTGGTGACGTGGATCCAGCAGGATCAATTCTCGGGTGCACCCATGGAGAGCCCCATTGAACATTTGGACTCCTTCTTGGAGAAATGTGATACATTCCGGATAAACGGTGTCACAACTGAGGCGATCCATCTGAAGCTATTCCCCTTCTCTCTGCGAGATAAGGCCAAGCTGTGGCTTAGGGGGAAGGACCCAAATACATTCAACACTTGGGAGAAGCTTTCTAACGCTTTTCTGACAAAGTTCTTTCCTCCGGTGAAGACCATGAAGCTGAGGAGTGAGATCTCCTCCTTCTCCCAAGCCAGCTACGAGTCCCTGCATGAAGCTTGGACAAGATTTAAAGAGATGCAACGAAGATGCCCTCATCACGAGCTTCCCAAGTGGTAGATAATTAATCTGTTCTACAACAGATTAAGGGATGATTTGAAATCATCGATGGACGCCGCGGCTGGAGGGTCCTTCATGTCCAGAAGTGAGGAAGATGCCGGGAACATTCTAGAAAATATGGCATCTAACAATGAGCGGTGGTGTGACGAGAGAGCCACACCTAGATCTGGGGGTATCCACAGGGTCGAGGACGTCGACAAATTATCCAGCAAGTTCGACTTGCTGTCGACCCAGATCTCCGCACTCATGGTAGGAGCCGGTGGTGCCGGTACACAATATATTGCGGCGGTGGAAGCCGAAGTCTATGGAGAATTCGACGGTGGTGACATCTCACCACCGTTGGACCAAGCGAGCGCACTGTTCTATAATCCTACGGAAAATGCACCGTATCCACCACGGACTAGCTCCAACCTGGCCTACTCTCCGAACAACTGGAACCACCCCAACCTTAGCTACCGGGCACCGTATCAGCCGCCGCCGCCACAGCAGCAGCAACAACAGATATATCAGCCGGCTAGGCCCCAGCAGCAACAGTTTCAGCAGCAGCAGCCTCCACAACAATATCAGCAATATGCTCCAAGGAATCAGCAACCAGTTCAGCAGCAGCAATAATATGTCCAACAGAGGGTCATCTCTCCGGTTGAGTCCCTCTTGACTCAATACATCGCCAACCAGGAGAAGATAAATTTGAAGCGAGAGATGGGGCAGAGAGTTCTCACTGATCAGGTAACCCAGCTGGGGTTACAAGTGGCGAACCTTCAGAGGCCGCAGAATCTATTACCGCCACAACCTTAAGTGAACCCGAGGGGAGCAAATCAGACTTTAGCACTCACGCACGAGAATGCGAATGTGTCCGTTATCGTGTTGAGAAGCGGGACACAAATCCCCACAAGAGTGCCCCCAAGGAACCGGAAGCACCGTTGGTCGTAGAGCGACCAATTGAAAAATTGAATGACGACGGTGCTTCGTCGCCAAAGCAATCGACTCCGGAGGGAGTCCCTGAAGATGAGAAGAGGAAAACCGAGGAAGGGAGCCTCAAAGTGTTCAAGCCCGTTGTGCCTTTCCCACAATGGCTAGCCCAAGCCAAGATAGACGAGAAGTATGGAAAATTCTTTGCCATGGTCAAGGATCTAAGCTTGCAAATCCCCTTTCTTGAAGCTATAGAGACCATACCATCCTATGCAAAATTCCTCAAGGATTTGGTGACAAGAGGGTCCAGAAAGGAGAAGGTCGTGTTGACGGCAGAATGCAGTGCTCTCATTCAGAGAGCAAATCAACCTAAGCTTAAAGACCCTCGGAGCTTCTCTATCCCTTGTGCTATCCGGGAAGTAAAGATCCATCGTGCGCTCATCGATCTTGGGGCGAGCGTCAGTTTGATGCCCCTGTCGCTGTATAAGAGGATAGGGATGTGTGACTTGGAGCCCACCTGCATGACATTAAAGCTTGCAGACCGTTCGGTAAAATATCCGGTGGGTGTTGTAGATGACCTCCCTGTCAATGTAAGAGGGGTGCATGTGCCGGTGGAATTTGTCGTCATGGACATGCCTGAAGATACACACACCCCCATAATCCTTGGACGGCCATTCATGGCCACTGCTGGCGTTTTAATAAATGTGAAGAATGGAAAGCTTTCCCTTAACGTCGGCAACGAGAAGTTTGAATTTGACTTGGGGTTGTCAATGAAGCACCCCGATCCCCCGGATGATCCAAGATGCAATGTGCTGGAGTTAGAAGAAGAGAGAGCTGTGGAGGCAAGCTCCTGGGAAATTCTTTCAAGAAACCCCCCCGATATCTTGGGGGACTTAGAAGAACCAATCGGCCTGAATAAATGTGACGTTGCTGGGAAAGCGGATGCGGCACACACGGTCCCTCCCGAATTTCAAAATGCTCCTCTGACGAGGAGGAAAGGGAAAGAGCCCATGGGGTTCACCGGAGAAGAGGTTCGGATCCTGAAATGAGTGGCGGTAGACGCCAATTTAAGGGAGAAGCCCCCGGATCCCGTCAATAAGGGGAGGGTCGTCGAGCAAGTTTTCTTGTCACCACCGACGATACCGAAAGCCGCCAACTCTGAACCCGAAGCGATGCCGACTTTAGGGCATCACCCCCGTCCGCCTTGAATATCATCCACGGCCGTCGAGCAAACGACGTTAAACAAAAGTGCTTCATGGGAGGCAACCCATGCTCTAAACTTTTATCTTCATTTTTGGGATTTTTATTATCTTTATTTTTTCTATTTTAATAATTAAATTCAGCCGCGGGATCATCCGTCGAGAGACTTAGGCCATTTGTGAATTTTTTGCAGGAAACAAGCCCTCACCCGATCGAGTGATTACTCAACCAATCGGGTGAGACGTATCAGACAATGGCCGTATCTGAGCTCCGACGAACCGGTCGGGTGAAGCATTGCGTGACTGGGTGGCAGACCGTGTGAGACGGGCCGAATTCTTGGGAAATTTAGGGGTTATACGAACCGATCGGTTGAGTGAAGCCGCTGTCATGTGATTGACCGGGTGAAAAGTTACAGACTCGCGGGAAGAAATGGGAAGCGCTCAACCGATCAGGTGAAAACTCACCCGATCGGTTCACCTGTAGCTGTTGGCAGACGGAAGATTTTCGAGACTTATCCATCGGATCGGGTGAATCCTCACCCGGTCGGTTCGTTTTCGCCCCTATAAATATCCCTGTCGCACGATTTTGTCCACCCGACCCCCAAACTTCCATTCGTGTGACCTCTCTCCCTCCAACTGCCGAATCAATCTCCTCCATCCACCCCACTGCCCCTAGATCTTTATCCCCACTCATTCCCATACTCCCCCACCCTCGCCACCTCCCCATCAACAACATTCTCTCATCAAACGTCCAAACCCTAACCCTAACCCCCAAATTTTTGAAAATTTCGATTCTTGTCAGATCAACGAGCGACGGCGTCCCAAATTTCTTCCTTATATTGCGTAGGGTCTTTCGGGTGCTTGATCTTACAACGTTAATGGGTAACCTCTTTCCACTCTTCACATTTATTTCATTTTATGTAATGTGTTGAATTTGTGTTTGCACACTTTATCTCCTTCATCATCTTCATAGACACCATATCTCGCTCCATCATTCTTCCCCTCGCCGTCAGCATGTCTGGGAAGGGAAAGGAAATAGCCTTGTCATCACGCAGACATCCCATATACGGTCCCTTTTCCCCATCTTTCCTCGGCATAAACCCTTCGTCCGAAGAGCAATCCGATCGCTTGTAAGCCCTTCTTCATCGCCCAATGCGACCTACTCTTTTCGCCGACTTCCCCACCCTACAATCTCTTGGACTATTTAGGGGCGTCTGTGCACTTTTTTGCTTCATAGGTTGCGATTATCTTCTGCGGACCCATGCAATTACACACAGAAATCTCACACTTGAGTTCCTCAGTTCTCTCGAAGTATCCGATCATGGTTTCACCTTCCGAGCCTTCAATTATGATTTTTCCATGAGCTTCAACACACTTAATGACATTCTATACTTTCCTCACCCCGATCGCCATGTTGAATGCTCAACTCATGATCGATCTAACATCTTTTCTCGCTTTCGGGCCGACGGCACTTGTCAAAGATTCACCCGATATACCACCTTTCCAGCGGTAGCCCTCGCCTCCTACGTCATACACCCATGCTATCGTTTCGCCCATTGCTTCCTTGCCAACACCTTTTTTGCTCGCGTTGATGCATCCACGATGTCTAGGGATGAGTTGCTCTTTCTTTATGCCATGTCCCATGACTGGATTCATGGCAATATCCCTTTGCCCCGCTCATTGGATCATCCACGAGATCTTATCCGTTAGCCGCGCAACTTCCGGCTCTATCTGCTGTGGGGGGATTGTCACTCTTATTGTCAGTTGTGTCCTGAGGATGCCGCCCGACCTCCCTATTGTCCCGGGACGTAGCCGTATCGATCGCGACTACTTGATCTCTATCGGTATGCTTACTCCTTTTGGGGAGGATCGTGCAGCCTACCTCTATAGTCCTGCCTACACTCCTTTTGCCATCCTCCCACCCTCATCTCCGGAGTGCTTCCCCTTACGCCTTACACACCTACCCTGGGAGTTCTACCCTGATCCTTGGTACGCTTCACTCGTTCACTTCCCACTCATGGATCTTCCCGATTGGCATCCGTGTGTCGGTCCACCCCGTCCCACCATCATCCACCACGATCCACCGATATATCCCGATCCTCCGGTAGTCCTGCCTGTTGCTCCTCCTTCTCTTATTCGCACACCCTCTCCTTCGTCCTCGGAGGATTCCTTCTACCATTATTCACCACCCTCCTCCCCATCTCCTTACCATTCTACCGCAAGCGACTCAGATTGACCTTCCCCTTACATATCTCTGCATTTTCACGATCACATCTTATCACTAGCACTGTCACGTCTAGCTTGGGGGAAGTCAATTTTTATGTGTGCTGTCGTGTGTCGGTTTTCTTTTTGTGTTTGTTTATTTGTCGTGTCGTGTGATTTTCCTTTATTTATTTATTTATTTTATTTTCTGTTTATGTGTCGTGTGGTGTGATTCTTATCTTTTATTCTTATTTTCAGTTTTGTTTATGTGATTTTCTTATCTTTCGTGTCTTTTTGTGTCTGTGCGTATTCCCCCCCCATATTCATTGCCCTCCCGTATTTAATTCTATTGCATTGAGGGCAATGCAAGTTTCAGCTTGGGGCAGTCACACTTCGTGCGTCATTTGTCTCTTTTTCTTCGTTATTTGAGTCGTTTTTCTCCGTGTTTTTCTTTTTCTTTTTCTTTTCTTCCTTTTATCTCTTTCTCTTAGAGATGAACCCTATGATGAATCGCCACAAAAATCACACGCACACCTAGCACGGCTTCGATAATCACATTCACTAGCCTTAGGAAGTCGAGTCCTCTTGCATTTCATGCATCGTGGGTCCACTTAGCTTTTATGTGAGTCGTGTGTCGTGACTAGAGTTGGGTGTACTTCTACTTTGTGATTGTGTTTTATATACCTGTCCAGGAATGACCCCTAGATTATCATGCTTCGATTTGAATATGCGGTATTTGTTTCTCCTGTCTGCTTCTGCATGCTATATATATATATATATATATATATATATATATATATATATATATATATATATCGTATACTTCATTTCGCATGTGTCGGGATTCCACAATTAAGGACTAGGATAACCCATTTAGCCCATGCTCTAATTAGCGAGAATAGTTTCCTTTACCCAAGTGTTTAGATTCTGATTTCTTTTTTATTTTACTAGGTGCAAATCCCCTCGTCGTGTACCGTTCTCCCACTTGGGAGAGTACACATGTATATATCCCAATATCCAGAAATCCAAAAAAAAGAGAGAAAAGAAAAACCCAAAAAAAGGAAAGAAAAGAAAAGAGAAAAAAAATATGTATAGCCAAAAATCCAAAAAAATACAAAAACCCAAAACCCAAAAATTTCCAGTGTGAATATTTTTCCTATCTACCGAGAATAAAGGGAAGGCGAGAGTTTGCACCGAGTGTTCTACTCCACATCATCTCAACCCCCATCGTTTTCGAAAACACTTGGCTTAGGAACTTTTTAGCTATTATCTAGGCTATAGTGTGGTGATTTCCTTAACCCTAGTTGTGGAGTCCCTGAAGCATGATATGTTTTGATTCTTGCTCTATTCTCATGCATGCTTGAGCTATATATTCACCGCTTAATTCGAAACGAATCGATATTTGGGTCATTTCTTGGATTTGTGTATATGGAGCTTACTGCACGATGTAGATAGTGACACAGACTGCTAGCACACGACCACACTCACTTGCGCTTCACCGCGTGGGCCCACGGCACTTGTTTGGACTCACATTCCTTGGTTTAGTGTTGTGTTTTGTCGTATGCTTGCTTAGTGTGGCGTGTTTGATTTTGTTGGCCCTGACGGGCGATTTAGGATTTAGAGTTCTCTTTTTCTCTCTTTCTCTCTATTTTCTCCCTCTGAGCTCCTACTCTCACTCGTCTTCCTCGAGGATGATGAAGGGTTCAGCTTGGGGGATTTTGACGTGCGTTTATATTTCATATATTCATGCACGTTTTCTTCTGTGTTTTTCCGCTATTTCCCGCCGTCTTGTATTTGTTTTCTCATATTTTCTTGTTTTCATTCACTTTTCCGTGTTTTTGTATGTTTGCAGGAGTTTGCCGGCGTAGGGGACATAAAACGACGATATCATGAGTCCCCGGAGCAACGGAAGGAGTCACGCGTGATCCAGGGGGTCAAATGACAAAGATCGCATCTTTCAGCCCCCCACCCGATCGGTTGGACACAGCCAACCGATCGGGTGATGCACGAGTGCATGACCCGGTCATCCGCTGAAGCAACGAAAGTATCAACCGACTGGGTCACCGACCGGTTCAACCGACTGATCTCTCTGGAAACTGGAGCTGAAACTCAACCGATCGGGTGATCCTTCACCCGGAGAGCTCACCCGACCGTCAGCAGACCGTGCCAAAACGTCCGAAGTTACTGTCCTTTGGAGCAACAATTCCAACCGATCGGTTGATTTATCAACCGATCGGTTCATTCGACGACGATCAAGATCCAAACGACGAGCAGCTTCCATCAACCGACCGTGTCGTCTGACCGGGTGAAGTCTCGAAGATGGCTGTCGAAGTTCGCAGCAGGTCACTCGATCGGGTGATTCTTCACCTGATCGGGTGATGTCATTTTCTATATATACAGAACCTAGGTTTCCAGATTCGATAGAGTTGTTATTTTTGCTGTTTTTTCTCTCTCTTGACGGCTGTAATTTTTCAGATATTAGTAAGTTGTCTGATCTTTGTTAAACTTTAATATAGTGTTATTTGCATTTCTCTTACTACTTTTCAATCGCCTGATCATGTTTCTAACGGTCAATTTTGATTTAGATTGCTTTTTAGTAAATATGGGTGAGTAGTTCCCAAATCTGGGATTTTGGTGGAAACCACTTCGTGGGTTCTCCCCGATGCGTCCATAGGACTAGGAAATCGATAGGGATTAGGAATCTATCGGTTACGCGGGGTGTTTTATTGTCATCGGCGAGAAAAAGACCGCCTTAGACCGTTGGGCCAAGGGGGAATAAACTTGGCGGTTGACCCCCCTAGCCATAGCTCACACCCTTAGCGTAAACGTCGAATCATAGCGCATGGGAGCGGCAAGATGAGGCGTTGGGAGTTATCGTTACGAGCTTAGTGCTCCCGGAGTCGGTTAGTGTTAATGGACATGGGAATGCCCACTGACCAAACGCGGGTAGTCTGGCGTATCATCCTGGGCACCGACCGGAATATCGGGCCCATGGGACGCTGGTATCACTCTTAGAGGCAACGTCTCACCATTAGACCCTAATTCCGATCGTTTTCCTATCCGTAGGCCATGTTGGCGAGAATCGCACGATAGGACGGAAACCAAAGTCCCGGGTTTCCCTTTATATCGTATATCCCTCACATTCTATTTTCCGTGACAACCCATCTACCGATTCGGGCTAGCTCGCCCATGGGGTGAATCCGGTCCTTCTTGACACAAGCACAACCACGCCTCCCTGAGTTCGACCCCCAAACCACACTACAACATCGTGCACTTGCGGTTATAAATATTTAAATCTCACGCCCCCAATCATATATTGCACACATCTGACACGCACAACGCGGGGACGTCAGAGGGAACCACAATCCCTGCTATAACCAGGCAACGTACACCCCGACCTCGTAGTCTCCCGCAAATCACACCCGCTCCTTCGTGGTGGGCTCTCGGATGGAATGAGGCGGCCGGATGTACAACTCGCTGATTTCTGAGATGGAGGTCCTCAACACCGACCTCGTGCTAGTGATCTCGTCGGGAACCTCTCCGGCCTCCGCCACCTAACATCGATCAGAGCGACGGGCCTCGAAATCCTCACTAAGGGTCGTTTCCCCTACATCCGGTCCTTTGCAGCATCCGAGGGCGAGCCTACTGATTGCTCGTCGCCCGTGTCACTACCCTGAGTCTCCGACGACCCTCCCCCGGTGCTCTGAACCGTGTTCGCGACGGAGCTCACTTCCTCCACCACCACCTTGGATCCTGACAAATGGAAGGAAGACGTTGACGAAGACATCAAGAATGAAGAAGTTTCGTACTTGAACGATGTCGACGGCTTCGACGACGGCTCTGCGACGACGGATAGATCTCTGATGGCAACTTCAGCAGGGACCGAACAGTCTCCAGCAACAACAAGCCCTCAGAAAGTTTTTCACGCGAGAAACCTTCACTGGCTCCCCCCAACGCTCTTTATAAGGTGCCTCAAAGAATCGCAACCATGGACTTCCTGCCACGTGTCGACGATCCACGCCCATCGACCCTTCGATTCGTGATATGACGCCTCGATCCGCGAAGCATTATGACATGCCTGACAGTAGCTATCGGATCCGCCACGCGTCACCCAAAGAGTGGTCAAGCCGCTTCGATTTCCGCCCGCCGCCGATTCGAAAAGATTGTGTCGGCTTACGAGTCGGTCATTGAGACCCTTTGACTCCCGCCTTCTTCCATGGAGAAATAATTACGCCAAACCGAAGCGAATTCCTTCTCCTCCCCTTTCGCCCACTTGGGCCCACGGAGGGCCCCGATACCATCATTGCAACCCAGGAGATGAGGTATCTCATAATCGATGTCCGACTGCGACACCAACCCTCAGCAACCGGCCTACACAGGACACATCTCCTCGCCCCGGACCATCGGACCCCCGGTGTCGCATCAAGCTCTGCCTCACACCCTTGACCAACATACGGCATCTCAACCTCCCTCCTCCGACGACCCGGTGATCTTCGATTAAGGAAGGTTGGGAGCAATTATATCTCGTGCACACAAATGGCCTACATACACAAAATAGAGGAAAAGACCCGGAGACAAAATCAATCCATTTCATTTATCTAAAGGTCCAGGCTATCCATGAAGCCCTCTAAGAGTACAACATTACATCGGGCCCCGCCGTCGGGCCCACGTACAAAATGAAAAACAAAGCTCCCCACTCTAAGTCCTCAGTGACGTCGTCTCTCCGCCGGCCGAGCCCCAATATCCCTTGCCACCTGGCAAACTCCTGCCTCCCGAGCCTCTTGCAGCATCGGTACGACATTCTCGTCATGATAACGGCAGATGACGGTTTCGATGAAGTCGCGCTCGGCCACCCGTCTCTCCTCCAGCCGCTGCCTCAAGATACCCTTCTCCCTCTTCTCCGCCTCGACGGTCTCCTTTAGGTTGGCTATCTGCCCCTTCTACAACTCGATCACTATTTCCTTGATAGCCATCTCCTCGGCGTGCTTCGACAGGATATCGTCCCTTTCCCGCTTTACCTCCAGGAGTTGGCGCTCGACCGTAGCCTTCGACGAATCAAAGTACGCAGCCCATCCCTTCTCACCCTTGCAGGCCGCCACAACCCTCTCCAGCTCTGCTTCCGTCTCCTTTAGCTTCTCCATGGCCTTGCTGAGGTTGGCCCTCGCTTTATCGAGAGCCGCCTTCGTGGCGGCCACCGGAGTGCGACGCTGCAGGGCCACCATAGCTATGACCATCTACAAAGAGACCCTGGTCAGCCAGACACGAATAAAGAAAACCTGGGGACGAGATGAGGAAGTCGACCTACTTGCACGACATGCCACACATTGGAGCCGCACAGCCGCTCCGCCCCCACGTGGATCAATGACTCATGATCCAGTGTCAGCATGCAATACTCCACGAGTCGCGTCGATAACCTGGCGTCCTCGAATATCGACTCGTCATGGCCTATCCGAAAGGGCGGCTTATGAAGACGGTCGCCTGGAAGCGCCTCGACCTCAGCCCTGGTTCTCTTGAAATGGATGAGAGCGCTCTCGCAACTCGGGTTCATCGACCTTCCCATCTCACACAGGGGGATTCCATAAGGCCACTTTGGGACCGGGCGTGCCTTGCGAGGCCTGTCCGCCTCGAACGTCCGCGCCGGAACTGGGAGGACCACCCCCTAAATGGGCGAATCCTCTGAGAGGCCCTCGCCAGTTCGACCAGGAGAGGCAGCCGATACGGACACCCTCCGTCACCGGTCCAACCCTTCTTCGTCTGAGACCTCGGCTCCCTGCTTTCGGGACACCTCCTTCACAGGTCCCTCCTCGCCTATCACTTTCTTACCCTTATCCTGAGGGTCGGCATTCTCCGCGACAGGCACCCCGGCGGCCCCCGATGCCTCCTTCGGTGAAAGCATCACGTCCCCTCCTGTGAGGAAAAGAAAAATCAGGGTAAGCCTACCTAAAAGGCTCGCCAAACTCAAACTACCTTGGAACCAAAAATCCTGGGCGAGCCGACAGTCCCAAGTCAGGTTCGCCAACAGGCGGTGCGCCTCGGGCAGCTCCGCCAAAATCTGCACCTTCACTAGATCCTCTCCGGTTAGCTTCACCTTCTCATTCACCAAAGGATTCAGCGCCCCTGAGTTCGACATCAGCACCGCGTCGACCGGCATCTCAACAAAGACAAAATCCTCCATCCACCTTCCTACATCAGCGGGCACCCCAACGATGAGCTCCCTCCCCCTCCTTGCACAGACGCAGTAATACATCCCCCTCTTTTGAACTGTGAAGAAGTACTGGAACAACGCCAGGGACGGACTCATGGAGCTGGCAAAGCACAGCACGGTGAACCCCACCAATAAGACCCAGGAGCAGGGTGCCAAAGCAAAAACCGGCAGCTCCAGGAAGTTCATCAGGTGTAAGAGGTAAGGGTGGACCGAAAAGCAAAGCCCTAACTCGAGGGATCTGGCATAGACCCCAACTTAATTATCCCCGGGCGAACACACCCTCTCTGCCGATCTTGGGACCCGTGCTTCATAGGGCGGACGCACAAACCGCACTTGAATCTCCCTAATGTTGATCCTGTCCGTCCTGCACCCGACGGCTGCAATCGCCCTCGGTACGCCAGTGCACCACATCCTCCGCCGCTGAGGCCTTGGTGCCCCACACCACCTTTCCTCGGCCATGGACTCTTCTGTCGTAGTGCTGCTACCCGCCCCGGAGTCAAAATGAGAATCCATCGATTAAAGGATATGGGGATTACCTAGCGAGAGGCCGAGCTCTGAAGACGAATAGAAAGGGACCACCAGCGGCTGTAGCGACGACAGCGTCGGTGGATGACTGACAAGAACCGAAAGGCAGGGAGAAGAGTTGAAGCTAGAAGAAAGCAACTGTCGACCCCCTTCTCCCCATACATATAGAAGACAACAGGCCATCTCGACCATCGATGCGTCACCATGCGTCACCCATCAGAGCATCCCTGATGCCTCGACTACGTAAAAGTCACCTCCATCCATGCGTCACGCGATCACAAGCGGAGGCGCTTCGATTTCCCCAGCCACTTTCAAATCGCAATAATGGCCAACTTGGCGAGAATCCCAAGACCTGTGCCGCCACTCCCGAGCATGGACCGAAATCCTAACCGCCATCTTAAGGCGGGGAAGCGTTACGTCATCCGAGCCGAATCGGGCTCCCGCCTCGAACTCGAATGCCGGGGGCAATTGTTACGACCAAAAGATCGTGATAGTCCGACCTTCCACCACAAACCACTTAAATACCCCGTTGGCTTGCCCCTCCCGAACGGGCGGCCAATCCAACGACGGGGCGCTCCTTGCCCGAACTCCAGAGGCCCGCAGGGCGCCAGTCGAACCAAGGGTCTGACACGACAGGGAGTAGGGCGCACCCCGCCTCGACCATCGATAGGGGTGCTTACCCGCTCTCCCTCAATCCGCCAGGAACAGCATGCACAAGGCACATCCGGACAGCACAGCCTCGGACATTGATAGAGGTGCACTCGTTCTCCCCCAGTGATCCAGGATCCACGCCCCGAAGTGAACGGCCGGGCCATTCATCCTTTGCTCAGGACGGCCTGGTGGCTCGTATAGGGCCCTGACCATGGGAGGTGCTCCGCCGGATCCTTGGCTCATCAGACACGACAAACAGCCTAATACAAGGACGCAACTGACACTAACTGACACTAACACCGACCATCTGACAAAGCACCCCCTGGCCGCTGCGCCCCCTGACACTCGATGCTTTCGGCCCTGACACTCTGACAAAAGCGCCCCTAACCGTTGCACCATCTGACTAAAGCATGGCTGACACTCCCGTTCCTGACATCCTCGTCTGAAGCTTCCGCTGATAGCAGTGTCAGCTCAACACATCAAGTCAGCAGGCTAGGTCAGCCCTACCTAACCGCCTCCCGTCAGGTATAAAAACCCCTTCGCTACCAACGGTGAAGGGGTTGGCAAATTTACTCTTAGTCTTATTACTCACACACAAGGGCAAAATCTTTGCTCTTCCACTCATAACTCGTCACGTACGGCGGACTCACCCCCAGTCCGACCTGCGTGCCCAGTATGGAGTGTTAGTTTTCGTTGGCTCTTACGGGTGATCTAGGGTTTCCTTTTCTTTTTCTATTGCTTCCTTTCTATTTTTTCCCTCCGAGCTCCTATTCTCACTCGTCTTCTTCGAGAACGAGGAAGGGTTCAACTTGGGGGATTTTGACGTGCGTTTATATTTTATATATTCACGCACGTCTTCTCTGTGATTTCCTGTCGTTTTTCGTTATTTTGAGTCTGTCTTTTTGTGATTTTTAGTTTCTTTTCACTTTTGTTGTGTTTTTTGTGCTTTTGCAGGATTGCTGGCGCAGATGATAGACAACGCTAACATCAAGAGTCCTCGGAACAACGGGAGGTGTCGCACGAAACCCTGGAAGCCAATCTTGAAGGACAAATCATATATCATCTTCCAACCGATCGGGTGGACAGATCAACCCGATCGGTTCGTGCAGACGTATCAGTCCAGAGGAAGAAGCGACTCCACCCGATCGGTTCAGTGATCGGGTGGATAGGGGACAGATCTCTGTTTTTGAATGCCAAAGTCCACCCGATCTGTTGACTTGTCAACCGATCGGGTCACTTGTAGCATATTCTTCCCAAGCTCGAGAATTCAACGGCTCACCCGATCGATTCAGCGATCAGGTGGGGTTTATCAGAAGCTGAAGACTAATTTCTCCGCTGCCTCACCCGATCGGTTGAAGTTTCAACCGATCGGGTGGATGTTTATTTTTGTTTTTAGTGGAAATATTCCCTGGCATCTTGCCAAAATGTATAAATAGACATAGGTTTCCCAGAAAACGTAATCCTTATTTTCTTAAGCTGTTTTAGGAGTTTTTGGCTGTTGAGAATTTATTTTCATTTGTAAGTTTCTTGATCGTTCTCATACTTTAATATTGCATTTATATTACTCTTACCTACAATAGTTTATTGCTTGATCTTCATTTCAATGGCTAAAATCTGTTTTGTTGCATGTAATGCCATGATTAGTGAGTAGTTCCCAAATCTGGGACATTGGTGGAAGTCCATTCGTGGGTTCTCCCTAGAACGACCATAGGATTAGGGATTCGATAGGATATAGGGATTTAGATGGTTACGCGGGGGCGTTTTATTGTTAATGGCAGGAGAAAGACCGCATTTGACCGTCGAGCCAAGGGAAAATAAAACGGGAGTTTGATTCCCTAGCCACAGCTCACACCCCTAGCGTAGACATTGATTCCTCGTGCGTGGGAACGTCTTGGATGAAATGTCGGGAGCAATCGTTGCGAGCTTAGTGCTCCCGGAGTCGGTCGGTGCTGGACATGGGAATGCCCACCATCCAAACCCGGGTAGGCCTAGCGTATCATCCTGGGCATCGATCGGAATATCAGGCCATGGGACGCTAGGTACCACTATTAGAGGCAACGCTCACCGCTAAACCCTAGAATCTGATCACATTCCTATCCGTCGGTTGCAATAGTGAGAACTCGCGATAGGGCGGAAGCCAAAGTCCTAGGTTGCATTTTTTTTATCTCTTACACCTTTATCATTAATTTTCTATCGTGACAACCCATCAAGCGATTAATCTAGCTCACCCACCGGGTGATCAGGATCCCGATTATTCACAAGCACGTCACACGCCTCCCTGAGTTCGACCCCCAAGCCACACCTCGACACCGTGCGCTTTCGGTTACAAATTTTAATCCTAGTATCCCCGTCCCGATTTGATTGCCAAACGGACGAGTGGTCAGTACGACAACACGCTCTATTGCAGGGTCATATGGGATGAACATCACCTGCTCTTCTGGGACCTGCGACGGGCCAGTTTGAGAAGTGGAGGCGGCATTTGATGCGGCAGTACCAGGAGTATAATATATATATCATCTAAGCCCCATGCATCCATATGCCATAAGACAATTGCGAATTCAATTAGTTTAACCAATAGAATTGAACATTTAAAATAGAAATAAGTGTACCTATCCCTGTGGGCGATGTGGTATGTGGGGAAGAGGGGACACGTCCTGGAGTACCTGAAAATATATAAAGAATTTTATGCAATTAGTTATCCAAAAAATTGAAAGGTCCATATTATACAGACATACTAAAACAACAAAAAATGCTTATATGGCCCAGTGGACATGCTGATATGTCCCACAAGGGTGCCATGTCCTGCACTGCCTGAAAATATTTTGTAAATTTTAGGAATTATTTATCCAAATAATTATGCCAAACACGGTATACGGTAATACTAAAACTACAAAATAAGCATACCTGTCACATGTGGCAGGGGTTTGGGGGTCCCTGTACCCGCTGAAAAACCGCTCTAAAAACTCTCTTCATCTGCACTTCATAATATTTATTAATAAACAGGAGATTTGATGTTTACATGCTGTAAATATTTGCCTAATTTATATGAAATAAAAGTTCTGTAAACAAAATCCAGAAATTCATCCTCTTTCTTGATTCCAGTCAAAATCATCGTAGAAAATTAAGATTCATACATTTACATGTTTTTAGTGCTTAGTAATGATAAAATTTCAACAATTTTTGGTTGATATTGAAGTACAATGTGACCGAGTTCATACGGTAGATGAAAGGGCTTTGGTTATTGTGTTTGTAACGGCCTGTTTCTGTATATACGTATTTTTCATGTATTCAATTAGGATGGTGATTTATTAGAGTATTAATATATATTATTATTATTGTTATTATTATTATATTCATAGTTCGAGAACGCAACTTAACGACCGCGATAATATCTCCTTTAAGTTGGTTGATGTTGATTGTAGAGGTGGGATCATAATGATCCGATTATCCTGATCAGATGATTCCTCAAATCTCATCTTAATCAAAACTAGACCGGATCTAAATATCTTAACGTATATCGATTTTCTAATCCAAATCTTAATACGTTTCATAAATCGATCAAATCTTAACCCAAGTGACCTAACGAATCCTAACAATTGATTCTATCTGATCTCCAAATCTTAACTCTAAATATCTTAAACAACAATATGTACCAACTCTATACCGTAATAATAAGTTGATCACATCGAACTCCCCTAACCCAATCTTAATCGGGTTAATCAACTCAATTTTCCAAAATCAAATATCTTGACGAATCATTCAAACCAAACCTAAACATCTTATCGATGTCGATCTTAACCGGATCGATTTCCAAATCAAGAGCGATCGAATCTTAAATGATCTTACTAAATCTTAAACTTGCTCCTTTATAATCAAAGCTTGATCAAACCAACATTCCTAATATCTTAACAAATCGTATCTTTTATACGAATAAAATCCTAACAGACCAAATTCTAATAATTTTAATATCGTGATCGCCTAATTGTTCTAGCCAAACGGCTCTTACCAATCAAGAGAATACCTTAACCGAATCGATCATCCAATCTGATCCCGATCTAAACATCTTATCGGATCCCATAGCCATGATCCTCTCCGAGGCGCGATCGCCCCGATACTTTCTTTTTAATTTTTGGATGTCGGAGCACAAATTTGTAATAATCCCTTATCGTTATTATATTAGTTTAGATATAAATATGATACATATTAATTATTAATCTATTATTTTATGTTTTGAGGTTCTGATAGTGGTTACGTATTAAATATTTTTATAATCATAACCTTATAAACCTAAGCTATATAGGAAACAAACCCAGCAACCTAAACTTACATAATATTAATAACAAACAAAAAAAGAGATGAATAACCTAACCTATCAACCACGCAACCACCTAGACTAGGCTCATTCCTACTAGAAACCTAGTTGTGCACAGCCACAGCCCACCTCCACTCGAAAACCCTAGAGGCCGAACCCCTAGTCTAACACTTCCACATGATGTACATTTCAATATCCCACACAACTTCATATTCTAAAGCCTAGGTCTACTATTCTCTCCCTAGCTCCTAGCCTATAGGATTAAACAAAAGAAAATTATTAGAAGGCACTCGCGTGAGCTGAGGAAAACCCCCAGGCTATCTCTTTTTCAACCCTAGCTTCCTTTATAAAACCCTAGACTAATGACCTAGGCTATCAAAAAAATGATAACCCTATACACCTAAAGCCAGCCGCCACCTTTAAGCATCTCCTCCACGCAGGCAAACATCACAAGGCCGGCCTCCTTCTTCCTCCACAGGCCGAGCTTTCTTCTCTTCCCCATCCCGCAAGCACCCCACAGCCGCAGCCCTCTCCTAGCCTCTTCCCCTATCCCGCAACACCCCAGGCCTCCACCTCATACCCTGGCAATCTCGTCGATAGCCGTCCCAAAGCCGTAAGCCAAACACCCCGACCCGCCCGATCACCTCCACTTCCGCACCACCCTCGCCCCTCGCCCCACCGAACCTCCGCCGCTGCAACTTCCCCGGCTCCCCCGTGTTTTCCTTCGCCGTCCAAGTCCCCAGATCCGGCTAGTATCCCCTCCAAGCCGCGACCCTCGCCACAGTCTCCCTGTCAGCACTCCTATCTCCTTCGCCTCCTACCCTTCCATCCGACCAGTCTTCGCCACCGTTTGGCCGCCCTCGCCAAGCAACCGCCCCGACACCATCGACCAGAAATCACTCCCTTTCAGCCTACCGTCGGTAACCTCAGCCGGAGCCTCCTTCACATCCGATGCCACCCGACACCCCAGGCACCTCACCTCACCCAGCGAACAGCCTCCAGTCGTCGCTCTGACCTCTCCCCACCTTGCCTTGCAGCCACTTCACCGCTCCCCTCGGTCTCCTCGACGCTGACGGAAGTCGAAGTCACCGCACCCATTTCAACCCACCCCCCAGCCCCGAGTGCCCCCGATCACCTCCCCATGTCCTCCCCCAAGTCCCCGACGACTCAACCCAAACCCCATCTTCCGATCTCCGGCGATCTTTCGCCTCGTCCGACCACCTAATGCCACCCCTCCGTTCATCTCCGCCCACGGACAACACCAACACCGACTTCGCCCCCAGCCTCCCGGTGTCTCGCCCTCCTCGTCGGCGAGCCCGCACACCCCGAATCCCTCTCCCTTGTTTTGAAATCCCCTCCTCTGTCACGATTTCCCTTCCCCTGTTCTCCCCTACAACACGGCAACACCCCCGCACGCCTGCCTCTAGTCACCTTCGAGCAACGCGCCCGCCTCCTCTCTCCAACCACCCACGAACCCACACCGGTGCCACATCCTCCAGGCCCACCTCGCCTTCAACGCACTCCCTCCTATCAACGAACCACCGCTCCTCTCCCCGTTCAGGCCGCACGAATACCGCCATACAACGGATCTGGCAATCGCCAGAGTGGTCGCCGCCCAGACGGATCCGTCGCACCACTGCCCTATCAGCGCGCTGCCTGCGGGACCCAGCTCCCGCCCTGTTTCGCTGCCCTTCTCTCCTCCGTCTGATGGCCCAGAGCTTGTCACCTCCCCCTGCAATAGAAACTGAGGATGAAGGAGATGTATGAATAAAGAAAGAAAGGTCAGTGATTTCTTTATAGTTTGTTTATTAATAATAGCTTTATGTTATACATTGGAAACTGTAA
Organism: Scilla litardierei; assembly: GCA_030789695.1. Taxonomy (NCBI): domain Eukaryota; kingdom Viridiplantae; phylum Streptophyta; class Magnoliopsida; order Asparagales; family Asparagaceae; genus Scilla; species Scilla litardierei. The sequence goes on along the minus strand of CM061132.1, from coordinate 47,687,253 downwards.
TGACATTTGATAAGGCTTTGCAAATAGGGTATTAAATGCAAGCAGTACATCCTCTATATAGGTCCTTGTCCTTGTTAAAACACATAGGTTGGTATATATGGACAGTGAACTTTATTGTAGATGACACAACTCTCATGCACACTGTACCATGGCACACCTTATATAGCTGATATATATGTTACAATCATATATTAGCCTATTTTATAAAAACAGATTACAGGTTAGTTTAATTAAAAACAGTTTTATATATATGTGTGTGAACACTATTAGTTAAACCCTTGTAAACATATGATTATAGGAGTTTGTTTAAACGATGTCGTATAATCAGATTCTTGATATCTTTTGTTAGCTAAGTCACGATTAATTTGATTACGCAAATCTGATGGCACAGATATAAACGCCTTTCATCGCGATCACCTGGACACCGAAATAGACTAAATCAGGCAAGTGCACTTTTTACGTATCTTGAAACCGTTGTTTTTAATTGCTTTGACTGAACTACTCTGATATGCAAGTGTACATTTTCTGTTTTAAATATCGTTACTTTTAACTGCTAAATCAAGAATTGCTAGCTTATCCCATGTCATGTTACACATCATGCTTGCACACTTTTGATTAAACGGTTACTGATGGAATGCATAATGATGGAATATATTGGAATACTTGAAAATCGTGAAATTGTGAGTTTATGCGCCCAAGCGGTGAAATCGTGACTTTCGTGAGTGTCATGTGAGTTGACAAATTCGTGCTTGTAAAACGACTAGGCCGGCTCGTGTTCCGAAAAACTTTTAGGTGGGGTTAGGGTTGAGCGGCCACTAGGCGTATGAAAGGTACTCTCCTCAAGAGCACCACCCGCATGCGGTGGGTTAGCGTCAATCACAGTAAGCCCCCGTGAGAGGAACGACCTTCTCATCACGACCTACAGGCGTGAACCCTAGGAGTGAATAGAAACCACGGATGTGAAATTACGCATTTCCATGTCATTACTTTAATTCAACTTGCTTAGAACTGCCATGTTAATTGATGTAAATACTACACTTGTCACGTTACTGATGTACACATCACTATTGCCATGATAACTGCTGTACCCATTACACTCGCTACGCTACTTGTTGTACAAATCACTCTTGCCATGCTTATTGCTGTACACACATACACCTGCCAGGCTCATTGCTGTACACATTACACTTGTCATGTTCATTACTTTGTACACCACACTTGTCATGCTCACTGCTTCTTACGCTATTATTTCTAAATTATTGAAATCATGAAATGATTTTGAAAACCTTGCCGATGGTCTTTTATACTTAATGTTTTAAATCTTACCGAGCGACCCTCGCTGACGTATATTTCTTGACTTGTGAAATATACGTCAGGTATTAGACAGGTTTGCAGAGGAATTGCTTAGAGACTAAGCAGGTTGACAGAAGTGCCTTGCCGCTGTATTTTCCCCGCTGAGAAGCTTCGTACCTTCGCAGCATCCTTGTACCTTTCTTTTCTACTACTTGTATGGGCTTTATGACCCTCCTTCGGCTTTTACTTCTTTCTTTGATGTAAACTCTCTTGAGATTCGAGATTGTAAATAAATTTATTATCTGTGTTGTTTGAGTTGCATGCAAGAATCTGCAGGATGTTATCACATAGACGCGTAATGTGTTTAAACCAAGGAGGAAGAAAGTACATCCTTCTTGCTTTAAGCACATGCGGACCTTCGTCACGTCCTTGCTCCTAAGTACAATGGGAAGCGGGGCGTGACAGGTTTTACTGGTGGCCCATGCAGGTCGTGCTATGCAAAATACTTCAAACAACATAGATAATATTACAATCTTACTTCCCAAGAACACCTCTTTTCGAATTCTCTATCATATCCTTGTTCCCTAAGAAATCCTAGTCTTAAGATTTCTAAACGATAATTGGCCCAATAAGTCTCCCCTCGATCTTGAAATCATACTCGACATAACACTCTTTCGTCGACAACCATAGAAATACCTAGTAGTAGATACATAATACCATTCCCTGGTCATCTTTACTTTTGTGATCATATCCTTTTCCTTATTAATGATTCACTTGATTCCCATCGTGACGTCTATGCCACCACCTTTCTACTTCATATTGTCCATTTGGGTCCTCTCCGTCGTTGCATATCTTAAAACTCATTTGATTCTTTCGGTCATTGCATCCCCCGTTATCTTTATTAAATGCCGAGGACGGAATTTTTATAAGGTGGGTAGGATGTAACGGCCTGTTTCTGTATATACGTATTTTTCATGTATTCAATTAGGATGGTGATTTATTAAAGTATAAATATATATTATTATTATTGTTATTATTATTATTTTCATAGTTCGAGAACGCAACTTAACGACCACGATAATATCTCCTTTAAGTTGGTTGATGTTGATTGTAGAGGTGGGATCATAATGATCCGATTATCCTGATCAGATGATTCCTCAAATCTCATCTTAATAAAAACTAGACCAGATCTAAATATCTTAACGTATATCTATTTTCTAATCCAAATCTTAATACGTTTCATAAATCGATCAAATCTTAACCCAAGTGACCTAACGAATCCTAACAATTGATTCTATCTGATCTCCAAATCTTAACTCTAAATATCTTAAACAACAATATGTACCAACTCTATACCGTAATAATAAGTTGATCACATCGAACTCCCCTAACCCAATCTTAATCGGGTTAATCAACTCAATTTTCCAAAATCAAATATCTTGACGAATCATTCAAACCAAACCTAAACATCTTATCAATGTCGATCTTAACCGGATCGATTTCCAAATCAAGAACGATCGAATCTTAAATGATCTTACTAAATCTTAAACTTGCTCCTTTATAATCAAAACTTGATCAAACCAACATTCCTAATATCTTAACAAATCGTATCTTTTATACGAATAAAATCCTAACAGACCAAATTCTAATAATTTTAATATCGTGATCGCCTAATTGTTCTAGCCAAACGGATCTTACCAATCAAGAGAATACCTTAACCGAATCGATCATCCAATCTGATCCCGATCTAAACATCTTATCGGATCCCATAGCCATGATCCTCTCCGAGGCGCGATCGCCCCGATACTTTCTTTTTAATTTTTGGATGTCGGAGCACAAATTTGTAATAATCCCTTATCGTTATTATATTTGTTTAGATATAAATATGATACATATTAATTATTAATCTATTATTTTATGTTTTGAAGTTCTGATAGTGGTTACGTATTAAATATTTTTATAATCATAACCTTATAAACCTAAGCTATATAGGAAACAAACCCAGCAACCTAAACTTACATAATATTAATAACAAACAAAAAAAAGAGATGAATAACCTAACCTATCAACCACGCAACCACCTAGACTAGGCTCATTCCTACTAGAAACCTAGTTGTGCACAGCCACAGCCCACCTCCACTCGAAAACCCTAGAGGCCGAACCCCTAGTCTAACACTTCCACATGCTGTACATTTCAATATCCCACACAACTTCATATTCTAAAGCCTAGGTCTACTATTCTCTCCCTAGCTCCTAGCCTATAGGATTAAACAAAAGAAAATTATTAGAAGGCACTCGCGTGAGCTGAGGAAAACCCCCAGGCTATCTCTTTTTCAACCCTAGCTTCCTTTATAAAACCCTAGACTAATGACCTAGGCTATCAAAAAAATGATAACCCTATACACCTAAAGCCAGCCGCCACCTTTAAGCATCTCCTCCACGCAGGCAAACATCACAAGGCCGGCCTCCTTCTTCCTCCACAGGCCGAGCTTTCTTCTCTTCCCCGTCCCGCAAGCACCCCACAGCCGCAGCCCTCTCCTAGCCTCTTCCCCTATCCCACAACACCCCAGGCCTCCACCTCATACCCTGGCAATCTCGTCAATAGCCGCCCCAAAGCCGCAAGCCAAACACCCCGACCCGCCCGATCACCTCCACTTCCGCACCACCCTCGCCCCTCGCCCCGCCGAACCTCCGCCGCTGCAACTTCCCTGGCTCCCCCGTGTTTTCCTTCGCCGTCCAAGTCCCCAGATCCGGCCAGTATCCCCTCCAAGCCGCGACCCTCGCCACAGTCTCCCCGTCAGCACTCCTATCTCCTTCGCCTCCTACCCTTCCATCCGACCAGTCTTCGCCACCGTTTGGCCGCCCTCGCCAAGCAACCGCCCCGACACCATCGACCAGAAGTCCCTCCCTTTCATCCTACCGTCGGCAACCTCAGCCGGAGCCTCCTTCACATCCGATGCCACCAGACACCCCAGGCACCTCACCTCACCCAGCGAACAGCCTCCAGTCGTCGCTCCGACCTCTCCCCACCTTGCCTTGCAGCCACTTCACCGATCCCCTCGGTCTCCTCGACGCTGACGGAAGTCGAAGTCACCGCACCCATTTCAACCCACCCCCCAGCCCCGAGTGCCCCCGATCACCTCCCCATGTCCTCCCCCAAGTCCCCGGCGACTCAACCCAAACCCCATCTTCCGATCTCCGGCGATCTTTCGCCTCGGCCGACCACCTAATGCCGCCCCTCCGTTCATATCCGCCCACGGACAACACCAACACCGACTTCGCCCCCAGCCTCCCGGTGTCTCGCCCTCCTCGTCGGCGAGCCCGCACACCCCGAATCCCTCTCCCCTATTTTGAAATCCCCTCCTCTGTCACGATTTCCCTTCCTCTGTTCTCCCCTACAACACGGCAACACCCCAGCACGCCCGCCTCCAGTCGCCTCCGAGCAACGCACCCGCCTCCTCTCTCCAACCACCCACGAACCCACACCGGTGCCACATCCTCCAGGCCCACCTCTCCTTCAACGTACTCCCTCCTATCAACGAACCACCGCACCTCTCCCCGTTCAGGCCGCACGAATACCACCATACACCGGATCTGGCAGTCGCCTGAGTGGTCGCCGCCTAGACGGATCCGTCGCACCCCTGCCCTATCAGCGCGCTGCCTGCGGGACCCAGCTGCCACCTTGTTTCGCTGCCCTTCTCTCCTCCGTCCGATGGCCCAGAGCTTGTCACCTCCCCCTGCAATAGAAACTGAGGATGAAGGAGATGTATGAATAATGAAAGAAAGGTCAGTGATTTCTTTATAGTTTGTTTATTAATAATAGCTTTATGTTACACATTGGAAACTGTAATGACATTTGATAAGGCTTTGCAAATAGGGTATTAAATGCAAGCAGTACATCCTCTATATAGGTCCTTGTCCTTGTTAAAACACATAGGTTGGTATATATGGACAGTGAACTTTATTGTAGATGACACAACTCTCATGCACACTGTACCATGGCACACCTTATATAGCTGATATATATGTTACAATCATATATTAGCCTATTTTATAAAAACAGATTACAGGTTAGTTTAATTAAAAACAGTTTTATATATATGTGTGAACACTATTAGTTAAACCCTTGTAAACATATGATTATAGGAGTTTGTTTAAACGATGTCGAATAATCAGATTCTTGATATCTTTTGTTAGCTAAGTCACGATTAATTTGATTACGCAAATCTGATGGCACAGATATAAACGCCTTTCATCGCGATCACCTGGACACCGAAACAGACTAAATCAGGCAAGTGCACTTTTTACGTATCTTGAAACCGTTGTTTTTAATTGCTTTGACTGAACTACTCTGATTTGCAAGTGTACATTTTCTGTTTTAAATATCGTTACTTTTAACTGCTAAATCAAGAATTGCTAGCTTATCCCATGTCATGTTACACATCATGCTTGCACACTTTTGATTAAACGGTTACTGATGGAATGCATAATGATGGAATATATTGGAATACTTGAAAATCGTGAAATTGTGAGTTTATGCGCCCAAGCGGCAAAATCGTGACTTTCGTGAGTGTCATGTGAGTTGACAAGTTCGTGCTTGTAAAACGACTAGGCCGGCTCGTGTTCCGGAAAACTTTTGGGTGGGGTTAGGGTTGAGCGGCCACTAGGCGTATGAAAGGTACTCTCCTCAATAGCACCACCCGCATGCGGTGGGTTAGCGTCAATCACAGTAAGCCCCCGTGAGAGGAACGACCTTCTCATCACGACCTACAGGCGTGAACCCTAGGAGTGAATAGAAACCACGGATGTGAAATTACGCATTGCCATGTCATTACTTTAATTCAACTTGCTTAGAACTGCCATGTTAATTGATGTACATACTACACTTGTCACGTTACTGCTGTACACATCACTATTGCCATGATAACTGCTGTACCCATTACACTCGCTACGCTACTTGTTGTACACATCACTCTTGCCATGCTTATTGCTGTACACACATACACCTGCCAGGCTCATTGCTGTACACATTACACTTGTCATGTTCATTACTTTGTACACCACACTTGTCATGATCACTGCTTCTTACGCTATTATGTCTAAATTATTGAAATCATGAAATGATTTTGAAAACCTTGCCGATGGTCTTTTATACTTAATGTTTTAAATCTTGCCGAGCGACCCTCGCTGACGTATATTTCTTGACTTGTGAAATATACGTCAGGTATTAGACAGGTTTACAGAGGAGTTGCTTAGAGACTAAGCAGGTTGACAGGAGTGCCTTGCCGCTGTATTTTCCCCGCTGAGAAGCTTCGTACCTTCGCAGCATCCTTGTACCTTTCTTTTCTACTACTTGTATGGGCTTTATGACCCTCCTTCCGCTTTTACTTCTTTCTTTGATGTAAACGCTCTTGAGATTCGAGATTGTAAATAAATTTATTATCTGTGTTGTTTGAGTTGCATGCAAGAATCTGCAGGATGTTATCACACAGACGCGTAATGTGTTTAAACCAAGGAGGAAGAAAGTACATCCTTCTTGCTTTAAGCACATGCGGACCTTCGTCGCGTCCTCGCTCCTAAGTACAATGGGAAGCGGGGCGTGACAGTGTTTCTTCGTTGGCTGCACTCCGCTGGTACGATACCTGTGCCTGTAATCACCAAATCAGGTAAATCCACACGCAACAGTGTGATGTGATCAGTCGTTTCATTATTTGTCTCGATTAAAAAATCTACCATGACTTCATCGGCTACGCGTACAACATCATCGTCATCTTCATTTCCCTTTTGAGAACCCATTTCATCCAATGCATATGCTTTAGGATTTCTAAGGACCAACCAAACACCATCGACCATTATATCTTTAACATAAAAACATTGTGTTTCTTGCGAGGCAAACATGAACTTCTCATGCGGATAGATTTCCTTCGTCAGATTAACGAACGTGAAGCCCAAGTCGTCCTTCGTCTTTCCTTGCTCACACCAACGCACCTTAAACATAACATGGCTCAATTCCTTCCGATAGCCATAAATAATTTCAACCACATCTTCAACCTGGCCATAATGAAGGTTTGACCTTCTTTTGGTTGTTGATATTTGGAACTTGCATATGACAACTGCGGAAATGAGCAGCAAATTCCACTATTTTGGGTGCATCGGTCCTTCTTAACTTCAATGGTATTAAATCTGTAACCATTGATAGAATAACCTCCATAACGATGTTCTGTGCCGTCAGGACATCTGGCATGGTTTTGGATCTCTTCGGATAGCTGTGCACCGCGAACACATTTCTCTGCCACCTTTAAGATAAATAAGAATCACATTCGTATACGCACATTCTCGAAATTGATTTTTTGATAGGTATGTAACTATCGTGAGAAATCGGTGAGCATACCTTCAGTTTTAACCATTACGTAAATTCGTTAGAGTGTGCATCCGCAACCTTTTTGTTAAGAGTTTTGGCACGCAATTTGGCTTGGAGTACTGTTATATGAAGACTGAGGGACAAGTAAAGAAAACTATTATAACTTAGGAATTATACCACTTACAAAAGTGAATAACTTAGCTTTATTACCTCCGATAGGAGTCAAATATCGATAGATTATTTAGAACATATGAATGTGCTTGGTCAAGCTCAATTTTACTAAATCGTGTATCCTATCCACAATCATTATATTATACTCCATCAGTAACTCTTGCCTGACGATTTACCATTGTGTTTACACCCTGCAAATAACGAGATATGAACATCAAGGTCTTGCTTGACGTATAATTCTTGGATATTGACCCTTCTGGACGTGCACACTAGTGCACAGTTGCTTCATGAACCCTAGATACATACGAGTCAAAAATCATAAAAAGATTCAAAATCACGTTTAATTTTTGTTCGAGCAAAATAGAATAATATATGGCATAGGTGAGCACCTTTCAATGGGACACATCTGTAGGATCCTGCCAAAACAGAGTTAGGATCGATAAATAAAGTTGAGACTTACGCTTGCGTATGCGACACGGTAGTCTCGGAACTTTGCCTTCGGATTCGCCACGATGGATCGAGTCTTCTCACGAACGGAGTAAGGCTACTAAATCCACAATCTAAATCTCTACTTTAGATTAAGAACTTGGATAGAGGGAGAGGAAGTATTTCGGCAGAGCTTCGCTAGAATGAAAATGCATGCAAGAATGCCATGCAAAAGTGTAAGGAATAGCTAACCCTTGGGTCTTATTTATAGCCCCCAAGGTAGTTATTTTAGGATCAATTGTTCCTTTGGAACAATTTAACTAAGGTGTACCATCGTACATGGCATATTATAAGCTTAAGTTGTACCATATGCATGGTACAATATAAGCTTAAGATATTACCCCTTTATTAGCCATATGTCGCATGCACTTATGCACATATAATGCGACTTTCCCATCAATCTAGAGATCCTATCCGCAAGGGAACATATTCCCTTTGCGTACGACTTCGTGTACGCGACGTTCGAGGTCCGTATTCCCTCGTACATCCCCTACAAGGGTGTACTAACGTCTTCCATATCCAACATCTCCCACTCACACTTGAGGGGATTGTAAGAGAACGTCTTTCTCTTAGTTCTTTTATCTATCATACCGAGAAATAGACCGTGCGACCGTCATGCGCGTAGAGTCTGTTGTTGTGCACTTGTTAGAGATACACAACGACCTCGAAGGTGCAAAGTTGAGTAGTTCAACGCATGCTTTACCCTAGATTATTTCTTCACATTTCTTATACTTTATATTCAACAATTGAATCCCATCTGGATTATAATTGGCTGGCCAGCTTTGAATCATTTAAAGTCCAAATGTGAATATGAAATCAATCTTCCTCTTCTTGCGAACCTTCTGATCTTGACTTGATTCGCTTTTCTAACGTGCCCCGCCGAGCCGAATTATCATAGCCCATTAGCAACACGCTAAGATAGTGATCATCTCGTCAAATCTAAAGGAACCAATTGGAGTCCTTGAGGGTAAGAGTTAAGACCCGTATGGCCTTTGAGTCTCACATAATAGCAAACACTATTGCTACTAACTCAGTGGTCGAAATGCATACGTGGTATGAACACGTACTACAACATCACTCCTTTCCCAGGGAGAGTATGTCTTAATGATGTTGTACGGATGAAAGATCAGACACCACAGTGCCTATCTTTTTGGGTCCTCTTACTACTCGTGAAATATTCACGGACTCTCATCCTGCATAAGACAGATAGGATTTAAATAATGATTTTGACTTTAAACTAGTCTCATCTCTATCTTATCCTTCTGATAAGATAAGGCGGTTGCTCATGTGAGAGAGCCAACCTTAATCTGTCCGACATACACACAATAATATAGCGGAGACTTAAACACAAATGTATATAAAAATCATTTGTAAGAAACTTGTATGCAAATTAAACTTTGATCTTCTATAGACATGGGAAATATTACATGATACAGCTCAGCACCTACGCATTCCCATAGATGATAAGTGTTTGAAAAACACATCTCTGGGGATCGCCTTAGTAAGGGGATCCGCTATCATCTCATGCGTGGATATGTATCCTATGTCTACTTCCTTCCGTTTGTCATAGTCCTTCGCAAACTTGAATCGAATATCAATGTGTTTGGTCTTACAATGAAATTTAGGATCTTTGACATAGGCAATCTAAGCTTGACTATCACTGTATATTGGAACAGTGCTCGAGTCAGTGGCATCCGTTAGCCTGTCTAAGAATTTCCTAAGCCAAACAGCTTCTTGGACCGCCATGCTGAATGCTACGAATTCGGCTTCCATGGTTGATAGGACGATGCAGGTTTGCTTCTTGCTGCTCCAGGATATTGCACCATTCCCGAGCAAGTAAACAAAGCCTGAGGTAGATCTTCGCTCGTCAAGATCACCCGCCCAATCAGCATCGGTATAGCCTTCGAGTCTCAAGGTACTGCCTTGATAGCATAACGCATAGTCAGCAGTCCCTTTGAGGTATCTTAATATCCTCTTCACCGCTTTCCAGTGTGCCTGTCCTGGGTTGGATTGGTGACGGCTTACCATACCAACAGCATAGCATATGTCAGGTCTGGTACACATCATGGCGTACATCAGACTCCCGACAGCACTGGAGTATGGAACCTTTTCCATAGCTTTCTTTTCTTTTGGATCTTTGGGACACATTTCCAAACATAGACCCTCGCCTTTGCTTATTGGAGTATCAATTGGCTTGCAGTCCTGCATATTAAACCGTTCTAAAACTTTCTTTATATATGTCTCTTGAGAGAGAGAAAGAAGTTTCTTGGAACGATTCCTTGAGATCTTAACCCCAAGGATATATGCAGCTTCACCCATGTCTTTCATCTCAAAGACGGATGAAAGCCAAGCTTTGATATCCATGATAAGACGCTTATCATTTCCGGCTATAAGTATGTCATCTACATAAAGAGACATAATTACTTACTTGTTTTTAATCCTCTTAATATATACGCAGTTGTCTTCGTCGAGCATGGAGAAACCATACGACAAAACGACTTCTTGAAAGCGCATATACCACTGCCTTGAGGATTGTTTAAGACCATATATGGATTTACGAAGTTTACAAACCTTATGTTTGTTTTCTTCTTGTACGAACCCGTTTGGTTGTTCCATGTAGATCTCCTCATCTAGTTCTCCGTTAAGAAAAGCAGTCTTTACATCCATCTGATGTAACTCGAGGTCCAAACAAGCCACCATTGCCAGAATTAAGCGAATGGAGGTAAAACCCACGACAGGAGAGAAAGTCTCTTCGTAGTCTATTCCTTCCTGTTGCGTGAAACCTTTCGCAACAAGGCAAGCTTTATATTTCTCGATGGAGCCATCAGCCTTATGCTTGATTTTGAGAACCCACTTGTTCCCAATGGCTCTACGTCCCTTAGGTAAATCAACCAAGTCCCAGACTTGGTTTGTTTTCATGGATTGAAGTTCTTCTTCCATTGCCGCTATCCATTTATCTTTAGCAGGGCATGTGACGGCCTGTTTGAAATTTGCAGGTTCGTCATCATCTTGTAGTAATGTCATGAATGTTTGAGGAAATTCATCCTCAAATCTCAGAGGTGTTAGCCTCGTTCGATTACTACGTCTTGCTTGAGTTTGATCACTCCCACTTGGAATGACATCACTCCCACTTGGAATAATATCACTCCCACTCGGAATAGGATTGGTATCGTTCGTATCATCCATTGGTGAAGTTTGAAACGTATTTTCTTCTTCACCAAGAATTCTCCCACTCGAACGTTCCGATCCTTCTTGATCCCAAGTATCAAACAAGGATAAGTCTTGACTTATCTCACCCTGTCTTGGAAACTCGTTTTCCAAGAAGACAACATCCCTCGATTCGAATTATATTAGACCCCCATTGTCCTCTTGACCGACGAAAACATATCCTTTGGAGTTTTCAGCGTATCGGATGAAGATACACTTCATCCCACGTGGCCCAAGTTTGCCATATTTGTGAGAGGATAAATGTGCGTAAGAGGCACAACCCCAAGGTTTTAGAATGCTTAAGTCTGGAGTTCTATTGTTCCACAACTCATAAGGAGTAGAACTTACCGATTTCGAGGGTACACGGTTTAAGATGAATGATGCCGTCAATAATGCATCACCCCAAAAGGTGATGGGCAAATTTGCCTGAGACATCATTGATCGGACCATTTCCATCAATGTCCTATTTCTTCTTTCCGCAACACCGTTTTGTTGCGGAGTGTAAGGCATAGTTATTTGATGAACTATGCCTTTTTCATCACAGAGTTCCTTAAAACTCGTTGATTGATATTCTCCACCCCGATCGGTTCGCAAGACCTTTATCTTGCGATCTAGTTGATTTTCCACTAAACTCATATAGTTTTTGAAGCAAGATAAAGCTTCATGTTTGTGGGAAATCAAATAAATATGACCGAAACGGGTGAAGTCATCAATGAATGTGATGAAATAGGACTTCCCGTGTCTTGTCTTAACATTCATTGGACCGCAAATGTCCGAATGGATAAGCTGTAATGGAACTTCGGCCCTTGTGCCAGTTCCAAACGGCTTGCGACAAGTTTTCCCTACAAGACAATGTTCGCAAGTTGACATTTCAACTTTTGAAACATTAGATAGCAAGCCACTTTTGGCAAGTCTATCCATTCTAGTTGGTCCAATATGACCAAGTCTTGCATGCCAACAAATGATCTCAGATTCAGAGTTAGAAGCATTTGTCAAATGGAAACTTTCATTAATGGAAGAAGAATCATCATACATTGTGTTTAAAACAATTAATCCATTACAAACATTACCCGATCTAATTAAAGAACTATTACAAACAATGTCAACTTTCTGTTTATAGAACCTCCATTCATAATCTAAAGACATTAACATGACCACGGATACGATATTTCTTCTAATATCTGGAGCAAAGAGGACGTCGTGCAATAATAAAGTCCGGCCGTTGTCGAGAACTAGCTTGCATGTTCCGACGCCTTTGACTTCAACACGAGTGTTGTTGCCGACGTATATCCACTTTGTTCCTTGAGTTATCCTTCGATACTCTACGAAGAACCTTCTGTCCTTCGCTACGTGGTCTGTGGCCCCTGAATCAATCAACCAAAAATAGTTAGATTCAGCAAGAAACATGGAACTAGAAACACATATGTAACTAGCCCTACAAGTTACCTTATCACTTCCATCCGTACATGTACGGGCGAAGTGACCGTACTTGTTGCACTTAAAGCACTTGATCTTCTTCAAGTTTTTCTTCTTTGAGTGCACATTCTTTTGCCACTTTTTGTTCTTAGTCTTCTTTGAGGTTTCCGGTTCTTGCTTTCGTTCGTTCACAAACCTTAAGCGTTTATTCTTCCGCTTATTTCCTCCATGTGAGGAACTAGCGGCCACGTGCACTTCTGCACTAGGTTTTGCGGCTTGAATCCGCTCTTCCTCGATTTCGAGGTGTTTTGAAACATCGCTTAAAGTTTTAATGCACTCATTATGAGTGAGGTGCATTTTCATGTTATCCCAGCTATCTGGGAGTGAACGAATGACTGCTTGGATCTGCTGTTCGTCAGACAGCGTAACACCCGCATCCTTTAATTCAGATATGAGATTCGCCATGTGGCGGAGATGCTTTTTCAAAGAATGATCTCGCCGCATCTTGTACGAATCAAATTGAATGTTTAAGGAGCGGAGTTTGGTAACCGAAGTTCCACCAAACTTTACTTCTAGCTCAGACCATATGTCTTTGGCTAGGTCGAATTCCCGAAATATACGCATTATGTCATTGTCCATTGCGGACAGTAACGTAATACGTGCTATTTTGTTCTTTCGAGTCCAAGTCTCATAAGCTTCCCGGTCCCTCTTGTGTTGGGCCGTATTGCCCAACTCAGGTTCTTCCATTATGTTTTGGAGTGTTTCAAGCACATCTTGCTCCTCCAAAACATATTGGATTTTAATTGACCAAAGTTTATAATTATCACCGTTGAGCTTTTCACCTTTGTTAAGCTCTGCGACAATGTTCTTAGAAGCGGTAGACATATTCGAATCAAAAAACTGCAAAGAAAATGAAAAACACGATCAAAATTCTATGCATAAAGTTTCGATCCTTTAAACACTTGATAAATTCCTTGGATGCGTTGAAATGTTACTCTAGAATCGAGAAGTTCACTACGTTCCCAACTACCATCTAGAAGTAACTTTCAAAGTATCCCCCTTACTTATCTCAAGTAAAAAGAAATCAGAAATAATACCTGTATGGTATTAGCAGCGGAAAAATACTTTGAAAAACATATCTTTCAAAATGGAATAGGTGAGAGTTTGCGCAAAGAATTTTAGCGCAACAATTGCCAAGCCACGAGACCTGTTCTACACACCCATGGGTTAGATAACCATGGCCGGATCGTGGTAGGACTTGGAATTCTAAATTGCGCTATCCCGATTAAGGACGGGACATAACCTATTTGAAAACACCTTTTTCAAAAAATTTGAAAATACATTGGCTAATCTCCGTAGAGTAGAACACAATGTTATGTGTGCATTGGCTAATCTCCGTAGAGTAGAGCACAATGTTATGTGTGCATTGGCTAATCTCCGTAGAGTAGAGCACAATGACATGGCTAATCTCGCATGAAGTAGAGCACTATGGCTAATCTTCAAGGAGTAGAGCCCAATGAAAAACTTCATTAAAATGTTAGCCCCGTATGGACTAGTCGGCACTGTTGTTAGCCCCGTATGGGCTAATCGGCACATTCGAGTTTGACCAAGGCCTTTTGTCACCCCGTATGGGTCAGTTGGCAAGTTTGCAATCGACCCAGACCTTCTGCCAGATTGGTCGACCAAAACGACCAAATTGGTCGACCAATTATTTTGGTCTGCAACTTCTCCCGGCCAGGGCCTCTGCCCTGGCCGAGGCTTTGCCAAGGGCCGGCCAGGGCCTCTGCCCTGGCCGAGGCCGGCCAGGGCCGGCCATGCCCTGGCCGAGGCCAGGGCATTGGCCCTGGCCTCTGCCAGGGCCGGCCAGGCCGGTCAGGGGCCGGCCCTGGCCTCTGCCAGGGCCGGCCAGGCCGGCAGGCCGTGGCCGAGGCCGGCCATTGACGGCATGGCCTTGGCCGGCCACTGCCGGCCTGGCCATGGCCGGCCATGGCTTGGCCATGGTCGGTCATGGCCAAGGCCATTTGGCTTTGGCCGGCCATGGCCCCTTTGGCCATGGCCAGCCACCCCCTTTGAATGGGGTTGCCGCACACCCCATCGGAGGGGTGGCCGTGGTGGTTATTGGCCGTAGCCAACCCCCTCCGCATGGGGAGGGGGGTGCATGGCCTTCATAGCCCATTTGGCCATGGCGCACATGCACTAAAATTTCATCTTCTCCGATGGAGATAACTACCATCATCTTCCTCGATGAAGCACCCGTTCGTCGATGAAGCACCCGTTCGTCGAGAAATTAGTTATTTTCTAATGGCCGTGTGCCAAAAATGAAAAATAACATACTATGTGAACGGTCGGTTCTTCCCGTCACGGAGAGTTCCTACCATATCTGTAATGATAGGAGACCCTAACGTGAAAAGAACAACCGCTGCATTCTCTCCGTCATGAAGCGTTCCTACCATATCCGTAATGGTAGGATACCCATTCGTGAAAAAGACAACGACTCGTTCATAGTTTCGACGGGGCGGCGGTTTGACCGGGTGTAACGACTGGTTTTTGTATGATTGGATTATCAGTGTGTTTTGCTTGTGATGGTGGGTTCTCTCCTTGTGTGGTTTCCATTTCCATAGTTCTCGTTGAGATTTCCTAGCTTTCGTTTTCATTCCTTTTGATGTGATCTTCTAGCTTCTTCCTTAGAATCATTGAACTCGGAGTAAGTCACTCGTGACGAGCTTCATATTGATCATATCTCAGAGTATAAATCGATCCTAGAAGCCATAGAAATCTTCCCGAAGCTTCGCGCTTCGAATCGGCACTTTTCGTGCACGTTAGTTGGTTCAAGAAGGAGAACCAACCGACTAGATCTCAATCTAGTCGGTCGGCAATCCTTAATGGACCGACTAGTGGGCTTTGATTATAATCCAGGAGTTACTGTTTACCTTTAGTCGGTCTAAGAACATCTCTCGACCGACTAGATGCTAAACTAGTCGGTCAGGAATCCTTCTCAGACCGACTAACTCTCATTTCCATGATCTCTCTCAGAATTCAGCCTTTAGTCGGTCAATGAACACTCGCCGACCGACTAGTTCCCAAACTAGTCGGTTGACAAGCCTTCACAGACCGACTAACTCATAGTCCAGTTTTCCTGAGTGAGCTACTGTTTACTCTTAGTCGGTCTGCGTTGATCAACCGACCGACTAGTTGCTCAACTAGTCGGTCACCAATCCTTCTTTGACCGACTAATCAGCCCAGGAAACCCTAGTTTGCCCTAGCCGCCACACGATTTTCTATATAAACCCCCAATCGTTTTCTTCTCTTCCCTCTCTTCTCCTGAACCTCCTCCTTCCCCAAATCATCCCCCTTCATCCCCAAACCCTTCCTCCTTCATCCCAAGCTCATCCATCATCATCCAAACCCTCATTTCACATATCCTACCTCTCCTCAACCTCAAACCCTCATCAAATCCCCAAAAGCCTCATCCAAACCCATTTCTCCAGGTTTTCCCTCATTTCCAGATCTGAGTGGTAGTTCTCCCGGATCGTTCATCCGTTGCCGTGGTTGCTCGGCATTGATCTTCCGCTTCCATTCGGGTAGTGTTCTTCCTTTAATATTCTCTTAACCCCCATTATGATTTGTGAAACCCTAATAATAATGGATGTTGTTTGATGATTGTTTCCATGTCAGCGATTCCCTTCCCCGTAGATTAGCGCTTGTGGGACGAACCTTCGCGATCGTCTTCCTCGGGGTTAGGCAAGTGAAACTTGCATCTCTTGATTTGGGCCATGTCTTAGGCCATTACCTTGCTTTAGCGTAAAAGAGACTAGACGGTGAAAGGATAGCCGTCTAGACGCCATTGACCTAGCTTGACAACGAAGCTTGGTCCGTCCCCCTCATCATGCTTGTATGTCACGTTTACTTTCCAATTAACAGTACGCGTATTAACTGTTCATGTCATCCATGCATCCTTAACTGTCACGTTTAATTCAATTAACGGTACGCGAATATGTTCATGTCATTGCATTTTGCCTGTCACGTTTAAATACAATTAACGGTACGCGAACATCTGCTCATGTCATTGCATGCTTGAATACTCATCGTGATTGCGTAGCTTCGCTACATACTTGTACTATTTGTTCCGGCTAGGCACCCACCTTGCATGGGCACAATCCTATGCCAAATACACTTTCTGGCTCGTGTTCCAGAAGACGAGCTCAACACAGCCTACGGGCAAAGGGCACTCGTTGAGTGATCCCTTGTACTTGATACTTGAATACAGCCTGCGGGCAAAGGGCACTCGTTGAGTGATCCCTTGTACTTGATACTTGAATACAGCCTGCGGGCAAAGGGCACTCGTTGAGTGATCCCTTGTACTTGATACTTGAATACAGCCTGCGGGCAAAGGGCACTCGTTGAGTGATCCCTTGTACTTGATACTAGAATACAGCCTGCGGGCAATAGGGCATCCATGTGTGGGTGATCCCGTGTACTTGTTACTTGACAATACTTGTCACACTTACCACTTGTACTTGACTTGACGTGTTTACTTGTACGTGACAAACAGTGATAACAGTGATAATCATGATTCGTGAGTAGTGATTGGTAGCTTTTGCTACATCGTGAGTGATTGGCTTCCCTACCTTTAAAACTGTCGCATCATACTTAAATGCCATGTCATTGCATCTTATTATAACTGCTAGGTTGCTAGTTCACTTTCAGTTTCCTTGCACAAGTCTTTCCAGACTTGCTGACATGTGCCCCTCTCTCTTTTGGGTGCCACATGTTAGACCCAGAGCCAGAGCTTTGTTGCAGGGGATGTGGTGTTGCTGATGCTGATGTTACTGTGGTGGTGAGTGGACACCAGGGGCCTATCTTGAAGACCGCTCGTGTTCACTTCTTTGTTTAAGTTTGTTGTTAGTTATTGGTGCGTGGCACCTTTGTATGCATGTTATACCTTGTTGGCCATGTTGGGCCTTAGACTCTTTTCCCTTTAGCCTGGTGGCTTTTCGGTGATATTGTAATTCATTCAATGGATATTCAGAGATTTCTCTTTTGTCTCTTTCCTTTATTAATATTGTTGTTTCGTTTGCATTGCAAGGACCTGCCATATGATAATTTATACGCTTATCAGACTTGGAGTTTCACAGCTTCACGTCTGAGCGGACCTTCTCACGTTTCGCCTCCACATTTTTGGGAAGCGGGGCGTGACAGGTTTTATTGGTGGCCCATGCAGGTCCATTTGCAAATGCGAACTATCGGAACAACGATAATAATTATAAAATGTCCATTAAATGAATTAGAACATCCAAGTTATAAGCCCGGAGTCTATGTTTTTAGCGTCCCTATGCCTTAGGTGGCTAATAGACGTGTTAGAGCACCTGTCCCAGCTTGATAGGAAATCCATTAGGTCAAGACTATAGTGAGACTTAGTTAGAAGTTTGTGCTTGCTAGTTAGAGGCCTCTGATTGTTTGTTAGACTACATGCTAGTGATTGATATGATAGTCTTAAGAGTTACCTTAGTGGTTCATGTCTAGCTCCGACCATGATAGACTCCTAGGATTTCTTTAGCCGTTCGCTTGGGTTCTTCGATTTCGGGCCCAACAGAACATGATCTTGATTCTCTTAGAAACTTCCTGAGATCTATATATTCTAACCCATTAGAAGCCTTAGTGTTAAGGTTCCCTTGGCCTTCAGTTAACCCGATGATTAGCACCCCCCTTGATTCAATCTTTCCTGGTCACTACACTTTGGTGTTACTGACCGTAGATCTTCATCATGGTTTTCTTGCATAGAGATTTATGCGCATTCAATTCACATAAACCACTTCCCTTGTCCTCAATTCACATGACCACCTCATTACAATTATCCTTGATCTTTCAAATGTTTTCCGTTGCAACTCTTGATTCTTCCAAAGTTATTTTCGAATGCTTTCCTTATTTGAAGTTTCACTCAATTTAAATTTTGTTCTAAACTTCTTTAAATATGTCTCCCTAAATTTCGATGGAGTTAAAAGTCGTTCTTGAATTTTGAAGACTTTTGATTGTAATTTTAAAATTACTATCTTGTACTATTTTTCTAACAATGTATCTTTCGCATTTCGATTTTTAAACTTTATTACTATCCTGATGGTTCGATATACCGTCCTTTTTCCTAACTACAAAAAATTTATTTTAACCACTTATCTTACATACCTTTAGGGGTATTTTTTTTTTCCAAACTGAATGAGCTTGAACTAAATTTTGTATATATCAACTATAGGTTCGTCGTACTCGTACTTCAAAAGTTTTATACCAACACGTTCTTTTGGCGAATCCTTATTTCCCTAAAAGTATCTTCGATCTTCTTCTTTCGTTAAGTTTAAATTTGTTCGAAACGCTTTTGATATATGTAAGGTTTCATGCTCCTTCGCCGACTTAAATTATTTATGTTTTTAAATATCGAAACTTGTGTTGAGATTTTTAGATTTGAAGTTTATAATATTTTCAGCATATACTTTCGTATCGATATAAATGTCTTGTCCCTTTTCATATACCAATTTCATTCTGAACCGTATTTCTATTTTCCTAACTCGATTCATAATTTCTTTTCTTACTTGTGCCATTAAAATTTTATTCGAAAACACCTCGTGCTTACTCTTAATAAACTTTTCAAGTCCCTTTGGACTTCGGCTTTTAGCAAGTCGATTTTATGCTCAACATTTTCCATATTTCAGATTTTTGTAAAAAAAAAATTTACTATTTCGAAATCATTCCTGACTTAGACCCTTCATAAAACGGTTTAAAAGTTTTAATACTAACTCGATGAGTTTAAATATCCTTTTCTCTTTCCATACTACTAAGATATTATCTTTCCATGCACCATACACACTTTTAAGATAATTTCTAAAATATGACTCCAATTATTTTTATATATCGGTACCACGTTCGTTTGATCGTACTATAAGATCTTGTATAAATCCGTTGTTTGGCAAATCTGGGTCCCTACCCTTTCGTTGACTTAAATTTATTTTTGAATTTCGAAAGTTTTAACGAGATTTGATTACTGTTTTATAATGTTTTTCCAGCCTTTACTTTCATACCTATTTAAATATCTCGTCCCTTTTCATATATCAATTTAAATTCTGAGCTAACTAATTTTTCCCAAATTCGATTTATAAAGTTTTTTTTTCCTTTCTTATTTATGCCGCTCAAATGATTCATCACGCTCCCTTAATATACCTTCCAAGTCACACATGATTTCAGCTTTCAACAAACCAAGGATATGTTCAATATTTTCTCTATTCCAATTTTTGGAAAATTACGTTTTCGTAACCATTTTCTGACCTGGACCTTCCATAATTTGGTTTTAAAAGCTTATTACGAATTTTGATAAACCTACTACTAAGTTTTCCGTTCACCATACATGCTTTTAGAAAATTTCTAAACTAAATCGAATTTCGAATATTTTTATATCAGTACTAGGCTTATTAGCTCGTATGTTAAGAGCTTTGTGTAAAACAGTTTCTTTTTGGCAAATCCTGATTCCTCTAAAAGTAGTTTCAATATTGATTACTTTAAATTTTCCCTGGCTTAAGGATTTTGAAAGCATTCAACCTGAGTTTAAATTTTTCAATTAATTTAATTTAATTTCAAACCTTGCAAACGTTATTAAGTTACTACCGCGTAATATTTTCTAAACTACGACCTCAAAATTCGTGTAAATGATTTACTTCCTTTTAATGACTTTAGGTAAGCCAACAAACTGTTTTCTCCTATTATGTATATTCGACTCAAACTTATTTCAAACAATTTGTTTTATCGACCTCTAAATATTTTTATACGAAAAGGGACTCCAACTTTTGAAGTATAACGGTTTTCAAACTTTTCGTATTTTAGAATATGTAAATTACACTATTTTCCATGTGTCCTAATGGAGCGTCATTACATCATTACACGACCGTTTTCATGCTTTTCGATCCTTCTATTCGTTACGCTTTTGATTTCAATTTCTTTCCTATTGTCTAACCCATAGAGCTTGTCGTTGCCTGTGTCAACCTTGTTATGGTTTGGTGGACCCATTAGTTAAGTGGTTATGTCGTCGTAGTGTTGATTTCGTGGTGTATATATAGTGGTATGGGTGTTGGCATTTGTATGTTGTATACATGGATGGATATGGTGTGAAAATATGTGATACGTGGATGTGTATGCCTTGGAGTTGTATTGGTATGTGTATGGATACTGTGTTACGCATATAAATGTCCTGCTATGATTTGAGTCTCTCTCAAGCTTGAGTGGGTATACTCTATGTACCTTGGTATAATTGTATGTGGTGGTGAATAGTGATGGATGATGTATGTATGGTGTTTGAATTGTTTGTGCCTGGTTGTGTTACGCACTCGATTGTGGGTGGCTATACCAATATATGGTTATAGGACTATATGTGAGGTGAAAATATGGTGAAATAATTGCATGTATTTGAATGACTAAATAAATGTGAAATTATTTTCAAATAAGAGAGGCTTGGTTATTTTCTTATAGTAAGTAATAAGTGTCTATTGTTGTATAAATATATTGACTATATATTTGTGATTGAAATACGTGTATGAAATTGATTGACTATAATAAGTATGAGTGTACTATGTGCGTGAAAATATGTGTGTAGTGGTAGTAATATTGGATTCCTAGTGCATATATATAAGCACTCGAAATGAAAGTACTTGGTTGAATTTATGATGTGAAATTGGTTGAGGGTAGTTACCAGAGCGACTATATATATGTTAGGAAGTCCGAGGACAGACTTTATTCTAAGGTGGGTAGGATGTAACGACTGGTTTTTGTATGATTGGATTATCAGTGTGTTTTGCTTGTGATGGTGGGTTCTCTCCTTGTGTGGTTTCCATTTCCATAGTTCTCGTTGAGATTTCCTAGCTTTCGTTTTCATTCCTTTTGATGTGATCTTCTAGCTTCTTCCTTAGAATCATTGAACTCGGAGTAAGTCACTCGTGACGAGCTTCATATCGATCATATCTCAGAGTATAAATCGATCCTAGAAGCCATAGAAATCTTCCCGAAGCTTCGCGCTTCGAATCAGCACTTTTCGTGCACGTTAGTTGGTTCAAGAAGGAGAACCAACCGACTAGATCTCAATCTAGTCGGTCGGCAATCCTTAATGGACTGACTAGTGGGCTTTGATTATAATCCAGGAGTTACTGTTTACCTTTAGTCGGTCTAAAAACATCTCTCGACCGACTAGATGCTAAACTAGTCGGTCAGGAATCCTTCTCAGACCGACTAACTCTCATTTCCATGATCTCTCTCAGAATTCAGCCTTTAGTCGGTCAATGAACACTCGCCGACCGACTAGTTCCCAAACTAGTCGGTTGACAAGCCTTCACAGACCGACTAACTCATAGTCCAGTTTTCCTGAGCGAGCTACTGTTTACTCTTAGTCGGTCTGCGTTGATCAACCGACCGACTAGTTGCTCAACTAGTCGGTCACCAATCCTTCTTTGACCGACTAATCAGCCCAGGAAACCCTAGTTTGCCCTAGCCGCCACACGATTTTCTATATAAACCCCCAATCGTTTTCTTCTCTTCCCTCTCTTCTCCTGAACCTCCTCCTTCCCCAAATCATCCCCCTTCATCCCCAAACCCTTCCTCCTTCATCCCAAGCTCATCCATCATCATCCAAACCCTCATTTCACATATCCTACCTCTCCTCAACCTCAAACCCTCATCAAATCCCCAAAAGCCTCATCCAAACCCATTTCTCCAGGTTTTCCCTCATTTCCAGATCTGAGTGGTAGTTCTCTCGGATCGTTCATCCGTTGCCGTGGTTGCTCGGCATTGATCTTCCGCTTCCATTCGGGTAGTGTTCTTCCTTTAATATTCTCTTAACCCCCATTATGATTTATGAAACCCTAATAATAATGGATGTTGTTTGATGATTGTTTCCATGTCAGCGATTCCCTTCCCCGTAGATTAGCGCTTGTGGGACGAACCTTCGCGATCGTCTTCCTCGGTGTTAGGCAAGTGAAACTTGCATCTCTTGATTTGGGCCATGTCTTAGGCCATTACCTTGCTTTAGCGTAAAAGAGACTAGACGTTGAAAGGATAGCCGTCTAGACACCATTGACCTAGCTTGACAACGAAGCTTGGTCCGTCCCCCTCATCATGCTTGTATGTCACGTTTACTTTCCAATTAACAGTACGCGTATTAATTGTTCATGTCATCCATGCATCCTTAACTGTCACGTTTAATTCAATTAACGGTACGCGAATATGTTCATGTCATTGCATTTTGCCTGTCACGTTTAAATACAATTAACGGTACGCGAACATCTGCTCATGTCATTGCATGCTTGAATACTCATCGTGATTGCGTAGCTTCGCTACATACTTGTACTATTTGTTCCGGCTAGGCACCCACCTTGCATGGGCACAATCCTATGCCAAATACACTTTCTGGCTCGTGTTCCAGAAGACGAGCTCAACACAGCCTGCGGGCAAAGGGCACTCGTTGAGTGATCCCTTGTACTTGATACTTGAATACAGCCTGCGGGCAAAAGGCACTCGTTGAGTGATCCCTTGTACTTGATACTTGAATACAGCCTGCGGGCAAAGGGCACTCGTTGAGTGATCCCTTGTACTTGATACTTGAATACAGCCTGCGGGCAAAGGGCACTCGTTGAGTGATCCATTGTACTTGATACTTGAATACAGCCTGCGGGCAATAGGGCATCCATGTGTGGGTGATCCCGTGTACTTGTTACTTGACAATACTTGTCACACTTACCACTTGTACTTGACTTGACGTGTTTACTTGTACGTGACAAACAGTGATAACAGTGATAATCGTGATTCGTGAGTAGTGATTGGTAGCTTTTGCTACATCGTGAGTGATTGGCTTCCCTACCTTTAAAACTGTCGCATCATGCTTAAATGCCATGTCATTCCATCTTATTATAACTGCTAGGTTGCTAGTTCACTTTCAGTTTCCTTGCACAAGTCTTTCCAGACTTGCTGACATGTGCCCCTCTCTCTTTTGGGTGCCACATGTTAGACCCAGAGCCAGAGCTTTGTTGCAGGGGATGTGGTGTTGCTGATGCTGATGTTGCTGTGGTGGTGAGTGGACACCAGGGGCCTATCTTGAAGACCGCTCGTGTTCACTTCTTTGTTTAGGTTTGCTGTTAGTTATTGGTGTGTGGCACCTTTGTATGCATGTTATACCTTGTTGGCCATGTTGGGCCTTAGACTCTTTTCCCTTTAGCCTGGTGGCTTTTCGGTGATATTGTAATTCATTCAATGGATATTCAGAGATTTCTCTTTTGTCTCTTTCCTTTATTAATATTGTTGTTTCGTTTGCATTACAAGGACCTGCCATATGATAATTTATACGCTTATCAGACTTGGAGTTTCACAGCTTCAAGTCTGAGTGGACCTTCTCTCGTCTCGCCTCCACATTTTTGGGAAGCGGGGCGTGACACCGGGGCGAACCCGTATGGCTCTGATACCAATATAGGATCCTGCCAAAACAGAGTTAGGATCGATAAATAAAGTTGAGACTTACGCTTGCGTATGCGGCACGGTAGTCTCGGAACTTTGCCTTCGGATTTGCCACGACGGATCGAGTCTTCTCACGAACGGAGTAAGGCTACTAAATCCACAATCTAAATCTCTACTTTAGATTAAGAACTTGGATAGAAGGAGAGGAAGTATTTCGGCAGAGCTTCGCTAGAATGAAAATGCATGCAAGAATGCCATGCAAAAGTGTAAGGAAATGGCTAACCATTGGGTCTTATTTATAGCCCCCAAGGTAGTTATTTTAGGATCAATTGTTCCTTTGGAACAATTTAACTAAGGTGTACCATCGTACATGGCATATTATAAGCTTAAGTTGTACCTTATGCATGGTACAATATAAGCTTAAGATATTACCCCTTTATTAGCCATATGTCGCATGCACTTATGCACATATAATGCGACTTTCCCATCAATCTAGAGATCCTATCCGCAAGGGAACATATTCCCTTTGCGTACGACTTCGTGTACGCGACGTTCGAGGTCCGTATTCCCTCGTACATCCCCTACAAGGGTGTACTAACGTCTTCCATATCCAACAACATCCACCGATATTGTACCTGCCCTGTAATGGGGGCCTCCTGTGCCAGGTATACAGTAAGATGAACCTTGATGGTAAAGAATGAAGGCATGAAATTTTTTTCCATATTACACATTGCAAGGATAACCCGCGCTTCTAAATCTTCAAACTCACAATGTCTATCACCTTCGAGCACACCTACCTGAAGAACCCACAAAACTGTATCAGAACTTTTGCCAGCTTCTTATCGACATGACGTAATGAAACCGAAAGCAACTGATATAGCAAGATATTATAATCATGTGTCTTCAATCCAAAGATATTCATCTAATCTACGTGTACACATCTTGATATATTTGAAGCATATCCATCTGGTGTCTTCAATGACTTGAGAAACACACAAAGATTATGAATTTCATCTCTTGAGAGGGTGACCCGATAAGCTGGCAGGTCATACTTGTAATTTTCCTTCTGTACGGCCTGTAATTCAGGACGTATCTTCAATTCTTTTAAGTCAAGCTGAGCCTTTACTTCGTCTTTTGATTTGTTGGTGTCTTGCATCAAGGTATGCAACAGATTTTCACATATGTTCTTTTCGGTGTGCATGCCATCCAGGTTGTGACGTATTTTCAAAGTCCTCCAATATGGAAATTGAAAAAAATACTAAAATTTGATCAACCACTAGGTAGTATTCAAACATCTGCTGTGTTAGAATCTGTGCGAGACATTCGAGGCATTCTTCTTTTAGTTTTGCTCTTGCAATTGCCCTTTCCATTTCCCTTTGTAATCCACCTTCTAATACCAAGAGGGTTCTCTTTGCTATATCTGTTCTTTCCAAACTTCACTCTCTGCAAAGGTGAAGTGCTTCAAATATGTCCTCTCCGGTTAGCTGCTCTAGGGCTTCTCGGCGTTTCATTTTACCGTCGAACAACTGTACATGTCTCCTATAACTATGACCTACATGCAACCATCTTCTGTTCTGCAAAAAGCAAAACTTACGACTATATTTTAGGAATGTACCCTCATAACCTGTCGTGCAAACTGGGCAAGCCGTCTTACCTTTCATCGACCAACTAGATAGCTTAGCAAACGCCGGAAAGTCATTTATCGTCCATAAAATAATAACACGCATGCAGAAACTTTGCCTTGTCAAGGCGTCGAAAGTGCACACACCTTGTTCCCATTAAAGCTTCAGATCATCAATTAAGGGCTGCAGAAAAACATCGATATCATTTTTAGGCGAGTATTTTACAGGTATCAATAGTGACAGTATCAAGTATGGTTGCTTCATGCACATATGAGGCGGTATGTTATACATGGTCAACTACACGTGCCAAGTGGACTAACCAGAGCTCACTACTCCAAACGAATTAAACCCATCGCTTGCGAGACCAAGCCTAAGATTCCTCGACTCCCTTGCAAAGTCGAGATAAATACGATCGATATGCTTCCATGCTTTTCCATCGGCAGGATGCCTCAATTTTCTGTCCTCTATGCAGTTGGTGGCGTGCCATACCATTTTTCCTGCCAATTAAGCAGACACGAAAAAACCTCTGTAGCCTTGGTATAATTAGGAAATAACGGAGAACCTTTGTAACCACTGGTTTTCATGTATTTGGATTATCTATATTATATTATATGCTTTGGAGGATTTTCTCCTCATGTGTGGTTTTCGTCTCCGTAGCTTTCGTTTTCGTTCATTTCGTTGTGATTTTCTAGCTTCTTCCTTAGATCGTTGAGTCTTGGAGTAAGTCGCTCTTGACGAACTTCAAATCGCTCATATTTTAGAGTTAGAGTGATCCTAGAAGCCGTATGAATCTTCCTAGAACTTCGCGCTTCAATTCAGCACTTTTAGTGCACTTTAGTTGGTTCAAGAAGGGGGACCAACCGACTACATTGAGATCTAGTCGGTCAGGAACTCTACTGGAACCGACTAGTTCATTGAATCAAATGTACAGGAGTTACTGTTTACTTTTAGTCGGTCTAAGAACAACCACCGACCGACTAGATATGAAACTAGTCGGTCAGAACTTGCTCTCAGACCGACTAGTTCCTTTGATAAATTTCACCTGAGTTACTGTTTATCGTTAGTCGGTCCAAGAACAACCATCGACCGACTAGGTTGCAAACTAGTCGGTCAACCATTGTTCTTTAACCGACTAATTCTTTGACCATTTTGACAACCTGAGTTACTGTTTGGTTTTAGTCGGTCACAGTTGGTCGACCGACCGACTAGTTGTTGAACTAGTCGGTCAACAACCCTTCTTTGACCGACTAACTACTGTCGTAAATCTAGGGTTTGCCCAGCCGCCGGCTGTGCCTATTTAAACCCCCCCAAACGTTTTCTTTCTTCTTTCATTTCTCATGAGCCTCCTCCTTCCCCAAATCATCATCCATCTTCCCCTAGCCTTCCTCCTTCATCAAGAGCCCCTCTCCCTCTCCATTTAGGCCGGCCACCTCCTCTAGGTCGTCGGAAACCCCCCAAAACCCCCAAAACCACATTTTCTCCAGATTTCTCCATCCATTCCAGATCTGAACCGTGGTTTCCCGGATCGTTTCTTCCGTTGCCGTGCTTGCTCGGTATCGTTCTTCCGCTTCCTACGGTAGTGATCGATCCTTTAATGTTCTCATAACCCGTTTTGTGATTTTTGTTAAACCCTAATATAAATGAATGTTGTTTTGATGATTGTTTCTCCATAATAGCGACTTTCCCCGTAGATTAGCGTTTGTGAGACGAGCCTTCGTGATCTTCATCCTCGGTGCTAGGCAAGTGAAACTTGCCACTTAGGGTTTTGGGCCATGTCTTAGGCCATTTGCTTGTTGTAGGCGTAAAAGAGACTAGGCGACGAAATGATACTCGCCTAGGTGCAATTTCAGGATCTAGCTTGACAACGAAGTTAGATCCGTCATTTAGCATGTTGCATAAGTACTACCGTGTCACGTTTAATTTTAATTAACGGTACACGAATTAATTGTCATCTATGCTATCCATGTTGAATGTCGCATTCGTAGCACACGCTTCAATACTTGTGTTTCCTGGCTCGTGTTCCAGAAGCGGGCCACGTGTGTTGGTTGATAGCCAATGCCAGATCTACTTGTTTCCGGCTAGGCACCTGCGTTGCAGGCATAACCCTACGCCATACGTGTTAAATACACTTCCTGGCTCGTGATCCAGAAGCGAGCATTCCGTGTTCGGGGTAATGCCCTGACTCGATACACGTGGAGGGGTAGGGATAAGCGGTCACCTGAGCTTATGAGTTGGCCCGATCAGCCACTCTAGCCAGCAGACGAAATCTCTGTGCACAACTTGTTTACTTGACGTGTTTACCTGACGTGATCACTTGACGTGAACTACTTGACTTGTACTTGTCCGTGTTTATAATTGTAAAACTTGTATCCATGCCCTACATGCTACTTGCTACGTGCTACTTGCTACTTGTACTTTCCTTTACTTGTCACTTCCATACTATACTTGCCATGTTATGCATCATACAATAACTGTTAGGTTGTTAGTGTACTTTCCTTTCAGTTTCCTTGCCCAAGTCTTTTAGACTTGCTGACATGTGCCCCTTTACTCTTTTGGGTGAAACATGTTAGATCCCGAGCCTGAGAGTGCTGCGGAGTACGTGGTGTTTGCTGACGCTGAGTCAGAACCTGCGTTCATTGAGGAGTACGAGGACACGGGCGATCACTCGTAGAGGCTGCTTGTGTTCTTCGTGTTAGACTGTTTTTGTTGTCGGTGTGTGGCACCAATACTCTGTTTATGTTTGTCTTTGTT
Organism: Scilla litardierei; assembly: GCA_030789695.1. Lineage (NCBI taxonomy): Eukaryota > Viridiplantae > Streptophyta > Magnoliopsida > Asparagales > Asparagaceae > Scilla > Scilla litardierei. The sequence continues at coordinate 47,658,474 of CM061132.1, read as the reverse complement.
GGCCTTGTTCTGGGCCTTTAGACTCTTTCTTTTAGCCTGGTGGCTTTTCTGGATGTTGAACTTCATTTTAATGTTGGACAATGCTGAGATTTGGAATCTTATTTCTGTTTCTCCTTGTATTATTATCTTGTTCTGTTCGTGGTTACAGGGACCTGCACTTGTTTTACTAACGCTTATCGGGCGTGTACCTTCACAGCTCCACACCCGAGCGGACCTTCTCACGTCTCGCCTCCATTTTAGGGAAGTGGGGCGTGACAGGTTTTGTTGGTGGCCCATGCATGTCCTTTTTCTGTAACTGCGATTATCGGAATAACGATAATAATATTATAATGTCCAATAAACTAAGTTCGACGTCCGAGTCATAAGCTATGAGTCTAATCTGTTTCGTTTTCTGTGTCATTAGATGGCAGGAAGGCGATTTACCCGTGGTGGTGGTAGCGCCCCTCATGACGAGGAGCCTGAGTGGGAGCCCACCAGTGGGGAGATGATGCGGATGATGCTTCAGATGATGCAGGTGCAGCAGGGCATGCTCCTGCAAGTCCAGAATGCTCCAGTTGTTCGAGCTGGTCATGCAATCCAGGATGCCCCTCGCTCCGAGCTGGGAGCGAAGCAATTTCGGGAGCTGGGTCCTGCTTATTTTGATGGGTCTGAGGGTCCTCTAGCTGCCGATGAGTGGATTCGGAACATTGAGGATAATTTGAAGATGGCGAAGATCAGCCCGGATGGATGGGTTGATCTGGTGAAGAGGCAGCTCAAGGATAATGCTCGGAACTGGTGGGATGCGAAAGAGAAGATGCTGGTGGAGCCGATAGCTTGGGCTACCTTTAAGTCCAGGTTTGATGAGGAGTTCTTTCCGAAGGCTGCTAGGAAGGAGATGCTGCAGCGCTTTATTGAGCTGAAGCAAGGGAGCTTGACGGTGGACCAGTACCACCAAGAGTTCACTAGGCTGAGTCGGATCACACCGAAGATGGTGCAGGATGATGATGAGAGGGCTCAGAGGTTCCTGCAGGGACTTGCTCTGGAGCTTCAGAGTTTTATGTCTTCCTCTGATCTGGACTCTTATCAGAAGGTCCTGGTCACTGCAAGGAGGCAGGAGATGAACCTGAGCCAGAGGAGGGACATGTTTCTGGTGCTGGGAAGAGGCCTATGGAGCAGGCCAGGGCTGTGGTCAGGCCGAGGTTCAGGCCCAACCAGCCAGTTCAGTTCAAGAGGCCAGGAGGGCCTATTCAGAAGACTTGCCATTTCTGCGGCAAGATCGGGCATATCAAGGATCAGTGTAGGAGATTCCTGGGCCAGTGTGTTGTCTGTGGAGATCCTACCCATACCATGAAGGATTGTCCGAGGTCGAAGTAGCCTTGGAAGGCACCTGTTGCAGCACAGCCGTTGCAGCAGAGAGCGTCTGTTTCTGCTGGACGTGGAGCAGCTCTTGTTCCACAGAGACAGGCTTTTCCTCCGAGGAGGCAGGCTTTTCTGATGACCGCTGTGGAGAGCGAGGCTGTGGATGAGGTTATTGCAGGTAATCCTCAATCTAGCTGTTCCTCCTTAGTTGGTTTTGTTTGTTAGATTATGTTGTTTGCTTGAACATGATTGTTTGCTAGACTAGGGCTTGATTGTTAGATTGTTTGTAGGTATGATTTTGGTGTGCACTTTTCCTGCACGAGTTCTCTTTGACTCTGGTGCATCGATGTGCATTATTTCTCGGAGCTTCGTGGAGAAGCATTCCTTGTCGACGTCCCCTCTTTCCAAGAGTTGGAATATCGTTACAGGGAATGGCGTGGTCTCGGTGCATCTTGGTTGCAATTTTTGCCCGTTGGTGGTTTATGGATATGAGCTTTACGCTGATTTCATTGTCCACGACATCATCAACTATGATGCGGTCCTTGGGATGGATTGGCTTGTGATCTTCTATGCTACGATCGACTGTCGGAGGAAGAAGGTGGTGTTCGAGATTCCCGGACATCCATTATTCGAGTTCAGCCGGAGTAGCAGTTCGCTTGGTCCTGTCAGATTTCGGGCCAGGCCGGTGGAGATTGTGGCTATACAGATGGAGCTGGAGAGGTGTAACGACTGCTTTCATGTATCCGGATTTATTATATTATAATATATGTTTTGGTGGATTTTTCTCCTCGTGTGTGGTTATCGTCTCCGTAACTTTCGTTTTCGATCGTTTCGTCGTGTTTTCTTGTTTCTTCCTGTAACGACTGCTTTTCATGTATCTGGATTTATTATAATATAATATATGTTTTGGTGGATTTTCTCCTCATGTGTGGTTTTCGTCTCCGTAGCCTTCGTTTTTGAATCGCTTCGTCGTGTTTTCTCGTTTCTCTCTTAGGATCGTCGATTTTGAAGTACGTCATTCGTGACGGGCTTCATAACGGCCGTATCTTACTAATAGATCAAGCCTAGGAGTCTTAGGAATCGATCCCGGGGCCCCGTGCTCCGTATCGGAATCTTTGGTGCCCATTAGCCGGTGTAAGAAGGGGCACCGACCGACTAGATGACGATCCAGTCGGTCGGCAATCCTTCTTGGTCCGACTAGTTGGCTTTCTAAATTATTCAGGAGTTACTGTTTATCGTTAGTCAGTCTAAGAACGTTGGTTGACCGACTAGGTTGCAAACTAGTCGGTCAGCAATGCTTCTTTAACCGACTAACTCATCATCTTATTTTTGGTATCAATACTGTTCACTCTTAGTCGGTCTAAGAACGTTCATCGACCGACTAGATGCTAAATTAGTCGGTCAGTATTTGTTCATGGACCGACTAATTCTAAATCCTAATTTCGTTCAGAAGTTACTGTTTACACTTAGTCGGTCTGCGTTGGTCGGCCGACCGACTAGTTGTCAAACTAGTCGGTCAGTGGTTGCTCTTTGACCGACTAATCTGTGTTAAAACCCTAATTTCTGGGCAGCCGCCAGCCTAGCCTATTTATACCCAACCCAAACGATTTCATCTTCCTCCACTCGACCCTAAACCCTAAAATCTCCCCCATTGAGCCCCCATCTTCCTCCAAGCTTCATTTCTTCATCCCAAGCCCTAAATCCATCATCTAAACCCTCCATCAACTCTTTCCACCTCTCATCTTCCCCAAATCTCCATCAAATCTCCATCAAATCCCCCAAAACCCTAATTCTCCAAACTTCTCCAATCTTTGCCAGATCTGATCCTAGGGTTCTCCGGAGTGTTTCTTCCGCCTCCTCTCGGTAAGAAATCGATCTACCGTTGTTTTCATAACCTATTTATATTTTTATGAAACCCTAATAAAATTTCATGTTGTTTGATGTTTGTTTCCCAATAACAGCGATTTCCCAGTAGATTAGCATCCGAGAGACGAGGTTGATCGTCATCCCCGGTGCTAGGCAAGTGAAACTTGCCACTTAGGGTTTAGGCCATGTTTTAGGCCATTTTGCTTGTTGTAGGCGTAAAAGAGGCTAGGCGACGAAATGATACTCGCCTAGGCGCAAATTGGGGAACTAGCTTGACAACGAAGCTAGTTCCGACATTTAGCATGTTGCACAATTACCATGTCATGTTTACTTTCCATTAACGGTACGCAAATTACTTGTCATGTCATAGCATTCTTCATGTGATCCTGTGATTGCGTAGCATCGCTACAATACTTGTGTTTCCTGGCTCGTGACCAGAAGCGAGCATAATGAGTTGCTAACCCCAACGCTCGATATTGAATTGTAAACTAAGAAACAAGCTCCCGTGCGGGGCAACCCTGGCTCACTTGCTGGGCTCATGTACAGGGACCCTGGCTTGTTTACGTGTGGGATGGGGTAAGGGTTAAGAGATCATTCAACTGGGGGTCTGCCTGATCAGCAACTGCAGTTGTAAGACGTAAACTCTGGGGTGGGGTAGTGTTTAGTGCCGATCGGTGTGAATGATGAACCATTCAGCTGAAGGGCGTAAACATCTACAAACAATAGTGAAACGTGAATTGTGTTTAGTGCCGATCGGTGTGAATGATGTACCATTCAGCTGAAGGGCGTAAACACCTACAAAACAAAGTGAATTGATTGAGAATGTTAGTAGCTTGGCTACTCTTGTCTTGTCCCGATAATTGTACTCTTGTGCTTGTTGTTCATCATGTCTTAATTGTGCACTCATGTTATAACTGCCATGTCATGCATACTAAAACTGCTAGGTTGCTAGTTGCCTTACTTTCAGTTTCCTTGCCCAAGTCTTTTAGACTTGCTGACATGTGCCCCTTAACTCTTTTGGGTGACACATGTTAGATCCTGAGCCTGAGTACCTTGTTGAGGACGAGGTGTTTGCTGACGCCGAGCCCGAGCCTGTGTTTGACGGGGAGTACGTGGACACTGGGGACCAGTCCTAGTGTCTTCGTTGTGTTTTACTTTTGTTAGACAATTGTTTTGTTGTCGGTGCGTAGCACCCATACTTTGTTATGTCGTTGTACTTTTGTTGGCCTTGTTCTGGGCCTTTAGACTCTTTCTTTTAGCCTGGTGGCTATTCTGGATGTTGGACTTATTTTTCATGTTGGACAATTTATGAGATATGAGATTTTATTTCAGTCTCTCCTTGTGTTATTATTGTTGTTCCTTTGTGGTTACATGGACCTGCTTATGTTTTATTGACGCTTATCGGGTTTGGGGCTTCACAGCTCCACTCCCGTGCGGACCTTTTCACGTCTCGCCTCCATTTTAGGGAAGCGGGTCGTGACAGGTTTTGTTGGTGGCCCATGCAGGTCCTTCTGTAACTGCGATCTTTGGAATAGCGATAATAATATTAGGATGTCCAATAAACTAAGTTCGACGTCCGAGTCATAAGCTATGAATCTAATCTGATTCGTTTTCTGTGTCACTAGATGGCAGGAAGGCGTTTCACCCGTGGTGGGGGCAGCGGTGCGCTCCCTCATGATGAGGAGCCTGAGCGGGAACCCACCAGTGGTGAGATGATGCGGATGATGCTCCAGATGATGCAAGTGCAGCAGGGCGTGCTTCTGCAAGTCCAGAATGCTCCACTTGCTCAAGCTGCCCGGGCTCTTTCGGATGCCCCTCGCTCTGAGCCAGGAGCGAAGCAATTTCGGGAGCTGGGTCCCGCGTATTTTGATGGTTCTGAGGGTCCTCTGGCTGCCGATGAGTGGATTCAGAACATCGAGGACAATCTGAAGATGGCCAAGATCACCCCGGCTGGATGGGTTGATTTGGCAAAGAGGCAACTTAAGGATAATGCTCGGAATTGGTGGGATGCGGAAGAAAAGATGTTGGTGGAGCCGATCGTCTGGGCTACCTTTAAGTCCATATTTGATGGTGAGTTCTTCCTGAAAGCTGCCAGGGAATAGATGCTGCAGCGTTTTATCGATTTGAAGCAGGGAAGTTCGTCGGTGGACCAGTACCACCAGGAGTTCATGAGGCTGAGTCGGTTTGCACCAAAGATGGTACAGGACGCTGAGGAGAGAGCTCAGAGGTCCCTGTAGGGACTTGCTTCAGAGCTCCAAAGCTTTGTGACCTCTTCTGACCGGGAATCTTATCAGAAGGTTTTTGTAGCAGCTAAGAGGCAGGAGCTGCTCGTGAACCAGAGGAAGGGATCTTTGGTTGGTGTTGGTAGGAGGCCTGTGGAACAGGCGAGAGCTGTGGTTAGACCTGGATTCAGGCCTAACCAGCCAGCTCAGTTTAAGAGGCCAGGAGGGCCTATTCTGAAGACTTGCCATTTCTGCGGTAAGCCTGGCCACATCAAGGATCAGTGTCGAAAGTATTTGGGCCAGTGTCTGGTTTGTGGCGATGCTTCCCATGCCGCGAGAGATTGTCGGCATGCGGGTCTGCTGCAGAGGGCTCCTGTTGCAGCACAGCCGTTGCAGCAGCGAGCGTCTGTTCCTGCTGGTCGTGGAGCAGCTCTTGTTCCGCAGAGGCAGGCTTTTCAGCAGGCTGTTCCGCCGAGGAGGCAGGCTTTTCTGATGACCTCTGTGGAGAGCGAGGCTGTGGATGAGGTTATTGCAGGTAATCCTCAATCTAGCTATTACTTTCCTAGCTGGTTTTGATTGTTAGATTATGTTGTTTGCTTGAACATGGTTGTTTGCTAGACTAGGGTTTGATTGTAAATTGCTTGTTAGGTGTGATTTTGGTGTGCACATTTCCTGCACGAGTCCTCTTTGACTCTGGTGCATCGATGTGCATTATTTCTCGGAGCTTCATGGAGAGGCATTCCTTGTCGACGTCCCCTCTTCCCAAGAGTTGGAATATCGTTACAGGGAATGGCGTGGTCTCGGTGCATCGTGGTTGCAATTCTTGTTCGTTGGTGGTCTGTGGACATGAGCTTTTCGTCGATTTCATTGTCCACGACATCATCAACTATGATGCAGTTCTTGGGATGGACTGGCTTGTGAGCTTCTATGCTACGATCGACTGTCGACGGAAGAAGGTGGTGTTCGAGATTCCCGGACATCCAGTGTTTGAGTTTAGTCGTGGTAGCAGTTCGCTTGGTCCTGTCAGATTTCGGGCCAGGCCGGTGGAGGTTGTGGCTATGCAGATGGAGCTGGAGTGGCCAGCTGTGGTGCGTGATTTTGGCGACGTCTTCCCCGAGGAAATGTCTGGTTTGCCACCTGATCGAGCTCTGGAATTTTCTATGGATATTGTTCCAGGTGCGCAGCCGATTTCGAAGGCGCCGTATCGTATGGCACCTGCAGAGTTGGAAGAGTTGCGGAAGCAGTTGGATGAGCTCTTGAAGAAGGGTTATATTAACCCTAGCGTGTCTCCGTGGGGAGCACCGGTGCTGTTGGTGAAGAAGAAGGATGGTTCGCGTCGCATGTGCGTGGATTATCGGGAGTTGAATGCGGTGACCATTAAGAATAAATACATGTTGCCTCGCATCGATGATATTTTTGATCAGCTTGGAGGTTCGAGGGTGTTTTCTAAATTGGATTTGAGGAGTTGTTACCATCAGTTGAAGGTGAAGAAGGATGATGTTCCGAAAACAGCGTTCAGGACGAAGTATGGACACTATGAGTTCGTGGTTATGCCTTTCGGCGTAACTAACGCGCCCGCAGTTTTCATGAATCTGATGAACCTGGTTTTCTACGACTTTTTGGATAAGTTTGTCGTTATCTTCATTGACGACATTCTGATATATTCAAAGTCGGAGGAAGAGCATGCATCGCACTTGAGGACGGTATTGGAGATTTTAAGGAAGCATCGTTTGTATGCTAAGTTTTCGAAGTGCGAGTTCTGGCTGGATAAGGTTGCTTTTCTGGGGCATGTGGTGACTGGAGATGGTATTTCTGTGGATCCCGAGAAGATTAGGGCCATCAGAGAGTGGCATGTTCCGTCGTCTGCGTCTGAGATTCGGAGTTTCCTTGGACTTGCTGGTTATTATCGGCGATTCATTAAGGACTTTTCCCGTATTGCTGAGCCGATGACCAGGTTGACGCGGAAGGATGTTGCTTTTGTTTGGTCGGGTGATTGTGAGAGTGCTTTTGGTATTCTGAAGGAGAGGTTGACGACCGCCCCTATTCTTGTTGTGCCTGATCGCCGCGGTGGATTTGAGATCTTTTGCGATGCTTCTGGCAAGGGTCTCGGTTGCGTGTTGCATCAGCACGGACATGTTGTGGCTTATGCGTCTCGTCAGCTTAAGGTTCATGAGAAGAATTACCCGACGCATGATTTGGAGTTGGCTGCCGTTGTGTTTGCTCTTAAGATTTGGAGGCATTTCCTGCTGAGTGAGAAAGTGAAGATTTTCACCGATCACAAAAGCTTGAAGTATATCTTTACTCAGAAGGAGCTCAACATGCGACAGCGTCGATGGTTGGAGCTTATGGCGGATTATGAGATTGATTTGCAGTTTCACCCTGGCAAGGTGAATGTGGTTCCGGATGCTTTGAGTAGGCTTCCCGCGGTAATGATGTTGACCTCGCAGTGGAGATTGCAGCGGGATTTTTGCGAGTATGGTGTTGAGATTGTCCTTCCTGGGGAGGATTCATCGTTGATGTACATGCAGGTACAGTCGACGATCGTGGATCGGATTAAGGCTGGCCAGGCTGAGGATTCGAAGCTGGTGAGGATTCGGGAGCAGGTGGAAGCCGGTCTGCGGACTGACTTTTTGATTCATGAGGATGGATCGCTGAGGTTTGGAGGCAGGTTGTGTGTGCCCTCTGGGGATATTAGAGAGGAGTTGATGGTGGAGGCACACAGTTCGCCGTATTCTGTGCATCCTGGTGGCACCAAGATGTACCAGGATCTTCGTCTGAATTATTGGTGGCATGGTATGAAGAGGAGCGTGGCTCGGAGTGTAGCCAAGTGCTTGGTTTGTCAGCAAGTGAAGGCGGAGCATCAGCGTTCGGCCGGGTTGCTACAACCGCTTCCGATTCCGGAGTGGAAGTGGCAGCACATCACTATGGATTTCGTGACTGGACTACCTCGAATTCCGAAGCAGAATGACGCGATTTGGGTGATCGTAGATCGATTGACCAAATCCGCGCACTTTATTCCGTTCCGAGTGGGACAGTCCACTGAGGCGATGGCAAGGAGATATATGGAGGAGGTCGTGTGACTTCATGGAGTCCCCGTGAGTATCGTGTCGGACAGATACACGAGATTCACATCTCAGTTCTGGCAGAGTTTGCAGAAGATCTTGGGTACGCGTCTGAGTTTCAGAACGGCGTACCATCCACAGACGGATGGCCAGTCCGAGAGGACGATTCAGATTTTGGAAGACATGCTGAGGGCGTGCATGTTGGATTTCAAGGGTTCGTGGGAGGACCATCTACACTTGGTGGAGTTCTCTTATAACAACAGCTTCCAGGCGAGTATTGGCATGGCGCCTTTCGCCGCTCTTTATGGGAGGAAATGTCGATCGCCATTGAGTTGGGATGACGTTGGTGATCGGGAGTTGTTGGGACCTGAGATGATTGTGGAGGCCGTGGAGATCGTCAGGAATATTCGGGAGAGGTTGAGAATTGCTCAGGACCGTTTTAAGCATTGGGCGGATGCTAAACGTCGTCCTTTGGAATTTCAGCCGGGCGACCATGTGTTCTTGAAGATTTCCCCGAATCGCGGTGTGATTCGTTTCGGGAAGCGTGGGAAGTTGAGCCCGCGATACATTGGACCATTTGATGTTTTGGAGAGGGTTGGCGAGGTATCTTATCGCTTGGCCTTGCCGCCATCTTTGGAAGGAGTTCACATTGTTTTCCATGTGTCGCAGCTTCGTCGATACATTAGCGATCCGTCTCATGCGGTGCATTTTTCGGAGATTACCGTTCACCCCGATATGACGTATGACTAGCATCCAGTGCAGATTCTGGACAGGCGTCAGAAATCGCTTGGGAACAAGGTTGTCAATCTTGTGAGGGTGATGTGGCGACACGGCTCACCTGGAGAGTCTACTTGGGAGAATGAGGATGAGATGCGAGAGCGTTTCCCACTTTTGTTTCCGGACTCGTGAGTATTCGGAAATTCCGAGGACGGAATTTTTTTTAAGTTGGGGAGGATGTAACGACTGCTTTTCATGTATCTGGATTTATTATAATATAATATATGTTTTGGTGGATTTTCTCCTCATGTGTGGTTTTCGTCTCCGTAGCCTTCGTTTTCGAATCGTTTCGTCGTGTTTTCTCGTTTCTCTCTTAGGATCGTCGATTTCGAAGTACGTCATTCGTGACGGGCTTCATAACGGTCGTATCTTACTAATAGATCAAGCCTAGGAGTCTTAGGAATCGATCCCGGGGCCCCGCGCTCCGTATCGGAACCTTTGGTGCCCATTAGCCGGTGTAAGAAGGGGCACCGACCGACTAGATGACGATCCAGTCGGTCGGCAATCCTTCTTGGACCGACTAGTTGGCTTTCTAAATTATTCAGGAGTTACTGTTTATCGTTAGTCGGTCTAAGAACGTTGGTTGACCGACTAGGTTGCAAACTAGTCGGTCAGCAATGCTTCTTTAACCGACTAACTCATCATCTTATTTTTGGTATCAATACTGTTCACTCTTAGTCGGTCTAAGAACGTTCATCGACCGACTAGATGCTAAACTAGTCGGTCAGTATTTGTTCATGGACCGACTAATTATAAATCCTAATTTCGTTCAGAAGTTACTGTTTACACTTAGTCGGTCTGCGTTGGTCGGCCCGACCGACTAGTTGCCAAACTAGTCGGTCAGTGGTTGCTCTTTGACCGACTAATCTGTGTTAAAACCCTAATTTCTGGGCAGCCGCCAGCCTAGCCTATTTATACCCAACCCAAACGATTTCATCTTCCTCCACTCGACCCTAAACCCTAAAATCTCCCCCATTGAGCCCCCATCTTCCTCCAAGCTTCATTTCTTCATCCCAAGCCCTAAATCCATCATCTAAACCCTCCATCAACTCTTTCCACCTCTCATCTTCCCCAAATCTCCATCAAATCTCCATCAAATCCCCCAAAACCCTAATTCTCCAAACTTCTCCAATCTTTCCCAGATCTGATCCTAGGGTTCTCCGGAGTGTTTCTTCCGCCTCCTCTCGGTAAGAAATCGATCTACCGTTGTTTTCATAACCTATTTATATTTTTATGAAACCCTAATAAAATTTCATGTTGTTTGATGTTTGTTTCCCAATAACAGCGATTTCCCAGTAGATTAGCATCCGAGAGACGAGGTTGATCGTCATCCCCGGTGCTAGGCAAGTGAAACTTGCCACTTAGGGTTTAGGCCATGTTTTAGGCCATTTTGCTTGTTGTAGGCGTAAAAGAGGCTAGGCGACGAAATGATACTCGCCTAGGCGCAAATTGGGGAACTAGCTTGACAACGAAGCTAGTTCCGACATTTAGCATGTTGCACAATTACCATGTCATGTTTACTTTCCATTAACGGTACGCAAATTACTTGTCATGTCATAGCATTCTTCATGTGATCCCGTGATTGCGTAGCATCGCTACAATACTTGTGTTTCCTGGCTCGTGACCAGAAGCGAGCATAATGAGTTGCTAACCCCAACGCTCGATATTGAATTGTAAACTAAGAAACAAGCTCCCGTGCGGGGCAACCCTGGCTCACTTGCTGGGCTCATGTACAGGGACCCTGGCTTGTTTACGTGTGGGATGGGGTAAGGGTTAAGCGATCATTCAACTGGGGGTCTGCCTGATCAGCAACTGCAGTTGTAAGACGTAAACTCTGGGGTGGGGTAGTGTTTAGTGCCGATCGGTGTGAATGATGAACCATTCAGCTGAAGGGCGTAAACATCTACAAACAATAGTGAAACGTGAATTGTGTTTAGTGCCGATCGGTGTGAATGATGTACCATTCAGCTGAAGGGCGTAAACACCTACAAAACAAAGTGAATTGATTGAGAATGTTAGTAGCTTGGCTACTCTTGTCTTGTCCCGATAATTGTACTCTTGTGCTTGTTGTTCATCATGTCTTAATTGTGCACTCATGTTATAACTGCCATGTCATGCATACTAAAACTGCTAGGTTGCTAGTTGCCTTACTTTCAGTTTCCTTGCCCAAGTCTTTTAGACTTGTTGACATGTGCCCCTTAACTCTTTTGGGTGACACATGTTAGATCCTGAGCCTGAGTACCTTGTTGAGGACGAGGTGTTTGCTGACGCCGAGCCCGAGCCTGTGTTTGACGGGGAGTACGTGGACACTGGGGACCAGTCCTAGTGTCTTCGTTGTGTTTTACTTTTGTTAGACAATTGTTTTGTTGTCGGTGCGTAGCACCCATACTTTGTTATGTCGTTGTACTTTTGTTGGCCTTGTTCTGGGCCTTTAGACTATTTCTTTTAGCCTGGTGGCTATTCTGGATGTTGGACTTATTTTTCATGTTGGACAATTTATGAGATATGAGATTTTATTTCAGTCTCTCCTTGTGTTATTATTGTTGTTCCTTTGTGGTTACAGGGACCTGCTTATGTTTTATTGACGCTTATCGGGTTTGGGGCTTCACAGCTCCACTCCCGTGCGGACCTTTTCACGTCTCGCCTCCATTTTAGGGAAGCGGGTCGTGACAGGTTTTGTTGGTGGCCCATGCAGGTCCTTCTGTAACTGCGATCTTTGGAATAGCGATAATAATATTAGGATGTCCAATAAACTAAGTTCGACGTCCGAGTCATAAGCTATGAGTCTAATCTGATTCGTTTTCTGTGTCACTAGATGGCAGGAAGGCGTTTCACCCGTGGTGGGGGCAGCGGTGCGCTCCCTCATGATGAGGAGCCTAAGCGGGAACCCAACAGCGGTGAGATGATGCGGATGATGCTCCAGATGATGCAAGTGCAGCAGGGCGTGCTTCTGCAAGTCCAGAATGCTCCACTTGCTCAAGCTGCCCGGGCTCTTTCGGATGCCCCTCGCTCTGAGTCAGGAGAGAAGCAATTTCGGGAGCTGGGTCCCGCGTATTTTGATGGTTCTGAGGGTCCTCTGGCTGCCGATGAGTGGATTCGGAACATCGAGGACAATCTGAAGATGGCCAAGATCACCCCGGCTGGATGGGTTGATTTGGCGAAGAGGCAACTTAAGGATAATGCTCGGAATTGGTGGGATGCGGAAGAAAAGATGTTGGTGGAGCCGATCGTCTGGGCTACCTTTAAGTCCAGATTTGATGGTGAGTTCTTCCCGAAAGATGCCAGGGAAGAGATGCTGCAGCGTTTTATCGATTTGAAGCAGGGAAGTTCGTCGGTGGACCAGTACCACCAGGAGTTCATGAGGCTGAGTCGGTTTGCACCAAAGATGGTACAGGACACTGAGGAGAGAGCTCAGAGGTTCCTGCAGGGACTTGCTTCAGAGCTCCAGAGCTTTGTGACCTCTTCTGACCGGGAATCTTATCAGAAGGTTTTGGTAGCAGCTAAGAGGCATGAGCTGCTCGTGAACCAGAGGAAGGGATCTTTGGTTGGTGCTGGGAGGAGGCCTGTGGAACAGGCGAGAGCTGTGGTTAGACCTGGATTCAGGCCTAACCAGCCAGCTCAGTTTAAGAGGCCAGGAGGGCCTATTCTGAAGACTTGCCATTTCTGCGGCAAGCCTGGCCACATCAAGGATCAGTGTCAGAAGTTTTTGGGCCAGTGTCTGGTTTGTGGCGATGCTTCCCATGTCGCGAGAGATTGTCGGCATGCGGGTCCGCTGCGGAGGGCTCCTGTTGCAGCACAGCCGTTGCAGCAGCGAGCGTCTGTTCCTGCTGGTCGTGGAGCAGCTCTTGTTCCGTAGAGGCAGGCTTTTCAGCAGGCTGTTCCACCGAGGAGGCAGGCTTTTCTGATGACCGCTGTGGAGACCGAGGCTGTGGATGAGGTTATTGCAGGTAATCCTCAATCTAGCTATTACTTTCCTAGCTGGTTTTGATTGTTAGATTATGTTGTTTGCTTGAACATGGTTGTTTGCTAGACTAGGGTTTGATTGTAAATTGCTTGTTAGGTGTGATTTTGGTGTGCACATTTCCTGCACGAGTCCTCTTTGACTCTGGTGCATCGATGTGCATTATTTCTCGGAGCTTCGTGAAGAGGCATTCCTTGTCGACGTCCCCTCTTCCCAAGAGTTGGAATATCGTTACATGGAATGGCGTGTCTCGGTGCATCGTGGTTGCAATTCTTGTTCGTTGGTGGTCTGTGGACACGAGCTTTTCGCCGATTTCATTGTCCACGACATCATCAACTATGATGCAGTTCTTGGGATGGACTGGCTTGTGAGCTTCTATGCTACGATCGACTGTCGATGGAAGAAGGTGGTGTTCGAGATTCCCGGACATCCAGTGTTTGAGTTCAGTCGTGGTAGCAGTTCGCTTGGTCCTGTCAGATTTCGGGCCAGGCCGGTGGAGGTTGTGGCTATGCAGATGGAGCTGGAGTGGCCAGCTGTGGTGCGTGATTTTGGCGACGTCTTCCCCGAGGAGATGTCTGGTTTGCCACCTGATCGAGCTCTGGAATTTTCTATTGATCTTGTTCCAGGTGCGCAGCCGATTTCGAAGGCGCCGTATCGTATGGCACCTGCAGAGTTGGAAGAGTTGCGGAAGCAGTTGGATGAGCTCTTGCAGAAGGGTTATATTAACCCTAGCGTGTCTCCGTGGGGAGCACCGGTGCTGTTGGTGAAGAAGAAGGATGGTTCGCGTCGCATGTGCGTGGATTATCGGGAGTTGAATGCAGTGACCATTAAGAATAAATACCCGTTGCCTCGCATCGATGATATTTTTGATCAGCTTGGAGGTTCGAGGGTGTTTTCTAAATTGGATTTGAGGAGTGGTTACCATCAGTTGAAGGTGAAGAAGGATGATGTTCCAAAAACAGCGTTCAGGACGAAGTATGGACACTATGAGTTCGTGGTTATGCCTTTCGGCGTAACTAACGCGCCCGCAGTTTTCATGAATCTGATGAACCTGGTTTTCTACGACTTTTTGGATAAGTTTGTCGTTATCTTCATTGACGACATTCTGATATATTCAAAGTCGAAGGAAGAGCATGCATCGCACTTGAGGACGGTGTTGGAGATTTTGAGGAAGCATCGTTTGTATGCTAAGTTTTCGAAGTGCGAGTTCTGGCTGGATAGGGTTGCTTTTCTGGGGCATGTGGTGACTGGAGATGGTATTTCTGTGGATCCCGAGAAGATTAGGGCCATCAGAGAGTGGCCTGTTCCGTCGTCTGTGTCTGAGATTCGGAGTTTCCTTGGACTTGCTGGTTATTATCGGCGATTCATTAAGGACTTTTCCCGTATTGCTGAGACGATGACCAGGTTGACGCGGAAGGATGTTGCTTTTGTTTGGTCGGGTGATTGTAAGAGTGCTTTTGGTATTCTGAAGGAGAGGTTGACGACCGCCCCTATTCTTGTTGTGCCTGATCGCAGCGGTGGATTTGAGATCTTTTGCGATGCTTCTGGCAAGGGTCTCGGTTGCGTGTTGCATCAGCACGGACATGTTGTGGCGTATGCGTCTCGTCAGCTTAAGGTTCATGAGAAGAATTACCCGACGCATGATTTGTAGTTGGATGCCGTTGTGTTTGCTCTTAAGATTTGGAGGCACTTCCTGCTGAGTGAGAAAGTGAAGATTGCCATTGAGTTGGGATGACGTTGGTGATCGGGAGTTGTTGGGACCTGAGATGATCGTGGAGGCCGTGGATATTATCAGGAACATTCGGGAGAGGTTGAGGATTGCTCAGGACCGTTTTAAGCATTGGGCGGATGCTAAACGTCGTCCTTTGGAGTTTCAGCCGGGCGACCATGTGTTCTTGAAGATTTCCCCGAATCGCGGTGTGATTCGTTTTGGGAAGCGAGGGAAGTTTAGCCCGCGATACATTGAACCGTTTGACATTTTGGAGAGGGTTGGCGAGGTAGCTCATCGCTTAGCCTTGCCGCCATCTTTGGAAGGAGTTCACAATGTTTTCCACGTGTCGCAGCTTCGTCGATACATTAGCGATCCATCTCATGCTGTGGATTTTTCGGAGATTACCGTTCGCACTGATATGACGTATGACCAGCATCCAGTGCAGATTCTGGACAGGCGTCAGAAGTCACTTCGAAACAAGGTTGTCAATCTTGTGAGGGTGATGTGGCGACACGGCTCGCCCGGAGAGTCGACTTGGGAGAATGAGGATGAGATGCGAGAGCGTTTCCCACTTTTGTTCCCGGACACGTGAGTGTTGGGAAATTCCGAGGACGGAATTTTTCTTAAGTTGGGGAGGATGTAACAACTGCTTTCATGTATCCGGATTTATTATATTATAATATATGTTTTGGTGGATTTTTCTCCTCGTGTGTGGTTATCGTCTCCGTAACTTTCGTTTTCAATCGTTTCGTCGTGTTTTCTTGTTTCTTCCTTAGGATCGTCAATTTCGGAGCACGTCATTCGTGACGGGCTTCATAACGGTCGTATCTTACTAATAGATCAAGCCTAGGTGTCTTAGGAATCGATCCCGGAGCTCCGCGCTCCGTATCGGAACTTGTGGTGCTTATTAGCCGGTATAAGAAGGGGCACCGACCGACTAGATGACGATCCAGTCGGTCGGCAATCCTTCTTGGACCGACTAGTTGGCTTTCTAAATTATTCAGGAGTTACTGTTTATCGTTAGTCGGTCTAAGAACGTTGATTGACCGACTAGGTTGCAAACTAGTCTGTCGGCAATGCTTCTTTAACCGACTAACACATCATCTAAATTTTACTATCTGCACTGTTCATTCTTAGTCGGTCTAAGTTCATCTTTCGACCGACTAGTTGTTAAACTAGTCGGTTAAGTTTTGTACTCTGACCGACTAATTCTTGGTTCTACTGTACAGTCGAGTTACTGTTTACACTTAGTCGGTCTGCGTTGGTCGACCGACCGACTAGTTGCCAAACTAGTCGGTCAGTGGTTGCTCTCTGACCGATTAATCTGTGTTAAAACCCTAATTTCTGGGCAGCCGCCAGCCCATCCTATTTAACCCCCTCCCAAACGTTTTCTTCTTCCTCCACTCGACCTAAAACCCTAAAATCTCCCCCATTGAGCCCCCTTCTCCCTCAAACCCTTATTCCTTCATTCCAAGCCCTAAATCCATCATCCAAACTCTCCCTCAACTCATTCAACCTCTCATCTTCCCCAAAATCTCATCAAGTCCCCAAAATCCCCCAAGAACCCTAATTCTCCAAACTTCTCCATTCGTTTCCAGATCTGGTTCCTAGGTTCCCCGGAGTGTTCCTTCCGCCTCCTTACGGTAAGAAATCGATCTATTGATGTTTTCATACCCTATTTGTATTTTTATGAAACCCTAATAAATAAATGTTGTTTGATGGTTGTCTCTCCATAACAGCGATTTCCCCGTAGATTAGCATCCGCGGGACGAACCTTCGTGATCGTCATCCCCGGTGCTAGGCAAGTGAAACTTGCCACTTAGGGTTTAGGCCATGTTTTAGGCCAATTGCTTGTTGTAGGCGTAAAAGATACTAGGCGACGAAATGATACTCGCCTAGGCGCAATTCCGGAACTAGCTTGACAACGAAGCTAGGACCGTCGTTTACCATGTTGCACAAATTACCCTGTCATGTTTAATTTCGATTATCGGTACGCGAATACATTGTCATCCATGCTATCCATGTTGTATGTTGCATTCGTAGCTCACGCTACAATACTTGTGTTTCCTGGCTCGTGTTCCAGAAGCGGGCCATGTGTTGGTTGATAGCCAACGCCCGACCTACTAGTTTCCGGCTAGGCACCCACTATACGTGGGCATAACCCTATGACATACGTGCTATTCACACTTCCTGGCTCGTGTTCTAGAAGCGAGAATTCCGTGTTCGGGGGTAATGCCCTGGCTCGACACACTTGGGAGGGGTAGAGATAAACGGTCACTTGAGCTTAGGAGTTGGCCCGATCAGCCACTCTAGCCAACAGGCGGAATCTCTGTGCACGACGTGTCTACTTGACGTGATTTCCTTGACTTGTACTTGAGCACAGCATGCGGACAATAGGGCACTCGTTGAGTGATCCCTTGTACTTGTTCCTTGACATTACATGTCACAACTACCACTTGACACTTGCTACTTGTGCTCCCGTTTACTTGTCACTTCCTTACCTTACTTTACTTGCCATGCATCATACAATAATTGCTAGGTTGCTAGTTTACCTTACCTTCAGTTTCCTTGCCCAAGTCTTTTAGACTTGCTGACATGTTCCCATTTACTCTTTTGGGTGACACATGTTAGATCTCGAGCCTGAATCCGTTGTTAAGGACGAGGTGTTTGCGGACGCCGAGCCCGAGCTTGTGCTTGACGGGGAGTACGTGGACACTGGGGACCAGTCGTAGTGTCTCCGTTGTGTTTTCCTTTTGTTAGACTGCTGCTTTATTGTCGGTGCATGGCACCTATACTTTGTTACGTTGTTGCTTTTGTTGGCCTTGTTCTGGGCCTTTAGACTCTTTCTTTTAGCCTGGTGGCTTTTCTGGATGTTGGACTTATTTTCATGTTGGACAATTTATGAGATATGAGAATTTTATCTCTGTCTCTCCTTTTATTATTATTGTTGCTCCGTTTGTGGTTACATGGACCTGCTTACGTTTTATTGACGCTTATCGGGTTTGAGGCTTCACAGCTCCACTCTCGTGCGGACCTTTTCACGCCTCGCCTCCATTTTAGGGAAGCGGGTCGTGACAAGAGGCCAGCGGTTGTGCGGGACTTTGATGACGTCTTTCCCGAGGAGATGTCTGGATTGCCACCTGATCGAGCTCTGGAATTTTCAATTGATCTTCTTCCGGGAGTGCAGCCGATTTCGAAGGTGCCATATCATATGGCACCCGCTGAGTTGGAGGAATTGCGGAAGCAGCTGGATGAGCTTTTGCATAAGGGTTATATCAATCCTAGTGTGTCTCCGTGGGGGGCACCGGTGCTGCTGGTGAGGAAGAAGGATGGTTCGCGTCGCATGTGCGTGGACTATCGGGAGCTGAATGCGGTGACCATCAAGAATAAATACCCGTTGCCTCGCATTGATGATATTTTTAATCAGCTTGGAGGTTCGAGGGTGTTTTCGAAGTTGGATCTGAGGAGTGGTTATCATCAGCTGAAGGTGAAGAAGGAAGATGTTTCGAAGACAGCATTCAGGACGAAGTATGGACACTACGAGTTCGTGGTTATGCCTTTCGGTGTAACCAATGCACCCGCAATTTTCATGAATCTGATGAATCTGATCTTCTATGACTTTTTAGATAAGTTTGTCATTATCTTTATTGACGATATTCTGATCTATTATAAGTCAGAGGAGGAGCATGCCTCGCACTTGAGGACGGTGTTGGAGATTTTGAGGAAGCATCGTTTGTATGCCAAGTTTTCTAAGTGCGAGTTTTGGCTGGACAGAGTTGCTTTTCTCGGGCATGTGGTGACTGGAGATGGTATTTCAGTGGATCCCGAGAAGATCAGGGCCATCAGAGAGTGGCATGTTCCGTAGTCAGCGTTTGAGATCCGGAGTTTCCTTGGACGTGCTGGTTATTATCGGCGCTTCATTAAGGACTTTTCCTGTATTGCTGAGCAGATGACCAGATTGACGCGGAAGGATGTACCTTTTGTTTGGTCGGGTGATTGTGAGAACGCTTTCGGTGTTCTGAGGGAGAGATTGATGACTGCCCCTATTCTTGTTGTGCCTGATCACAGTGGAGGATTTGAGATCTTTTGCGATGCTTCTGGCATGAGTCTCGGTTGTGTGTTGCATCAGCACGGGCATGTTGTGGCGTATGCTTCGCGTCAGCTCAAGGCTCATGAGAAGAATTACCCGACGCACGATTTGGAGTTGGCTGCCGTCGTGTTTGCGCTCAAGATTTGGAGGCACTTCCTGCTGAGTGAGAAAGTGAAGATCTTCACCGATCACAAAAGCTTGAAGTATATTTTTACTCAGAAGGAGCTCAACATGCGACATCGTCGATGGTTGGAGCTCATGGCAGATTATGAGATTGATTTGCTGTATCACCCTAGCAAGGTGAATGTGGTTCCTGATGCGCTGAGTAGGCTTCCAGCGGTGATGATTTTGACTTTGCGGTGGAGATTACAGCAGGATTTTTGCGAGTCTGGTGTTGAGGTTGTTCTTCCTGGAGAGGCCTCTTTATTGATGACTATGCAGATTCGGTCGACGATCGTGGATCGGATCAAGGCTGGCCAAGCTGGAGATCCGAAGCTGGTGAAGATTCGGGAGCAGGTAGAAGCCGGTCTGTGGACTGACTTTTCGATTCATGAGGATGGCTCGCTGAGGTTTGGAGCTAGGTTGTGTGTGCCAGCTGGGGATATTAGAGAGGAGTTGATGGTGGAGGCACACAGTTCGCCGTATTCTGTGCATCCTGGTGGCACCAAGATGTACAAGGATCTTCGTCTGAACTATTGGTGGCATGGCATGAAGAGGAGCGTGGCTCGGAGTGTAGCCAAGTGCCTGGTTTGTCAGCAGGTAAAGGCGGAGCATCAGCGTACGGCATGGTTGCTACAACCGCTTCCGATTCCGGAATGGAAGTGGCAACACATCACTATGGATTTCGTGACTGGACTACCTCGGAGTCTGAAGCAGAATGACGCGATTTCGGTGATCGTAGATCGATTGACCAAATCCGCGCACTTTATTCCGTTCCGAGTGGGACAGTCCACTGAGGCGCTAGCGAGGAGATACATGGAGGTATATTCTTTTACTCTCCGTTTCTATTTCCTTTTTCCTAGTTTAGATAGTGATGTAACGTGAATCGTGCAGGAGGTCGTACGACTTCACTGAGTCCCCGTGAGTATCGTGTCGGACAGAGACACGAGGTTCACATCTCAGTTCTGGCAGAGTTTGCAGAAGAGTTTGGGTACGCGTCTAAGTTTCAGCACGGCGTACCATCCGCAGACAGATGGCCAGTCCGAGAGGACGATTAAGATCTTGGAGGACATGCTGAGGGCATGCATGTTGGATTTCAGGGGTTCGTGGGAGGACCATCTACATCTGGTAGAGTTTTCCTACAACAACAGCTTCCAGGCGAGCATCGGCATGACGCCTTATGCCGCGCTGTATGGAAGAAATGTCGATCACCATTGAGTTGGGATGACGTTGGTGATCGGGAGCTGTTGGGACCTGAGATGATTGTGGAGGCTGTGGAAGTTGTCAGGAACATTCGGGAGAGGTTGAGGATTGCTCAGGACCGTTTTAAGCATTGGGCGGATGCTAAACGGCGTCCTTTGGAGTTTCAGCCAGGCGATCATGTGTTCTTGAAGATTTCCCCGAATCGTGGTGTGATTCGCTTTGGGAAGCGAGGGAAGTTGAGCCCGCGATACATTGGACCGTTTGACATTCTGGAGAAAGTTGGGGAGGTAGCCTACCACATAGCCTTGCCGCCATCTTTGGAAGGAGCTCACAATGTTTTCCATGTGTCGCAGCTTCGTCGATACATTAGCGATCCATCTCATGCTGTGGATTTCTCGGAGATTACCGTTCGCCCTGACATGACGTATGACCAGCAGCCAGTGCAGATTTTGGACTGGCGTCAGAAGTCACTCCAGAACAAGGTTGTCCATCTTGTGAGGGTGATGTGGCGACACGGCTCGTCAGGAGAGTCTACTTGGGAGAATGAGGATGAGATGCGAGAGCGTTTCCCACTTTTGTTCCCAGACACGTGAGTGTTGGGAAATTCCGAGGACGGAATTTTTCTTAAGTTGGGGAGGATGTAAAGACTGGTTTTCATGTATTTGGATTATCTATATTATATTATATGCTTTGGAGGATTTTCTCCTCATGTGTGGTTTTCGTCTCCGTAGCTTTCGTTTTCGTCCATTCCGTTGTGATTTTCTAGCTTCTTCCTTAGATCGTTGAGTCTTGGAGTAAGTCGCTCTTGATGAACTTCAAATCACTCATATTTTAGAGTTAGAGTGATCCTAGAAGCCGTAGGAATCTTCCTTGAACTTCGCGCTTCAATTCGGCACTTTTAGTGCACTTTAGTTGGTTCAAGAAGGGGGACCAACCGACTAGATTGAGAACTAGTCGGTCAGGAACTCTACTGGAACCGACTAGTTCATTGAATCAAATGTACATGAGTTACTGTTTACTTTTAGTCGGTCTAAGAACAATCACCGACCGACTAGATGTGAAACTAGTCGGTCAGAACTTGCTCTCAGACCGACTAGTTCCTTTGATAAATTTCACCTGAGTTACTGTTTATCGTTAGTCGGTCCAAGAACAACCACCGACTGACTAGGTTGCAAACTAGTCGGTCAGCCATTGTTCTTTAACCGACTAATTCTTTGACCATTTCGACAACCTGAGTTACTGTTTGGTTTTAGTCGGTCACAGTTGGTCGACCGACCGACTAGTTGTTGAACTAGTCGGTTAACAACCCTTCTTTGACCGACTAACTGCTGTCGTAAACCTAGGGTTTGCCCAGCCGCCGGCTCTGCCTATTTAAACCCCCCCAAACGTTTTCTTTCTTCTTTCATTTCTCATGAGCCTCCTTCTTCCCCAAATCATCATCCATCTTCCCCTAGCCTTCCTCCTTCATCAAGAGCCCCTCTCCCTCTCCATTTAGGCCGGCCACCTCCTCTAGGTCGCCGGAAAACCCCCAAAACCCCCAAAACCACATTTTCTCCAGATTTCTCCATGCATTCCAGATCTGAACCGTGGTTTTCCGGATCGTTTCTTCCGTTGCCGTGCTTGCTCGGTATCATTCTTCCGCTTCCTACGGTAGTGATCGATCCTTTAATGTTCTCATAACCCGTTTTGTGATTTTTGTTAAACCCTAATATAAATGAATGTTGTTTTGATGATTGTTTCTCCATAACAGCCACTTTCCCCGTAGATTAGCGTTTGTGAGACGAGCCTTCGTGATCTTCATCCTCGGTGTTAGGCAAGTGAAACTTGTCACTTAGGGTTTTGGGCCATGTCTTAGGCCATTTGCTTGTTATAGGCATAAAAGAGACTAGGCGACGAAATGATACTCGCCTAGGCGCAATTTCAGGATCTAGCTTGACAACGAAGTTAGATCCGTCATTTATCATGTTGCATAAGTACTACCATGTCACGTTTAATTTTAATTAACGGTACGCGAATTAATTGTCATCTATGCTATCCATGTTGAATGTCGTATTCGTAGCACACGCTACAATACTTGTGTTTCCTGGCTCGTGTTCCAAAAGCGGGCCACGTGTGTTGGTTGATTGCCAATGCCCGATCTACTTGTTTCCGGTTAGGCACCTGCATTGCAGGCATAACCCTACGCCATACGTGTTAAGTACACTTCATGGCTCGTGATCCAGAAGCGAGCATTCCGTGTTCGGGGTAATGCCCTGGCTCGATACATGTGGAGGGGTAGGGATAAGCGGTCACCTGAGCTTACGAGTTAGCCCGATCAGCCACTCTAGCCAGCAGACGAAATCTCTGTGCACAACTTGTTTACTTGACGTGTTTACCTGACGTGATCACTTGACGTGAACTACTTGACTTGTACTTGTCCATGTTTATACTTGTAAAACTTGTATCCATGCCCTACATGCTACTTGCTACATGCTACTTGCTACTTGTACTTTCCTTTACTTGTCACTTCCATACTATACTTGCCATGTTATGCATCATACAATAATTGTTAGGTTGTTAGTGTACTTTCCTTTCAGTTTCCTTGCCCAAGTCTTTTAGACTTGCTGACATGTGCCCCTTTACTCTTTTGGGTGACACATGTTAGATCCCGAGCCTGAGAGTGCTGCGAAGTACGTGGTGTTTGCTGACGCTGAGTCAGAACCTGCGTTCGTTGAGGAGTACGAGGACACGGGCGATCACTCGTAGAGGCTGCTTGTGTTCTTCGTGTTAGACTGTTTTTGTTGTCGGTGCGTGGCACCAATACTCTGTTTATGTTTGTCTTTGTTGGCCTTGTTCTGGGCCTTTAGACTCTTTCTTTAAGCCTGGTGGCTTTTCTGGATGTTGAACTTCATTTTAATGTTGGACAATGCTGAGATTTGAAATCTTATTTCTGTTTCTCCTTGTATTATTATCTTGTTCTGTTAGTGGTTACAGGGACCTGCACTTGTTTTACTGACGCTTATCGGGCGTGTAGCTTCACAGCTCCACACCCAAGCGGACCTTCTCACGTCTCGCCTCCATTTTAGGGAAGCGGGGAGTGACAACCTTTGCCGGAGTCTACTTCTTATTTTGGACTGTAGGACCATCCCTCTTCACACCTGTTCTTTGTTCTTCTTTCCACTGGGGAACATGACACGTTGGAAATTCGTTTAGGTCCTTGTTGTCTTTGTAATATAGAATACAATCATTAGAGCATGCGTCATTTTTTTTGTAATAGAGCCCTAACATATTAACGATTTTGCTCGCTTCATAATGAGTAGCTAGAATGCTTTCTTCCCCACCGAAAACTACCCTTCTCAACAAATCCAGCAATATCTCGAAATTTGTAATCGCCATTCCGCTAAGTGTTTTGGATATGCAGCAGTCTAATCATGAATGATAGCCTCGTGAACTCAGTGCATCCTTCGTATAAATCCGACTCATTATTCTCCACTAATTTCATCAAGCGATCAAAGTCAACAGAGTGAAGTTCATCATCTGAACGGTTTTCGGTCGGAGCACCAATATCTTCCAGCAATGTATCTATCATCAGTCCTTTGATCTCCAAGCACAATACGCTCTTTAGCCCTAAGCATCTCCTCTGTTACAGCACCTTCTTCGTGGTAACTCCAAAATTTATAATTGGGATCGAACCCACGAGAAACCAGATGGACACGAACAATGTACTTCTGAAGGATCTCATTGTTCTGGCACCTCTTGCAAGGGCAACCGATTTTGCCACATGACATGCGTAGAGGGTTGTCATCAGAGTACGCTAAGAACGCATTTATCCCCTCTACATATCTTTGGTTTCCAGTCATATTTGGATCCAATATTTCTATACACGACTTGTGAGGAACCTCCCTCATCTGTAATTGACGATGAAATTTACATGTAAGTGTGTATCAACCATATATATATATATATATATATATATATATATATATATATATATATATATATATATATATATATATATATATATGCCAAAATAAAATTTTCAGGTCGAACTTAACTATTTTGAGAACCTTTAAATGGTAGTCGACTCTTTCATAAAAGTAGGCGGCTATCATTGTGATACCAAGAGTGTATGTTTTAACATGGCTAGGTTCTCACTAATCTAACATTAAAATAGATTTTATTTTTTCCTTGATATCGACAATATAAATAAATTTTATGCTTTAAAAATTGATTTCAAAATGATTTCAAAATATTTTCCTAATTTTTAAAAATACCCCAACCCCAACCTTAATATAGAGAGCTTGAGAAGCAAGAATGCATCAAATAGACATCATTTTAGTAATGTATTTGATGTAATTTTATTTCTTTTGTCTTATCTTGTTAAGATCTTGCTAAAAGCACCCACACATAGAAACACTTACCCTAGCTTTAACCCAAACCCCAAACCTAACCCTAACCCCAACCCAAACCTAACCCTAACCCCACCCCAACCCCACCCCTATACCTACCCTTAACCATAGACCTAAACCAAATGAAGCACTAAATGGACATGTGATGATCTAAAGAAGCTCACACAAAACACAAATATAAACACTTTAAAAATGTTTACAAAATGTTTTAAACATGTTTTCCTAAGTTTTAAAACTACCCTAACCCTAACCCTCACCTCAATCATAAACCTAAACCTAACCCTAACCCTAGCCCCAACCCTAACCCTAACCAAAAACCCAACCTTAACCCTTGCACTCACCCTAACCCCAACCCTAACCAAACCCTAACCAAAACCCTAACCCAAACCCGATTAACCCAACCCCTATTAACCCAAATCCTAACCCAAACCCTATTCCTAAACCCAACCCTAACCTAACCCTAACCCAAACCCAAACCCAAACCCTAACCCAAACCCTAATCCTACCACTAACCATTACCAGATGGATGGGTCGGAGGGAGGGGGCTAAAAATTCCGATCTCTCTCTCTCTCTCTCTCTCTCTCTCTCTCTCTCTCTCTCTCTCTCTCTCTCTCTCTCTCTCTCTTCGAGCTGAAAAATGAGCGCGGGGGGAGGGGGCTAAAAATTCCGATCTCTCTCTCCCCCCAAATTAGGTAAAAATTATTGGATGGCAATGAAATATTAGCCACAGACATATCCGTGGCCGTTAATATTATTAGCCATGGAAATATCCCTGGCTAAAAAGTTAAGGACACGTACAATTTTTTACTAATAATCCGTGGCTGGAACTAATTGGCCAAGGACATATCCATGGCTGTTAAAATTATTAGCCACGGACATATCCCTGGCTAAAAACTAAATGCCACGGACAATTTCTTCACCAATAATCCGTGGCTGGACATCATTTGCTACGGACAAATTCGTGCCGGACATTTCACTTCTTGCCACGAAAATGTCCGTGGTTGCAGAACCTTTTTCTACCAGTGATATAATGTCCCAAAGTCCATATATACAGTCCATTTTGCACAAATGATAGAGAAAATTACAACTTTGGAAACCACATGGGTCCCATAAAAATTTTCATCTTCAGGAGTGGCCTCCGCCTCCATGGAAATGGTCGTCGGTCTTGGGCATTACAAATTTTTCCTTGCTACAATTTCTCTCAAAAAGAAAAGAAAAGTATAGGAAAAGTAAAATGTGGGACTAAACAGCCGATCCAAAACTACAAGTAGTCATTCATGCAAAATTTGTGCCTAGAGAACATGTTTATAACACATCACATGCATCACAGATTCACAGGATAAATAAAATCATCTTATTTTGTGCTTAATAATTAATTAGACCACCTGGCGATGTCATATACCGTTAGGTTAGATAACTAACAACAGAGCGGTCGTAAGATCTTTATAATTATTAGGCAAATGCTTGCACACATAAGCATAGAATTTATCCTAGCATTTGTGACAGATATTTGTGATGCAAGGCATATTAATATGATTCTAAACATAGGCATCATACATGAATAATAGGCTGGAAATAAAATGTGTGCATGTGTGTAAAATTCAGATAAAAATAAAACTGAATTTTGCCCTTATATTATAATCATAGTTGTATTCCCACTAATAAAACTTATTTTATTATGTGACCCACCCCCGAAAAATCTTGGGAATACAACCTAAATATGAATTTTTTTGGAGGTCTGTGGCCTTGTGTGTGTGGGGGGGGAGCCCCCGACGATATGGACTGGGTCAAAGGGTCAATTCAAATAAAATTGAATGATGCCCGTAAATAATTTATTTTGTAAAAGGAAAGATTTCCTTTTTATGCCCATATAAATCCCCAAAAGTCCACATTTGCCCCTTGTAAATCCCAATATTTATCCCAATTTTCCATATTTTTACTTATTTATTAGGCCCTAAAACCCCTTTTCAATTTCATTTCTTTTTATTTCAGCCTTTTTCACGGCATGCGGGCCTGAGGCCGGCAACCTGGGCTGCTGGCATCACGCCCGCAGCAAAATAACCCCCCCTCCTCATTTGTTTTCAAAATTTTTGTTAGCCTGCGGGATTCAGGCCTGTAGCTCACAGCCTAGTTTGCGGGCTTCAGGCTCACAACAAAAAGATTTTTTTCGCGGCCTTTGGATCGGAGTCCACAGACTGTTATGGCCTTCAGGCCCATAAGTTTTTTTCTTTTTTTTCGCGTGGCCTGTCAGCGGGAGCCCACTGACCACCGCAGGCTTCAGGCCCAACGGAGTTTTATTTATTTTTTCAATCTAGTGGGCCAAGGCCTACAGCGGGGCTGGTACATATAAATTCCCTGCACGGGCCTCGTCCCATATAATTTTTTTGTTCTAATGGCTTGGTCCAAAGGCCCAAGCAAAATTGGGGGACGACGGTGTACCGCCACAAAAGGGGGGGGGGGGCCGGGGGGGGGGCGTGCCAGCCGCCGTTTGGGGCGGTGGCACATCGCCTCGAAGGGCGGTGAGGGGGGGGGGTCCGTCGGTGGTACCGACGTCAGGTTAACAGTTTTTTTTGAAAACCCCTACTTTTAGGGTTTTGCCGTCGCGCAAGGCGGTGGCACGCCACCGCTGCGTGGGTATTCCAAGGGGTGGCGGGGAGGGGGGGTTACCACGTCGGCCAGTGTCAGGGTTGCTGCCGGCGGGCCGTGTGTTCATTATATTATATTTGTTTATAAGAACCCTAGATTAGGGGTTTTGATGCTCTTTCCTAGTATTGACGATGAAAAACCTTCGTCTTTTATCTAGGGAGAATAAAAATCGATTTTTTCTACTCCGATCTTATGAGATCTATGACGTAGGCATCATGATCATGATAAAAAAGAATACATCGTTTTCCATATATCTCAAAGATCTAGGGAGACGAATGCGTGAAGGTGGATGAAGCCTGCGCACGATGGATCTACCGTCTACTAGTAGCTTTCGCAACGAACGGATCTTCGAAACTCCGGGAGAAAGATAACGTGTTATTATGCGTATCATCTGGGGGGGACCACAGGTCCACATGCCTTTATTTATAGGAGATGCGAGAGTTCATAGATGAATGAGATACAATCTTATCCCCACACACACATATATCTATTTACAACAGTTTGCTCTTTTAATAGAAATTAAATACATAGCCAATAATATCTTTCGGAAGAAGAATTAATTTGAATTAATAAGTAAGCTAGCCACATGATAGGGAGACGTACTGGTCCACATTCACCTCACGCTCGATCTCCTAAGGGCATGTTCTTTTGCAAGAAAGTTGGCTTGGAATCCTAATATGAGCACTATTCCGACACTATTCATGCGGAATCCCGCTTCAATTTCGTGTGTTCTGTTCTTTTGTGGTTTGGGGTTATTGGGAATCTTGTCCGACGTGGCGGGCGAATGAGGATTCCGAAACCCCATTTCGTTTTCTCCTCAATTTGTGCGGATAACACGAGAATCCCACTCTCGGTGGGACTCTCTCTCTCCATGTGACCAATCGCATCAGCGATTTTCCTTTTTTCCCCCTTTGTTTCGCTGCCTCACCTGAAAACGAGTGGGCTTCTTGCTATTCAAACACTTGATTACACTATTCATACTCATTTAATTATAATTAGTATTAAATAAATAGTATATTAATTAATTAATTTAGCTTTAATTATTTAGTATAGGTATAAATAGAACAAATCAAATATGAGTGGACCACACACCACTTTCTTCATCCAACTTTCTTCAACCAAAAGAACACACTACACGGAGTGTGTCCCACCTTAACTTTCCAACTCCACAATCCAACCACACTTTCCAACAAAAGAACACACTCCACACAAATTTCTCCCTTATCAGATTCCTAACTTCTCAACTTTCCCAGTTATACTTTCCTACAAAAGAACCGGCTCCAAGAGAAATCAAGAAATGGTTCTTCTCTGCACTGTAGTCTTCTAAGATGATTAAAATTAACATTCACATGTAGTCATGATGGGCTCATGAAAAAATGTGAAGTTGCATTGATACTATGAATTTAACCGTGCAGAATGTGTAATTAAGCTCAAAGTGATGAAGATCGAGTAGATTTACTTCCATATATGCAGCAAATTGTCTGCTTTGCATGGCAAGAACATGCGTGTGTCTGTGGCCTCCATCAAGGACAAACACATTCGAGAGACTTTCCAGCACTTGAAGTAAGAATAGAGGTCAGTGATTTGGTAATGGGATGCATTGATGATCCCTGTTACGGTGCATGTATCTAGCATCTGATTGAGCACCTGTCTGGCTCTATTTTTGGTGTGCTTTGTGCCCCCTTGTTGGATTTGGGTACATGAGATGCATGCAAGTGCTGCAAGACAGACAACCCCCCATTTCCCTTTGGCAGGCTGCCACGCAAAGGACGGCCGCAATGGTGATTGGTCACAAAAAGCATTGTCCATTTCCAATCATAGGAAGCCTTGCAGTCGGTCCGTACTTTAATTAGCTAGCTTGCACATCCCTTTCCAAGTGTCCCTGCACAGTACTGAAATCAATCGGGGGGCTCCTTATCCACATGCTCCAGAGCCCACCAATAAGTATCCAATGCTCCACAAACACAAGTGAAGAGAATTGCGAGGACATGGGACAATTGCTTCCTTGCTCACCTACACGTGTAGATGGATAAGATTCAGGGGTGGGTGGTCCATGCATGTTGCTAGCTAGCATCTAGCTGCACTGCTGCATGCATCTCGTGCTCTACGTCCTCAAACGGGGACGGCCACTTTTCACGGGATGGCTGACCTGGGAAGCAAAGCAATGGCATCCTCTCTGTCTCCCGTCAGGACAACAACATGTATTGGGATCATTCATGAAGTTCATCTTGATGCATTAATTAAATCCAAGATGATACGGAAGCATGCACTGTGGTTCTCGATGCTTGCAACACATGCATGAGCAATGTTATGTTAAGATCACATGCGATTATGCATTTTAAAGCTCAGTGAAAATGGAGGACATATTTTAATATAAAGTTAGATATCATTCAGCATATTGTCTTCAGTTTCATGATTAGTTCTTTTGAAAGGAAGTTCTTTTTTTTTTGGTCAATTGCGCAACCTGCACGGTAAATTCTAAGGTTATGGAAGAAACTGGTTAATAAAGTTAGTGACTTCCAAAATTTGAGAACCATGTGATTAATATTTCTTAACAATATGATGGATTTATCTCCTGAAAGAAAATGGCACGTAAGTCGATGGCCATCATGAATATCTTCGGTTATTTGGAATTTAGAATGATTAACTCTAACCATTTTTCGGGGTACGCACTTTGCTAAGTTTGGCTAATAACGTCATAATTTTCAGGATGTAATTAGGAGAATTCCTTGCATTGACTAAGCTGGCCTTCCTTAGTCATTAAAAAAAGGAGGAGGAAAAAAGGACAACGAAAGATTGGGCAATTAATCGATCCTAGCTTCAACTTCTCTGATGCTTACTAAATACCTCCGGGAGGCGAGAGATAATAAGAAATGCCAAACTAAGGAGAGAGTTTAATAACGAGAATGTGTACCCTTTATCACTTGAGGGGATGATTAGAATTTATAGGAGTAGTTGAAGTGCATTTTTGTAACTCTACTTACAGGGTGAGTCTCTTTTTGAATGGGATGGGTACCCTTTGGGGTCACATGTGAGTTGGGCCATTGCGCCTTCTCATATAGGGTTTGTGGACCTATTTTAAGGTTCTATAACACCATCGGTCTCCTGTCTAGTCCAATTCAGTAGTAACATAGGACACACTGCATGGATGAGATGTTTAGACATGACACACTGCATGGATCGATATATCAATTCGTCGAGTTTTTCATTTGCCAGGTTACTACCCTGGTAGCTTATGTCAGTTCTGATCATGGCATTCAGGCATGGATGAGGTGAATGTGCTGGGGTTGCCTTCGTTACCTTACGATAGGGGTGGACTATCACCTCTTTTGAAGGTGTCATGTTACCACATGCCGGGGATGCCCCATCCCTCGTATTGGGGAAGTAACATGTTATCATATGCTTATGGTGCTGAAGGTACAGTGTTATCCCATGATGGGCTTGGAGGTAGCATATCCCCCATCCTAGGGATGCCACATTACCCAATGTTGGGGGTGTTGCGTACATACCCAATGTTGGGCATGCCACATTACTTGGTACTGGGAGTTCTATATCCTTGTCTTTGGGGAACCACATTCCTACGATGGTGTCACATTGCCTCATGCGGGGGTATTGCATTCACCTATGGAGGGTACTGTGTTAAACCATGCTAGGGGTGTCATGTCCTTATGCTAGCGGTGCTATATGTTGGATCCCCATGCACCTCCACCAACACTAGGCTAGGTACACAATGCCACCTACAATATGCGGAAACGGTGGCCAAACAATCCCAAGCCCGAATTCCACCGAGATGTCACCTAGGCACAAAACCAAACACCTCACGGGCACAAGAGAGTTGTCACCAACTACCAACTCCCTCGACGATCTTACAATAGATAATATAAGCACGCAAATATAATACGAAATTAAGAGCAAACACAAAAGAGACGGAGATTTACCCCGGTTCGGTTGCGAACAACCTACATCCAGCATCCAATGCACCCGGTTCCACTACTGATCAAGCAAGGCATACACCGACCCCATCATCTTCTTCCTCCACAATGAGAGAATAGCTCCAAGCAACAAGACCTAACCCTAGATCTCTCACCAAGCTCACACACTCTCAACCAAGTGGGAATCCTTGATAACAAAGCCTCTACAGCACGTAGAGATCCTCAAGGGACCAATCCCACACCAATGGAGATCACTCCCTGGTAATATAGCCCCAAACTAGGAAGCTACCCAAGTGACTCTAGATCTCAAAGTAGAGGAAGAAGAACACTCACCATGGATCTCACACAAGCTCTCTTGGCTTTCCAACAAAGCGCTAGCTTCCTTCTCCAATTTCAAGATCCAAGCACTCCCTTTTGGCTCTGCAAGAGAGCTTGACAGCCGGCCCTTTTTTCCTCTCACTGAAAAAACCAACGAGAGCCTAGCTCTCTGGAAAAATTGCCGCTGGAAAGGAATGCTGCGAATTTCTCTTGCTATCAGTCAAGCCAAATGAAACATGGGGCTTTTAAGACCCCCAACAACTATCAGTAAAGAGAGGGCCACATCTTTACTATTGATGGAGACTTTGCAGCAATAAAACAACACTCTACCTTGCTACAAAATCTCCAGTACCAATCTGCACCTGTCGTGTATGAACTCACCTTGCCTTGATCATCGAACATGTGAACCTCCATCATGTGCATCGAAAATCGTGCCCTCTGGCGCCTCAATCCTCTGAGAGACATGCCAAGCTCAGAAGTCGTCTGAGCCTAGCCTCACGCATCTCCGCCTCGTTCATCGACATGTCTGCGATGAAGTCATCTGTCTCTGAGGATAACCCTGCGAGCTCGGACTCCATGAAAGAACTAAATGACACCGTGCCAGCGTCCAATGAGCCCTCTGTTAATCCATGAACATCCCTATCATCACCCCACGGGTCCGCGAGCAACTCATGCTCGCCATGGCCATCATCTATGAGAAACACGCCATCATCCCCACTGCTCTGCAGACTGACCCCAACTGGATCACATCGATACGCTGTCTGTATCCACTCTGTCTGCTGATGCCTGCCATCAAGACTCGCCGTCCATCGGCTCCGCGCCTCAACTGACTGTGCCGACGACTCAAGACACGAATGCACACTCACATGCGCCAAACTGTCCGCCACACCAACATCTAGCCTCTGGATATCGTCCTCACCTGCCATGCCCTGTGATGAACTCGCCGAAGGTGAGATATGAGCGCACACTGAAGGAGCTCCTCTCGGCTCTGCCGCCTCCCTATATCGAGCGAGAACGCACTCGATACGTGGCCTCCTAACTCTCAACTCCATGTCCCTAGTGGCAACTCCACCTAGGACCACCATCGCAGTCTCCACAATGCTGTGGGAGTCTCCACGCTCCACCACACTATCAGATTCCCTGCTCCTCTGCATCTCTACTGGTCTGGCATCTGAAGTATCAGAAGATGCGCCTGATAAATTATCCCTAGCCAAACGAGAGCCATATCGCCTGTGCCCATACTGTGAAGACTGCTTTACCATGCACAACGAATGATCTACCCTGATGTCAAGCTCCTCAAGAGACCTCTCTACCCTGAAGCTGAAGCTGCACACCTCAACACGCTGGTCCTCCACAGAAGCAACCAACTCATGCGTGCTAGAAACGTGAGAGACCTCTGTCTCCTCACCCACTGCAACCTCTGGCATCGGTGCGAAAACCAACTGCCCTACTCCTCCGTAGACCGACGGCTCTACCTCGAAACTAAAGCTGCAGACCTCAGCATGCTGGGTCTCCTCAAGAGCACCCACAACATGCATGCTGGAACTGTGAGAGACATATGTCTCCTCACACACTGCAACTGACTGCATCGATACGACGACCGACTGTAACGCCTCCTCGTAGACCGATGACCTCTGCACCGCCAACTGAACTGAATCTGGAGCTACATCGTGAGATGCCTGCTGATCACTGACACTGACCACATCGGATGAACTCTGCACCCTGTCCGTCTGCATACGTGTCTGATCACCTGCCTGAGTCTGAATCTGAATCACCTCATCATCTCTATGGACCGGGCTGTCCTCTGTTCTCTGCACACCATCATGAGTCTGCTCCGCACTAAGCACTGCAGACTCGTCAATCATGACGTGTCGTCTGACAATCACCTCACGGGTACTAGGACACCATAACCTATACCCTCTCGCACCTCCAACAGCGTACCCGAGTAGGACACAATCATGTGCACATTGTCCTACCTCGTCATCGTCCCTCTCGTGCGGCCGCACCGGACATCCAAACATACGCAAGTGTGAAAAGTCAACGACTCTGCCCGTCCATAACTCCTCGGGAATAGAACTACCTGCAGCTAGTGACGGTGTTCGGTTGATGAGGTACGCTGCAGTAGCAAGGGTCTCCACCCATAATTCCCTAGGAAGGCCGGATGGTCTCAATAGCCCCCGTGTCTTCTCTACCAACATCCTGATCATACTGTCTGCTACGCCACCGTGAGGGTCTCCATCAGGAATGGTGTATCGGCACATGATCCCCTCTGACTTGCAAACATCCTGTATCTCTATGTCGCTGGTACGGATCTCTCCTACGGGTCTATCCATCCGTCTTTCGACTATGCTCCTCCATAGCCGCACCTTCTCATGGATCTCCTTCCGAGATCCCATGAGAGTAACCATGACTCTCCTCGAGAAGTCATCTATGAAGGCCGCGAAGTACCTCGCGCCTTCCAGGGAAGGAACTGGACATGGACCCCATACGCCGGTGTAGACGCACTCTAGGGGCTCCCTACTGTGTCTGACAGCTGTCCCAAACTGCACTTGCCTCAGCCGCTCTGCACCACATTCATTGCAAGACTCAAGCCCACGATCACCTCCGAACACACTCCTCCTCTGAAGAATGTCAAGGCTCTGCTCATCGGCATGCCCCAATCTGATATGCCACAGTCTCGCTGGATCTCTACACTCGGACTCTTGTGATATGCTAGTCCCGCCAACTACTGTGTGCCCCTCGAGCGCATACAAGTTACCACGCTTCTTTCCCCTCATGACAACTAGGCATCCTCGGGAAATACGCAGTCGATCCTCCTCGATCACTGCCCTGTAGCCCATCCCGGTCAAAACTCATATCGATATCAGGCCACTGTGAAGATCAGGAACATGTCTGACGCCATCAAACACACGGACGATGCCATCGTGCATCCTAACTCTGACTGTGCCACTCCCAACCTGCTCGCACTCCATACCATTCCCCACGAGAATCCGCTCTCCAATGCATGGAATGTATGAGTCAAATGCACTCCGATCCGGAGTCATATGGAATGAACACCCCGAGTCCAATAGCCACGAACATTGCGCTTCTCCCACGGAGTATGCCGCAAACACCGAGCAATCATCCTCGTCAGAAAACATCATGTCTCGTGCTCCAACATGAGTCGAACTTTGAGCAACATCTTCCACAATGCCAATCGACGTCCTCGCTTTCAACCTCGGACAATCCCTCTTCCAATGCCCGCTTTCCTTACATAGAAAGCATTTGTTGTCACCGCGGCCCCTTGACTTGGACCGCTGCTGCCGCCGCCGATTCCGACTCTTGGAACGGCCCGTCTTGGATCTTAGAGTGGGTCCGCCCTCTTGGCGACCCCGGATGACATTGGGTACCTCACAACCATCGGTGTCACCTAACACCAAACTCTGGAAATCCTCCGTATGAAATGCAAACTTCACCTCATCCAACGTGAGTGAGTCTCGGCCATTTAATATCGATCCTACAAACTTGGAATACATCGGAGCAAGAGAACACAGTAGCGCCATAGCGTGTTGCTCGTCCTCTATCACACTCCCTAATTCCCGTAGGTCCATTACTATACGGTCCATCTCACCAACATGGTTCCACAACGAGGTTCCCCTTTTCATAATGTGAGTATATAAGCGTTGCCACAATTGCAACCTTCGTCCAATTGGTGTCTTGGTCGAGTATCGAGCTTCAAGCATCCTCCATAGGTCGCTCACGACCTCCACATCGGCAAACTACCGAAGGATCTCATCCTCCATGGATTGCAATATCTCACCGAGGGCTTTAAGCTCCATCATTCGCTTATCATACACCGTTGCCTTACATGGCATGCCCGTATCACATACGGCATAGTAAACTCCATGGTGCTTCAACAAAGCCACCATCTTTTGTCGCCACGGACCATAGTTGTCACGGCCACTTAGCCTCTCTACTTCGTATGAACACCCGGTCGCCTCCTCACATGAGCAAGACGCCATCGCGGCACTACACTTCTTCGCAAACTGGGAGCTCTGATACCACTTGTTGGATCCCCGTGCACCTCCACCAACACTAGGCTAGGTACACAATGCCACCTACAATATGCGGAAACGGTGGCCAAACAATCCCAAGCCCGAATTCCACGGAGATGTCACATATGCACAAAACCAAACACCTCACGGGCACAAGAGAGTTGTCACCAACTACCAACTCCCTCGACGATCTTGCGATAGATAATATAAGCACGCAAATATAATACGAAATTAAGAGCAAACACAAAAGAGACGGAGATTTACCCTGGTTCGGTTGCGAACAACCTACATCCAGCATCCAATGCACCCGGTTCCACTACTGATCAAGCAAGGCATACACCGACCCCATCATCTTCTTCCTCCATAATGAGAGAATAGCTCCAAGCAACAAGACCTAACCCTAGATCTCTCACCAAGCTCACACTCTCAACCAAGTGGGAATCCGTGATAACAAAGCCTCTACAACACGTAGAGCTCCTCAATGGACCAATCCCACACCAATGGAGATCACTCCCTGGTAATATAGCCCCAAACTAGGAAGCTACCCAAGGTACTCTAGATCTCAAAGTAGAGGAAGAAGAACACTCACCATGGATCTCACACAAGCTCTCTTGGCTTTCCAACAAAGCGCTAGCTTCCTTCTCCAATTTCAAGATTCAAGCACTCCCTTTTGGCTCTGCAAGAGAGCTTGACAACCGGCCCTTTTTTCCTCTCACTGAAAAAACCAACGAGAGCCTAGCTCTCTGGAAAAATTGCCGCTGGAAAGGAATGCTGCGAATTTCTCTTGCTATCAGTCAAGCCAAATGAAACATGGGGCTTTTAAGACCCCCAACAACTATCTGTAAAGAGAGGGCCACATCTTTACTATTGATGGAGACTTTGCAGCAATAAAACAACACTCTACCCCTACGATGGGGTAACCATTTACCCTGTACTGGGTAAGCCCCATCCTCATGCTAGGGGTAACGTGTTCCCTCGTGCTGGGGTGTTACATTATTCTGTTGGGGGTGCCATCAAAGTAGATACTTTCCAAGTTGGTAGGAAATTTCTCCAACATTGTCATGTATGATCAATCACTTTACGCTTTGTTTACACCCTATTACGACATTGGTAAATAATGTGGGATTCAACATTTATTGCCTCTCCATGGTAGAGTTAGTGAGTACAATTGCATCTCCTTGGCAGAGTCAGAGTCAATCCCATATCTTTGGTATGTAGTCAGCTTTTATTTAATATCCATCTCTTTAACACTTTGCTTGTAGCCTTTTGTAGCACTTGTAGAATTACTGGGTTGCATGAAGTTAGAATTTATCACCTTTTCCTCGTTTTGACCCTTTTTAATTGGCAATGATTTGGTGTTTATCGTATATCCTTATGTGCTACAGCTCGGAAAAATAAACTATGTCTGAAGGGAACTAGCACTTGTTGCCTATTCTTTCCTTCTAATGCTTTCATACGAGCATGCTGGTAGTATTAATCACCAATCACTTTTACTTAGCCTTTTAACTGTATTGTCAAGTATGGTGGGTTGGAGGAACGTTAGTGTTAATCACACCTTCTGAAGCTTTCAAAGAGTTAGGCCGTTAGCATATTATTACTTATCCCAATTTTCCTTTAGCTAAATACCACACTAGTAAGTAGGCAGTATATTCAGTAGTAGTTAGAGTTAATTACATCTCTTATCTTCCTAACACTTTCATATAGTTAGGATATAAGTGTATTGTCACCTAACCCAATCTACTTACAACTAAAAGCCATACTGGTAGGTAGGAAAGATCAAAGGGAGTTAGTTTTAATTGCATCTCATATCATCCATATATAGTTGAGCTATGAGCATATTGTTGTATATCCCAAACTACATATAAACCAAAGTTGCACTGGCCGGTAGGCTAGGTCAGAAACGAGTTAATGACAATTGCTTCTCTTATATTCTGACACTTTCATAGTTGGGCTGTTAGTGTATTTTTACAATTACAATCTCCCAATAGCTAAATGCTACACTAGCAATTAAGCTAGGTTAGAAGGGATTAAGCTTTAATCACCTCTTCTATTTTTTGACACTTTCATGTATCTAGATTTTAGTATATTTCACATATTCTAATCTACCTAAAGTCGAATGCTACACAGGCAAGTAGGGTGGGTCCAAAAAGAGTTTGAATTAATTACCTATTCTATCTTTTGATATTTTTGTAGGGAAATATGCTAGTATTTTTAAACAATTTAGAAAGCAGCAGAAGACAGAAAAATCAATTTTTTCTATCCTAGCAGATAAAGGCCAAGAACAACTACAAAACATGAATTTAATGCTAAATATAAAAAATAACGTTTACACAGATATACATTAGCAATACCTATAGATCCAAACACTTTCTGTGAAGACCCCACGCTCGTTCACCAACTAGGCATGATCGACATTTCACTTTGATAATGAATTCCCATCATGATCCACGAACCCTCCAAGCCCCACGGTTTGCTAGTGTAAGGGAGGAGAAGGAAAAACTTTTTATTTAGAGTGAAAAACTCTCCATCAAGAAAGGTTTGAATTTTTCTCTCAAGAGAACTAGGATGCTAGACCTTTGATTCACTTGTTTGGGATTTATGGTACATTGGGAGGGGAGGGGAGGAGATTTACCCTTTATATAGTGCTAGTGGTTATCCAAATCCAAGCCATATATATTGGGAATTCACGTTATAACTCAACTCTATCCCTAAACATGAAATTACAAGAAGGCTTGTTCATTAGGTTTTCTAATTTCAATTGGATTCTTGATTTGAATCTGTATCTTATCCTAAAACAAGGTCGGATTATTAAGCCAAAATTCCTAGGAATCCCATAACTCTTAGGAGTTCATTTTAGAGTCAAACTCATAGAATTTGGGTTGGTTTTAGATCCAACTATTGGATTAAAGCCACACAAAATAATAAACACAAACCCTAATACATATGTGATAGCCATTGGTCGACTAACAAACAATGTTAGTTGACCAATGATCGAAACAAAAACGATTTCTTTTTTTTGTCGACTAACATTTAGTCGACTAATGATCACCAATTGGTTAACTACTGGATACCAGTGAGCTAGTATGCAACCAATGAGTTGAGTAACAAGACACAATGGTTTAGTTTGGGGTTTTTTTGCTTCCTTCTTTGACTTGAAATTTTCATAACTCTTTACAAACATTTATTATGTTCATTCATAACTCTTTGCGACATGTTATTCCCTCTAATATAAGTTGATCACAACACTTCGTGATCGGTCTCGTATATCAAATATACATTAAGTTTCATCCTTCAATTTTTGTGACGAGCCTCATCGGTGTGAAACTTTAAAATCTCGATTTCTATTTTGGCAGTGACTAGATCGTAATCTACGATAATATCAAAGATTTGATAGTGGCACTAGCTACGTGTAAAGACCAATCACAATTATCTGGTTGGTGTGAGACTAGAATTTTTTCTGAGTAAATAAGAGCTTGTTAGTGACAACTACTATGTAGTCTACTTCCTTCGTCAAAACTATATATCTAAGGTGTCTGGGGTACGAAAGCTGCCAAACCCTAATAACACCTTAGATCTTTTATCATTTGTGATCCTATAGTTCGAGGTTGGATGAAACTTGTTACTCTTAACATATTATCCATTCCACCATAGCCCGAGATTTATTAAAGATCCATTGACTCATTATAATACTAGCCTCCCATATCAGAGGAGACGAATCTTGTCTAGATAGCTACTCACTTCACACGCTTTGGATTTATGCAGCTAGTACCTATGTAACAGTCACATTTTTTATTGGTCAATAAAAGCCAAAGTATATACTGCCACGTATAAAGTTCTTTAGCACATCTCAGGTCAAAAGGACTATACTGCACCAACTATCAACTGAGATCTTTTATTAACAGTCAGAGTATGATTACATATAGAAGCTTCTTAAGAGTCATTCTATAAACTGGTTTTGAAACAAGCATAAGTGCATTGT
This sequence comes from Scilla litardierei, assembly GCA_030789695.1. Taxonomy (NCBI): domain Eukaryota; kingdom Viridiplantae; phylum Streptophyta; class Magnoliopsida; order Asparagales; family Asparagaceae; genus Scilla; species Scilla litardierei. The sequence goes on along the minus strand of CM061132.1, from coordinate 47,618,788 downwards.
CTCATGATGTCCTTACATCACGTGGCTATGAGATTAAACACTACCATCACTTTAGTGTCGATCAATACACACTCTATCTGGAATATCAATGTACTGAATATTTCAATGATCAGGAACATTTAGGATATGTGCTCTAGAAGATCTATTGTGCCTCATTATCTTGATCTCATCACGATCCCAATGTCCTCCCATATTTTCAAGGACTTTACCTATGCAACCTCAACAAGAAACATAGAAACTCTATAGTATTAATGAATCACATCGATAAAGAAACCAAATAGTATAATATTATTTTGAACAATATATTTTACAATTATAATAATTGTCTGAAGGGCATACATTTTCAAACATCTTTCACTTGTACTTACAACTAACTAATACCATATCTCATACCGATTTTATCCACTAAACATTCCAATCTATTTTTGGGTAGGACCTTTGTGAGTAGATCAGTTACATTATCTTTTGCACTAACTCTTTGAAGTTAAAAGCATCCTTAGATTTGACATATCACAAGGAACTTCTTCATGATATGTATAGATTTCTTGTGTATTTTTTGTCCCATAGTAAAGATGATTGTGGTATTGTTTTCCTAATATAAAGGTACTGGATCAACAATCTAAGGGACCACTCCAATTTCAGTAACGAACTTCTTTATCAGAAAGACTCTTTTGCCATATAATATGCGGCGATGTACTCAGTTTTCATTACAGTGTCTGCTACCATGTCTTGCTTGGAGCTCTTCCAGCTCACTACCCCTCCATTGAGGGCACAAACATATCCTGAAGCAGACTACTGACATTTATGTCATTTTAGAAATTGGAGTCAATAAATCCTTCTACTAAACGATAAATACTCCCACCGTATATGAAGAACAAATTTTTATTTCTTCTCAAGTACTTAAGTATGCTCTTTACAGCAATCCAATACTTTTTCCTTGGATTTGAAAGATATTAACGTACAGTGCCAAGTGCGTATGTGACATAAGGTCAAGTATAAAGCATGCAATACAGAATAGATCATATTATCGAAGCATAAAGAATACTACTCATGCCAAATTTTTCTTTAGCTAGCTTGGGAGACATGTCTTTAGATAGAGTTATTTCATGACAAGCGAGTACATTACCTCACTTGGAATTTTCATGTTAAACCTTTTTAGCATAGTTTCTATGTACCTTGATTCAGATAATCCCAATATTCTGTCACACCCGCTCTCCAGGATACCCTACAAGTACGAATCTGTATCAGGTATTCCTGAAACTAAGAAGAATACAAGAAGAGAGAAGAGAAGTACTGCTCGGAACAGAAAACTCTGCATGCTACTACGCATGTGCTGGGAAGTACCGAAAATGCTCCAAACTCAATCACAAGAACAACACATAGAAACACACTGTAGAAAAGAACAAAATCATTCATTTTATTACATTATTACAAGGAGTACATCATACATCATCATTATATCGGGGTCATTGTCCACGACTGAAACAGAATATATTGTCATGGGTCTTGCATGTGCACAAGTTCTTTGGATGAGATACACACTCAAATACTAAGGTGTCAATTATGATACATGCCCTATCATGGTTGATAACTAAAGTGCAATATGTCTTTCCAAAATTCCGTTACACCACTCCCGTACCAAACACATATATGTGAGAAACCATTTTATAAATGATCATGTAGCTAAAAAGGACATCATTTTAGAGTACATTGAAACCCAATAACAAATCGTTGACATCTTCACTAAACATCTTAAAGAAGAAACATTTGTGAGGTTGCATGTAGAATTAAGGATTATAGGTGAAGCTGAAATATAGGAGTTCATATTTATATGTTAAATCATGCTTTGAACTCATGTTATCATTTCACATCTCATGTTTATATATGTCCTATTTTACATATACTTTTCAATGAGATTTACTTGAGATTTTGATGATTTTATATGTTTGGATTAGTATACCTGATTTGTATGTTAATCTATATTATTTTGATAGTGATTTCATGTTTGTAGAATAGTTAGAGTATAGGTCTTAGGGTGAGTTATCTCAATTCTCTTGATTTCAGCCTTATCCTATATTTTTGGACTAGGACAGACAATCCTTCGACAATCGCCTACTCAACTCTAGATTTTCTTACTGAAATTAGTGGTTTTGGCTCAGGCGACTGATGTATAATTTCCAGGCGCCTTTCTCTCCAATAGGCGACTGAAATTTGTTCATCAGGTGCCTATCATGATCATGATAATTTTCTCTCAAATCATCAAAATTGTTGACTATCGGTCAGGCGACTGTGATTTTCTCTACAGGCGCATGTCTGTCTCTTCAGTTAGTTTTCTTTCTTTTTCGGCTAACCGACTGAAGTTTGTACATCATTCAACTGTCCACGTCTATGGCGGTTCGATAATTTAATTTGAGTTGTCCATCTTTCGATCCAACGGCCGAGATCTGTTACCCCACCACTTAAGTAATCAAGGGCACTTCACTTTCTCTCTCTGTCGATTGTGTTTCGCTCCTCTTCTCCGGTATACGAGAGCCTGCGTTCGTCTCCTCCTCCATCGATTCAAGCTTCTTGCCTTAAATCTCCTCTCCAGTCAATCGATCAATCTTGGATTTCCTCCTCCCTCCAGCGATTGTGGTAAACTCTCTTTCAGTTTTTCGATTCGAGCCCTAGTTCTTCGTTTCTTTCGATTTCGTGATATGGCTCCACCCAAAGGCTCTACCTCCTCCAAGGGGAAAGGTCTTGCAGTAAAGAAGGCTATGAAATCTAAGCATAAGGCTGCCCTTTCCAAGAAAGTACTATATAAAGCCTGCACCAAATTCGTTGAGTCCATTTTCGGGATTTCTGATTCAGATCACTCTTGGTCTGAAGAAGAGGAGCCTACTGAGCCACTTGTTAACAAGCATCAGCGTAGGTAGTCTTCTGGCGTTCATTTCAATGGGCCTCTTGCTTTGACTGCTCTGTTAGTTCTTGGTTTCAAGACTAACGTTGTTTTGATGGTGATCAATACATTATGTTAGTGTGCTAATCAATCTTATGTTTTAGTCTCAGTTTATCTTTATGATTATATGTTGATGAGACAAAGCATAATGCTTGGAGGATATTACAAGGGATATCTTAAAGACCTCAAAGAGTGATGGAGTGTTCAAGCTTGGATGAAGTCATGAAGATCATCTAATGAAGCTAAAGCTTGGAGTATGATGATGGATGGACATCTAGAGAAGCATTGTTAAAGCTTGGATCTTGATGAAGGGAAGCTCATAAAGAAGTGCCAAAGCTTGGAGATGATGGGGAGCATCAAGGTATAGTGGGCTTGAAGACTTAGACTCTAGGAGTTGCAATTTGTAATCCATGTAATTTCATTTACTTGCATTTCTCTTTTTGAGTCTAGGATTATTGTAATGCCTTGATAGATGGTCATACTCGTATGCATTTGTATTTCACCATCTTACTGAGCCTTAGGATTATCGTAGAATCCAACCCAATAGGTTCATCTAGCCCAAAGACTCAATTGGAGTCTCTGGCTCTCCTACAGTCGCCTGCTGAAGGTTTTACAGTCGACTGGGTGATTTTCAGTCGCCTGTCGAGCCTTCTACAGTCGACTGTGATGCATAGCTCAAGTCAACTTTTCTATTGACTCTTCTTGAGATTTTCGCATCAGTCAACTGATGTTCAATTTACAGTCGCATGTACTCTTACAGTCGCCTGTGAATTGGTCGACAGTCGACTGTGCGCTTCTTGCATTTTTTGGGCTCCATACCAATTTGCATATATTTGCAGTCTCCTGTGAAATGGCCATCAGTCATCTGAAAGGCATAAGTACGAAATATGCATCTCTCTCTGTTTTTCTCCATCCTATGCAGCAGTCGACTGATGAAAGATAAACATTCGCCTGTCTATTTTACAGTCGACTGTCATTTGTTCATCAGTCGTCTGTATGCATACTGGGAGTTAGAGTGCATCTCTCTGTTTTCTCCATCCCCTGCAGCATTCGCCTGATGAAGGTTATACAGTCGACTGTCTGTTTTTCAGTCGCCTGTGTAGTCTTCTATAGTCGACTGTCCTGGCTCAGATTATAGCTGTAGGTGAATATATGCCCATAAGGCATTTATCCATTAGTATACGTCTTTTTCATACTGTATATGGTACATATTACTCTAAGTATAAATCATTCGTATTAATATACTTAGATAATATCCATAGACTTATAGTTAGGTCCTTATGTATCTAGATGAGATCTCGATTATGAGTAAGTAAGTGACCGAATAGAAACGTAAGTCTTAAACGGTTCATGGTCATAGATGTGTCGAGAACTGGATATCGACACATCGGATAGACCATTATGTCTTAGTCTTACCTTAGTGTAATGATGATCTCATAGTCATTCGACTTGATGAAGTCGGAGACGAGACACAGGTGCTCATTAGAGAATGAGTTCACTGAACGACCACATAAGAGTTATTAAATGGTTGACTTTAACTGAACTGTCTTTAATAACTCTAGGGTGATGATAGGTTAGCTGGTCCTTTAGACCTGAAGTCGTTTGTACAAACTTGTGAGTGAACGGTGTAGCTTAGACCTATGATCTAGCCTCGAGGCTATGCCTGCTGAAAGATCTTAGGTTGAGCTGCACCCGAAGCGCTTGAGGCGAGTAGTTGACTAAGATGGGATTCGTCACTTCCGTTAAAGGGAAGTTAGTGTTACAGGCTCAATACGGTCTTTATGTTAATCCTCGGCCAGGGTGCGTTGTAAGAAGTACAACGTGTATACAATAAAGACCGCCGTATACTGACCAATGTTGTCTAATAGGGTTGACAGTAAACCATACCCTAGGCCAACAAGAACACAGTCTTGACGAAGGGACTACGGCTAACGGAGTTCATCACTGACACAGCCAATGTAAACCCAATGATGCTTTCGTCAAAGGGTCGATCACGTTATGATGATTCTAAAACAGGGACGACAGCTACTGCTAGTAGTGACCATCGTCTAGGGGTTTCGAGCCCCAACCTGTAGTAAGGTCAGGCTGTAGGATCTCACACCGAGTAGTGTTCGTGTCTTAGTAATAGGAAGATAGAATAGAGAGAGATATCATTTGATGATATTCACAAAGCTTGTTGTGAAAGTTTGTCGCAATAGCAATAGGGACAAACGTTGCATTTGATGCAAACTATGATTAAACGTGTTGTAAATTGGTTACGACAAATTTAGTAGGAATAAATATATTGGAAGGAGTTACCTGGATGACGGGATCGTCCCGTTCTAAACACAGGTTCAAACCGTGTCCAAATTGGAGCTCAAACGAGCCCGGAAACGCGAAAACAGTCCAAGGCGAAGTGGGTGAGACCCACTGGGCTAATCAGCCCATATGCAAAGGCAAACGGGAGCAGCCCGCTGGCTACAGCGGGCATCGTCTGCTGGCTGCAGCGGGTGGGCGCCCGCTGCAGTAGCGGGCGTGGCCCGCTGTGCGCCCGCTGCACAGCGGGCCAGCGCCCGCTGCAGCAGCGGGCGCATGCCCGTTGCCCAGCGGGCATGCGGCCCGCCTTTGTCCCCTTGGGTGGGCGCGCCCACAACTTAAGTCAATTTAGGGGTTTTTGAAACCCCAAATGACGGCTACAAAAAACGATTGTTTGCCCAACTTTGGGCAATTGTTTGAGGGGTCAAACGAAGTCGAAATTCGTCGCCGTCGGTTCCTACGCGTTCACCATTCGAAGCTCTTCGGATTGATAGCTTGTTTGGTGTCTAAAGTTTAATGTGCAAAGAGAATTAATTAGTTAAAGTTTGCTTTTATGAAAAGCTCACTTAAACTTGAAATTAAGCCAAATTGGCTTAATTGATTTTTTTCTCACATTTTCGAATGTCCCACATTGCTCGCAACGAAGGAGTGAGTGCCGACTCCCTATATAAATAGGGGTGCACTCTCTTCGTTGAAATACACACCAAGTCATCGATCGAGTAGCTCCAGACTTTTAGAGCAAGCTCGATCGACGACTAAATTATTCTCTCTCTCTCTCTCTTCCTGTTCTCCGGAGTAGTCCTAGCAAGACTACGAAGGGGGTTTGGATTTTGATCCGGACGTCTAAGACGCGGGTTATTCTCAAGTGAAACTTTCTACCACGTGTGATCGGCTCGGAGGCGAAAGTCGGCTCGGGCGGATCGGTGCGAGGGTGCGAGGCGGCTCTGGCGGATCGAGTCAAAGCGGCTCGGCTACGAGAAGCTTCTGAAGACGGTGCGGTACATCTTGCCTGCTCCAGGGCCAAGATTCCGGGTATGTGGTTAAGTAATTTTTAGTGTAGATTTAATTAGTCGCTTTAGAGTAGATCCCTCTTGGGGTGGCCAGATCCACCCCAAGTTGGCATAGATCAGGCTAGGTTCTGGCTCTCTCAGAGCCTAACTAAATAGTTTAGCTAGTCTAGAAAATTTTGATTTTCGATTTCCGCTGTGTTTTTGTGCCCCTGTGGTCCGTCCGACTTAGGACGGACACAGATCTGAGCTCTGGGGGTCCGCCAAAACCCCAACAGTGGTATCAGAGCCACGGTTACGCTATAGATCTATTATAGCGTTTTTTAAATGTTTAAAAATTGCTTAATTTTGAACATACAAACTATTTTAGCTTTATGTTAAATTAGTTTAAAATTGTTGTGTGTTTTAAAATTGTTTTTACAACACAGAAATTCTTTTTTGAGATGATTTAATTTTATGCGATAATTTTAAATGAATCTCGAATATTCAAATGCTTTATAAATTTTTTTATGAGATATAAATATTTTTTTCGAGCATTTAAATGTTTATGTAATTTTAAGAAATATTTTATTTTTGAAATTTAATTTTTTCTTAAGTTACATAAAGATTAGAAATTTTAAAAACTTTATTTGAAAGCTTTTAAATCTATTTCTAATGATTTTAAAAGTGTTTTAAAATTGTTTTAGAGGATATGTAAATTATAGAAATACTTTATTTTCATGAGATGAAAGATAAATTAGTTTCTTTTAAATTACACATAAGTTTCTAAAATTATTTATGCGATATTTCAAGTTTAGAAATAATTGATTAAAGTTTTAAAGCCTAGGTTTTAGAATTATTTGATAATTTTATACCTAGTTTTATGTGATAAAATGTTTTGGAGCTTTAAAAATTTTATCTTCGAATTTAATTGTTAAATTTTAGATTTGCGTGTTTTATTATGTAGATAATTTTAAACTTGCAAATACTCGTTATATGTCACAAATATGAAACTTTCATTTATGCGGATAAATTAGTTGATGCAATTTTTTTAATGGACATATTGAATAATGTATTCATAAACCTTATTAGGTTAGCCATTAAATGTTTAAAATTTTATGAGATGAAATTTTAATTAACTAGTAACATGTTATGTTTGATAAAACAAAACAACATCAAAATCTAATACCAGATTAGATTAGTCCCTTTGTTTGTAAATCATTTCATTAAAACGTTTAATTGATGATTTTCTTAAAAGACAAATGTTGAATTGTTTTATAAAATCCTAATTAGATTGGGGTAGCACGTTGAACGAATAGACCTTATAGTTGATAAGGACTTAATAAAAATTGTTCAACCAATCCATAAAATTTCGAATTTTAGGATCCACTAGTTGATAAGGATTAACTAGTTTTCTTAATTAAAAGCCATTTAGTTGTGTGGAAAACATAGAATTGATGAAAAATCCTTCAATGGATCATGATGTCGGTCAATGTGCTTGGCTAAGTTTGCTAGACCAACCTAGCTAGACTGGGTAACAAGTGGTCCTGGCTTAGTCAATTCCCTGGCCGCGTCCGCTGGACCGCAAGGAGTCGATTCATGACTATGAAGGTCCATCGACTATACCTAAGTCAATACGATAATAATCTTGTTCAAGATAAATCATAGCCCTCCTTGTTTTAGGAGTTGGCAACTGTAAGAAACATGTTACAGTTGTTGAGCTACACTTAAGCCGTGATATGTCAATCTTATAGAAACCGATTTCTTGATTGACATCTTGACCTGACTGAAACCGTTGTCGCATCCTTCGAGCATCGGCGTAAGTCTAACCAAGAATGTAGTCTAAGTCCTGACCCAAACCAACGAGTCGTGCATATAGCGAGCGGCGGGGCAAGTCAGGCTAGACACGAAAACAAGGGTCCGACTAGGCTAGCCATTGTGATCCGGTTGAGCACACTCATGATCACAAATGACTAGGGGTAAAAATCAATAGGGAATCATAGTTTATATGATTGACGACGAGTTTGTCTACCGACTGCAGAGTCGGACAACTTGTTGAGATACACTCAAGATTGTCAGACTCGGGGTAGTCGGATCCCTCTCTCACAAATGTTATTTTATAATAAATTGTTTATTATTATGGCTTTAATATATTTAGTGGGAGCATATAGTTTTATAAAAACCATTAAAACTATACTACGAACTAATACTAACTAAGGTATCTATAAAATGCAGAATGGATTCGGGTCTAAGATATATGGTTGAGAAGAACGTGCTCGATGGAACGAACTACAAAGACTGGCTTAGGAACATCAAGTTGGTCCTTTCCCTAGCCGGGATTGGATACGTACTGTTTGAGGACGCTCCGGATAAGCCCGATGAAGATTCGACCTTCGAAGAAAAGGAAGCCTACAAATTGTACCAGAGGGATGCAGAGAAGGCCAGGTGCCTTACTCTGGCTTCGATGAGTAACGAGTTGCAGAGGAAGCATGAACATATGGATGCTCAAAGTATGCTTCTCAATGCACAAGAGTTATACGGCAAGCTATCTCGAGCTGCCAAGTTTGAAGCCACCAGCAACCTCTGGGCACAAAGATGGGGGCAGGGCCCGTACAGGATCATGTTATCAAGATGATCGGGTACGTAGAGGACGCCGCCCAGTTATGATTTATCCTGGACAATGAGATGTCCATAGACATTATCCTAAAGTCTTTGACTCCCGAGTTTAAGCCTTTCATCACTGGTTTTATAATGAGCAGTCTTGAAACGGATCTTCCTGGTCTCCTCAATATGCTTAGGTAATTTGAGGAGATTGAGAAGAAGCCGACTGCATTGGTTGTAGGCTCTGCTTCTTCCGACCAGCCGAAAGGCAAGGGTACGAAGAGGCAGGTCCTACAACATGCGAAGGCGAAGAAAGGTAAGAAAAAGACTAAAGGGGCACCGTCGAAATCTGAGTGCTTCCATTGCCACAAGATTGGCCACTGGAAAAGGAACTGTAAGATCTATCTTGCAGAGAAGAAGAAGGGGCATACAGATGCCTCCACCTCAGGTACAAATTCAATTCAATAAAACGTAATTATTTCCAATCATATAGTATGAGATACTAAAAGACATCTGTGTAATGTATACAGGTGGCTGATATGAAGCGGAGATTGGGAGAAGTCCTCCGGTCGGCAATCTGAGCAATCGTTGCTGCTAGGACCGTTTAATGACTTCAAGAGACATGATCAAGAAGGAGATGATACTAATCTTAGTTTAATAAATTGTATCATTTCTTGAAAGTTGAAAACAATGATTGAGTGTTCTGCACTCAAAGTTTATGGGATAAACAAATTTCGGTTCATCTTAATGAATCTGTTGTTTTAATGAATGTCTCGGAAATTGCGTTTTTGTTGAGTTGAAATTTGATTGGCTTAAATTTTCTGTGATTGTGGCTTTCTGAGATGGTTGCGAAAATTTTCGAATGATGATTCGAAGCTTCGAAAAATGTTGATTTTTGAGCTGACTAAATGTTATAGTCAATTGGTAGTTAAGTATAGGTTCCAAGGGCGTATAAATTGTGTGCGATCACAATTATACGCATATTAAGATTAATTCTTAATAAACCGCATTTAGTTATTAAAGAGTTAATATTAAATGTTGGTTAAAGGAAAAGTACAGTGTAGGACGTTTTTTGATTGAGCGAGTCAATGTCAAGATTTCTTAAACCGATCTTGACTTGACTCATTCGTCAAACCGAACCTGACACTAGTACATTCCATCAAAAGCACTTATAAAATGGTTTTATCTTCGTATATATAATCTAAATATGATTTAGATATAATATTGAAGTATTCAACCAGGTAATTCTTAAAGTCAGTGGGAGCCAGCTCGTATACTTGGTTCCGGTCCCTCGGACTAAGTAAAAAGTATTTCCACCTTAAATAAATCATCTATATAGAACATTGAATCAAAATTGTTTTGATTTAATCGAATATATAGAGACTCAGGGTGTCATGTATGTACTTGACATATTGACACAAAGAAAGTGGAATGAGCTGAGACTGACTTATAGATTATAATGTTAGACCCTACATCTAGATTGTATAAGCTAATTGTTAGCTATACAAAGATAGGAAAAATTGATCTAGATCATTTTCCCAAAGGATCAAACCTGTGTAATCAAGAGATTGTTATAAATCAACTACTGGGGGAGGAACCACCAGCCCTTTATTTATAGGCATGGTAGGAGAGTAGATACATCGAATACATAGATATGGGCGTATCTCTAAGATACCCGCAATCCTAACCGACTCTGATTATTTCCATTCACAACACTCCCCCTTATCCAGCCATAGGTGTGGACTCTGCTCAAGAGTACTTTGGGATTCTGAGCGTAATAAGAGTCTCACATGGGGTGGATACTTCAGGATCCTGAGTTGGTGAGGTTTGCCTTGTTAAAACCTTTAGCTATGGAAAACCCAGTAGGAGAAACCATAGTTAAGGGAAAAGAGTACAAACGCTCTTTAACTCCCCCTGATTTGTACAAGTGACACTGCTCATGAATACTTCTGGATTCTGAGCGTCACAGAGGGGTGGATACTTCAGGATCCAGAGTTGATGTGATTTGCCTCGTTAAAACCTTTGGCTATGAAAAACCCAGTGGGAAAAACCATAGCTAAGGGAAAAGAGTACAAATTCCCTCAACTCCCCCTGATCTGTAAAAGCTCTTAGGCTTTCAGATCTCTTAGGCTTATCTCATCACTCCTATTTACAACATTCCGAAAATATACACAGATTACAAAGTTATTGCAATTAAGTAGCTGCTGAATCCAGAAACTCTGGAGAGGTGTGCTAAGTATCGTCGCCTCTGATGATGTCTTCAGACTATGTGGTTAGCTCCACAATACCAGCTTCTATCCCAATCGTCATTAGGATGTGATGTACCAGCAGGCGCCCTCAAGTACACCATTGGTGTGGTGAGGATCTCGGAATGATAGGAAGATGTCGCCTTCATAAATTGCTTTGCAAATCTGCAGGGGATGGCCATTCCACTGTGGGTACCCATTCTGTGATTTCTCATCATAGGGACTGGACCTGAAACCTGCATTTGCATGAACATTGGAGAATGATACTTCATTTTGTAAGCCCGAATCTTTTGACCCTTGGAGGAAGCGCAGAAGGCTTAACTCCGGTCTAATGGCCCTTTTTAGGTGCCAACTATCTCTGGCTAATGAGTTTACTGCAATTGCTGTATCGGGACGCATGCAGTTAGCCAGGAGTGCCTGATTGCACTTAGGTAAGGGACTTTGGGGCCAGTTATATCATCCCCCTCTTCCAGCGATCGGAAGGGTTCTTTTTGTACATCCATTGAGTATACAACCGTAGGTGTACTTTGGATGACAATGGTCCTTTTAATTTCTCCAACGCACTTCTGGGCGTTTATAACAGGATTTTATGAGCCATGACTTTATATTTGCCTAGGTCTTTTTATTTCATGTTTAAAAGTCAGGCTTGTACATTTATTTCGGTTTCTCTTCAGGAGATCCGATGAGATGTTAGTTGTCTACAACTAAGATCTCTAATCATGTTCTTTGCACAGATGCAAAGACAACCTTCAGTAGTAATCATTGACTTGTCAAGTGATTCACTTGGTTGTACATTTATTTATTATACTTATTGTTTTTCTTGAATAGACGTCCCGAAGTCTATTCAGGCATTTTAAGGAAATGTGGAAATTATCTTTACAGGATATCCACGAAGGTATGCCGTCACAACATCCAATAATAGCATATCCAAAATTTTCCTTTGCCAAATCGTAAGGTATTCGCTTTTGAAAACTTAGGGAGACCGATGCATCATTTATGAGACATGCTCATTTGAATTTGTTCGATCCTTAGTTTCAGCGAAATTTTCCTTGGGCTATAGGTTGTACCGTATAGCATACGATTTTGTATTTATTCTTCTTATGTTTGCAATACTTTGTTTTATCCACAGGTTTGACACCTTTTGGTGTCTGGACTTCAGGTCCGAACATTTCACGTTTCATAAGTGAGTCCAGCTCATCTTTTATTGCCACGTTCCACGTTTGGCCAATCTCTATGTTTGCCTTCTAGCAACGGAGTGTGGAACGATAATTTATAAACATCATCGCCATTGTGATGTATATGGCAATATGATACGTGAATACATTGTCGACAATTTATGTTCTATCTGTCCAACACCTCCCCAATACGTACAACATTTACTTAATTTCACTTTTTCCCGGCAATTCCTCTGTAGTGGATTCCGGGAAGGGTGATGGTGTGGATAGGAGCTCATTGTCCTGTGGTAGTATTGTCTTAAGCTCTCCAGGAGTTTCTTGTCCTAGGAGCCTGGTGGTCTGCCTCTTTTCTGTTGAGGATCAGCCACTTCTGCTGCCGGTGGATTGCATCCATTCTCGAGGATGTCAATCCTAGCTGGAGTTTTTGCAGCAGGGATGTGTGATTTGACAATCTTCTGGTTGTCAATAAATGATTCCGGTAATTGGTAAACAGTGTTCTGTATGTGGAGGATCTTCGGGATCTCATCTACACATTGTCTTGTTACCGGATCATAGTGGGTCAAACTTTTTGTATCCAACGTTATAATTTTCTTCGCGCCAGATTTTCTAGTATCTGGGCCTATTTTGGGAAACTCGTCTCATCGAAATCACAGTCTTCAAGATGTGCCTTAAATGTGTCCCCCGTTTGGGGTTCTAGGTATCTTATAAGTGAGGGTGAGTCAAACCCTGCATGGATACCTAGGCGACGTTAAGTACCATTTTGGTCCTCTTTGGTGGTGCAATGAGGATTTAAGACTGCGCGACCGAAGATTCTCAGATGAGAAATGTTCGGTGGCATTCCATATGCAAGTTGCATTGGAGACTCTGACCTCCAGAGGGTCTTATTTTCATTTACGATGCAGCATGCAGAGTTTGCATGTCCCCATGCATCCATAGGCAATCGGGATTTAACGGACGTTCAGTCCATTGGAGTCTACTTTTCAGTGACTCTGCCGACCCAATTTGGGTATGAACATGCGGCACTTGTATGTTCATTTTCAATTCCCGTTGATTGGCAGTACTCTTGAAAAGACTGGGAGGTATATTTCCCAACATTAACCAGACTTATTTACAACATTTTATTGTTTGGGAAATGTGTCCGCAACATTTTTATTTTTGTGCCAATAGCTTTGGAAAAGCTAAGTTGCGGGTCTGTAGTAGACACACATACGAATATTCTGAGGATGCATCTATCAGTACAGTGAAGTACTGAAATAGCCCACTAGGGGTGGTGGATTTTATCCACATCTATCTCCTTGTATGCTTTTTGAGGAAGCGTGGAGATTCTTTTTCAACTTATCGTGGAGATGGCCTTGCAATTAGTTTTCCCTTATAGTAAGGGATGCGAGGGATTTTTCCCTTCTGAAGAATCTTCTGGTTCTTCAAGTCATACCCATAGGATAAGATGCGATGCATCATCACAAATCCAGGGTGGCCAAGTCCATCATGCCAGAGTAAAAACTAGGCTGATGTCGGGCACTTCAGGTGCTCCGTTTAATTCTGCTTCCTTTCTCCGAATCTTCGTATGGTAGAGGCCTCTAAGGCTCTCAAAACGTTCAAGTATGGATTTTACTCCTTTATCTTGAGACGTTGCATACGGTAATTTTTTTTTTCATTTACATTTGATGTTTCCAAATGGAATCCGTTGAAACGGATGTCCTTGAAACTTAGAAAGTTTCTTTTGGAATTCGGAGGGATTAGTGCATTCTTTATTTTTGTGTCGTTTGGGGGCAACAGTGTTGCATTCCCTGGATCTTCAATATAGCCCTGATATTGGGCTTTGTATTGAAAGAGATCGTACGTGTTTATTGTCTACTAATTATTTATGAGAGCAGTTTCATCTATTAAAAGATGAATCGTTAGGCACATGCATATTCAGATAAACATTTTCATTTAGAATAAATTTCATAATTAAAATGCTCTCGTAAATTATTCTCAAAACAAATTGCTAAGATAAAAATAGAGGCTAATCGAGCAAGTCATCATTTTCGAAGTTGTCAGCTGAAAACTAGACTGGAGCATCAGAGGTCATCAGGTTTGTTTCAGCTTTATTTTTCTTGTTCTCTTTATACAAATCCTGGAGGTGCTGCGAAGTTCGGCACATTTTGGACCAGTGGCTTTTCATGCCACAATCATGGCACTGGTCTTCCCATTCCCTCTTGGGTGGGGGTGAATCATTTTTGTCATTTCTGTGCCACGTGAACTTCCGCTTACTTTCATTATTTCGCTGCTGCTGTACATGGCCTTGGCATTTTTCTGTTGACCCCCCTTCTGTGGTCTTTCTTTTCTTTTATTATCTCTCTTCTTTTTGAAGGAAGAGGAATGGTGAGCTTCTGGTAGGGGGGCAGTGCCGGGAGGGCGCATATTGTGAGTGGCGAGAAGAAGCTCTCTGTTTTGCTCAGCCATGAGTAAACATGACAGCAGCTCAGAATACTTGGTGAACATGTGTTCACGGTATTGCTGCATGAGTATCGCATCTTTTTCATGGAAGGACGTATCGTCTTTTCCAGCATGCGATCTTCTGAGACATTCTCACCACACAACTTCAGGCATGAGGTGATGCTAAAAAGTGCTGAGTTGTACTCAGCAATGGACTTAAAGTCCTGTAGTCTCATGTTCTCCCACTCATATCGTGCCCTTGGGAGTATAACATCTTTCTGATGTTTATACCTGTCCTCAAGGGCAGTCCATAGCTCAAGTGGATCTTTGACCGTAAGGTATTCAGCCTTTAAGGTCTTGTCCAAATGGCAGCGAATATAGGTGATGGCTTGCGCCTTCTCTATATCGCTAACATTTTCTTTTTCAGTCACAGCAGCGATGAGGGACTTTGCCCGCAGGTGAAACTTTACATCTAGCTGCCAGCTTAGATAGTTTCTACTGATGCTTCCAGTACTTCGAAATCAATGCTTGTAATATTAGCCATTTATCTAGCAGAGCACAAACATGCATGAATTAATCAGAGAAAACATTTTCATGCGGAGGGAATATTTAACGAAAAGCTAAATGTGTGGATCGGCCAGTCCCACAAGAAAGAGTCCAAAAGTCCACAGTCCAAATTATACAAATTTGCAGCTTTAAAAATGAAAATACAAATTTGGGAACCCCGTGGGTCCCATATGATATCTCCATCTTCAAGCGTGGCCTCCGTCTCCATGGAAGTTGGTCTTCTTTCTTTGACATTTACATAGGTTACTCACTACAATTTCTCTCAAAAATAAAAGAAAATTGCAGGAAATAAACTGTGGGACTAAACGGCCGATCCAAAAAACCACATTTAGCAATTCATGCAGAAATATTGTGCTCATCAAACATTTTCAAACATCACAGGCAGTTATATTCACATGAGGATAAAAATATTTAATCACTTAATAATTATTGGACCACTGGGCAACGTCATGCACCGTTAGGTTAGGTGACTAACGGCAGATCGGTCGCAGTATCTTTCTAATTATTAAGTTTTAAATATGATGCACAACCACGCATATAATATCCACATAATTTGCCAGAGATGTAAAGCATGTAAAGAAAAATTACGATGCATGGGTTGGGTTTAATCAATCAAATTGATTAAGAGCCCAAAATAAACATTTTCGTTGAAGTAGGAAAAAGATTTTTCCTTTTGGAATCATCCCAAGTATCCCCCTAAGAACCCCAAAAAGGAGCCCTAGTCAGTCAGGTAATCGCCCTATAATTTACCGTGATTTTTCATGAATTTAATTGCCCTTGGATGCCCTTTTTAAAAATGGGTTTTAGCCCAAAATTTGCCTTTAAAGGGTTATTTTTGCCCTTCCCCACCCCTTTTCTCTCTTTCTTTTTTTTCAGTATAGAAATCGGCCTGTGGGCCGAAGCCCGCAGGCCGGCCTGCGGGCTTCGGGCCGCAAGCCAATTTTTTTTTTGAATGAGTGAATTTGGCCTGCGGGCCGAAGCCCGCAGGCCGGCCTGCAAGCTTCGGGCCGCAAGCCGAGAAATCTTTTTTTTTAAGTCGAATTCGGCCTGCGGGCTTCGGGCCGCAGGCCGAGAGATATTTTTTTTTAAAATGGGCCGTAAGCAAGCCCAACTGGGCTTGGGGGGGCGGCGGCGGTTTAGGGTTTAGCTGCCGCCGCCGCTGCCCCCTTTGTTCCGCCGACGACGGGTAGGCCGCACGGAGGCGGCGACGGCGATCCCCCCTTCCGTTGCCTGCAGGGGGGTCGCAGGGCAGGGCAGCCACCCTTATTCGGGTGGCGGAAACAGGCCGCCCCCGCTTCAGGCGGGGGGGGCGACGGGGCGGGGCAACCGCCCTGTTCGGTCGGTGGAAGCGGGCCGCCCCCGCTACGGGCGGGGGGCGACAGGGCGGGGCGACCGCCCTGTGTTCGGGCGGTGACGGAGGGCCCCCCTCGCTTCAGGCGGGGGGGCGGCAAGCCGCCGTAGGGCACAATAAGGTTAGGCCCTAAAAATTGCAATTTTTGGGATGAACGGTCCGTCGTTTTCAAGGCGACAAATGATCCCTATAACGATCTTTTGAGATCTAGGGATAGAGAAATCATACATATGATAAAAATATCGTTTTTAGTGTGTTTACCTCTATATCCGTCCTCCGGATATAGCGACGGTTGCGTGAAGCCCTACGCGGATGAAGACGCTCGATTGAGGAAGCCTTGCACCGCGCTCGTGGATCTCCCATCTCGCCTTCGCCTTTGCAACGAATGGAGAAAGAATTTTTGTGGAGAAAAATATTTAGAGGCTCGTTCTGATAACGTGTTATAAATCAACTACTGGGGGAGGAACCCCCAGCCCTTTATTTATAGGCATGGTAGGAGAGTAGATACATCGAATATATAGATATGGGCGTATCTCTAAGATACCCGCAATCCTAACCGACTCTGGTTATTTCCATTCACAACAGAGATGTATTATTTAATCCATTAAAATTTGTTGTAGATACTCGTTAGTAAAACCACTCTTAGGTTTGTCATATAAATGTCAAAGTGACTGATATGCTGCAGCGGTATGAGATACCGAGATAAATAGCCTAAGTGCAAGTGGGAGATGTAGGAGAATATATGCCCATAAGGCATTTATCCATTAGTATACGTCTTGTTCATACTGTATATGGTACATATTACTCTAAGTATAAATCATTCGTATTAATATACTTAGATAATATCCATAGACTTATAGTTAGGTCCTTACGTATCTAGATGAGATCTCGATTATGAGTAAGTAAGTGACCGAATAGAAACGTAAGTCTTAAACGGTTCATGGTCATAGATGTGTCGAGAACTGGATATCGACACATCGGATAGACCATTGTGTCTTAGTCTTACCTTAGGGTAATGATGATCTCATAGTCATTCGACTTGGTGAAGTCGGAGACGAGACACAGGTGCTCATTAGAGAATGAGTTCACTGAACGACCACATAAGAGTTATTAAATGGTTGACTTTAACTGAACTGTCTTTAATAACTCTAGGGTGATGATAGGTTAGCTGGTCCTTTAGACCTGAAGTCATTTGTACAAACCTGTGAGTGAACGGTGTAGCTTAGACCTATGATCTAGCCTCGAGGCTAGGCCTGCTGAAAGATCTTAGGTTGAGCTGCACCCAAAGCTCTCGAGGAGAGTAGATGACTAAGATGGGATTCGTCACTTCCGTTAAAGGGAAGTTAGTGTTACAGGCTCAATACGGTCTTTATGTTAATCCTCGGCCGGGGTGCGTTGTAAGAAGTACAACGTGTATACAATAAAGACCGCCGTATACTGACCAATGTTGTCTAATAGGGTTGACAGTAAACCATACCCTAGGCCAACAAGAACACAGTCTTGACGAAGGGACTACGGCTAACGGAGTTCATCACTGACACAGCCAATCTAAACCCAATGACGCTTTTGTCAAAGGGTCGATCACGTTATGACGATTCTGAAACAGGGACGACAGCTACTGCTAGTAGTGACCGTCGTCTAGGGGTTTCGAGCCCCAACCTGTAGTAAGCTTAGGCTGTAGGGTCTCACACCGAGTAGTGTTCGTGTCTTAGTAATAGGAAGATAGAATAGAGAGAGATATCACTTGATGATATTCACAAAGCTTGTTGTGAAAGTTAGTCGCAATAGCAATAGGGACAAACGTTGCATTTGATGCAAACTATGATTAAACGTGTCGTAATTTGGTTACGAGAAATTTAGTAGGAACAAATGTATTGGAAGGGGTTACCTAGATGACGGGATCATCCCGGTCTAAACACAGGTTCAAACCGTGTCCAAATCAGAGCTCAAACGAGCCCGAAAACGCAAAAACAGTCCAAGGGAAAGTGGGTGAGACCCACTGGGCTAATAAGCCCATAGGCAAAGGCAAACGGGCGCAACCCACTGGCTGCAGCAGTAGCGGGCGTGGCCCGCTGCTTGCAGCGGGCAAGGTTCGCTGCGGCAACGGGTGCACGCTGCAAGCGGGCGCGGCCCGCTGCTTGCAGTGGGCCAGCGCCCGCTGCGACAGCGGGCGCACGCCCACTGCCCAGCGGGCGTGCGGCCCGCCTTTGTCCCCTTGGGCAGGCGCGCCCGCTAAGCATAGCGGGCACGCCCGCAACTTAAGTCAATTTAGGGGTTTTTGAAACCCCAAATGACGGCTACGAAAAACGATTGTTTGCCCAACTTTGGGCAATTATTTGAGGGGTCAAACGAAGTCGAAATTCGTCACCGTCGATTCCTACGCGTTCACCATTCGAAGATCTTCGGATTGATTGCTTGTTTGGTGTCTAAAGTTTAATGTGCAAAGAGAATTAATTAGTTAAAGTTTGCTTTTATGAAAAGCTCACTTAAACTAGAAATTAAGCCAAATTGGCTTAATTGTTTTTTTCTCCCATTTTCGAATGTCCCAAATTTCTCGCAATGAAGGAGTGAGTGCCGACTCCCTATATAAATAGGGGTGCACTCTCTTCGTTGAAATACACATCAAGTCATCGATCGAGTAGCTCCAGACTTTTAGAGCAAGCTCGATCGACGACTAAATTATTCTCTCTCTCTTCCTGTTCTCCGGAGTAGTCCTAGCAAGACTACGAAGGGGGTTTGGATTTTGATCCGGACGTCTAAGACGCGGGTTCTTCTCAAGTGAAACTTTCTACCGTGTGTGATCGGCTCGGAGGCGAAAGTCGGCTCGGGCGGATCGGTGCGAGGGTGCGAGGTGGCTCAGGCGGATCGAGTCAAAGCGGCTCGGCTACGAGGAGCTTCTGATGATGGTGCGGTACATCTTGCATGCTCCAAGGCCAAGATTCCGGATATGGGGTTAAGTAATTTTTAGTGTAGATTTAATTAGTCGCTTTAGAGTAGATCCCTCTTGGGTGGCCAGATCCACCCCAAGTTGACATAGATCGGGCTAGGTTCTAGCTCCCTCAGAAACTAGCTAAATAGTTTAGCTAGTCTAGAAAATTTCGATTTTCGATTTTCACTGTGTTTTTGTGCCCCTCTGGTCCGTCCGACTTAGGACGGACACAGATCTGAGCTCTGGGTGTCCGCCAAAACCCCAACAATAGCCGTTGAGATTTTTCTAGCCGTTGAACAGTTGAATGTCACTTGTTCATCAGTCGACTGTCTGTACCATAAACTGCCAAAATCTAGCCATTACAGATTTCTTTCCTTTGGGTTTTTGGCTGGTTTTATGGGTCCTTTGGGCTTCCTATATATAGGAGTTGGCTTGGTTCATTTAGAACTCTTGAAAGGGTTAGGAAATAATAGAAGATCATTTAATCTCTTCTCTAATCCACTCCTCCCCCATTCCCTAATTAGAGCTTCATACTTATGCTATAGCATCTAAGCTCTAGGGAATTTCTCCAAGGGATTTCAATCTCATTCCTTTCTTGGGGAATATCTTTCTTCCCTTCATTTCAAACACTCAAGTGAGAAGTGTTAGGATTCATTCCTAGAAGAGAGAAAGATGATCAAGTGCAATCAAAGCCTCATCTTAAGCACTTGAGTTTCACTTGCATGCCTTCTTCATCGCATTGGTAAGATCATATCAAGGCATAGGTAAGTGTTATTTCGTTTCACCTTTGTGATACCCCTAATTCTCTTTGTGGGAATTAGATACTGTCTTTGTGGGAGTTTGGTATCCTAGTGTATGGCTAACCCTAATTCTCTGTATGGGAGTTAGTAATTCTCTGTGTGGGAGTTTGACCCCTGTGTAGGGTTGGTTAGGACCTTGTGTAGGATAAAATCCTCTGTGTGAGGTATCTCTGTGTGAGATTGTATTCACTTCTCTGTGTGGGAATATAGTGAATATTGGTGTGGCTGGACGTACCCATGTTTCAGGGAACCAGGGTAAAATCCATGTGTTTGCGATTGTTGTTGTTGAGAACTCCGTTCAAATTCCGCTACTTATTGTGCTTTAATTTTAGTAACTTTTATTTAAACACTTTGCTTGCTATTACACAATTCATCCCCTAGTGTGTGTAGCCCCGCAGGGTCCCTTACAGTTGGTATCAGAGCCTTGGTTTGGTGGCTTTTGCAAGCATGACTTCTAAGTCTCAACAACCCCTCTTCCTTCCTCCCGTCTTCAAAGGCAAACACTTCTCAAAATGGAGGAAGAACATGTTCCACTGGCTTGATGTGCATGAGGAGTCAGGGTATATTACCTCGGATGCTCGAGTTTGGAATTCATTGCTCAATGCTCTTTCTCTCTGAATATTGCTAAGAAAGTAAGTAATTTCAAGACGACCAAGAAGATATGGAATTATCTTGATGAAAAGTATGGTGGAGAGGAATCTGGCGATGATGAGAGCATCGATGGTAATGAGGTATCTCGTAACTCTCTCGTTCAACGCGCTAATTTTATTGAAAATGATAATGCGTTGTTTATGAACTCTCTTAATACAAATAATAACAAGCTTGAGAGAGATGCGCGCGCGCGCGCGCACACACACACACACACACATCTTTATCATCCAAACATCGTGATGATACACAAACCATTGCAT
This sequence comes from Scilla litardierei, assembly GCA_030789695.1. Taxonomy (NCBI): domain Eukaryota; kingdom Viridiplantae; phylum Streptophyta; class Magnoliopsida; order Asparagales; family Asparagaceae; genus Scilla; species Scilla litardierei. The sequence continues at coordinate 47,597,571 of CM061132.1, read as the reverse complement.
TGAATCAAGAAAAGATTGCTCTTGATTCTCATGTGTGCATGTTGAGCAAAGAGAATGACTCTCTTAAAGCTCGTATTGAGTTTGATCGTGATTTTCACAAATCTGTGAAAGAGAGTCTGTATGCATCGCATAATGTTGAACTTAATTCTTTGCATACCGAGAAAGATACTCTTCTTTCTCAATTGAGTGCCTTGAGAGATGAGAATGCTTCTCTCAAACTCCAAATGGAGAAGATGCCCTCGGAGTGTGTGATTACAACATTTTGAGAGATGAGACATTGGCTCTCAAGTCAAAATGTTGTGAGCTTAGCTCATGTCTATCCAAGAGAGATGACAACATTTCTTCACTTTTGAAGAAATGTGAGCTAGTGTCTACTTAAATTGAAAATTTCAAATTGAGTAAGGACACGGTTTTGGGATCCTCTTCATTGAAGGTGAACAAACCAATCTCTTCTCTTAGAAGCACCCAAAATTTTTTTATGGGGGAGCATTCTAATGAGAAAGTCACATCCAACTCTTTTGGCCTAAAATCTACTATTATTTCTAAGCCAAAGAGAAATCATGCATATATGTACACCTCATTGCATAAGAATTCTATTCAAAAATCTATTGGTATGAATGCTTCTTCATATGTTGATATGCATGATAAATCTAGCATAGGAATAACTTACTTTGCTTGTATGCTAAAATTGATGCTAAATCTTTGCATGCTTCACATGCTCCTATGCATGGTAGAAATGCTTGTGTGAATGCTTCTAATGCTAATTAGCATGTTTCACACACGGGGCACGCCAATGTTTATGTTCCACCTCATAAGCGTGCACCCTCACCTCCTACTCATGCCTTAACCAAACCTCTTCGTAATAATCCCAAATCACTTTCTTTGTGGATTCCTAAGAATGTTTTTAGGCTTGATAGGAATACGTATATAGATTCATATGTGCATAATGTTATATTTTCAAATGACTATATACGGAAACCAAACTTCACTTTTGTTTGATTTCCAACTTGCTAGCTCACTCACATTGTTATTCACTGCTTGGGCACCATGCTTGTATGTTTACATTTTGTACCCACATGTTTGTGAGTGTGTCCATTACTCCCATGTTTGCATGTTTTGTATGATTATGGGGGAGTATGGAATTTTTGCTTGCTAGCATTATTTTTCCATTTCATATGTCACATTGAATTTCATTCACATTATGGTTGTGCATATGGGATGGTTATTTCTCGTGGCCTTGGTTTTCCTATTTGGCTATTACCCAACTTTTTGATATGCCAATGGGTGAGAGAAATAGGTTATGTAAAAATATACATTGTGCTTGTTTATGCATTATTTTCAATTGGTATGTTTTTGCATAACAACCATCAATATGATTTGTGCTTTATATGTTTATATTTTGTGCACATTTGCATATTGATTGGGGGAGTTTGTTAGCACACATTGTTTATTTCAATGTTTATTATATTTTGATATAATGGATTGTCATTATCAAAAAGGGGGAGATTGTTTGTTCTTGGTTTCAAGACTAACGTTGTTTTGATGATGATCAATATATTATGTTAGTGTGCTAATCAATCTTATGTTTTAGTCTCAGTTTATCTTTATGATTATATGTTGATGAGACAAAGCATAATGCTTGGAGGATATTACAAGGGATATCTTAAAGACCTCCAAGAGTGATGGAGTGCTCAAGATTAGATGAAGTCATGACGATCATCTAATGATGTCAAAGCTTGGAGCATGATGACGGATGGACATCTAGAGAAGAATTGTTAAAGCTTGGAGCTTGATGAAGGGAAGCTCATCAAGGAGTGCCAAAGCTTGGAGACGATGGGGAGCATTAAGGTATAGTGATCTTGAAGACTTAGACTCTAGGAGATGCAATTTTTAATCCATGTAATTTCATTTACTTGCATTTCTCTTTTTGAGTCTAGGATTATTGTAATGCCTTGATAGATGGTCATACTCGCAGGCATTTGCATTTCACCATCTTAGTGAGCCTTAGGATTATCATAGAATCCAACCCAATAGGTTCATCTAGCCCGAAGACTCAATTGGAGTCTCTGGCTCTCCTACAGTCGTCTGCTGAAGGTTTTACAGTCGACTGGGTGATTTTCAGTCGCCTGTCGAGACTTCTACAGTCGACTGTGATGCATAGCTCAAGTCAAATTTTCTATTGACTCTTCTTGAGATTTTCGCATCAGTCGACTGATGTTCAATTTACAGTCGCATGTACTCTTACAGTCGCCTGTGAATTGGTCGACAGTCGACTATGCGCTTCTTGCATTTTCTGGGGTTCATCCCAATTTGCAAGACAGCCGCCTGATGCTGTTTTTATAGTCACATGTATATTTACAGTCTCCGGTCAAATGGCCATCAGTCGTCTGAAAGGCGTAAGTGCGAAATATGCATCTCTCTCTGTTTTTCTCCAGCCTATGCAGCAGTCGACTTATGAAAGATAAACAGTCGCCTGTCTATTTTACAGTCGACTGTCATTTGTTCATCAGTCGCCTGTATGCATACTGGGAGTTAGAGTGCATCTATCTGTTTTTCTCCATCTCCTGCAGCAGTTGCCTGATGAAGGTTATACAGTCGACTGTCTATTTTTCAGTCGCATGTGTAGTCTTCTACAGTCAACTATCTTGGCTCATATTATAGCCGTTGGGATTTTTCTTTCCATTGAACAATCGACTGTCACTTGTTCATCATTCGACTGTCTGTACCATAAACTGCCAAAATCTAGCCGTTGCAGATTTCTTCCCTTTGGGGTTTTGACCGGTTTTATGGGTTCCTTTAGGCTTCATATATATATATATATATATATATATATATATATATAGAGAATAATGGGTATCATACGCCATATGAGAGGGTGTCTCATATGCCCTCTCACAAAAAAGGGTCAAGTACAAGCCCACATGGGCTTGTACTTGTTGTACTTGACCCCCTTTATGTGAGAGGGCATATGAGACACCCTCTCATATGGCGTATGATACCCATTAATCCCATATATATATATATATATATATATATATATATATATATATATATATATATATATATATATATATATATATATATATATATAAAAGTTGGCTTAGTTCATTTAGAACTCTTGAAAGGGTTAGGAAATCATAGAAGATCATTTAATCTCTTCTCTACCACTCCTCCCCCATTACCTAATTAGAGCTTCATACTTATGCTATAGCATCTAAGCTCTAGGGAATTTCTCCAAGGGATTTCAATCTCATTCTTTTCTTGGAGAACATCTTTCTTCCCTTCATTTCATACACTCAGGTGAGAAGTGTTAGGATTCATTCCTAGAAGAGAGAAAGATCATCAAATGAAATCAAAGCCTCAGCTCAAGTACTTGAGTTTCACTTGCATGCCTTCTTCATCGCATTGGTAAGATCATATCAAGGCATAGGTAAGTGTTATTTCGTTTCACCTTTGTGATACCCCTAATTCTCTTTGTGGGAATTAGATGCTCTCTTTGTGAGAGTTACTCTCTTTATAGGAGTTTTGTATCCTAGTGTAGGGCTAACCCTAATTCTCTGTGTGGGAGTTAGTAAATTTCTGTGTGGGAGTTTGACCCCTGTGTAAGGTTGGTTAGGTCCTTGTGTAGGATAAAATCCTCTGTGTGAGGTATCTCTGTGTGAGATTGTATTCACTTCTCTGTGTGGGAATATAGTGAATATTGGTGTGGCTGGACGTACCCGAGTTTTGGGGAACCAGTGTTAAATCTTTATGTTTGCGATTGTTGTTATTGAGCACTCTGTTTAAATTCTGCTGCTTATTGTGCTTTAATTTTAGTAACTTTTAATTAAGCACTTTGCTTGCTATTACACTATTCACCCCCCTCTAGTGTGTGTAGCCCTGCAGGGTCCCTTACATGCTCCTCCTCATGTGGAAGAAGAAACCTACACCGAGTCTCAACCCTATGAACCCCAAGGCCAATATCAACCCAAGTCTCATTAGACTCCACCAGAAGCACCTCTTGTCCCCATTTGCAGCGATGCCTCATGCAAGGCAAAGTTTCATTCTTTGATAGGGATTAAGCTCCTTCGTGAGTGATTCATTGTTTATTCTGCTTTTACCGTCGAGAGACTTTCTGAGATTCTAACAACAACCAAATTGGTCGATTTGTTTCGTTATTCTCATATTGATTCCCCTCGTGCTTATTCATTTCTAGTGAAGCTATTCTATGCCAACAGCATTCACGGTGAATATGCTGATATTGGTGTTATTGACACCATGGTTCAATGTACTCATATCAAACTTGACCACACACTTTTAGGGACTATTCTTAGGATTCCATCTATTGGATCCTTGCCTGATGATATCTCAATCTCCACCGTTCCTGATCTTGACCAGGCTGTCCTCCAGGACATGTTTATTGTGATTCCTCCATTCCTCTCCTCTAGCATCAAGGCATCCATGTTCTCTGCTCGAGGTTGGGCTGGTCACCTTGTGGTGAAGTCCAACATCTTGCCAAAGTATGGATCCTCTTATCAGCTATCTTAGGAGATTCTTCGGTGCATGTATACTATCCTATCTGGCATGTCAGTGAATTGGGCCGGGGTCCTCCTTGATCGTATGGAGCGGGTATAGTTCACTTCCTTCTCCTCTCATATTCCTTATGGAGGAATTCTTACTCAGTTCTTTTTCCACTTCGACATTGATTTGACCCCTTATGAGCACATGCCTCTTGGTCCTCTTCTTGATACGGTAGCAAAGTCGAAGTCCTCTTTGGCTCTACTGATGGCACCAAATAAAAGACAATCTTCTTCAGGCCCTTCTGCATCGACTATTCGACCTCCAGTTGATACATCACCGGTCATCTTTTGGTCCTCCTACCATAGATCCCTTCTTTATCGAGCTCGACACGAAGATATCAGGGTTATATGGTTTGTACGAGCTTTATCATCTATCTTTCCATCACATGGGCATTCCTTTTCCAGCCCATCTTGAGCACCTTCGTCAGTTCGTTCCTTATGTTCAGCCCACTTAGACTTCAGTTCCCGAGCCTATCGTCATAGAGGTTCCTGGCCCTTCAGTGCCTCTCCCTGTTTAACCTCCTCAATGTGGCTTCTATTTCGGGGTCAAGAGGTACTAAGTTTTACGAGCTAAGGCACCTCCTGGGCATAAGAGAGAAACAAGGACTAAAACAAATGTTAGTAATATGGTTAGTATCAAAAAAGAATAAAAATAATAGAAGAAAGCACAGTTTATTAAACATTCAACCAAATCAAAGTCAAGCCGATTGCCTCCCTGGCAACGATGCCAAAAGCTTGTTGTTTACTTTAAATATGTCTGCAAGCGCATGGTGTCGTGTGCAGCAGGTGTCGAACATGAGGAGGCAAGGGTTTGAAACCTAAGATTGGTGTCGTGTTTCGTGTAGCCGTGAGAGAGAGTATGGTGAGTGTAGAAAGAAAATAGCTATGGAAAGTTCAGTGGGAGAAAGAGCTAGGGCTAGCATATCACCGTTATTGCAAAGATTTAGGCAATGGATCTAATTTCTCGACACAAGGATTTGTAGATGCTGAAGAGGGATAAACCTCAATTCTCGTCCGCTCAACGTCTAGCTGTGACAGAGGGGACTCGGATGATAGGTTGGATCCATATCATAGCCCCAATGGTTAGTCGCGGGCTGTGAAATTGGTAATTCTAGTGAGTGTGCCCTATTGGTTGTCGGCGTCTGGCACTAGATAGTCAATAATCCATTGTAAGCATCAAATCCAAAGCCTAAGGGTTAGTTACCGATTGGGATTATATAGCATCCTAATGGAATGGATTAAGTAGGCTCAATATTCAAACCTATAATGGGTCTACAAATCTTCATTGGGTCAATATTTGGGGCAATATAGTGCAATCAATCATCATAACAAGGTTCTACATGACCCTAGATTAAAAGACTACTCATTATTCATAACTAAGATTGATGAAATCATCACAATGAGGCTCATAGCTAAGCAAATATTAAAATGAGCAAATAAATGATCAACAACTCAAACAATCACAATTGTAATACTAGAACAAGAAGATTAACTAAACTATAATAATGGGCAAGGATTCTTACAAAGAAAGTAGCAAGATTTCAGCAAGAAAACCAAGAGAAAATCGCCCAAAATGCCAATACAAAAGTTCTGAAATTAAAAGATAAATTTTTTTAGTTCGTTACAAACATTTCTTATATAGAAAACACTCTGCACGGTTGTACCGCTAATCGACATGGCCGTGCAAAGCATAAGACTTAGGGTAGAGGTGCGCCGTAATCGGCTCTCACGGCCGTGTCGCTAATCGACACTGCATTATCATCCATAATCTGTGTCCAATTTTGCCCAATTAAGCACGATTGTGCAAGCCGTCAGTACGTCTTCTAATCTCTTCTGATTAAGTAGCACGGCCGTGCCGACCTTTTGTAGCATCTTTTTAGCAGTTGGTGCACTGACACAGCCATGCAAATTCATGCACGGTTGTGCCAAACCTCTTCTCTCCCATTTGGCCTCCAAGGCTAGGCTAAATATTCACCGCTCCTCGCTCTTGCTTCATCGGCCTCAATATTGCCTAAAGTGCATTGTTTTGAGTTCGATCATCTGCAACACAAGAGAACAACACCCAGCACATAAAAGTGGTAAATGAAAACAAAGGCGGTCAAAATAAGGTGATGGTGCAAAATAAACCAAGAAAAATAAGGGGAAAAGGGTGGAAAATATAGGTAGAAAATATGTACAACACTAACTCGTAGCACGCGCCTTCCCTTTCGATCCAAACCGGCAATGGATGGCAGCGTCCACATGGAGCAATCCGGAGCATGAGGAAAGTCCCAGCTTGAGCTTGGTAGCAGCCCAGACATAACTGTTGTACACATAGCAAAAGAAGAGATGGTGGGCAGTCTCGGGTTGTGAGGAGCAGAGCACACAAATGGGGGACACTTGAACACCTTTGCAGATAAGGTGTGGCATGGTGGGCAGCTTGTTAGAGAGAGAAAGAGAGCACGAAGGACGGCAAAGGGGAACTTAGGGACGTGACCAGTGAACCAGACGGTATCATGCAGCCGGTAGAGAGGAGAGGGGCCTCTGACAGAGGTCCAATTAGAATGAACGGTGCATTCTCCGCTGGAATCCCAACCCCAGGAGTCAGGGATGGAATCCAGAGTGGGGGACCCAGAATGTATGGCAAGCACCACCATCCCAGCACTCAGCAACACGGAGAAGGCTCAGGGGAGCAGAGGGGAGCAGAGGGGAGCAGAGGGGATCCAGGGGGCCACATGGTAGCCTGTGGTCAAACTAAAGGGGGGTAGAGTCACCATCCCCAACAATACAGTGAAGGCTGAAGGCGACCACATCCTGGCATTTGAGAATATTCTTTTATGTACTAGAGTCAACGGGACTAGGGCTACACTGGAAGAGAGGAGTATGCTTCAGGTAGGTGACCCTCATGTAAACAGCCCACAGAGAGAAAGAATGAAAAAGATGCCAGAGAAGCTTGATACCAGCCACCACCCCCACCTCTTTTTAATTGCGGAGGCCAACACCCCCCCTCCAATTAAGGCTTACACATGTCCCCCCCCCCCCCCCCCACTTCTAGTAGTGAACCTTGGAGCCCAGATGAAATATCTACAAAGCCGGTTAATAGAGGCCAGAACAGAAGCCAGGATGCAGAAGGATTGGATCCAATAGGAGATAAGGCCATGGATAACGGTGCGAACAAGCTCCACCCTTCCAGCGATAGAGAGAAGCATGGAAGACCACCCAACAAGCTTAGCCTTGCACTTATCCAAAAGAGTAGATTATAATTTGGCCGTAGGATAGTTGGGAGAAATAGGGAGACCGAGGTACTTGACAGGGGGTAACGCAAAGAGGATGTTTAAACAAGTTGCCTACTCCTCGCCCGCCACACACCCTATGCTAAGGATGATCATGCTCTTGCCCTTATTGACTTCAAGCCTCGGGAAAATATGAAAGGTGGACTAGAGGTGGTTGATCTCACCAAAGGAGTAGTAATCCGCCTTGCAAAAGATCAGTATGTCGTCTGCAAAGAGGAGATGAGAAGGAATGACCTTAACACCCCATTTGGGGGGAGGATGTCTTTGGCGTGGGAAGCAAGATCCATAAGAGAAGTGAAGAGCTCCATGATGATGACAAAGACAAAGGGAGAAATGGGGTCCCACTGGTAGACCCCTATGTTACCACCAAAATGCCCTGTGGGAGAGCCGTTAACAAGGCCAGAGAAGGTGGGTGAGGATATACATTCACAAACCCATGGAACAAAGATTGGGAGAATCCCAGATGGTGCAAGAAGAAATCGACAAACACCTGATTGATGTTGTCGAAGGCCTTACGGAGGTCAAGCTGGATGCAAGCTCTAGCTCCTACGGAGTTGGAAAAATCTATGATGATCTCATGCGTTAGGAAGGATGAGTCTGAGATCAGGCATTCTTTGTTAAACACTGACTGCTTCCAAGAGATAAGGTCTGTGATAACAACAGCTAATTAGCGACTCAAAACCTTGGAGATGATCTTGTAATCAGAGAGCAATGAGGCTGTAGGGGACTTAGGAATGAGAGTGAGGAAGGTGTGATTTGTTTGAGGTAGGAGGTGCCCAGTGGAGAAAAAGGAGCATACTGCCATAAGGACATCCCTACCAACAATCCCCCATAGGTCCTGAAAAAACTTAGGAGAAAAACCATCCGGCCCCAGGGATTTGTCCTTATTAAGGGAGAAAAGAGCATCCTAGATCTCCTCGTTGGATACCATACTTCTATATCATATGTATCATATATGTATCATATAAACATATATACATATGATACATATATATCATATATGATGCATATCATATATGATATATATGATATGCATATATCGTATTTGATATTTTTAACAACACGTGTCCCATAACAACTAATGTAGCATATATGTATCGTATGTATTGTATGTATCCTATACACTATATATGATACACCACATCTATTAGAGAGTTACTATGCACACAGACCTACATCGTGTGTGCCCACAAAAATTAATTCAAACATCATAATTTTACTTTTCTCACATACCATTTTGTTACACATCTCCTCCTCCTCCTCCTCATCCACTCATGCCACTATAAGTTGCCACATCCCCTCTATCATTCGTCCCACTACCTGTGCCGTCGCTTCCCCCAACCCACCCAACCCAGTCTGCTTGCAGCTGCAAAGGGGGTTTTGTAACGACTGCTTTTCTTGTATCTGATTATAATATAATATAATATATGTTTTGGTGGATTTTCTCCTCTTGTGTGGTTTTCGTCTCTGTAGATTTCATTTTCGATCGATTCGTCGTATTTTCTCGCTTCTTCCTTAGGATTGTCGATTTCGAAGTATGTCACTCGTGACGGACTTCATAACGGTCGTATCTAACTGTTAGATCAAGCCTAGGAGTCTTAGGAATCGATCCCGGGGCCCCGCGCTCCGTATCGGTACTTTCTGTGCTCATTAGCCGGTGTAAGAAGGGCCACCGACCGACTAGATGATGATCCAGTTGGTCGGCAATCCTTCTTGGACCGACTAGTTAGCTTTCTAAATTTCTCAGGAGTTACTGTTTATCGTTAGTCGGTCTAAGAACGTTGGTTGACCGACTAGGTTGCAAACTAGTCGGTCAGCAATGCTTCTTGAACCGACTAACTCATCAAATTATTTTTGTATCAGTTACTGTTTACTCTTAGTCGGTCTAAGAACGTTTATCGACCGACTAGATGCCAAACTAGTCGGTCAGTACTTGTTCATGGACCGACTAACTCTAGAATCCTATTTTCGTTCAGGAGTTACTGTTTGCACTTAGTCGGTCAGCATTGGTCGACCGACCGACTAGTTGCCAAACTAGTCGGTCAGTGGTTGCTCTTTGACCGACTAACCAGTGTTAAAACCCTAATTTCTGGGCAGCCGCCAGCCTAGCCTATTTAAACCCAACCCATTCGACTTCTTCTTCTCCAACACGACCCAAAACCCTAAAAACTTCCCCCTTCAGCCCCCATCTTCCTCCAAGCTCCATCTCTCCATTCCAAGCCCTAGAATCATCATCCGATCCAACCATTCACTCCATCTACCTCTCATCTTCCCCAAAATCTCACCAAACCCCATCAAAATCCCCAAATCCCCCAAAACCCTAGTTTTCCCAAACTTCTCCAATCTTTTCCAGATCTGATCCTAGGGTTCCCCGGAGTGTTCCTTCCGTCTCCTCTTGGTAAGAAATCGATTCCTCTATGTTTTCATAGTCTATTAGTATTTTTATGAAACCCTAATTAATTTCAAGTGTTTGGTGCTTGTTTCCCCCACGACAGCGATTTCCCCCGTAGATAGCATCCGTGTGACGAAGTGATCGTAAATCCCCGGTGCTAGGCAAGTGAAACTTGCATCTCTTGATTTAGGCCATGTTTTGGGCCATTTACCTTGCTTTAGCGTAAAAGAGACTAGACGGTGAAAGGATAGCCGTTTAGACGCCATTGACCTAGCTTGACAACGAAGCTTGGTCCGTCACCCTCATCATGCTTGTATGTCACGTTTACTTTCCCTTAACGGTATGCGAATTAACTGTTCATGTCATCCATGCATCCTTAACTGCTATTGCATTTTAACTGCCATGTTTAATTTAATTAACGGTACGCGAATATGTTCATGTCATTGCATTTCGCCTGTCACGTTTAATTTAATTAACGGTATGCGAATTATCTGCTCATGTCACTGCATGCTTGAATACTCATCGTGATTGCGTAGCATCGCTACATACTAGTGTTACTTGTTCCGGCTAGGTGCACCCCTACGCCATACTTATCAAATACACTTTCTGGCTCGTGTTCCAGAAGACGAGCTCATCACAGCCTGCGGGCAATAGGGCACTCGTTGAGTGATCCCTTGTACTTGATACTTGAACACAGCCTGCGGGCAATAGGGCACTCGTTGAGTGATCCCTTGTACTTGTACTTGTTACTTGACATTACATGTCACAACAACCCCTTGCCGCTTGTACTACACTTTACCTCACTTGTTACCACCGTACTTTACTTGCCATGCACCATGATTTAATTGCTAGGTTGCTAGTTTACCATTATTCCCGTTTCCTTGCACAAGTCTTTCGACTTGCTGACATGTGCCCCTTTTCTCTTTTGGGTGACACATGTTAGAGCCCGAGCCTGAGTTACTAGTTGAGGACGAGGTGTTTGCTGACGCCGAGCCCGTGCTTGTGTTTGACGGGGAGTACGTGGACACTGGGGACCAGTCCTAGTGTCCTCGTTGTGTTTTACTTTTATTAGACAGTTGTTTTGTTATCGGTGCGTAGCACCCATACTTGTTGTTGTGGCATCTTTTGTTGGCCTTGTTCTGGGCCTTTAGACTCTTTTCTTTTAGCCTGGTGGCTTTTCTGGATGTTGGACTTTTGTTGATGTTGGACAATTTGTGAGATGTGGAATTTTATTTCAGTCTCGCCTTGCGTTATTATTGCTATTCTGTTGTGGTTACAGGGACATGCTTATGTATTGTGGACGCTTATCGGGTTTGGGGCTTCACAGCTCCACTCCCGTGCGGACCTTTTCACGTCTCGCCTCCATTTCTGGGAAGCGGGTCGTGACAGGTTTTAGTGGTGGCCTATGCAGGTCCTTCTGTAACTGCGATCTTTGGAATAGCGATAATAATATTAGAATGTCCAATAAACTAAGTTCGACATTCGAGTCATAAGCTATGAGTCTAATCTGATTCGTTTTCTGTGTCACTAGATGGCAGGAAGACGTTTCACCCGCGGTGGTGGTAGTGGTGCGCTCCCTCATGATGAGGAGCCTGAGCGGGAACCCACCAGCAGTGAGATGATGCGGATGATGATCCAGATGATGCAAGTGCAGCAGGGCGTGCTTTTGCAAGTCCAGAATGCTCCACCTGCTCGAGCTGCCCGGGCTCTTCCAGATGCCCCACGCTCTGAGCCAGGAGCGAAGCAATTTCGGGAGCTGGGTCCCGCATATTTTGATGGATCTGAGGGTCCTCTGGCTGCCGACGAATGGATAAGGAACATTGAGGATAACTTGGCAATGGCGAAGATTAACCCGGCTGGATGGGTTGATCTGGCTAAGAGGCAGCTGAAGGATAACGCCAGGAATTGGTGGGATGCTGAAGAGAAGATGCTAGTGGAGCCGATCGTCTGGGCTACCTTCAAGTCCAGATTCAATGGAGAATTCTTCCCGAAGGCTGCTAGACAGGTGATGCTGCAGCGCTTCATAGATCTGAAGCAGGGGAGCTTGTCGGTGGATCAGTACCACCAGGAGTTCACGAGGCTAAGTCGGTTTGCACCTAAGATGGTGCAGGATGCCGATGAGAAAGCTCAGCGATTTCTTCAGGGACTTGCCTTGGAGCTTCAGAGCTTTGTGACCTCTTCTGACTTGGAGACATATCAGAAGGTTCTGATTGCTGCGAGGCGGCAAGAGTTAAATTTGAATCAGAGGAAGGGACATGTTTCTGGAGCTGGGAAGAGGCCTATGGAGCAGGCCAGGGCGGTGGTTAGGCCTGGTTTCAAGCCTAGTCACCCGGTGCAGTTCAAGAGGCCAGGAGGGCCTATTCTGAAGACTTGCCATTTCTGTGGCAAGACTGGACACCTCAGGGATCAGTGTAGGAGGTTTCTAGGGCAGTGCATTGTCTGCGGAGATCCTGCCCACACCATCCGGGAGTGTCCGAAGTCGAGGCAGCCTTGGCGGGCTCCTATTGCAGCACAGCCGTTGCAGCAGCGAGCTCCTGTGCCCGTTGGACGTGGAGCGCCCCTTGTTCCACAGAGACAGTCCTTTCGGCAGGCTGTTCCGCCGAGAGGGCAGGCCTTTCTGATGACTGAGGAGGAGAGCATGGCCGTGGATGAAGTTATTGCAGGTAACGCTCATTCTAGCTATTTATCTTCCTTAGTTAATTTGATTTTGATTATATTGGTTGCTTGCTCATGATTGTTTGCTAGACTAGGATTTGATTGTTAATTGCTTGTTAGGTGTGGTTTTGGTTTGCACGTTCCCTGCACGAGTCCTCTTTGACTCTGGTGCATCGATGTGCATTTTGGCCCGGAGCTTCGTGGAGAAGCATTCCTTGTCGACGTCCTCTCTTCCTAAGAGTTGGAATATCGTCACAGGGAACGGTGTAGTCTCGGTGCATCGTGGGTGCAATTCTTGCCCGTTGGTGGTTTGTGGACGTGAGCTTTGTGCTGATTTCATTGTCCACGACATCATCAACTATGATGCAGTTCTTGGGATGGACTGGCTTGCGAGCTTCTATGCTACGATCGACTGTCGGAGGAAGAAGGTGGTGTTCGAGATTCCCAGACATCCAGTGTTCGAGTTCAGTCGTGGTAGCAGTTCGCTTGGTCCTGTCAGATTTCGGGCCAGGCCGGTGGAGGCTGTGGCTATGCAGATGGAGCTGGAGTGGCCAGCTGTGGTGCGTGATTTTGGCGACGTCTTCCCCGAGGAGATGTCTGGTTTGCCGCCTGATCGAGCTTTGGAATTTTCTATCGATCTTGTTCCAGGTGCGCAGTCGATTTCGAAGGCGCCGTATCGTATGGCACCTGTAGAGTTGGAAGAGTTGCGGAAGCAGTTGGATGAGCTGTTGCTGAAGGGTTATATTAATCCTAGCGTGTCTCCGTGGGGAGCACCGGTGTTGTTGGTTAAGAAGAAGGATGGTTCGCGTCGCATGTGCGTGGATTATCGGGAGTTGAATGCGGTGACCATTAAGAATAAATACCCGTTGCCTCGCATCGATGATATCTTCGATCAGCTTGGAGGTTCGAGGGTGTTTTCTAAATTGGATTTGAGAAGTGGTTACCATCAGTTGATGGTGAAGAAGGGGGATGTTCCGAAGACAGCGTTCAGGACGAAGTATGGACACTATGAGTTCGTGGTTATGCCTTTCGGTGTAACTAACGCGCCCGCAGTTTTCATGAATCTGATGAACCTGATTTTCTACGACTTTTTGGATAAGTTTGTCGTTATCTTTATTGACGACATTCTGATCTATTCGAAGTCGGAGGAAGAGCATGCATCGCACTTGAGGACGGTGTTGGAAATTTTGAGGAAGCATCATTTGTATGCTAAGTTTTCGAAGTGCGAGTTTTGGCTGGATCGAGTTGCTTTTCTCGGGCACGTGGTGACTGGAGATGGTATTTCAGTGGATCCCGAGAAGATTAGGGCCATCAGGGAGTGGCCTGTTCCGTCGTCAGCGTCTGAGATTCGGAGCTTCCTTGGACTTGCCGGTTATTATCGGCGATTCATTAAGGACTTTTCCCGTATTGCTGAGCCGATGACCAGGTTGACGCGGAAGGATGTTGCTTATGTTTGGTCGGGTGATTGTGAGGGTGCTTTTGGTGTTCTGAAGGAAAGGTTGACGACTGCCCCTATTCTTGTCGTGCCTGATCGCAGCGGTGGATTTGAGATCTTTTGCGATGCTGCTGGCAAGGGTCTCGGTTGTGTGTTGCATCAGCACGGGCATGTTGTGGCGTATGCGTCTCGTCAGCTTAAGGTTCATGAGAAGAATTACCCGACGCATGATTTGGAGTTGGCTGCCGTTGTGTTTGCTCTTAAGATTTGGAGGCACTTCTTGCTGAGTGAGAAAGTGAAGATTTTCACCGATCACAAAAGCTTGAAGTATATTTTCACTCAGAAGGAGCTCAACATGCGACAGCGTCGATGGTTGGAGCTTATGGCGGATTATGATATTGATTTGCAGTTTCACCCTGGCAAGGTGAATGTGGTTCCGGATGCTTTGAGTAGGCTGCCAGCGGTGATGATTTTGACCTCGCAGTGGAGATTGCAGCAGGATTTTTGTGAGTCTGGCGTGGAGATTGTTCTTCCTGGAGAGGCTTCTTCGTTGATGTACATGCAGGTACAGTCGACGATCGTGGATCGGATTAAGGCTGGCCAGGCTGAGGATCCGAAGCTGGTGAGGATTCGGGAGATGGTGGAAGCCGGTCTGCGGACTGACTTTTTGATTCATGAGGATGGCTCGCTGAGGTTTGGAGCCAGGTTGTGTGTGCCTGCTGGGGATATCAGAGAGGAGCTGATGGTGGAGGCACACAGTTCGCCGTATTCTGTGCATCCTGGTGACACCAAGATGTACCAGGATCTTCGTCTGAATTATTGGTGGCATGGTATGAAGAGGAGTGTGGCTCAGAGTGTAGCCAAGTGCTTGGTTTGCCAGCAAGTGAAGGCGGAGCATCAGCGTTCGGCCAGGTTGCTACAACCGCTTCCGATTCCGGAGTGGAAGTGGCAACACATCACTATGGATTTCGTGACTGGACTACCTCGGAGTCCGAAGCAGAATGACGCGATTTGGGTGATCGTAGATCGATTGACCAAGTCTGCGCACTTTATTCCGTTCCGAGTGGGACAGTCCACTGAGGCGCTAGCAAGGAGATATATGGAGGTAAAATTCTTTTACTCACCGTTTTTATTTCCTTTTCCTAGTTGGGATAGTGATGTAACGTGAATCGTGCAGGAAGTTGTGCGACTTCATGGAGTCCCCGTGAGTATCGTGTCTGACAAAGACACGAGGTTCACATCTCAGTTCTGGCAGAGTTTGCAGAAGAGTTTGGGCACGCGTCTGAGTTTCAGCACGGCGTACCATCCGCAGACGGATGGCCAGTCCGAGAGGACAATTCAGATTCTGGAAGACATGCTGAGGGCGTGCATGTTGGATTTCAAGGGTTCGTGGGAGGACCATCTACATTTGGTGGAGTTCTCTTACAACAACAGCTTCCAGGCGAGTATTGGCATGGCGCCTTTCGCCGCTCTTTATGGGAGGAAATGTCGATCGCCATTGAGTTGGGATGACGTTGGTGATCGGGAGTTGTTGGGACCTGAGATGATCGTGGAGGCCGTGGATATCGTCAGGAATATTCGGGAGAGGTTGAGAATTGCTCAGGACCGTTTTAAGCATTGGGCGGATGCTAAACGTCGTCCTTTGGAGTTTCAGCCGGGCGACCATGTGTTCTTGAAGATTTCCCCGAATCGTGGTGTGATTCGTTTCGGGAAGCGTGGGAAGTTGAGCCCGCGATACATTGGACCATTTGACATTTTGGAGAGGGTTGGCGAGGTAGCTTATCGCTTGGCCTTGCCGCCATCTTTGGAAGGAGTTCACAATGTTTTCAATGTGTCGCAGCTTCGTCGATACATTAGCGATCCGTCTCATGCGGTGGATTTTTCGGAGATTACCGTTCGCCCCGATATGACGTATGACCAGCATCCAGTGCAGATTCTAGACAGGCGTCAGAAATCGCTTCGGAACAAGATTGTCAATCTTGTGAGGGTGATGTGGCGACACGGTTCACCTGGAGAGTCTACTTGGGAGAATGAGGATGAGATGCGAGAGCGTTTCCCACTTTTGTTTCCGGACTCGTGAGTTTTTGGAAATTCCGAGGACGGAATTTTTTCTTAAGTTGGGGAGGATGTAACGACTGCTTTTCTTGTATCTGATTATAATATAATATAATATATGTTTTGGTGGATTTTCTCCTCTTGTGTGGTTTTCGTCTCCGTAGATTTCATTTTCGATCGATTCGTCGTATTTTCTCGCTTCTTCCTTAGGATTGTCGATTTCGAAGTATGTCACTCGTGACGGACTTCATAACGGTCGTATCTAACTGTTAGATCAAGCCTAGGAGTCTTAGGAATCGATCCCGGGGCCCCGCGCTCCGTATCGGTACTTTCTGTGCTCATTAGCCGGTGTAAGAAGGGCCACCGACCGACTAGATGACGATCCAGTCGGTCGGCAATCCTTCTTGGACCGACTAGTTAGCTTTCTAAATTTCTCAGGAGTTACTGTTTATCGTTAGTCGGTCTAAGAACGTTGGTTGACCGACTAGGTTGCAAACTAGTCGGTCAGCAATGCTTCTTGAACCGACTAACTCATCAAATTATTTTTGTATCAGTTACTGTTTACTCTTAGTCGGTCTAAGAACGTTTATCGACCGACTAGATACCAAACTAGTCGGTCAGTACTTGTTCATGGACCGACTAACTCTAGAATCCTATTTTCGTTCAGGAGTTACTGTTTGCACTTAGTCGGTCAGCGTTGGTCGACCGACCGACTAGTTGCCAAACTAGTCGGTCAGTGGTTGCTCTTTGACCGACTAACCAGTGTTAAAACCCTAATTTCTGGGCAGCCGCCAGCCTAGCCTATTTAAACCCAACCCATTCGACTTCTTCTTCTCCAACACGACCCAAAACCCTAAAAACTTCCCCCTTCAGCCCCCATCTTCCTCCAAGCTCCATCTCTCCATTCCAAGCCCTAGAATCATCATCCGATCCAACCATTCACTCCATCTACCTCTCATCTTCCCCAAAATCTCACCAAAACCCATCAAAATCCCCAAATCCCCCAAAACCCTAGTTTCCCCAAACTTCTCCAATCTTTTCCAGATCTGATCCTAGGGTTCCCCGGAGTGTTCCTTCCGTCTCCTCTTGGTAAGAAATCGATTCATCTATGTTTTCATAGTCTATTAGTATTTTTATGAAACCCTAATTAATTTCAAGTGTTTGGTGCTTGTTTCCCCCACGACAGCGATTTCCCCCGTAGATAGCATCCGTGTGATGAAGTGATCGTAAATCCCTGGTGCTAGGCAAGTGAAACTTGCATCTCTTGATTTAGGCCATGTTTTGGGCCATTTACCTTGCTTTAGCGTAAAAGAGACTAGACGGTGAAAGGATAGCCGTTTAGACGCCATTGACCTAGCTTGACAACGAAGCTTGGTCCGTCACCCTCATCATGCTTGTATGTCACGTTTACTTTCCCTTAACGGTATGCGAATTAACTGTTCATGTCATTCATGCATCCTTAACTGCTATTGCATTTTAACTGCCATGTTTAATTTAATTAACGGTACGCGAATATGTTCATGTCATTGCATTTCGCCTGTCACGTTTAATTTAATTAACGGTATGCGAATTATCTGCTCATGTCACTGCATGCTTGAATACTCATCGTGATTGTGTAGCATCGCTACATACTAGTGTTACTTGTTCCGGCTAGGTGCACCCCTACGCCATACTTATCAAATACACTTTCTGGCTCGTGTTCCAGAAGACGAGCTCATCACAGCCTGCGGGCAATAGGGCACTCGTTGAGTGATCCCTTGTACTTGATACTTGAACACAGCCTGCGGGCAATAGGGCACTCGTTGAGTGATCCCTTGTACTTGTACTTGTTACTTGACATTACATGTCACAACAACCCCTTGCCGCTTGTACTACACTTTACCTCACTTGTTACCACCGTACTTTACTTGCCATGCACCATGATTTAATTGCTAGGTTGCTAGTTTACCATTATTCCCGTTTCCTTGCACAAGTCTTTCGACTTGCTGACATGTGCCCCTTTTCTCTTTTGGGTGACACATGTTAGAGCCCGAGCCTGAGTTACTAGTTGAGGACGAGGTGTTTGCTGACGCCGAGCCCGTGCTTGTGTTTGACGGGGAGTACGTGGACACTGGGGACCAGTCCTAGTGTCCTCGTTGTGTTTTACTTTTATTAGACAGTTGTTTTGTTATCGGTGCGTAGCACCCATACTTGTTGTTGTGGCATCTTTTGTTGGCCTTGTTCTGGGCCTTTAGACTCTTTTCTTTTAGCCTGGTGGCTTTTCTGGATGTTGGACTTTTGTTGATGTTGGACAATTTGTGAGATGTGGAATTTATTTCAGTCTCGCCTTGCGTTATTATTGCTATTCTGTTGTGGTTACAGGGACCTGCTTATGTATTGTGGACGCTTATCGGGTTTGGGGCTTCACAGCTCCACTCCCGTGCGGACCTTTTCACGTCTCGCCTCCATTTCGGGGAAGCGGGTCGTGACAGGTTTGAGCACACTTAACCTACAGAAACTTATTTTTTTCTTATGAAAAAGAAAAAAATTTTCTTCAAAGCTCTAACACTGACCGTCTCACGTGCTATCTCTTAGAAAACTCTCACAACCAAGCACTTCACACACACACACACACACACACACACACACACTTTCGTTCATTAATTCATTAATTAAATGCATGGGCTGATCACACACCCACAATCCCATTGTCATTTTCTAGTCCTATTTATCTCTAACTCCATCTGAATCACAAGGAATAGAAAAAATTGTTCCCCGGAAAAAGAAATTATCATCATCCCACAAGCCAAAATCACATAATATATAATATCATGCATGACTATGTCATGACATTTGTTGTTAGTTTTCGTTACTGACAATTGTTTTTTTGCTCTATGACTTATCAAAATAAAATGAATGATGGAAGTTGGACAAGTGATGAGCATGTTACGTACATGCATGCCAAATTTGTATCAGTTTTTATATATGAGTCAGCTTGGTGTGTCATATTTTGTATACCTATCATATTTCATATTTGTATCATATTGGTGTACATATTCCATCTTCGTATCATATTTCGTACATGTGTCGGGTTGATATATCATGTCATTGTTACTTGATACCACCCAAACACCACCACCCTTTCCAGAATCAGCTTGCAGCAGCTGTAATCAGCAGCTTGTATTAGCAGCTTACAACAGCTGCTGCTGTAACTACGAGTTAGTTTTTTTGGTTTTTTGTGGGTGGGGGAGGGTTTGGGGTTTTTAAAGGTATGGAGTGGAATTTGATTCATTATTTTTAACTTCGCGTACTTGTCGATACTTATTTTTTTGAACTTTTTAGGAATCATGTATGCATGACGTAGTTCAGGAGTGTGGAAACGACGATGGTGGCCTGAAGGGTGGAGCCGATGGAGATCTGCAGTGAGAATTTTTTTGTTACTTTTTCGTGTTATATATATGAGATTGGGGGTGTGAGGTGATGACATTAGTTTTGTATATATGATATATATTAGTGGGGGTGGGGCTAAGAATGTGCATGTCCAAATCTTAATTGGACCCCCAATTGGGCATGCCTCATTCCTATCTTAATGTGAATTGGCATGCCTCATTCCCATCTTAGTGTAAAAATTCTTCATTAATATGAATTGGCATGCCCAATTGGGATTTTTGCATGCCAATTCTCATCCCTGGGTGGGCGATAATGATGGGGTTTTTTGGTGTTTCTAGAAAATTTGTGATATTATGAAGATTTTATTTATTTATATAGATTGTGATGATGTTATTGGGATGTGGCTATTCCGAAAAGTTTTATTGTACATGGAATTTTGGGATTTTAATTTTTAAAAAAATTAAAATACATTAGCCATTGATAAGCCGTGGCTAGTAAAAATTAGCCACGAACTGGCGGTGGCTAATACAAATTAGAAACAGCATGTTTGTGGCTAATGTTTTCCCTCAGGTGAGGCCAATCAGTGGCTAATTCGTATTAACCAGGGACTCGGTGGAGAGAATGGCCGCGGCTAATAAGCAGTAGCCACGGACTGTCCATGGCCAATACATATAAAATAAACACAACCATTCCATGGCTAATGTCCGTGGCTATTAGAAATATAGCCACGATGAATCTTTGGCTAATGATTATTAGCCACGAACTTAATAGCTACGTACATCTATATCAAATAGTCCATGGCTAATGTATCCGCACAGACTGACGCTCATGTGCCACAGAATTTTTTGCATTAGCCAATAAACTTTTTGCCACAGACTAGTAGCCCCAAAATTTCTAAAATTTTGTGATGAATGTTCATTAGCCACTGATTTCGTGATATAGCCACGGAGTTGTTCGTGGCTAATGTCCAATTTTCCAGTAGGCTTTGTCAACCTTCTTTGGAGAAAGATAACTTGTTGATGGCTGTCAAGGTTATCAATCTCATAATAGTTGGATTCCAATTCTCATTATAAAATTAAATTATTAACTTTCATCTATCTCTACTTAGTTGAAGATATTCGCTAAAATTAGTGGGAGAATTTTTTTGATAAGAACTCTACTTATATATTATTTTTCTTTTACATTATCGTAACTCTTTTAAATATATATCATTGTGAAACATCATGTCTAACCTTAAACTAGTCCTTGACAAAATAAATCCACAAGACCTAATTATGATACTTGATCGAGAAATGTTAAAATTGCATTTCATATGACAAATTAGCTTACATATGGATGCAACCTCATTTAACTCACAAACTAAGAAATCCAACAATGTAGATGTTGAACTCTAAAATACTGGGACTACTAACTATGCCACTACCAACTGCCTTGTGTTTACCTCAATGAGTAATGTGTTATGATGAAGGCAGGAGAATATAGACATTTATTCCATATTTTTCCATACAAAGGAGTTATTTGACGAGCAATTTCAAATTGTTAGATTTGAAACTTTAAGAAAGTTGTTCTAAATGAAAATGACGGCTGGAATCTCTGTCCAAAACCATATCCACAACATTCAAAAAAAGTTTCTAATGAATTATGAGTTCAATAGATACTGTTTAGCAGAAAGATGTAATTCCTTACTCATTATCAAAAAATCACTCATTCACAAACCTTGTGTGAGACTAATAGTTTTCATTTTCCATCTCATGCAAAACCCTTTTTGCTCCACTTAGCCCTACCCCCTTCATTTCAATTGGAATTTGGTTATTCACGATGTACGATGTACGATCGATGAGCCATGTTAAACATGAATGGCTGAATGGTTAAAGAGCCTAACTCATAATTAGAAAATTCATTGGTTCAATTCTTGCTAGATGCACACCAACGAGAACATTGAACATCTCATCTCATCATGCATCCATACATAATGAATTGGTATAGTATATTCATGCCATAACATTTGAACAGTAAGAACTAGTACTCGTTTCGGGAACGTCCAATGCCAAAGTCACTGAATGGGTAAGTTGCTAATACCTAAAACTAATTATTGAATGTAGTTTATCTTATGTGTTACAGATACTGGTGGATAATTTACTAGAGGTTTCTATCAATCCACCAATGTGTGATTGGATTCATAGAGGAGTTTGGACAGTTGGGGGTTAGACAAGAAATTATATATTGATATAATTCTTCGGATTCTTCTGAACACATTTTCTCACTTCGTATTGAACTGCAATCTAAACAAACTAGAAGGTTCACTTCCAATTATCATCAATTTGTTGAGGAAGGTAGAGAGTTCCTTTTTGAAGGAAAACAACCCTAGTTATGCTTACTAGATGGTCTTGTTGCCCATAGTTATTCTAAGGGGAAAGAAAAAACTATTAAGCCTAAAGACAGTGTCAAGAAGGTAAAAGTGAAAAAAGATGTTGCTGCAAAGGGTGAATGCTTCTTTGCCATTTGTATAGGCATTGGAAGAGAAATTACAATGATAACATGGAGTCATTTGATGAAAAGAGGCATATTGATGCCCCTACTTTGAGTTTGTTTGTCATTCAAAACAAACTCTCGATTTTTTTCTACAACGTAGGTATAAGATGCTGAAGTTAGTTCTCATATATGCAATTGTTTGCGTGGATTGAGAATACGTAGAAGATTTAGTGTACGTAAGATAACTCTATAAGTTGAGGCTGAAGCAAGTGATGCTGCAAACACCGTATGGTTTTCTTACCAAAGATTGCCAAGTGAAAATGTTTTGGTTTTACACAATTAATTTTATGTATCAAATATCATATTAACGTCTCTACTTGTAATGATGCATATGATAACATGCCTGGTTCGTGAGCATTCTCTTGTTGCTTAAGGTTGTGGCTAGCATACTCCTCTCCGTTCACATGGGCCCTTCCATGCAAGGGTATTCTGTGTGTTGTACATGGCGACGTTCTAGTTCCCATTGACGGCACAAATAACTCTTTATAAACTGTTGCGGATGCACTTGTATGCATTTGTGATTATTAATCTAAACCAAATGAAAAGATTAAAAAAGGAACAATAGTTCCAAGCTCTCGTGGAAATAAATACACAGACAAATAGAAAGGAAATGAGAATTAGATACTACTAGTACAAATTTACAAAGCTAATCATATCAGCACATCGTTCAAACAATAAGTATTTCACCGAGAAAACATCAAGGGGTTATAAAAAAAAGGAACAATCCTTGTCACCTCACACTCAACAAGAACGCAATCCAAGCAAACCAGTAAAAAACCACCGTCAACTTTAGACATTTCATATATCCACATCACATGGCACTCTCTCAAACTTGCCCGACCCGAAATGCACCAACACAGGCGAGCAGTCGACCTTCAAGGTGTAATGCCGGGACTTGATCGCACCAAACTTGAACCTCACCCGTGCCACAACTCTCACCTCCAAGTTCGCCACCCCGGCCGACCGCTCCCTCTTCAAGTTCTTCGCCGCTCCGCTCACCAGCGGGACCGCCGCCGCCGCCGGTCGTGCGTCCATAACCGTACTATTCCTCGTGGGCTGATGGAACGGAGACACGTCGGAAGACGCCACCATTTGGTCCGAGTACCAGACACTAACCACGACAGAGTCGTAGTAGACCGACACATGTTTGTTGTGGTTGTTCGCCTGCAGGCTCAGGTCGAACGTGGCGTTGAGATTGTTTGATGATGTTAGGTTGTAGCCGCTGATTTGGGCCTTTTCGACGGTGTACTCGATCGGTGAGGGCCGGACTACGAGCCATATGATGAGGATGACAAGGCCGACGACGACGACGAGTGCGAGGACGGCGAGGATGATGCATCGGAGGGGGCCGGGCCGGGCGGCGGTGGCCGGGGCTCGTTGAGGGCCTGCCATGGGGGGAGATGAGATTTTTAGTGGGTGGAGGACTCCGATGACGAAGCGGGGTGGTGGTTTGAGGGTGCCTTTGAAGGTTGGATCGATTTTATTGGTTGCATGCAGTTTGATGGGCTTTTTGATGGATTGAGGAAGAAGTGATGCTTTGTTCCAAGTTTGTTGCCATGGTGTGCCTTTATTTCTTTCTCTGGGTACAAGTTATTCCTCATACAAACGCAGAGCCCACCAAAGCCCAGAGTCAGGCTGCAACAGCTTTTCATGTTCTTTATTATGTGCCAGGCTGTGCAGAATTAGATTGAAGGAATTTAGTAATAAATCCCAACCAAAAAAAAACCTTTCCATACTCAGAAGAAAAGAATGACAGAAGATTTTCATTTGTTTGCTCTTGATAGTAATAAATTAATTAGAGTATAAAAGATATTGGCTTATGTTTTACGTAATAACTAAGCTGAATCTAATAGCCATCATTTCCTCGTATTCGGCATCATAAAGAAATTAACCTCTTATAGTCCTTTCCCTCTCATTGCTTCAAACCCCTAAACATTTTCTTGGTAAAAACTAGCAAGTTTCTTGTAAGACTGGTGTGCCCATCACAAAGAAATGAGATCTACAACTTGAGATTTGTGTGGCTAATATTTGCCAGCTTGAGACCCATATTTACTCAAAAAGGTTAATTCTATTTTCGTAATGCATCCAAAAATAATTAAATATATGTGTTGGAGTTTTGAAGTGTGTTTGGCTGTTCATTAAGTTATGTCCAGCCAGCTTCATAAGTATGTCCAAGTTGTGAACACATGTGTACAGCCTTAAAGGTAAGTATGTTCAAGTTGTGAACAAGAGTGTACAGCCTTAAAGCTAAGTATGTCCAAGATGTGAACAAGTATGTCCAGACTTAAAGCTAAGTATGTTCAGCTGCTGAACAAAAGGAGCTCAGCTGAACGCAAAATA
This sequence comes from Scilla litardierei, assembly GCA_030789695.1. Taxonomy (NCBI): domain Eukaryota; kingdom Viridiplantae; phylum Streptophyta; class Magnoliopsida; order Asparagales; family Asparagaceae; genus Scilla; species Scilla litardierei. The sequence continues at coordinate 47,572,962 of CM061132.1, read as the reverse complement.
ATTCTGTTCTTTAAGAAAACAAGTCCCTTCATATTTGTGTATTTTTGTCTAGTGTAGTAAATGATTGTACTAGTTGATGTAAGCTCTTGACAGAGCATAATTGTATGTATGGAAACTATAAGTTGTAGAAGTGAAAGAATGATGTATATGTAATTAAAAAGCAAACAAGAAAGAGGAGAGAGAGAGAGAGAGAGAGAGAGAGAGAGAGAGAGAGAGATCTAAGAAAAAGATCAGTAAAAAATATCCAAGAAGAAGAAGAAAAAAAAGGCTCCAGCTTTGCCTGAAATTCGTATGGAAAATTCCTGGAAAAATTGTTCTTTCTCATTCTGTCAAATTTGTGTTCATAGTTTTGCGTACACACTTGTAGTGTATTGTGTACACACTTAAGTGCTTGTCTATACACGGATATAGTGCAATTGGAATATAGTTATTTCAGTTTCATGCACGCTAGTGTTTATACAGATCATTCTTTGGTTTCTCCTCCTCCCCTCAAAAGAACCTGTCTTTCGCTACTGAGCTTTGCCTCAGCATCCAACACAGTGGTGTTAGAGCATCTCAGGTTGATGTAAGCCATGGATTCTGATCAATCATCTCTTTCTCATCGTCCACTCTTGAGCAACATGGAGAATAAGATCACCTACTAATATTGGAGCATCAAGATGAAAACTTTCTTCATTTCCAAAGATGTGTGGGAGCATGTAGAAGATGGTGTTGTTAATTGAATCTATACAAGACTTATTTTTAAGGATCACACTATTGTTAACTGTTTCAGAGTGTTTTCTCACTACAAAAGCGTTGACCGAGGGCAACCCGGTCAACGTGGTCAAGGGGCCCGCTTGGGTCCCTCGGGTGTGTCGAGTCGGTGCAGACGAGGCGCGAGTCGGAGTTGCAGACGGCGTGGAGCGCGTCGGCTGGGCCGAATCGGGGTCCTCGGTCGTCGGTAGGGCGAGGGGAAGCCTCGGCCCGGGTTGAGACGCTCGGCCTCGGTCGGACGTGCTCGGCCTCGGCGGTCGGACGACGAGGGGTAGCCTCGATCGTCCAGCTGGTTACGTGGTCGGCGAGGGGCGGAGAGGAAGCCTCGGCCCGTGGATCTGATGTCCTCCTGCGTAGACGAGAACGCTCGTCAGGGGGCCGGACCTTGGTTCCGGCCAAATCCCCTCCGATGCCTAAGTCAGACAGTGATCTGAAAGAGGATGCCCGGCGGAGACGGTTCGACTCGAGAGGAGATCGGAACGGCGTCTCACGGAGCGAGCGGGGAAGGAAGGAGATGAAATGGGGGAACAAGGTCGTTGATGGAGTACCTTAGGTTTTAGATACCTGAGATGCGGTCCCCTCTCCAATCGTCCTTCTAGCCCCTTTATAGACCTCCCGCCGAGATGGCCCCCGACCCACGTCGCTCGCCCGCCTTCGATCGTGCCCCCTCAATCCGCCCCCCCGTCACTGCTCCCTGCGCCATGCCAGCACCTCCCCATCAAGGCCATTAAGTGATAGCGGGATCAGGGGGACGGTTACCGCTGGAGTGGGCGAGTGCCTAGCGCGCTATCAGGGCCGGGTCGGATCGATATTCGGTGGTCCTCTATAGGGCCTTGTCGGGCGGACCAGATCGCGCAGATGGGCTTCTGATTGGCAGTCGGGTTTCTGGGCTCGTGTCTTTCGGGCTTCGGTCAAATAGGCGTAACAATTGCCCCCATTGGTCGGGTCGATCAGCCTCGGCCGGTTCGGCTCGGCCGATGTGACTTCCGCCGACTTTGACAGGCTCGTCAGTCGATGCTGACTCATTTATTAGTCGTCATCATGAGTTGGTCCATTCGGTACTTTTAAGGCGCGGGCTCCGAAGCGTCGTCGTTCCTCTGATGCTGCCACGTGTAGCTGCAAGCTTATCCCCTCCGTTCGCGGGGCCGTCTTAGGTTGAGAAGCCGAGTGGGTTGTCAGCCGCCATCCCGTCATTTTCTTCTTCGCACTGATCCCGATTCTGCCTGAGCTCTGCCTCATGTCGTCTTCCTCTGCCACGGGTTCGAGTCGGCCGGAGCGTGGCGCTGCTCCTGGGCTGGCGGGTAGCCCCCCTTCGGCGATTCGTCGGCACGGGGGTGAACTTTCAGGGGTGCCCCCAGAGGTCCTGTCGTGGCCTTCGTCGATCTGCGCCACCGCCATTGGGAGCATGCGCTCCGCCTACCTGCTTCCGCCTTACTCGGCTCGTGCCCCTGGGGCCGACGAGCGGATCTGCCTTCCCGGTCCCAACGAGGTTGGAATATACGAGAAGTGCTTCCGTTTCGGGCTTCGTTTCTCGCTCCACCCTTTCATCGTTGAGTTCCTTCGGGCCCACAACGTGTGCCTGTGCCAATTCTGCCCCAACGCCGTCGGGCTCCTCGTCGGGTTCGTTGTCATCTGCATGCTGAGGGGAGTGGCGCCCTCTCTTCGTCTCTTCGCCCAGTTCTACCGCCTGAGCCATCACCAATCGGGGGCGTGGATTTATATCAGCGCCCGCCCGAAGATGACCCTGGTGTTGGGGTTGCTGAGCTCTCTGAAACACTGGAAGGGGGAGTACGTGTTTGTCACGTTCCCGTCGAGCGTACCTTTCCCGGTTCGGTGGGAGGCGGCCGGCGCGGTCATCCTCGATCTGGGTGAGCCGACGGTCGCCGAGCAGCAGACGGCGAAGGACATGCTGGCGATCCCTGCGAGGGAGCGGTCGATTGATGTCCTCTTTAGTGACCATAACTTCCGTAAGACGGTTTGGCCCTTGGGTAAGCTCCCCGAGCATTCGCCATTCGAGGTTGCCTGGGCTCTGCTTGGTCTCTCATCTCTTCGTTGGGTGCAGGTGGGTTCCCTCTCGGTCCTTCCCCCGCCAGCGCTCACGTGCAGGTCCCAGACCCGGATCCGCGTAGGAGGGATCATGTGCTGGAGGTCCGAAAGAAGCAGTGGGCCGTGACCCCGACTGGAGGCTCTAAGAGGAAGAAGGGGCCATCCCCCTCTGTCCCCTTGTTGGGGCCTTCCAAGAGGGTCCGCGAGGGGGTTGAGGGAGTTGATGTCTCGCCGCCTGCCGATCAGCTTCGACCCGCCCCCGTTGAGGTTGCCTGGCCGTGGGTCGGCCCTTCGCCTCTCCCGGACGGTTCTCTCCCTGAGGCCTACGATCGGTATCTAGGCGCGTTCCGCTCCAACCCCGGCGAATTCCCTTCGTCAGGGGAGGGTCTTCTTCGTCCACGCTTTCCGGTAGGGGAGAAGGAATCGGTATTCTCGAGCCGTGGAGCCGCCGCGCGAGTGGCCGAGAATAGTTGCCTCCCTCCCGATCAGGCTGCGCTGGATGGAGTCAGAGGTGACTGTCTGGCCAACTTTGTGATTCAGGCCGGCCAACAGGTAGAGTGTCTCTGCTTGTCCTCCCTCCAGCTGCTTTCGCCGTCTTACCTTCGTTGCCTTGATGCAGTTGTCCTCGGTGGGTCTCTCGATGAGGCGTCAGTTTGCGGCACTTCCCAAGGCCAAGGCCGATGCCGGGCGAGATCTTGAGGCCCATGATGAGGAGGGAGAGGCATGCCAGTTAGAGGAAGTGCGGGTCAGGTCCTGGGAGACCCGCGTAACTGAGCTGTCCTCTGCCTTGGAGGAGGTGGACCGGGAGAGGGCCTTGGCTCTGACTGTAAAGTCAGAGGCCGAGGCGCGGGTCGCCGAGCTTTTGAGAGATGCCGACACGTCCGGGGGAGCCGAGAAGATCCTCGTCTCCGTTGCCGCCCCCGAGACCTCGGAGCTCTCCGATCGTCTGGAAGCGGCGGAGGAGCAGGCGAGGGTTCTCCTCGCTCAACTTGGCGAGAGATCCCGGGAGATCGAGAAGGAGAGGGCGGAGCACCAACGCCAGGTCGAGACCTTAGAGGCCCGGATGCGTGGGCTTGAGGAGGTGGATCCGGTCCGGATCGCTCAGGATGCCGTGGCCGAGTATGCCACCTCCTTTGTCGAGACCGCCTTGACGGAGGCGTTCGAGAAGGGTTTCGCCCGGTGTCAGTCCGAGATCCAAAAGAAGTTCCCACTCTCGGGGGTCAACTTCGAGGATCTCCAGATGCACCCTATCGTCGAACGGGGTGTGGGGGATGACCCAAGTGGACCGCCAGCCGGTGGCCCCCCAGATGCCCCTGGAGATGAATGAGGGAGGGGGATGCCCCTCGGCCTCTTCGTGCGTCTCTCTGTACATCTTTTTGCTTATCTGGAAAGGAACGAATTCAAATAAATTTATTTCATAGGAAATGCTACATTTATTGAAAATACTTGCGTAAATGTTCCGCATTCCAAGCGTGAGTGAGAATCCTCCCCTCCATATTGGCTAGACGGTAGGTTGCGGGTCCAAGGACCTCGATGACTTTGTAGAGCCCCTCCCATTTAGCCGCGAGCTTCCCTTTGCGAATGGTATCTGGGTTGAAGCCCGCTTTCCGGAGGACCAGGTCCCCAAGGTGGAAGCTTCTTCCCCTGACCCGAGCATTGTAGTATCGGACCACCTTCTGCTTCTGGCGGATGATGGTGGCCAGGGCCTACTCCCGCCGCTCGCCGAGGAGCTCAAGACTGAGCCCCAGACCCGGCGAGTTCCTGTCTTCGTCAAAGTATTTGAGGCGGAGAGATTCTTCCCCCAACTCGACCGGCACCACCGCCTCGGCCCCGTAGGTGAGCATGAACGGGGTCTCACCGGTGGCCTCCTTGTGGGTCGTCCGGTATGACCAGAGTATCCCGGGGAGCTCCTCTGGCCAGTTCCCTTCGGCGTCCTTTACTTTCTTTCGGAAGGGGTCTATGATGCACTTGTTGGCTGCTTCCGCCATTCCGTTGGTCTGGGGGTGTGCTACAGAGGCGAAGAGTAGCTTGATCCCCCATTCCACGCAAAAATCTTTGAACCCTGCGGAGTCGAACTGCTTCCCATTGTCTGTGACGATGGCCCGTGGCACTCCGAATCTGGAGATGATGGAATTCCACACGAAGCTTTTCGCTTTCTTCCATGTGATGGTGGCCAACGGTTCGGCCTCGATCCACTTGGTGAAGTAGTCCACCGCCACAATCAGATACTTCCGCTGCCCCCGGCCCGGCTTAAACGGTCCGAGGATGTCGAGCCCCCATTTCGCGAAGGGGATGGGGCTCACGATAGGGATGAGCTCCGACGGGGGAGTCGAGATGTGATGGGCATACCTCTGACATTCTTGGCATTTTTGGACGTATCTTGCTGCGTCTTGGGCTAGGGTTGGCCAGTAGTATCCCTGCCTTAAGATCTTCTGTGCGACCATCTTGCCCCCGTGGTGATTTCCGCAGATCCCTTCGTGAACCTCCCGTAGGACGTAGTCAGCTTCCTGCGGTCCGATGCACTTCAAGTATGGGAGGACATCCGTCTTTGTCCAACGTCTCCGGTAGAGCGTCCCCTCATGGATCACGAATCGGAGCGCCTTCCTCTCCAAGGTCCGACGTTCGTCCCAATCCGTCGGCACCTCCCCGTGAGTGAGGTACCGTATGATCGGGTCCATCCAGGTGGGATCTTGGTCGATCGCCATCATCTCCTGCTCTTCTGTGCTGGGGGACTGCAGATTCTCCACGTAGATGGTGCGGCCCAGCTCCTTTGGTGAGAACGAGGCTAGCTTCGACAACGCATCTGCCCGTGCGTTCTCCGATCGTGGGAGGTGCAAGACTTCCACGTTTTTGAACCTGGAGAGCGCAGCTTTGGCAACGGCGTGATACCTCTGCATTGTCTCCTCCCGCGCCTCGTAACTTCCCAGAAGTTGGTTGACAATGAGCTTCGAGTCGCTGAGGAGGCGCACAGACTCGGCCCCAAGCTCCCGGGCCAGTCTCAGGCCTTTGATCACCGCTTCGTATTCTGCCACGTTGTTGGTGGCCGGGAACTCGAACCGCAACGCGTACTCCACGACGTTCCCTTCCGGAGATCGGATCGCGATCCCAGCCCCGCCTCCTGATTATGTGGCCGATCCGTCCACATGGACTATCCATGCTCCCGGGACTCCTGACTGGAGGTGGTCAGCCGAAAGAAAAGACAAGGGTTGGGCGATTACCGTTGCTGAGCCTTCTTCCTCTAGAGGATGTTCTCCTTCCGCCGTGCACTCAGCGATGAAGTCAGCCAAGGGCTGCCCTTTGATGGCCGTGCGCGGTTTGAATCGGAGGTCAAATTCGCTCAATTCCACCCCCCCCAGTTCAGCATCCTTCCCATTCGGTCGAATCTCTTGAGATTCTGCTCCAGCTGTGAGTCGGTCAAGACCAGTATGGTGTGGGCCTGGAAATAGGGCCTGAGCCTTCGCGCTGAGAGAACGAGGGCGTACGCCAGTTTCTCCATGGGCGAGTATCGCACCTCCGCCCCCTTCAGGATTCGACTCGTGTAGTATACCGGCCACTGCACCCCACCGTCTTCTCGGATCAGCACCGAGCTCACTGCTTCCTCCGCGCACGCCAGGTAAAGGCTTAGCGACTCCCCTTCCCGTGGCTTGGACAGGAGAGGTGGGCTGCGGAGATATTCCTTGAGATCCGCGAACGCCCTGGAGCAGTCTTCGTCCCATAGTATCGTCTTCCTATTGTCTGAAGGTTCCGCGATCGCTTTCCTCAAAACCTTGAAGAAGGGGAGTGATCTTTCCGCCGATTTGGAAAGGAATCGCCCCAGGGCTGTGATGCGCCCATTCAGCCTCTGCAGTTCTTTGATCGTCGTCGGCTCACGCATGTTGATCAGTGCCTCGATCTTGTCAGGATTAGCTTCAATGCCACGGTTAGTTATCATAAATCCTAAGAATTTGCCGGATCTTACCCCGAACGTGCACTTCGCGGGGTTGAGTCGAATGTGGTGCCGCCGCAACCGCTCGAAGGTTTCACGAAGGTCGGCGATGTGGTCCTCCGGCCTTCTCGACTTGACAAGCATGTCGTCGACGTAAACCTCCAGGTTCCTCCCGATCTGGGAGCAAAAAACCTTGTTGACCATTCTCTGGTAGGTGGCCCCCACGTTCTTCAAGCCAAAGGGCATCTTCTTGTAGCAGTATGTCCCCCGGTCCGTCGTGAAAGCTGTCATCTCTTCGTCCCAGGGATCCATCTGGACTTGATTGTATCCTGAGTAGGCGTCCATGAAGCTAAGCATCTCGTACCCCGAAGCATTGTCCACCAGGTGGTCAATGCGCGGCAGGGGATAGCTGTCCTTGGGACAGGCTTTGTTGAGGTCACTGAAGTCCACGCACATTCGCCACTTCCCGTTGGGCTTCCTGACCATCACCACGTTCGATAGCCACTCTGGGTACCAGACCTCTCGTATGAAGCCAGCGTCGAGGAGACGTTCTACTTCCTCGGAGGCCGCCTTCATCTTCTCGCCGCCCAGGTTCCGCTTCTTCTGCCTGACCGGCCTGAAGTTGGGGTCGGCATTGATCTGGTGGACGATCACCTGGGGATCTACGCCGGGCATGTCTTCTGGTGACCAAGCAAAGACGTCTAGGTTCGCCTCCAGGCATTCGACCAGTTGGCTCCTCAGGTCGTGGCCTAACCCTCTCCCGATTGAGACGAACCGGCCCTCGACGTCTGTGACCGGGATCTGCTCCTGCTCCTCCGCAGGGGTGGGCCTCGGCCCGCCCCTTAAGTCGAGCGCGGCCATCCGGTCGACTAGACGATCTTCGGGACCTTCCTCCGCCAGTTGATAGCATGTACTCGGTCTCCCCGCGTCGCCTTCGACTTGCCCCATCCCCCCGGGCATTCGGAACTTGATAGTCTGATGGAGGGTCGAGACCACCGCGCCGATGGCGTTGAGTAGGGGTCGGCCGATGATCCCATTGTATTTCGACCCGATCCCCAATACGATGAATTCCACCGCCAGGGCCACCGAGTCTGGTGCATCTCCGAGTGTTACCGGGAGATGGATCGTGCCGATGATGGGGGTGGAGTGACCCGTGAATCCCACCACGGGACCCGAGCGAGGTCGTAAGTCTTCCTTCCGTCACCCCATCTTTTCCAGGGTTGACATGAAGAGGACGTCACAGGAGCTGCCGGTGTCGACGAGCAGTCGCCGTACCATGGTAGTGTCTATGATCACCGATACCACCAAAGCTACGTCCGAGCTGCGCGTCGTTACAGATGCGCTCGGTCTCCCGACCGGTGGGGACGGGGAGGGTCTCCCGGTCCTCTCCTCATGATCCTCCTCGCGTCGGGCCCGGGCCCACTCTCGCCAACGATGGCGGGCCCTGTCGCTTCGCGTCAGAGCCTTGCTCTCCTTTCGTCGAGACGGGTGAAGATGTGTCATTGCAGGTGTGGTTTGTTTCTTCGTGGGACAGTTCGTTCCCACAGACGGCGCCAGATGTTTCAGAGTGTTTTCTAACTACAAAAGCGTTGACCGTGGGCAACCCGGTCAACGTGGTCAAGGGGCCCGCTTGGGTCCCTCGGGTGTGTCGAGTCGGTGCAGACGAGGCGCGAGTCGGAGTTGCAGACGGCGTGGAGCGCATCGGCTGGGCCGAATCGGGGTCCTCGGTCGTTGGTAGGGTGAGGGGAAGCCTCGGCCCGGGTTGAGACGCTCGGCCTCGGTCGGACGTGCTCGGCCTCGGCGGTCGGACGACGAGGGGTAGCCTCGATCGTCCAACTGGTTACGTGGTCGGCGAGGGGCGGAGAAGCAGCCTCGGCCCGTGGATCTGATGTCCTCCTGCGTAGACGAGAACGCTCGTCAGGGGGCCGGACCTTGGTTCCGGCCAAATCCCCTCCGATGCCTAAGTCAGACAGTGATCTGAAAGAGGATGCCCGGCGGAGACGGTTCGACTCGAGAGGAGATCGGAACGGCGTCTCACGGCGCGAGCGGGGGAGGAAGGAGATGAAATGGGGGAACAAGGTCGTTGATGGAGTACCTTAGGTTTTAGATACCTGAGATGCGGTCCCCTCTCCAATCGTCCTTCTAGCCCCTTTATAGACCTCCCGCCGAGATGGCCCCCGACCCACGTCGCTCGCCCGCCTTCGATCGTGCCCCCTCAATCCCCCCCCCCCCCCCCGTCGCCGCTCCCTGCGCCATGCCAGCACCTCCCCATCAAGGCCATTAAGTGATAGCGGGATCAGGGGGACGGTTACCGCTGGAGTGGGCGAGTGCCTAGCGCGCTATCAGGGCCGGGTCGGATCGATATTCGGGGGTCCTCTATAGGGCCTTGTCGGGCGGGCCAGATCGCGCAGATGGGCTTCTGATCGGCAGTCGGGTTTCTGGGCTCGTGTCTTTCGGGCTTCGGTCAAATAGGCGTAACATTAACCAAATGAGGTCATTAGGTGAAGATCTTGTTGAGCAAAAGTTAGTTGAGAAAATTTTGAGAAGCTTGACACCAAAATTTGATTTTGTAGCAGCCGCATTTGAGGAATCAAAAGACCTCTCTGTTTATACAACAATTGAGTTATTTGACTCCCTTTCTGATCATGAGGATAGACTCAACAGAGGCAAAGATGATGAAGGAATAAACCAAGCCTTTCATTCAAAAGTGACAATAAGTTCACCCGTTAGCAATGACAGACCCTTTAGGTGGTCATGCACGATATCATGGCTCAAATAGTTTCAGAGGATGAAGGGGAAAAAGTAATTGGAGAGGTGGAAGAACTGGTAGACAGCAAATGTATCAGCCTAGATTAGAAGTTCAAAACAGATATAAGCCCAAAGAACCCATGATGAAAGGGTGCTCTCATTGTGGAAGAACTGACCACAAAATTGAAAACTGTTGGTACAAAAACAATACAGGTCCAAAGTGTTATGAGAAGGATTATAGAGAAAACAGAGGAAATGAACAAGCTAGCAGAGAAAACAGGGGAATGGAGCAAGTCAAATATGTGGAAGAAGAAGCTCGCGAAGTTGACAACTGGTTCATGTCAAAATTTGATGATATTCTAGTCAACAACTCCCTAACTTGGTATCTTGATAGCGGTTGCAGCAATCGCATGACAAGTAAGCAAGATTTATTCGTCAATTTTGAACCTATTAATGCTAGAGATGTAAGACTTAGCAATAATAAGAAAGCTAGTGTAGAAGGTTGGTGATATTGTTGTGCTTGCGAATGAAGGGAGGAAATCAATTAAAGATGTGTTGTATGTGCCTGATCTAAAACATAATTTGATAAGTGTTAGTCAATAAGTGAAGGATGGCCTTTGTGCTATGTTTGATGATGATCAATGCAGGATATATGATAAGAAGAAGAGGAAACTTGTTTGTGTGAGTAAAATGACAAATAACAAGACGTTTCCTGTTATGTTTACTGCTGCTAATAATACCAACTTTCTAAGCACCATAATTGAAGACGACTTAGAACTTTGGCATAAAAGATTTAGCAATTTCAATGTGGCTAGCGTAGTTGAATTATCTGAAAATAAGCTAGTGTATGGTTTTCCATCACAAAAGCAAGTTAAATGGAAGCATGAATGTGAAGCATGTATTTTAGGCAAGCAACAGAAGAAGAAAGCCCCTTCACATTCAAATTGGAGAGCTTCAAGATCATTGGAATTTGTTTTGTCATGCTCCGCTTTCCATTATACTTGGGATCGAGAATGCAAGCGGATCAGCATGTCTTAAAACAAAGAAGAAGTAATTTTTTTCTTTCTTCTTTGACTTAAGCACAATAAGCGTTTATGTATTAAGCTTGACAGGTTTTTGCATGCGAACATCTGAACAACACAAAATGTCATAATTACAACTTCGATTTCCAGATTACATGTACACAAATACGGCCTATCATAGACATTACAACAGTTACACGAATAGGAAATACACCAGAATAAAATACAACACAAATATTAATTTATTACGGCGCTGCGAAAGCACGGCATTCCTCTGCAGTGGATCTCAGCGTCATGGTACTCCTGGACAACTAGCTCAGCCTCAAGGTATGCTCCTCTGCAAAATCTGTCTCAGAATCTGACGTTTTTTACAAGATAATAAATAAAGAAATATACGTCAGCGAGGGTCGCTCGGCAAGATTTAAAATATTTAGTAAAATAGACCCTCGGCAAGATTTTATATATATATATATATATATATATATATATATATATATATATATATATATATATATATATATATATATATATATAGGAAGGTAAGCGGGGTAATTTTATTGATAGTAGTACAATATGTACAACATAAAACTATAGAGTGTGTTTATGCTAGGGGGAGGAGAGGGCACAAGCGCCGTCACTCCCCACTAGCAGAAACTCCTCTATACATACGCAATTTCACAGGAAATCATACAAAACTCAAAATTACACGAAGGTATCAACCCATGTCCCTAAATTCCCAATTTGAATAGACTTCAATCTCTTCCTCCGTTATTGGATCTTGGCCATGTAAGCTAGCTCTTATGTCAGCAACTATCTCCTCAAATAGCACGGTCTTGCATCTTATCTCATTTTCAAAAATCCGTCTATTTCTTTCACGCCAGATGTGCCAGACCATTGTAGCCAAACAGGTCTTAGCTAATAAACTCAAGCAATCTTTATTCCCGTATTTAGCAAGGAAATACTCTCCCACCTCAGATAAGGAATGATGAATATGAGCTGGCACTTTTAATTTTAACATAGATCTGCGGAAGATGTACCTCGAGTAGGGGCAATCAAAAAACAAGTGAATGGTGTTTTCCACAGCATTTTCATCACATAGGATACAGTTAGCAGGGGTGCTAGGAGACCATCTGCAAATCCTATCTCTGGTAAGCAACTTACCTCTGAGGGCTCTGAGGAGGTTAATCGACATTTTCGGGATGTGGTTGGGGTACCATACTAATTTATGAAGAGGGAAAGGGTCGCTTCTTGTACGCACTCCATCCCAGGCCTGTTTGAAAGTGAACGACTCACCCCGAAGCCATTTCCAACCATCAGCCCCAGGTCTCAATTTGATGTTACTTAGTAGATGTCGGACACTGTCTAGAACCGGATCAGCAACCCAGCCGTTGCTACCCCAATATTCAGCAACCGTGATTTTTTCAGCACCATGCGGGATCACAAAATGCTGATTGAGAGGTTCCCCATCGAGCCAGAAATCAAACCAGAACAGCGTTGCCCTCCCGTCCCGCACCTCTCTCCTAATCAGTTGCTGCGAAACTGATCTACTCCGGAGGAGCCACTTCCAGGTGCCGGAAGAATTCAAAGCAGGCCGTGCCGTATAAAAACCTGTTGCCGCACAATAGTTCCCCTGTAGATGAGATGCCCACAGGCCGCCGCTTGTTAAAAATCGCCATGTAAGGCGCAGGCCAGGTGCCGCATTAAGATCTTCAAGAAGTCGAATTCCCACACCGCCCTCCATTTTTGGTTTGCACAGATCTTCCCAGGCCCAGGCTTTTGTGTTGCCTAGGATGAATTTCCGACACGCCGATGAGATAGCTCTAAGGACACTTACAGGGATGTGAAATACCTGCATCCAAAAGGAGACCATGCCGTAGATTACGGAACGAACAAGCTCGATACGCCCCGCAATAGATAGTAACGAAGATGACCAACCCCCCATCCTCTTCCTACATTTGTCAACCAGCTTCTTGTAATTAGTAGCCACTGGATACTTTCGTGAGAGAGGTAAGCCAATGTATGTTGTTATAGTTGTAGCAATCTTGATCCCCAACGTAGCCGCAAGGGACTCCTTGTTCTTCACCCCTTTGCTAAACATACCGGAACTCTTATCCCAATTTACATGGAGTCCAGAATATTGAGAGAACTCTTTCAGTAGGTTTTTGATGCCCAGAAAAGAGGTTTTATTGGCTCTGCAAAATACAAGCAAGTCATCAGCGAAAAGGAGATGGGAGATGGAGCCTCTCCTCTTCATAGGATGTATTGTGCGCAAAATGATAGCTTTCTCCACCAGGATTGAAAATGTCTCCATGATAATGACAAAGAGGTAGGGGGAGAGTGGGTCACCTTGCCGAAGACCTCTATTACTACCAAAGAAACCGTAAGGAGAGCCATTTACCATTACCGAGAAGGTTGGAGTAGTGATGCATTCTCTAATCCAGGATATAAAGGTTTCAGGGAACCGTAGCTGCTTCATAAAGAAGAAGATGAAGTCCCGATTCACACTATCAAACGCCTTCCTTAGGTCCAACTTTAAACAAGCTCTTCCCCCCATTGGAATGTTGAAATCCCTAATTTTTTCGTGAGCAATAAGTGTACAATCTGAGAGGAGCCTGCCTGTTAGAAAAGCCGATTGATTTGGAGAAATAAGGTCATGAACCACCACCTTCAGTCGATTGCAAATGATCTTGCTAATAAATTTATAAAGGACATTACAGCACGCGATCGGCCTATAATCTACCAGCCCACTTGCATTTGAATTTTTAGGAACCAGAGTTAGGAAGGTGTGGTTGACTTGCCTTAGGAGAGAGCCAGAGTTGAAGAAAGATTTAATAGCTGTAATAACATCCGCTCCAAGGAGATCCCAATTATGCTGAAAAAAGAATCCATTGTAACCATCAGGCCCAGGCGCCTTGTCCGCCCCAATCTGGAAAACTGCATCCTTAATTTCCTCACTGGACACCCTTCTGCTAAGCCATAAGGAGGATTCCTCTGTTAAGATTCGCTTTGGAGCCAATTCCCTAAAAGAGCTTGGGTAATTGTCCTGATTGTAGAGCCTCTTATAAAACAAAGGCGCTTCCTTAATAAGGTCACCAGTCATATTGTTTTGCTTACCTCCATCATCCACCAGATGACTCAAATTGTTGTGGCTGCACCTGGCTTTCATATGAGTGAAGAAGAACTTGGTATTTCTGTCCCCGAGGGTAAGCCAGTCCTGGCGACTTTTCTGCTTAAACATATCCTCTTCCATCTTCAATGCTTGTATCAGCTCTCTAATTAGTTGAGATTCTCTTTTTTGCAAACCGATGTCCACATGGGTAAGGGGGCAACTCCTGAGATCAGCTAATTCTCTCCTGCACTTCTCCACCACCTTGTCTGCCTTAAAGTCACTAGCCCATCCCCGTAGGATAGGCTTCAACATACTGAGCTTTTTAACCAGACGGAACATAGGAGTTCCTTCAAAAATAGTACCCCAATTATCACAGATAACGTCCTTGTAGCCTGGACAGGAGGACCAGAAATTAAATGATTTGAAAGGCTTAGGTTTAGCAGGGACCTGTTTATGTAGGTGAACAGCCATAGGAGAATGGTCACTAGTGCCCGCCTCCAAATATTGAACATAAGCTTCTGGTAGTAAGGAGGTGAATTCTGCATTACCAAACACCCTATCAAGCTGTGCGGCAATTCGTTCAGAGCCAAGTCGGCTGTTACACCAACTTAATCTATTACCAGTACACTTTAGCTCCTGTAATCTACAACTCCTAATACAATCTTCAAAATCACGTACAATGTTAGCATCAAGAGATCTTCCCCCAATCTTGTCTTTGGAATAAAGGACGCAGTAAAAATCTCCACCCACCAACCATGGGACATTGCTTTACGAATCAGCAACAAGGCTTTTCCACAAATTAATCCTCTCCTCCATGGAATTGCGTCCATACACACCTGTGATAACACAAGTCAATCCACCAACATTTTTGCATGAGATAGAGATATGTTGGTCAGAGGAAGACAGCCTGACCACCCGCCAAATATCAGGATCAAAACCCATTAGAATCCGACCGCCAGAAGATAAGTCAAAGTTATTAAAAGAGATCCACCCCCTCGGGATGACCCCCCTACCACCTGCGGGAAAGAGACTTAAGCTTTGTCTCTACAAGTATCAGAACAGTGGCCTTCGTATTCCTTAAATTATCCCGCAAATCCCTCCTTCTAACAGAATTATTGAGCCCCCTGGCATTCCAGATAAATACAGTCATTTATCAATGGTTGTTTTGCGGCCTTGGCACGACTCCTGAAGCCTAGAGCTTTTCCTGGGAGGGGCCAAAGGATTAGAATCCAGCTTCTTCTTTATATTTTTATTCTCCACCGCATGTAATTCCTCCATTTCTTGGTCCCAGTCCGGATTGTCTACAGCAATCTCATCAGGAATCTTGTCCAAGTCATGGTCGGAAGCTTCATTGATTAGGGAAGGTAGCACCCGGGGTATTGGAGGGTCAGCGTCCAAAATATTAGCAATCTGATCAAGCAAACATACCTCTTCTGTTACCAGGTTCGTTTGGGGTGAACAGCGGACTGTGCTGTGCAGTCCAAGGCCCAAGGGGGAAGCCTGAGCCGTTACATTTGCCGATTTTTCCTTAACAGCAATGGTATGAGCAACGACTACCTCACCCACTTCAATACCCGCCTGAGGTAACAGGCTGTCTTTACAAGGCTCAATCACACTCCCACAGGTATTCACAGCTGTGGGCAGAGTTGTACCTGAAATACCGGCCACAAAAGCTGTACCAGCACCTATGGTATGGCCAACCAAAGAGCCATCTGTGCTATGTGAGGTACTATCCCCTGGTACAGTCTTTGGAATGAAGGTTTCAGTTGTAGGCAGAACTCCCCGTTCCCTTATAATTTCATTGTCAGCCACGGCCGTGACCTGCTCTCCTCCCCCATTCTCCTTATTCACTCCAGACAAGGTTTCAGCAGCTTTTAATTGGAATGAAGGGGGCTCCACAGCATCTAGACATTGGTTAAATAAGTGGCCAAAGCAGATGCACTTCGTACATCTCAGGGGCTCTCCCTCGATCTGCACATCAATGCTTATAGAGGGCCCATCTTCTGTACCCACCAACACAGTCTTTGGAATGGCTTGTTTAGCATGAATTTCTACGAGGCATCGGGCATAGGAAAGGCGCTCTTTCTTAGCCGTAAGTTTGTCCAAACAAATGGGGTTTCCAACCAAGGAAGCAATGCAATTGAGAATTTCAAGTGTCCACATCTCTAAGGGGACTCCATGCAATTGGACCCAGACAGGAACAAACGAGAGGATATCCCTCTCAAGTTTGAGTCCAGCACACCAGCGCTGCAGCACCACAAGTCTGTCGTCAAACATCCATGGGCCCCCGTGAAGGATCCTCTCACATTCACCTTCATCTTCAAATTTGAAGCAGAAAAACCCATTATCCCTACTGTAGATTTTTAAACCCTTCTTGAGGTTCCATAATCTATCCACCCAAGAACGAATTTGGCCATAGAATGGGGCCTCCCCCAGAACGTATCCTACTAGAGACGTCCACTGCTCTGCCCCGTGGGCAAGGGCGCTTCTCGGGACCATTGCCATTAACGTGCCATCCTCTTGGGCATGAGGCGGCACAAAAGCCATACCAACATCACTAGCATACCTTCTGATATTTGAGCATACTTCAGACCATGATTGTTTAATGCCTGTGGTTGAAACTTTAAAGTCCACAGCTTTCCTTGGAGGCTTTCTATCAAACACATTATGTGCATCACGAGGAAATGGTGCCTTCACGCCTTTGTAACCCATGGAAGGACCCCTCGGAAGTATTTTACCACCACGATTTGCAGTATAGCCTTGACCCAATTTGTTTATACCAAAGTCGACATTGAATTTCCCGGCACCACCCAATCTTGCTCCCTTATTCTTCCGGCGATCCACAATTTCCCAGCCGCCGCCCAAATGCAATCTGTCCCCCGTGCCATGCCGTTCCTGAGAAATAGGTGGCTTGAGAACACCTTGCTCCTTCCCAGGTCCATGAGAAACTTTAGCCGCTAGATGATTTGCGACAGAGCCGCCGCCTATGGCACTCATCGGAGTGGGAAGACGAGTTGGACTTGGAGTCCATAGCACTCATGGCCAAGAAGTTCAACCGGTTCTTCCGGAAAGGTAACTTCAAAAACAAGTCAAAGTTTAATTCTTCTAACGCCTCCTCTCCTTTGTGTTTTCAATGCAACAAGCCCGGACACATGAAAGCGGAGTGTCCTCAAAACAAACACAAGGAGAAGTGGAAGGCGCCAAAGTTCGACAAGTCCAAGAAGTACAAGAAAGGGAACAAAAAGGGGCTTGTCGGAACATTCACCGACTCCGATGATTCATCTAGCGGAGAGTCGGATGATGAGCAAGTAGAGCAAGCACACATGTGCTTCATGGCTAGAGAGGAGCAAGATAAAGACGCCTCCTCCGATGATAGCGACAACGAAGGCGATGAGGTAACAATGGATGACCTTAGGAATGCTAATTCTCAATTATGGTCTAAATACACTAAGCTAGTAAATAGGTATACTAAAGTAAAAGATGATTTAGCTAGCATCCAAACCTCGCCTAAAACTATCATCACCAACAATGACACCGTTGTTGAAGGGTTGAAGAATGAGATTGTTAATCTCAAGACTCAACTTGAACATGTTAGTATTGAGGATCCGAAGGAACACAAGATAGCGGATTTAACCTCTCAAAACTCGACTTTGAGTATTGAGAATGAAAATCTCAAATCTTGTGTGTATGTGCTCACATCGCAAGTATCCACTTTGGATGCTTCTATGCGCTCTCTCACCGAGAAATATGAGAACACATTAGGCCGAATTAATAAATTCAATAAGGGTAAGGACCATTTGGATAAAATCCTAAGTGACTTACTTCCGGCCAATCACCACATTGGTTTGGGGTATACGATGGGAAGTTCATCCAAATCGGCCACTTTTGTTAGGCCAACTTCCGGTGACTCAACGAGTGGTAGCAAACACTCTATTGGTAGTTCATCTACCAATGGTGCTTCCACCTCGTTCACACCCTCTTTTGGAAAGAAACCCACTTTGGGTGGACCTCCAAAGAAGGGGCATGCCTACATGTACACCAATACTATGCCACGTAGGAACATACGTCCTACTCCACCGGCTCACACATATGATGATTTCTATGCTACACGTTCACGGGCACGTGCACACCATGTGAGACACCCTCACGCACGTGTTCCCCCACATGTATATGTACACCCACATCATCGTATGAATAATTCTCATAATGCACCATTCCATCATGTTCCTTATGCCTATCCACGACATGCATCACGTAGAAACCAACCACGCATGCATGCACCCAATAGGATGAGGGCTCCCAAAATATTCACAATTTGGAGCCCAAAAGACACAAACATTGATGAAAAACAAGTTTACATGAATGCTTATTTTTTGAATGTTGTGCATAGTAGAAATTATATGGGGAAGTCTAAGTCCAATTGGACTTGGCTTCCAAAGGTCTAATCTTTTGGACCCAATGACCTTGGGTACCATGATATGAAATTTTCTATCTTTAGGTACTCAAGGAAAAGAAAAAGAAAAGGAGCAACAAATTTAAATTTAGCTCCAAGGGGAATTAGATACTCGATAGCGGGTGTTCAAAACACATAACGGGTAACGCTCAAGTGGGTAATCCTTCTAAACCCCTAATAAGTGATGTTTACCTTGTTAAAGGATTAAACCACAATCTTATTTCAATAAGTCAACTTTGTGACAAAGGTTACAAAGTTAGCTTTGCGAAAGGAATGTGTCATATTTTAAGAAAAGATAATAATGAATTATTGTTTTCCGGCACACGCCATAAGGATATATACATCCTAGATCTTCCGAGATCACATGAACAATGTCTTATTGCCAACACAAATGAACAACACTTATGGCATCGACGTTATGATCATGTGAACTTTGGAACACTATTTAAGCTTTCCAAGTTAAATTCTATTAGAGGCTTCCCTAAGCTTGTCTTCAAAAGAAAAGCTTTTGTGACTCGTGTCAACGAGGCAAGCTTCCAAAATCGTCTTTTAAATCTAAGAAAAGCATTTCTTCTAAGCGGCCACTAGAGCTATTACATCTAGATTTATTTGGGCCAACTAGAGTTGCTTCATTAGGAAATGCACGTTATGGACTTGTCATCGTTGATGACTTTTCTAGGTTTACTTGGGTATTTTCATTGTGTAATAAAAATGAAGCTTTTGAAAACTTCACAATTTTTGTTAAGAAAGTACAAAATCTCTTAGGACCCACCATTGTCACTATTCTTAGTGATCATGGAGGAGAATTTGAGAATGAGTCTTTTGAGACATTTTGTGATGAAGTTGGTATTACACACACCTTTTCATTCCCTCACGCACCTCCTCAAAATGGTGTTGTTGAGAGAAAGAATAGGACGCTAGTGGAGTGTGCTCGCACTATGCTTGATGATAGCCAACTTGGCCATCAATTTTGGGCAGAAGCGGTACACACCGCTTGCTATGTGTTTAATAGAATACTTTTGAGGCCCGGCACTAAACAAACTTGTTATGAATTGTTGTTTGGTAGGTTGCCTCAAGTTAAACATTTTCGTGTCTTTGGTTCAAAATGTTTTATTAAGAACACGTATGGTAGTTTGGATAAATTCGATCCAAGATCCGATGAGGGGATTTTTGTTGGGTATTCCTCACGTAGCAAAGCCTACCGAATATACAACAAACGAACCTCAACGATCGAGGAATCGCTTCATGTTTCATTTAATGAAGGATTTGTTCCAACTAGAATTACTAATGATGATGACTCTGTGGATGTCTTATGTGATTCAATTGGTAATTCTAACTCTATTAACTCTATTGATTCTATTGATACTAACCCGACTAATGAAGTTGTTGAGAATGTTCCTAGTGATCAAGGAATTCACAAACAGCTTCATACCGTTCGTGACCATCCTCATGAGCAAGTCATTGGCAATATCCATGATAATGTCAAGACGAGATCTCAAGTCAACCACTTCGCTCATTGTGCCTTTGCCTCCTCGATTGAGCCAACGAATGTTAATGAAGCGTGCGAAGATAGCGCTTGGATCTTAGCCATGGAGGAGGAACTCATTCAATTCGAGAGGAATGAGGTTTGGGAGCTTGTTCCATTGCCTTCGAAGAACCACACCGTCATATGGACAAAGTGGATCTTCATGAACAAGACCGACGAAAACCAAGTCGTCGTCCGGAACAAAGCTCGGTTAGTAGCTCAAGGCTATCGGCAAGAGGAAGGTATCGATTTCGAAGAATCCTTTGCTCCGATAGCTAGATTAGAATCAATTAGATTATTGTTATCTTTTGCATGCCATAAGGATTTTAAATTATTTCAAATGGATGTAAAAAGTGCGTTTTTAAACGGAGATGTTGTTGAGGAAGTTTATGTTTCTCAACCTCCGGGTTTTATAAATGAAAAATTTCCAAATCATGTTTTTAAACTTAATAAAGCACTTTACGGTTTGAGACAAGCTCCTCGAGCTTGGTATGACCGTTTAAAGAATTTTCTTTTGGATTTAGGTTTTAAAATGGGAGAAGTTGATTCCACATTATTTGTTAAGTATTCAAATAATGATATAATTTTAGTTCAAATTTATGTTGATGATATCATTTTCGGTGCTACTAACTTTGCTCTTTGCGAAGAGTTTTCTAATGTGATGAAGGATCAATTTGAGATGAGCCACATGGGTGAGCTCAAATATTTCTTAGGTCTCCAAATTCGCCAAATGAACGATGCAATCTTCATCCACCAAACGAAGTACACGGTGGAGTTGCTAAAGCGATTTGGAATGGAGAATGCCTCCGGGAAAAAGACTCCGATGAGCACGACTACACATCTTGATAAAGATGCGGGCGGAAAAGATGTAGACATTCGTCTATATCGAGGTATGATAGGTAGTTTACTTTATCTTACCGCAAGTAGGCCCGATATTATGTTTGCTGTATGTGTATGTGCTCGTTATCAGTCTCAACCTAAGGAGTCACACTTAGTAGCGGTAAAGCGTATTTTCCGTTATTTAAGTTATACACTTGATTTTGGATTACTTTATCCAAAATCTAGCACGTACGAGTTAATCTCATATAGTGACACAGATTATGCGGGATGCAATCCCAATAGGAAAAGTATTAGTGGCACTTGCCATTTTATAGGAAATTCTCTTGTCTCTTGGTTTTCCAAGAAGCAGAATTCCGTATCACTTTCAACCACCGAGGCGGAATATATTGCCGCCGGTGCCGCATGTGCTCAAGTTCGTTGGATGAGACACACACTTAAAGACTTTGGTATTCACTGTGATACTTGCCATATCATGGTGGACAACCAAAGTGCAATATGTCTCTCTAAGAACCCGGTACACCATTCCCGTTCGAAACACATAGATGTCCGACACCATTTCTTAGATGATCATGTTGCTAAAAAGGACATCATATTAGTGTACGTTGAAACCCAGAAGCAAATCACCGATATTTTCACGAAACCCCTAAAGGAAGACTCCTTTATGCGGTTACGTCGAGAATTGGGGATTATGGGTGAATCCGAGATTTAGGATTCATTTTTATTCAATAATCTTGCATGCTATGAAAATTCGTTATATTTGCACATGCTAGATTTATTGGAATTTTTCTGGATTTTTTGTTGAATTTTCAGAATTTATGCTCGATTTGTGCGTACTCGTCAAATTTCAGATTTTCGATGCTTAATGGGGTAGTATAATGATTAATGAGAGTATTTTGATGTTTCATCCAAGTGCGATTAGGAGAGAAATCCAATTTCAAAATTTTCAATTTTTGGACTCTCTTAGTCGGTCCAAGTTCAATGCCCGACCGACTAGATTCAGTTCTAGTCGGTCAGTGAATGAGCTTAGACCGACTAAATCTTGTCAGGAAATTTGCCTTCAGTTACTGTTTACAACTAGTCGGTTCAAGCTCATTGACCGACCGACTAGATCGTGATCTAGTCGGTCAGTGCTTGAACTGTGACCGACTAGTTGTGATGGGGACTGAATTGTCTGTTCGAATTCCGATCGATTAATACCTCATCTCGACCGACTTAATTCATTTCCAGTCGGTTCATCTTTCTCCTCCAGCTCGATAACCCCCTTCGTCTCCTCCCTCTCCGGCCATCTCTCCGACCATATCTCCGGCTGATCTCCCCTAGGGTTTGTTCTCTCTCCTCTCCTAGCTATCTAGGGTTAGTTTCTTAGCTCCTAGGCTTAGGGTTTGTATCTATTTCGGCTAGGGTTTCAATTTCGGCTAGGGTTTCTATATCTAGGGTTCTTGATCTCATTCCTTGTTTGATTGTGTCGTGTCATGCCGCGCTTATGGCTCGTACACATATTCCGATCCAACCCACGAGCCCCTCACCCATGATCGTAGAGCCATCCCCTACGGATCCCGTTCAACCCTCGCAACCTAGACGCCATTCGAAAACAACTCAACCCTCGTCGTCGTCGCCTCCTCTCAAGCGGAAGAGGGCGACGACAGCGAAGCCCCGAGCCTAATCTCAGGCCAAGCCCAAGCCCAAGAAACTTGCGTCTCCCTCCTCTTTTCATACTCCTACGGATTCTGACACCGAGTATAGACCTGAGACTGAGACCCATAGGGATCCCTCACCTCCTACTAGGCAGCCTGAGTCTAGCTCTCGACCCCCTACCTGTCAGCCTAAGGGAAAGGCTCTGATGTCGGTGGGCGGTGTTGATATCTCGTTGTGTCGTGATGACCCTATGTGTCTCGCGGCTTACAACCGTATCAAACACTGTCCGCTGCTTCTGGAGCATTTCGTACAGTTTAGTGACTTCATAGGGCTAGCAGATCTTCTGTCGTCTTCGGGTCTTATCGATTATCTTCGGTATGATCCTAAGGCGAATCCTTACCCCTACCCTCGCCTAGTGAAGCTTTTCTATGCCAATAGGATCCGGGGTCAGTACGACGCGACCCACTCGATTGAGACTACTGTTTTGGGGACACCGATAGTCCTCACGGCAGAAGTCTTAGGAGAGTTGATTGGTTGTTCGTCGTCTAGCCTCCTCCCCTCTGATATTTTTGTTGATGACATCTCTTCACTTGATCAGGTTATCCTCTCCGAGATCTTCCATGAGATTCCTCCCGCCATGATTGGCGTCCCCTCCAAGTCATTCAAGCCAAATGCCTGGGTCCTGAACCTAATTCTGAAGTCGTGCTTACTTCCTAAGTACAGCTCCTCTTCTTTGCCATCCCAGCCATTTCTGAAGTTGATCTATGCCATCTTCATGGGTAGCGAGATTAACTGGGCCCGGATCATACTCGATAAGATGGATTCTTTCGAGTGTATTCGGAAGTCCACGAAATCTGCGCATATCCCATATCCGTGCTTGTTAACCCTTGTTTTTCCCCACTTCCGTGTCACACTTCCTCCTGTCGATGAGCGTCCCCTTAGTCCTCCTCTGAACGCGACAGCCGTCAAGAAGTCTCTTGCGGCGCTCTGTCACGTTCAGAGGACGACACCTTCAGCGTCTGTGTCTGCCTCTGCTTCTGCCTCAGCTGCTCCCTCTACCACTCTTGACGAGCTCTTGCGTTCAGTGCGATATGTGGCGTCTCGTTATGCTCGTACCGATGAGATTCTTTCTCGTATCGCTCGTCACCTTGGTATTGAGATCCCTCCGTCAATCTCTGATGAGGAGGAGTTGGACAAGGAGGAGATTGAGGAGCTGGTTCGTGCTTCTACTCGTGCCCCTGAGGGCACTTCTGGTGCTGTTGTTGCTTCTTCTGCTGGTGACCCCAAGATCACACCTGTTGCCACCATTCCTGCGGTGGATATGACGACTGGTGCTCCTGAGGCCACTACTGTTGCTGCTCCAGAGATTGCCACTTCCGTCTCTCCTGTGGACACTACTGCTGACCCGGTGACACCACTTCTGCTGCAGAGCCTGCTGCTGCTGCAGATCCTACCACTGCCTCCTGAGCTTCTTTGATTTCTGATTGTGGGTTTTGATATTTTGGGTGGTTTTGTGGTTATGATTTCTGATATTTTGATGTATCTCCATGTATTTTGATGTATCCCTGATGATGTTGTATGTTTTTTGTGATACTCTGATATGTGTGATATGATGTATTTTTTTGTGCTTCGATCGTTGGATCGCATTTTGTATGTTGACGGTGATGTATCATTTTGATGTACTCATGCTTTATATATATATACATCGATGTTGACATTTCATTCTGTTGTGCACATTTAATATTTTATATGTCTCTGATGTTTTGATTTCGTCGCTCGACGAAAATACTTGGTTACATAGAATTCATTTTATGAAAACATAGAATTGTTTTCCATGCACTAAATTAACCAAGAATGTTGATATTGGAGAGTATATTCCATAACTCAATTCGCAAAATTAATTTGAGTTTTGATGATTTTATTTATCGATTTTCGACTTTGGTCTCATTGACACGCCTTGATTTCATTCGTATTTTCCTTTGGTGTCATTTGGACCGTAGTCGTATTCTACGACTCCCGTGCTTTTATTTGAAGCCATTGTTGTTGTCATTGATCTCCTCCTGACCTTTTTGCTAATGCCAAAGGGGGAGAGATATAATAATGACATGTGCTAAATGATAATTTAGGCATTTTTCCAAGAATCTAATTTGATGTGTTAGATTCAGGGGGAGTTAAGATATATAAATGGAATTTCAATTCCTAAATTTCAATATTTGATACTCATTTTATATACTTCACTAGTCTGCTTGATGCGTATTATTATTGTTTAATTTGGAATTAACGTGTCATCAATGCAGGGGGAGTAAGTAAATTACATTTGAATCATTATTTTTGATTGTTATTTATGTTGGTTTGTCATCCCCAAAAAGGGGAAGAATGTTGGATATTGGACTCCCCGGATTTGGTTTTGGATGATGAACAAACATAAATAAATTGTGAACTAACAATTTGTGAGCGCAGTTATGGAGATCGTCGCCAAATTCATATGAACATGCAAAGCGACATCTCGAGACTTCTCAAAGCACGTGATCGTATGCCTAAAGCTTCGTTGAAGCTTTTGGACCATTTTAGAAGTCATGAAGATTCGGATCGAAGCTTTCGAAGACGGTTCGTTAAGTTTTATTTATAGTCTTTTAGCTTCGTTCCGTAGAATGTTAAGCCTTGAGTAGGTCTTACGTTTTAATCTTCATAACGCTCCTATCTTAGAGCTAGGAACTTGTAAGAAGTCGATACTAACTTTCCCGAAGCATCGCGCTTCGATTTGCGACTTCTTGTGCATGTTAGTTGGTTCAAGAAGAAGAACCAACCGACTAGATGGTGATCTAGTCGGTCGGCAATCCTTCTTGGACCGACTAGTTTGCTTTCTCAAATCATAGCTCTTTGCTGTTTACAGTTAATCGGTCTACGTTGACTCACCGACCGACTAGTTTGTGAACTAGTCAGTCAGTGATGCTTCTTTGATCGACTAGTTGAGCTTCTACTATACATGCCAAGTTACTGTTTGTCATTAGTCAGTCCATGTATATTTGGCGACCGACTAGTTGATGAACTAGTCGGTCAACTTTTGTTCTTGGACCGACTAATTCAATTTGTACTCAGACTTTGTGTTTTATCTCTTAGTCGGTCTGAGTTGAGTGACCGACCGACTAGTTGTGAAACTAGTCAGTCAGCAACTCTTCTTTGACCGACTAGTTCTCTTCAGTCTGAACTTGATCTATTCCATGTTCACCACTTAGTCGGTTCATGTTGATTGACCGACCGACTAGTTGATGAACTAGTCGGTCAGTGGTTGTTCTTTGACCGACTAGATTGGTTCAGAATAGAGCCGTTGGAGATTTAATTGAAACGGTTTTCTCTCCCTCTCTCCTCTAACCTATAAATACTTGTTGAGCTGCATTCATTGCACTCAAGGCTGATATTAAGACAAGTTTAGATATCAAAGAGAAATCATTCCCTCTCATTAAAGCTCATTCAATTCCAATCTTGAATCTCTTCTCACTCTTATTTCAAAAGAGAGATTCATTGATTGTGAGCCTTCCAAGCCAAGTGCTTGATCCTAGGTCACCATCAACCTCATAGCTCTCCATTGCTGGTCATCATCTTGGAGCTAGGGTTTGGTGCCTCTTCATCTTCCTCAAAATCATCTTTGCCCTAATTCGTAAGTATACTCAAGGCATATGTATTTTGTGGTAAGCTATTTCATTTCAATTTACTTTGATATTGTAAGTGATTCGCTCTCGGTTGTGAGAGTGTGTTTGTGATCCCGGGTTGTGGGAGTCACAAGTTTGATTTGTGTATGATTTGACTTGTGAAGGTTTTTCACAAGTATTTCATAGTGGAAATCTTGAGTTAGGGTTTCTAACTCAAGTATCCGGAAGTGATCCAGGTGGTTGGGACGTAGGATCACCGGGAACAAGTCGGGGAGACTTGTGTGGATCCGAACCCAGTAATATCGTTTGTTTGTGATTGTTTATTTGTTGTCGATTATTTACTATTCCGCATTTCCGCATTAATTGGTAGAGTTTGCAAGGTAATTAGGAATTAGCCTTTTAATTATTTTAAAGTACTATTCACCCCCCCTCTAGTACTTGTGCAGTAGCTTAGCAGGGCATTACACGGGGGCGGCCATTTATAGGGATTTAAGTCGAACCGGTCGGGTGAGTTGTCACCCGATCAGTTGATTTAGTGGTCGAAAACATTGGCTGAAGAGTTGCCTCAGGTGAACCGGTCGGGTGAGTTGTCACCCGATCGGTTGACCGCTCCACACATTTTCCTGAGAATTCAGTGTGTCTCACCCAACCGGTCTTGCTTCTTGTCACCCGATCGGTTGACGAATTCTGAAATTTTCCCGAGAGTTTCCCCCAAGTCACCCGGTCTCTTCTTTCCTCACCCGGTCGGTTCATTTAGTGGCAGACACGGCCGTTAGCTTATACATCCCAACCGATCGGTTGAGTTATCAACCGATCGGTTGGGGCCTTGTTTTCTGTAAAAACCCACAAATCGCCTAAGTTCCACAACGGAAGTTCTTGCGGCTGGATTTATTTATAAAAATAGATAAAATAAAGTTAAAAATAATCCTAAAAATTGAAACAAAAGTTTAGAGCATTGGTTGCCTCCCATGAAGCGCTTTTGTTTAACGTCGTTTAGCTCGACGCCCGTTGATGATGTTCATGGTGGGCGATACGGGTGATGCCCAAAATCCGGCATCTCTTCAACTCCAGAGCTTGTGGCTATTGGTGTAGTCGGCGGCTGTAAGAAGATTTGCTCAACTACCCTCCCTTTGTCGACAGGATCCGAGGGCTTCTCCCTCAAATTGGCGTCTACCGCCATCTTTTTCAAGATCCAGACCTCATCACTGGTGAGGTCCATGGGTTCTTTCCCTTTTCTCCTCGTAGGAGGAGCCTTAGGGAATCCGGGAGGGGTCACACGTCGCGCGACCGCCTCATTAGCAATTTCATTCTTTGGGGAGCCAACTTGCTCTCCAAGGTCCCCCAAGCTATCGGGGGGATTCCTCGAGAGTACTTCCCAGGCACTTGTTTCAACAGCTCTATCTTCTTCGTTCTCCAGCATACTGATACTAGGATCGTCTGGGGGGTTTGGATGCTTCATCGACAACCCCAAGTCAAATTCGACTCTTTCTTGGCCCACATTGAGGGAAAGCTTCCCATTCTTCACGTCTATCAAAACTACGGCGGTTGCCATAAAGGGCCGTCCCAAGATAATAGGGGTATGCTTGTCTTCCGGCATGTCCATCACCACAAAATCAACCGGTACTTGTACTCCTCTCACATCGACGGGGAGGTCGTCCACTACTCCCACCGGGTACTTGACCGAACGGTCAGCAAGTTGTAATGTCATGCCGGTGGGCTCTAAGTCTCCCATCCCTATTCTCTTGTACAGCGATAGGGGCATTAAGCTAATGCTCGCTCCTAGATCGACGAGCGCCCTCTGGATTTGCACTTCCCCAACAGAGCAAGGGATGGAGAAACTTCCTGGGTCCTTGAGCTTGGGCGGATTTGCGCGCTGAATGAGGGCGCTGCACTCCGCCGTTAACACGACCTTCTCTTTTCTAGACCCCCCGTGTCACCAAGTCTTTCAGATGTTTGGCATATGAGGGAATTGTCTCGATGGCCTCGAGGAAGGGGATTTGTAAGCTCAGATCTTTCACCATGGCAAAGAATTTGCCATACTTCTCATCGATTTTGGCTTTGGCAAGCCGTTGTGGAAAAGGCACAACGGGCTTGAATACTCTTTGGTTCCCTTCCTTATCCTTCTTCTTCTCCTCTCTATGAACTCCCTCCGGAGTAGTTGGCTTTGGCGACGAAGCACCGTCGTCATTTAATTTCTCAATTGGTCGTTCCATGACCAACGGTGCTTCCGGTCCTTTGGGGGGCTCTCTCATGGGTATTTGTGTTCCGCTCCTCAAGACGATGGCGGACACGTTCTCATGCTCATGCGTGAGCGCCAATGTCCGATTTACCCCCCTCGGGTTCACCTCAGGCTATGGCGGTAATAAATTCTGCGGTCTCTGAAGGTTCGCCACTTGCAACCCCAGCTGGGTCACCTGATCAGTGAGGACTCTTTGTCCCATCTCCAGCTTCAGATTTATCTTCTCCTGGTTGGCGATGTATTGAGTCAAGAGGGAATCAACCGGAGAAATGGCCCTCTACTGGCCGTATTGCTGCTGGGTGGGCTGCTGATTCCTAGGAGCATACTGTTGATACTGTTGTGGAGGTTGTTGCTGCTGAAATTGCTGCTGCTGAAACTGCTGCTGAGGCCTAGCCGGCTGATATATCTGCTGTTGTTACTGAGCCGGCTGTTGATAAGGCGCTCGGTAGCTAAGGTTGGGATGATTCCGGTTGTTGGGAGAGTAGGCCGGGTTGGAGTTGGTTCGTGGTGGAAAAGGCGCATTCCCTGTAGGATTGTAAAATAATGCGCTCGCCTGATCCAACGGTGGTGAGATGTCACCACCGTCGAACTCTCCAAAAACTTCGGACTCCACCGCAGCAATCTGGTGTGATCTGGCGCCACCGGTGCCTATCATCAATGCGGAGATCTGGGTTGACAGCAAGTCAAACTTGCTTGACAATTTGTCGACGTCCTCGACTCTATGGATGCCCCCAGATTTAGGTGTAGCTCTCTCGTCACACCACCGTTCATTGTTGGATGCCATATTTTCCAGAATCTGTCCGGCATCTTCTTCGCTTCTCGACATAAAGGACCCTCCAGCCGTGGCGTCCATGGAAGATTTTAAATCGTCCCTCAACCCATTATAAAATAGATTTATGATCTGCCACTTGGGGAGTTCGTGGTGGGGACATCTTCTCTGCATCTCCTTGTATCTGGTCCAGGCTTCGTGCAGAGACTCGTGGCTGGCCTGGGAGAAGGAGGAGATCTCACTCCTCAGCTTCATGGTCTTCCCCGGAGGAAAGAACATCGTCAGGAAAGCATTTGAGAGCTTCTCCCAGGTGTTAAATGTGTTCGGGTCCTTCCCCCTAAGCCACAGCTTGGCCTTATCTCGCAAGGAGAAGGGGAACAGCTTCAGTCGGATTGCCTCAGTTGTGACACCGTTTATCCGGAAGGTGTCACATTTCTCCAATAAGGAGTCTAAATGCTCAATCGGGCTCTTCATGGGTGCACCCAAAAATTGATCATGCTGGATCCACGTCACCAAAGATGGCTTAAGCTCGAAGCTTTGGGCCGTAATAGCTGGAGGACGGATGGCAGAGGTGGACTCGATAGATGGCATCGAGTACTCCAGCAGAGACTTGTGAGGTGGGGTGTTCTCCCCCATGGCTTCAGGATCCTCTCTTCTTCGCTTCTCGGCGGCCAATCGCCTTAGGGTGGCGTTTTTCTCTGGATCAATGGGATCAAGTCGTCGAGACTTCTTGAACTCCTGCGCATGAAAAACAACAAACACCCGTGAAGCAAAAAGTGGGAAAGAAACAGATAAGATAAGAAATAAAAATAAAAATAAAAATAAGAAAATAAAAAGGGAAAAAGAAGAATGCGAAAATTATCGCGGGGTAGGGATGAGAGCTAGACACTAGGGTTCATAAAATCCAAAAATAACAAGCACGTTGCCTCCCCGACAACGGCGCCATAAAGCTTGACGTCCCCCGCTAGTGCGTGCTAGATGTGTGCAATAATACGATTGGGGGCGTGAAATTTAAATATTTGTAACCGCAAGCACACGGTGTTGAAGTGTGGCTTGGGGGTCGAACTCAGGGAGGCGTGGATGTGCTTGTGTCAAAGAGGATCAAAATCACCCCATGGGCGAGCTAGCCCGGATCGAATGATGGGTTGTCACGGTAAATGGAATGCAAGGTATAGACAATATGAAGGAAACCCCCGGGACTTTGGTTTCCTCCCCATCGTGCGATTCTTGCCGATACGGCCTACGGGTGGATAGCGATCGGAATTAGGGTCTAATGGTGAGACGTTGCCTCTGAAAGTGGTACCGGCGTCCCATGGGCCCGATATTCCGGTCGGTGCCTAGGATGATACGCCAGACTTCCCGAGTTTGATCAGTGGGCACTCCCATGTCCATTAACACTGATCGACTCCGGGAGCACTAAGCTCGCAATGATAACTCCCAACGTCTCATCTTGCCGCTCCCGCACGCTAGGATTCAGCGTCTACGCTAAGGGCGTGAGCTATGGCTAGGGAGTCAGCCGCCAAGTTTATTCCCCCTTGGCCCAACGGTCAAAGGCGGTCTTTTTCCCGCCGATGACAATAAAACACCTCACCTAACCGTTAGATTCCTAATCCATATCGATTTCCTAGCCCTATGGACGCATCGGGAAGAGCCCACGAAGGGGTTTCCGCCAAAATCCCAGATTTGGGAACTACTCACACATATTTAGTAAAAAAGCGATCTAAACAGAAATCGACCGTAAAAATCATGATCAGATAATAGAAATGCAATGGTAGTAAAGCAATGAAGATAATACTAAAGTTTGACAAAGATCTGAAAACTTACAAAAACTGGAAAATTACAGCCGTCACAAAATAAAGAAAACAGCAAAAAATAACTAACTCCCGTTTCTGGAAAACCTAGGGTTCTATATATAGGGAAAGATATCACCCGATCGGTTGACAAGTCAACCGATCGGGTGACCTGCTTCAAAATTTGGCAACGAGATGCGGGACTTCACCCGGTCAGCTTCACCCGGTCGGTTGACATATGAATGTGACCGGTTGGATCTTGGTGCCGTCGGGTGAGGAGGCCGGTTGAGCTGACCGTGTCTTGGCTTTAAAGATTCAGCTACAGGTGAACCGATCGGGTGCAGGTTACCCGATCGGTTGGCAATTACAGTAAAAATCCAGAGACTTGGGGCTTTTGAACCGGCCTGCGAACCGACCAGTTGACTTCTCGTGAGCTCCAAGCTGCGTCCGGGTGGTGCACGCGTGCATCACCCGATCGGTTGAAGATGATCAACCGATCGGGTGAGGGGCTGAAATATGCTATCTTCGTCATTTGACCCCCTGGATCACGCGTGACTCCTCCCGTTGCTCCGGGGACTTGCGATATCATCGTTTTATGCCCCATATGCCAGTAAACCCCTGCAAAATACGGAAAACACGGAAAAGTGAAAGAAAACAAGAAAACACGAGAAAACGAATATAAGACGGCGGTAAAATACGGAAAAACACGGAAGAAAATGTGCGTAAATATATGAAATATAAACGCACGTCATTAATGGACATGAGAATGCCCACTGACCGAACCCGGGTAGTCCGACGTATCATCCTGGGCACCCACCGGAATATCGGGCCCATGAGACGCTGGTATCACTCTTAGAGGTAACGTCTCACCACTAGACCCTAATTCCGATCGTTATCCTATCCGTCGGCCATATTAGCGAGAATCACATGATAGGGTGAAAACCGAAGTCCCAGGTTTCCTCTATTATTGTTTAACCCCTTACCTACGATTCGTTACAAACCATCATTCGATTCGGGCTAGCTCACCCCTAGGGTGAATCCGTTCCTATCTGACACAAGCACAACCACACCTCCCTGTGTTCGACCCCCAAGCCACAGTACAACACCGTGCACTTGCGGTTATAAATATTTAAATCTCACGCCCCCAATCACATATTATTGCACACTTGCATGCACGCACAAAGCGTGGGGACGGCAAGCTTTATGGCGCCGTTACCGGGGAGGCAACGTGCTTGTTATTTTTGGATCTTTAGAACCCGTGAGTCTGGCTCACATCTCTATCTCGCGATAATTTTCGCATTCTTATTTTTTGTTTTTATTTTCTTATTTTTATTTTCTATTTTATCTGTTTCTTTCCCACTTTTTGCTTCACGGGTGTTTGTTGTTTTTAATGCGCAGGAACACAAGGAGTCTTGACGACTTGATTAATGTTGATCCTAAGATAAACGCCACCCTAAGGCGTCTGGCCGCAGAGAAGAGAAGAAGAGAAGAGCCTGAAATCATGGGGGAGAACACCCCACCTCACAAGTCCATGCTGGAATACTCGATGCCATCCATCGAGTCCACCTCTGCCATCCGTCCTCCTGCTATTACGGCGCAGAGCTTCGAGCTCAAGCCGTCTTTAGTGACATGGATCCAGCAGGATCAATTCTCTGGGGCACCCATGGAGAGCCCCATCGAACATCTGGACTCCTTCCTCGAGAAATGTGACACCTTTCGGATAAATGGTGTCACGACTGAAGCGATCTGTCTGAAGCTATTCCCTTTCTCTCTGCAGGCTAAGGCCAAGCTGTGGCTTAGGGGGAAGGACCCGAACACCTTCAACACTTGGGAGAAGATCTCGAATGCATTCTTGACTAAGTTCTTTCCTCTGGGGAAGACCATGAAGCTGAGGAGTGAGATCTCCTCCTTCTCCCAAGCCAGCCATGAGTCCCTACATGAAGCTTGGACAAGATTTAAAGAGATGCAGCGAAGATGCCCTCATCACGAGCTTCCCAAGTGGCAGATAATTAATCTGTTCTACAACGGATTGAGGGATGACTTGAAATCTTCCATGGACGCCGCGGCTGGGGGGTCCTTTATGTCTAGGAGTGTAGAAGATGCCGGACAAATTCTTGAAAACATGGCATCGAACAATGAGCGGTGGTGTGACGAGAGAGCAACACCTAGATCTGAGGGTATCCACAGGGTCGAGGACGTCGACAAATTATCCAGTAAGTTTGACTTGCTGTCGACCCAGATCTCAGCGCTGATGGTAGGAGCCGATGGTACAGGTAGACAACATATTGCGGCGGTGGAATCCGAAGTCATGGGGGACTTTGAGGGTGGTGACATCTCACCACCGTTGGACCAAGCGAGCGCACTATTCTACAATCCTATGGGAAATGCGCCGTATCCACCACGGACTAGCCCCAATCCGGCCTACTCTCCAAACAACCGGAACCATCCCAACCTTAGCTATCGGGCACCGTATCAGCAGCCTCCTCCTCAGCAACAGAAGCAGCTAGTATATCAGCCGCCTAAGCAACTGCAGCAGTAGTTTCTACAGCAGCAGCAGTTTCAACAGCAGCAGCCCCCACAACAGTATCAGCATTATCCCCCAAGGAACCAACAGCCCATTCAGCAGCAGTATGGCTAGCAGAGGGCCATATCTCCGGTTGAGTCCCTCTTGACTCAATAGATCACCAACCAGGAGGAGATAAATTTGAAGCTGGAAATGGGGCCAAGGGCTCTCACTGACCAAGTAACCCAGCTGGGGTTACAGGTGGCGAACCTTCAAAGGTCGCAAAATCTATTGCCACCACAACCGGAAGTGAACCCGAGGGGAGCAAACCAGACGTTGGCACTCACGCACGAGCATGCGAATGTGTCCGCTATCATCTTGAGGAGCTGAACACAAACCCCCACGAGAGTGCCTGCCAAGGAACCGGAAGCACAGTTGGTCATAGAGCGACCAATTGAAAAATCCAACGACAACGGTGTTTCGTCGCCAAAAACTACGACTCCGGAGGGAGTCCCCGAAGAGGAGAAGAAAAAGGACGATGAAGGGAGCCTAAAAGTATTCAATCCGTTGTGCCTTTTCCACAATGGCTAGCCCAAGCCAAGATAGACGAGAAGTATGGCAAATTCTTTGCCATAGTCAAGGACTTAAGCTTGCAGATCCTATTCCTCGAAGCTATCGAGACGATTCCCTCCTACGCAAAATTTTTGAAGGATTTGGTGACAAGAGGGTCCAGAAAGGAGAAGGTCGTATTAACAGTGGAATGCAACGCTCTCATTCAAAGAGCAAATCCGCCTAAGCTTAAAGACCCGGGGAGCTTCTCTATCCCTTGTGCGATCGAGGAGGTAAAGATCCATCGCGCGCTCGTCGATCTTGGAGCGAGCGTCAGTTTAATGCCCCTTTCACTATATAGGAGGATAGGGATGGGCGACTTGGAGCCCACCGGTATGACCCTACAGCTTGCAGACCGATCGGTCAAATATTCGGTGGGGGTAGTAGATGACATACCTGTCAACGTAAGTGGGGTGCATGTGCCAGTGGACTTCATCGTTATGGACATGCCTGAAGATACGCATACCCCCATCATCCTTGGACGGCCTTTCATGGCCATTACCGGCGTTTTAATAGATGTGAAGAAGGGGAAGCTTTCCCTTAACGTCGGCAACGAAAAAGTCGAGTTTGATTTAGGGTTGTCAATGAAGCACCCCAATCCCCCGGATGATCCAGGATGCAATATGCTGGACATAGAAGAAGAGAGAGTTGTGGAAGCCGCGGCCTGGGAAATTCTTTCAAGGAGTCCCTCCGACAGTTTAGGGAACCTCGAAGAACGTGACGGCCTGAAGAAAGATAATGCTGTTGAGAAAGAGGGTATGTCACATACGGCCCCCCGGATTCCAAAAGTCTCCTCCGACAAGGAGAAAAGGGAAAGAGCCCATGGGGCTCACTGGGGACGAGATCCGGATCTTGAAGCGAGTGGCGGTAGACGCCAATATAAGGGAGAAGCCACCGGATCCCGTCAACGAAGGGAGAGTAGTCGAGCAAGTCCACTTGTCACCGCCGGCGACACCAAAGTCCACCAACTCTGAATCTGAAGCGATGCCAATCTTAGGGCATCACCCCCGTCCACCATGAAGATCACCTACGGGCGTCGAGCAAACGACGTTAAACAAAAGCGCTTTATGGGAGTCAACCCATGCTCTAAACTTTCATCTTAGTTTTTAGGATTATTTTTAGCTTTATTTCTATTATTTTAATAAATAAATCCAGCCGCGGGAACCTCCATCGAGAGACTTAGGCTATTTGTGAATTTTTTGCAGGAAACAAGCCCTCACCCGATCGGGTGACCAGTCAACCGTCGGGTGAGACGTATCAGACAATGGCCGTATCTGTTCTCCAACGAACCGGTCGGGTGAAGCAATGTGAGACCGGGTGGCAGACCGTGTGAGCTGGGCCGAAGTCTTGGAAAATTTTGGGAGTTGATCAACCGATCGGGTGATACGAAGCGTGGTGGGGTGACCGATCGGGTGAGCTATACTGAATTCTCGGGAAAAATTGTGAAGCGGCCAACTGATCGGTTGAGTTCTCAACCGATCGGTTCGCCTGTAGCATCTTTTTAGCAACTTTTTTCGACCTAATTGTCAACCGATCGGGTGACCTTTCACCCGATCGGTTCGACTTAAACCCCATAAATACCCGCCCTCCCCCGTTCATCTCCCACTTCACCCGACTTCGATTTTCTCGCCGTTTCGACTCCCTCGTCCCCCAATCGGCAACGATACTCCCTCAACCGACCACAAACCCCCTTAGATCCTTCCCTCCACTCTCCCTCTCCTTCCCCCCATCGATTTCCCTCTCTCCATTTTCTTTTTTACCACCACAAAAACCCTAATTTTCGCACTTCCCCCCATTTTCGAAATTTGCTGAAAAAGGCGTTGCGGCTTCACACTTCTTCCCATTGTATTGTGTTGGGTCACCTACGAGCAAGGATCTTCGTCTCGACTGGGTAACTTTGCTCCTTAGCTCAATTTTAAATTTTGCCCTAGTTTAACTATTTTACTCGATCGCCTGTGTTAGTGTGCATTCATCGCATTTTGCATTCACTCACGTGCGCGCGCACACACACACACATACACATGGTCCAGGATCAGGATAGGGGTAAGGGTATCATGCGAGAGGAAGGGTCGTCTCGCAAGAGACGGAAGACTACACGTCCACCACACTCACCCCATCCTCCTGCACAGCCTGCACAACCCCAACCCCAACCTGTCATCCCTGCTGAGGACCCACTGATGGACCCGCGTGGCTACCGCTTTAGGAATCAAGAGGACAAGGATTTTTATCATAGACTTGATGCACGGGGCATCTATCGACCAAATTAGCCCATACCCAAACGCTTATCGATCTCGGTGTCTTCACCGAGGTCGAGACTCTCTAATTTAGGTTGGCTAGCTTTCCTAAACGCCACCACGGTGTCCTACCCCTCCCTCACACTCGAATTTTTATCCACCCTTGTCTGTGAGTCGGGGTTGATCATCATCTTTTGCGTCCGTAACAGAACCATTCGCACTGACCTGAACGCCATTAATTACATCTTTGGTTTCCCCATCCTTGGGGACGACGCTATCCGTCCCTACGGGTATCCCCCCGAATTTGACATCGATCAGTTTTGGTTCCGCCTCACCCTACACGCTCGCTATCCACAAGGTAAGGCCAAGGCCTCCTCCATCATTCACCCCATCTTCCGTCTGGCCCACCGAATCATTTCTTGCACGTTTTTCCCCAGGGATGAGTCAGGTACCGTGACCATCCCTGATCTTTTCATTTTATGGGCCATGACCTTTCCTTTTGTCCGCGGGGATGACGGGATTTCTTTTAGGGCCCCTATCGTTCCCGTCCATGCTGGTGCTTGGCTTGTTTCCAAGCTTCTTGAGATTAGCCGTGCCTGCAAGGGCAAGCTTTGCTGCGGGGGCCTTATCATGATCATAGCTTCAGCTCCCCAGTTTAACATTGTCATCCCCCGAGATCTTCCTACTGCCGTAGAACCCTCACGTCTAGATCTAGATGTCCTGCGGCATATTCACATGATTAAGCCCTGCCCCGATGGCCGTTTCACCTTCCATTACGGGCACCCCCCCAGCTCCCTATACCATTCTACCCAACCCCGCTCGCATGACCATCCAGCTTGTGGCAGACTGAACTTTCCCACCTGATCCTGAGTTTCTTGGGGGGTTGTGTCTTCCATTTATCCCGGGCGCACCCAGACCACCTTCCCCTGCCGCCCATTTAGGCTAGCAGGACAACCCTGCGCACCGTGAAGACCCTGGGGCTGGGCCTAGTAGTGTCTTCCCGGCCTCTGTTCCCACCACGACCGTCACCACCTCTCCGGTCCGCACGACCACCACCTCCACCGTTCGTCGAGCCGCTTCTACTCGCCTCCGTCTTAAGGCTGAGTTAGCTGTGTTGCATGCTGACGCATCTTCCTCCACCTCCTCGGTCCCATCCTCTTCCATCGTCACTCACCCACATTTCCTCGCGCTTGAGACGGACGTGGCCACCATCCTCCGCATTCTCACTCACGTCCACAGACCACCTCCTCCCACACCACACCCCTCACCCCCACCTTCACCCCCTCGACGCTTTTCCCCTCCACCATCAGATTCTTCACCTTCACCATCACCCAGTAGGCGAACATCCCCTCCTCCCACCGTTTCCATTCCCTCCACTTCTGTCACTCCATATGTGCGCTGCAAGAAATTGCAGGTGCGATCGCGATCACTTCCCCCACCATCCTCTTCAGTCGCCGTATCCACCCCCTCTACCACTGTATCCACCCCATCTACCACAGCGTTGGTTGCCCTTTCACTCCCACTCACCATCACCACCACCACTCCACCCATCATTCACACGTCACACCCACCGATCCATCACCCCGACCACTTTCTCCACTTCTCCGCACACCAGTCACCTCTCCCGCCCACTCCCCCGCATCTCCCACATCTTCCACCGTGGAGGATGAGGATGATTCCTCTCCTGCTTTTTGATTCCATTTTGTTTTCTGACCTACCCCTTGCATATCTCTGCATTTTCATGACCACATCATATCTCTAGCATTGTCACGTCTAGCTTGGGGGGAAGTCAATTTTTTCTGTATTTTGTCGTGTGATGTTTTCTATGTGTGTTTGTTTATATATGTTGTGTTGTGTGATCTTCCATTTTTATTTTCTGTTTATATGTCGTGTGGTGTGATTTTCTTTATTTTCCTTTTTTGTATGTGTGTTTTTCTTGTTTTTCATTTCTTTTTGAGTCGGTGCATATTCCCCCCCCCCCCCCCATTTTCATTGCCCTGCCGTATTCACGTTTATTGCATTGAGGGCAATGCAAGTTTCATCTTGGGGGAGTCGTACTTCGTGCGTCATTTGCATCTTTTTCTTAGTTTTTGAATCGTTTTCATCGTATTTTTCTTTTTTTTCTTTTCTTCTTTTGATCTCTTTTTCCTAGAGATGACCCCTATGATGAATTGCCACTAAAATCACACACACACACACACACACACACACACACCTAGCATGGCTTCGATTTTCACTTTCACTAACCCTAGGAAGCCGAGTCCTCTTGCATTTCATGCATCGTGGGTCCACTTGCTTTTATGTGAGTCGTGTGTCGTGCTTAGCTGTTTGGTGTGCTTCTACTTTGTGATTGTGTTTTATATACCTGTCCAGAAATGACCCCTAGATTATCATGCTTCGATTTGAATATGCAGTATTTGCTTCTCCTATCTGCTTCTATACGCATGATTATATATATATATATATATATATATATATATATATATCGTATGCTTCATTTCGCATGTGTCGGGATTCCACAATTAGGACTATGATAACCCATTTAGCATATGCTCTGATTAGCAAAAATATCTCCTTTGCCCAAGTGTTTAGAATCCGATTTCTTTTTTATTTTACTTGGTGCAAATCCCCTCGTCGTGTATCGTTCTCCCACTTGGGAGAGTACACACATGTATATACCCCAAAAGCCCAAAAATCCAAAAAAAAAGAGAAAAG
The DNA here is from genome assembly GCA_030789695.1 of Scilla litardierei. Lineage (NCBI taxonomy): Eukaryota > Viridiplantae > Streptophyta > Magnoliopsida > Asparagales > Asparagaceae > Scilla > Scilla litardierei. The sequence continues at coordinate 47,534,397 of CM061132.1, read as the reverse complement.
AAAAACCCAAAAAGAAAAGAAAAGAGAAGAGAAGAGAAAAGAAAAAAATATATATGTACAGCCAAACCCCCAAAAAAAAAAATTTGCGTGTGAATATTTCCATACCTATCGAGAATAAAGGGAAGGCGAGAGTTTGCACCGAGTATTCTTCTCCACATCATCTCAACCTCCATTGTTTTCGAAAACACTTGGAATAGGGACTTTCTAGCTATTACCTAGGCGATAGTGAGGTGATTTACTAGTTCCTAGCTGTGGAGTCCCCGATGCATGATACGTTTCGATTCTTACTCTTCTCATGCTTGCTTGAGCCATATATTCGCCGCTTCTTCTAAATCGAATCGATATTTGGGACATTTCTTGGATTTGTGTATATGGAGCTTATGGCACAATGTAGATAGCGACACCGTCTGCTAGCACACGACCACACTCACTCGTGCTTCATCGCGTGGGCCCACGGCACTTGTCTGGACTCGTTTTCTTCAGTTTAGTGTGGTGATTTGTCGTTTGCTCGCTTTGTGTGGCGTTTTTGATTTTGTTGGCCCTGACGGGCGATTTAGGATTTAGAGTTCTATTTTTTCTCTTTTTCTCTCTATTTTCTCCCTCCAAGCTCCTACTCTCACTCGTCTTCCTCGAGGACGAGGACGGTTCAGCTTGGGGGATTTTGACGTGTGTGTATATTTTATATATCCATGCACGTCTTCTTTGTGTTTTTCCTTTATTTTCAGCCGTCTCTATCCATTTTCTCGTGTTTTCTCGTTTTCTTTCACTTTTCCGTGTTTTTGTGTGTTTGCAGGAGTTTGCCAGCATAGGGGACACATAACGAAGATATCGTAAGTCCCCGGAGCAACGGGAGGAGTCACGCATGATCCAGGGGGTCAAACGACGAAGATCGCCATCTTTCATCCCCCACCCGATCGGTTGGACACAGCCAACCGATCGGGTGATGCACGCGTGCACGACCCGGACAGCCGCTAAAGCGATGTGAGCATCAACCGACCAGGACAGAGACCGGTTCAGCTCAACAATCCTCTTGGGAAATTGAAGCCGAATTCCAACCGATCGGGTGATCTTCACCCGATCGGTTCATCTGTAGCCGATTCCCCAAAGACACGACACAAAGAGCTCACCCGGCCGCCAGCTGACCGTGCCAAAACATCGCAACTTACTGTCTTTTGGGCGATAATTCCAACCGATCGGTTGATTTATCAACCGATCGGTTTACCTGATGAGCTCAAGATCCAAACGACGAGCAGCTTCCGCCAACCGATCGTGTCACCTGACCGGGTGAAATTCTGAAGTGCGCTACCGAAGAACGCAGCAGCTCACCTGATCGGTTGATTCTTCAACCGATCGGGTGACGTCTTTTTCTATAAATAGAAGCCCTAGGTTTCCAGAAACGGGGCTGTTGTTATTTTTTACTATTTTTCTCTCTTGTGACGGCTGTAATTTTCCAGTTATTTGTAAGTGTTCCGATCTTTACCAAAATTTGATATTATCTTAATAGCATTGCTACTGTTGTATTTCAATCGCCTGATTATGTTTTTGACGGTCAATTTTCATTTAGATCGCTTTTTAGCTAATATGTGTGAGTAGTTTCCCAATCTGGGATTTTGGTGGAAACCCCTTCGTAGGTTCTCCCTAATGCATCTATAGAACTAGGAAATCGATAGGGAATAGGAATCTATTGGTTACGCGGGGTGTTTCATTGTCATCGGCGGGAAAAAGACCGCATTTGACCGTTGGGACAAGGGGGAATAAACTTGGCGGTTGACTCCCTAGCCATAGCTCATGCCCTTAGCGTAGACATCGAATCCTAGCACGTGGGAACGACAGGATGAGATGTTGGGAGTTATCATTGTGAGCTTAGTGCTCCCAGAGTCGGTCAGTGTTAATGGACATGGGAATGCCCACTGACCGAACCCGGGTAGTCCGGCGTATCATCCTGGGCACCGACCGGAATATCTGGCCCATGGGACGCGGGTATCACTCTTAGATGCAACCTCTCACCAGTAGACCTTAATTCCGATCATTATCCTATTCGTCGGCCGTATTAGCGAGAATCACATGATAGGGTGGTAACCGAAGTCCCATGTTTCCTCTATTATTGTTTAACCCCTTACCTACGATTCATGACAAACCATCATTCGATTCGGGCTAGCTCACCCCTAGGGTGAATCGGTTCCTATCTGACACAAGCACAACCACGCCTCCCTGTGTTCGACCCCCAAGCCACACTACAACACCGTGCGCTTGCGGTTATAAATATTTAAATCTCGCGTCCCTAATCACATATTATTGCACACTTGCATGCACGCACAAAGCGTGGGGACGTCACAGCGCAGGCACGCGCAATTGAAAGCAGCGGGTCGGGAGCCTGAAACCCGACCCGCAAGGCCCATGTGCATTCCTGCAATGCGAATTGGGGGCTATTTTTGCATCTGCTTCGATTTTGAGGGGGGATTGCACCAGCTACTATTCCATTGGGGGTTTTAGACCCCCCATCTTCGTCCTCAAGGGCTAGGGCTAGGTTTTTGAGCCATTGGAGGCTAGGAGAGCTTGGAGGAGCTTCAAGAAAGGGGAAAGCTTGGATTTCTAGGGCTTCTATTGGTGATCTCTCTCCTCTATTGTAACATTTAGATTTAATGCTTTGTATGAATATTATAGAATGGTTGTTGGATGAGAGTGAGAATCATTTAACAATTGTTTGATTATTGGCTTGAAATGAATGCTACTTGTTTTTCATTTATGATTATCAACTTGTTTCATTATGAAGGCCTAGAGCCATTTGTGTGTGGATTGGGATTAATTAGGGCTTGTGTGTTTGATTAGTAATTGATCATTCCTTGCATTTAATGGACCGATTAGGGCTTGTGTGTTTTATTAGTAATTGGATTGGGATTAATTAAGGCTTGTGTGTTTGATTAGTAATTGCTCATTCCTTGGATTAATTAGGTCTTGTGTGTTTGATTAGTAATTTCTATAATCTTCTAATGTGGATTCTAGCTCTTCAATTTCCTCTTGCATGCCTTTACAAATAATTAGAAGTTCAGCTTTACTTCCAGATTTTACCTGATCATCTTTTGCCATGAGGCAAGTGGAAGAGTGTGTGCAATCCTCATTCTCGTCCTCACTATCCATGTCCCACGTTCACACCACAGCTTTTCCTTTCTTCTCTGTAATATTAGCTGTGTCTTGTGGGAAATCCTTTATAACATGTCCCTGCTTTTTACATTTAAAACATTTAACTTTATTAATAGCAGTCTGTTCAGATAAATTTCTAAAAGGATTGTAATGGTTAAAGCGATTAAACCTTTGTTGCATGTCCTCTTCCTTGAGGAGTCTTGATGTATCTTCTAAAGCCTCTGACCATCAACGTTATCTCCTCCTCCTCATCGTCATCTTCACTAGCTTGAAGAGCTAGTGGCTTTGTAGCTTTCTCCTTCTCATCTGGTTTCTTTCTAGTCTCGATATTCTACAGCTCAAGCTCGTGAGACATTAAGTTACCTATAAAGTCATCCACTCTCATCTGCGATAGATATTTCACTTCTTGGATGGCAGTGACCTTAGGCCTGAAAGATCTTGGCAGTGCCCTTAAGATTTTTTTTACCTGTTCAAGGCTAGAATATGGCTTACCGAGGGAGCTAGACTTGTAGAAGATGTTGGTGAACCTCGCAAACATCTCTGTATGGACTCTGACGGTAGCATACGGAATCTCTCGTACTCTATGCTCAGAAGTGCAAGTCTAGACTCATTCACCTGTGACGTTCCCTCGTGCGTCGCCTCCTGTGTATGCCATATTTCCTGTGCAGTTTGGTAATGTGAGATATGATTAAATTCATATTTATCAAGAGTGCATATAAGAGCATTCATAACTTTTCCATTTAAAGAATATAATTTTCAATCATTATCGTCACACTTATCTTCAGGTTTAAGCATATCAATATTTTCAATTTTACTAACAGGTGGCTTATAACCTTTCTCAACAATGTGCCAAACTTTATAATCAACAGATATCAAGTAGATTTTCATCCTAGATTTCCAATAAGCATAATCTACTCCATTAAATTTTGGGGGTCTTGATATGGACTGACCTTCAGAAAAAGCACAATCAATAGAGTTATTCATGGCCAGTCTAGGCTAGATCCTATAACCTGCTCTGATACCACTTGTTGGATCTGGATCTAAGCCTAGAGGGATGGTGAATAGGCTAATCAAAATTCTCGTGCAACCCACGAGATATCACACGCAGTTATGAACACAAGCAGGGTAAATAATAATCAGACACAGATGCACAGCAGATTTACCCTGGTTCGATCGATCACCACGACCTACGTCCAGCCCCCGAAAGCAAATATTATATTAATAGTGTACAGGCACAACCTTAATAGCTAGAGAACCAACGTCTCTACACTCACCGGGCTCAGTACCCCCACTTACCATGTTCAACACTATCAGTCCTAATATATGCTCTCACTTGATGACACCCGTCAAGTTCCTCTTGTCTAGACCACCACTAAACAATATCCCAACGTAAAAGTTTTCCCTACGGAGATCAAACAATACTACACAAAAATAATAATAATAGTTTAGAAAGATCAGTTTTGTGTAGCCATCGTCGGCTTTGTTAATCAGCACGGGCCAGCTCTCGTCTGGCAAGATGTAGTCGTCTCATCTTCAGCAACTCAAGTTGCATGCTTGGCCCTCTCCTCGGATGATGTTCTCGACTAGGCCTTCCCTTTGATGTTGCGGCTTGATGGTACTATGATGCAGGGTTTAGCAAGCAAGCTTTGCGGCTGATGTCTCTTGGCACGTGAGCAACTTCTTGGGTCAGCACATAGCTCCTTTGGTCAGCATTCTTCAAGTTGTGGTTGCTCCTTGATGGTGTAGGCAGGCTGTCTCTTGTATAAATAGCCTGAAAAACAAAAATAGGTGATCTATCAGTATTCTCACCAACTCAACAAAAGTAAATGGTAAGCATTAAATCTCAATTAATTGCCCCAGCTTCCACTTCCACTCTGTCTCTTTCGTTTCAAAACTTTTGATTGGCTTTCCTTCAATATTTTGAGTGCACTGCTCTTAATTTTTATGCACAACAAACTTTGAGTGCACTCTCTCTGAATTTGTATCCAGGGTGTTTATTTGTATTGCTCCCTTCTCCAACAACGTAATTTGCGGCTTGTATGAGTTGAGATTAAAGTTGAGGCTGTCGATGGTTTCTACGATCAACAGCAAGATGAAGGTGTCTCTCCTCTTCTAATCAATGAGTGCTCGATGGTGTCTTGGCTGGTCGATGATGATGTGGATGCGGAGGCATCAAAGCACAGTAGCGAGAAGAGATGGTTCTATTGGAATTTCATAATTCCATATTTCTATTCCCATATGGTTTTGATATGACAAACAGATTCAGTGCTACTAACTCGATCTGTGTAGATACAAATACATGCTGAGTTCCACACATTCAGATATCTTCATGCATATTTAAACGGATATATCATAGTTCATGAAGCTGGAAAGGCAAAGGCACCTTACATCCACGACTTGGATATATAATCACTTGATAAGGATCCCCTGCAAAGAAGCTTCTCAGATTCAGTTGCAGATGCAGTCTTATCTACGGCTTTTATGTAATCAATGTAAAATTTACTTTTTTAGAGTTACAAAGCCTTGTGATACTATATATTAGTCTCCTAGGTTCCATTACTCAAAATTCTACACTTCCCAATTTCGAAAATTATTACCCAGAAAATTGGCAGCAAAATTGGTCGACCAATTTTAAACCTTCGAATTTTACTATGGGATTTCTTGAGCAAACTTCTTTAACAATGTAGATTCTGAAACTGCCTTCCAACGGTCAAAATTCCTTCTCTAAATTTTGGTCGACCAATTTTATTTTTTGGTCGACCAAACACAAAACTAGCCGTTTGAAGCCCAAATTTTCAGGAGCGGTTTATGACCGTTTCCCAACGTCATTAACACTTCTCAACCGTCACAAAACATTATAAATAGAGGGGTAGACCCTCTCTTTCACTACACACACTTTCCTCTTCTTTACTTCTATTTTTGTTGAAATCAAGCCTCTGAATTTCTTAAGCATTTGGCCATTAGTTGTTCTTTTCTTATTTGTAAGAAGAAATCATTAGATTTCTTTCTTCGTTTAAGAACGGAAGAACTTGGATTTCAACACTTTTTGGGAAAGTTGTTCTTTTCTTATTTGTAAGAAGAAATCATTATATTTCTCTCTTCGTTTAAGAACGGAAGAACTTCAATTGTGTTTCACCATTATATATCTTGAAACATTGAAGTTCCTTTTTAAAACAACAATCCTTTGAATTCATCTTTGATATTCATACCAAGGCTATAGGTGTTTTTCTATTTCATTATTTCTTTAACAAATTTGAATCTCTATTTATTGAGATTGTACAAAGTTTGAGACACGGGAAGTGTCGCCATTTTTGTAAGTTGGTGCTTGCGGGGCAAGTGATTATAGTGGATTGAAAATCTCTACTGGGAGTAGAGGACTGGACTAGGATCAGGAGGATCCGAACCAGCATACATCTCTGTGTTTGCGATTGCTTTATTTACATACTTGTCGTTTCATTTCTGTGCCATCTTTGCAAATATCAGTAACGTTTTATTTGCAACAGTTTTTATTATATAAACTATTCACCCCCCTTCTAGTGTATTGATCCCTACAGGCTAAAACTACAGGTATGAAAAACGTTTGGCAGCAAGGTGGCCTCCTTACGATGCAGCTGCTGCTTAGTCAGCGGGCTTGGTGGCTCATGGGGGCAGCGGTCGGCATCAGCTGATGTCTCTTGGAGAACTCATAGTGCGGGGTGCTTGTTGGGTTGGCGACAATGGATGACACTAGAGGAGCACGGTCGGCACTTGTGAAGGAGTGGTCGGTAAGGCACCCAGATGCATGGATCGGCAAGGAAGAGGATTTGCTTGGGTTATGTACTAGCGTGGGTCGACGATGGCTAGTGGAACATGCTGATGGCTTGTCGACAATGTGAAGTGTGCAGCAGTCTGTCGGTCAGCGATGTTGATTGCTTTTCTCTTGGTACTTTGAGGCTTGTTGATGATGTGAAGGGAAAGCTTGTTTGTATGTGGCTATAGGAGATGTCAATGATGCTTGAGACTGTAGGATGTAGCAAGGATGTCACACCCCGCTTCCCAAAACGTCGGAAGCGAAACGTGACTAAGGACCGCTTGGGCCGGAGCTGTGAAGCTCGGATCCAATAAGCGTCTGTAGGGGTACCATTTTAAAGATTTCAGGTTCTTGCATTTATAAAATTCGAAACAACAGAAAGTACAGGAAGGAGGTTGCATTCATTAATAATAATAGATAATATCCAGATAGTACAAAAGTCTAAAAAAAGGAGCCCAGCATGGCTACAACGCAGAAAAAGGACTAATGGTGCTACGCACCCAACCTAAAACAGAAAGCAAAATGGTGCGACGCACCTAAACTAGAAAGTGACTGAACCTCCAAAGTCAGCAACAAAGGAACCTCTAAGACTGGTCCTCACTCAGGTCGTACTCCTGATCAGCAATGCACTCCTGCTCCAAGTCCTCTAGTATCGGCTCCGGATCTACTAACCCTATCTCGGTACCTGACGTACAAACACCAAGAGAAAGTGGTTATACGTCAGGCGAAGTCTGCAAGTAAACGTGAGAAGACTCCACTGCAAGGTGTATAATATTTTAAGGTTAACATTTTAAAAGTTTTTTACATGATGATGATGCAAGAGCATGGCAGATATGTATATGTGCAAGAAAGTAAAGACAACGCTGAAAAGTAAACGTGACAGGCAATAGCCATAGCGTGTGCTACTGGCTACAAGACTAGACTATACGGGACAAGACAAGACAAGACTATACAAGACAAGTGTGTGTTACCAAGGGTTCACGCCTTACGGTTCGAGGGAGATCAGACCCTCTCCCCGTGCGCACGCTCAACCCTACCCAGCCCAAGTGCACAAGACAAGACATGACAAGGGATCACTCACTTACTTGGTGAGCGCCCTATTCGCCCGCAGGCTTATGTATCGTGACAAGGGTTCACTCTCTTAGCTTGAAGAGTGCCTTAATCGCCCACAGGCTTATCCATTACCAATAGTGACAAGGGATCACTCTCTCTAGGTTGGAGAGTGCCCTATTAGCCCGTAGGCTTATCCGTTTCCAATCGTGACAATGGATCAGTGCCCTATTCACCCACAGGCTTATGCAATACATGACACGACACGACAAGATGAGTATGGATGAGAGTTGTTCATTCTAGGGGGTCCACACGCATGCACACACATATAGAACCTATGGTAGCAGTTGCTGTTGATTCTAGGGGGTCCACACACATGCACACACAGATAAAACCTATGGTAGCAGTTGTTGTTGTTGATTCTAGGGGGTCCACACACACAGATAAACCTATGGTGTCAGTTGTTGTTGGTGTGCCTAGACTTCAGTTGTTGGTGTGACTGGACTTCGTCCTCAAGTCCAGGCTGTAGTGGGGTGTCCCAGACGCTATCATTTCACGTCTGATTCTCTTGTTATTACTTGTTACAGTTTAAGGGAGACAATGGCCTAAACGTGGCCGAAACTGCGCAAGTGAACACACTTGCCTGAGGTGGCAAACGGTACGTCCATCGGGAGCGCCTCGTCGAGTCGGAGCGTCGGTAAGGGATCGTCTGAAACGAGTCAAGCGACGGTGTCAGGTCACTCTCATTGTTAATCATATTAAGGTAAGTTTCTAAGTTAAACGTGGCTACCCTAACAGTCTCATGTCAAGATGTCCGTTCATCCTATCCGACGATTCTATCCTAGGTGCACAGTCAAATCAGTCTGATCGTCAATCTACGGTTCCACATCGTTTTAAAGGAGCAGAAAGTAAATTTAGTTACTTTAGTGGTCAATTTTAGTTAGGTTTTGAATGACGTAACGTGTGGGTTTCTATGAGTAGCAGGACACCAACCTAGTATGACGACAACACGTAGATCCGTCATCGGATCTGGAAACGGCAACGGATCGTGTCACCTCCGTTCCAAGAACATCCCGTCACTGGTCCTTGGTGGTAGAAATGAAAGTCACGGTTTATCTGCATCATTAAAATTCGCGCTATCAAGCCATTAGAATTAAATCCACTTAAAACACTTTCATCTAGTGTTATATACTATTAATATATACATATTAACATATATAACTAGGCTTACTCATATACTTATAAGCATGTTGTTAACACCCAATATAAACTTTATAGTTCATATTTGTTTAATATAACATGTATGTATATAAATTGCCAACTTGTTTGCAAAAATATATATATGTAATATTAAACATAATAAATCATTCCATTTGCTTATAGGAACGTATTGAAAGTAATACATCCTAACATTTACTGTTCAAACCAACGACACTCACAGTTCATTATTCAAGTTGCCATTTTGTGTTCGTTATGCGGCAGCGACGAGACAAAGGCGAGGCCGGTGGCTTGCAGTTTTCTGGAGGGAGTTGGCCTGGGCGCTTGGGTTGCTCGAAGGAATGCGCGCAGCTAGGTTAGTGGCTGTCTGCGCCGGAGAAGGGGACGCCTGGGATAAGGGGAGAGTTCGCCGGCCTGGGGGATATGTAGAGTTTTCGCGCGGATGAGGAGATGGGATGGATGACAGGTGGTGGATTGCGCGTGGGGGAGACGTCGGACTGGATCGAAGGAGAGTGGATCTTGCGGCCTGGGCGGTGGAGGTGAGTCGACGGCCAGGTGAGGGGGAGATGGGATTGATAGGAAGGGAGGAGGGCCGGCAGTCAAGTGAACCGCGCCGTGGAGCCGGGAGCTGGAGAGACCGGTGCCTGGGGTTCTGGAAGGCGGCACGCGGAGGAGGAACAGCCTGGTGCGGAAGAGGGGAACAGCGCGCAAGCACGACGCTGTCGCTGGGGGTTGCCGGCGTCAGGAAAAGAAGGCCTACGGGCTGGGAGAGCAGGGCGCCGGGAGGGTTCGATAGGGGAGAAAGAACATAAAGCCGCATGGGGATCTTTTTTTGAGCGATTTGAAAGTTTGGAGGGCTCTCGGGTTTGTGATAAGAGCAGGGGAGTATGTCTGCACGTGAGCCTAGGGAAATTGTTTTGGTTTTTTAAAAAGTTGTATGGTTGCTGTAGTTTTCGTAGGGAGAAGTTAGAGGGAGAGAGAGAATAGGGGAAAGTTGTTTGGATATGATAGGATATTAACAGTTCAAGATTCGGGTAAGGTCAGAATATAATAGGTTAGGATAAGCTTAAAAAATAGGATCTGGTTTTAACCAGTTGGTTGATTTGATTTGATTTCCTTTTAAATAAAAACCATGCAGTATTAGGTTATAAAATAATAGTTAGTTTAGGTTTGGATTTTTAGAAATTGGTAATTATAAGCTTGTTTTAAACGTACAGAACTTTCAAATGGTAAAATTTTATAAAAAGATATTATAAAAATTAATAATGAGTTATAGTAGATTGGTCCTCGACGTCCAAATATTACAAAGAAAATACCGGGGCGCTCGCGCCTCCGAGAGGATCACGAAAACGGGGTTCAATTGCGCGTCCGAGCTACGGTGTATAATAATAAATTATCAAGTACGAAAATTACGCCTACGAAACAAGATACGCGCTAAAATACGTGCGATCAGAAAGTGACCGTTACAAAGGAACTTAGCTTGCGGCAGGTAGGATATTTTTTCTTGGTATTTTGCTTGTAGCCGCAAGGAAAGGGTGTTGATGCTAGGGTTCTGGGCTGACCTCCCTTCTCCTTTTTATTTGTGTTTTTGGCCACTTCTATTTAGTGTATGCCGCAGATTTTCCATTACTTGAGATGTTCCCTTAAATGGGAGATGCTAGGGGGTTTTAAGATGGGTGCAGCCAAGGAGATATGGCATGAGGAGAATCCTATTAGGGATAGGAATTAATATGGGTTTGAGATTTGAATATGATTTGATTCAACTCAATTGGAGTTCAAATATTGCTAGGAGTTGAAATGGGTTCTAGTCCAATCTCCAAGAGATTTGATATGAGATCTCTCCTCATCTCTCTCCCATCTTTCAACTTGCTTTATGAATAGCAATTCCTCCATCGAGTTGACTTAGTCTCACTTTGACGAATTACATTCTCGCCACTCCTGCAAGTACTTAACACACACGTTAAATAGTTCGTACGTGTTTATCGTCATCAAACTAGAGGTCCTAGATCGTTGCATCCAACAAGGCGGTCCCGCAATCCAAAAGAGCAGAATCGTCTCTCTTGATTGGAAATACGATCTGAAAGCTCCTCTGCAGAACAATCAAATGGGGCTTGAGGCGATCCACTTTCCAGTAAAAGTGATCTGAATTCTTCAGGAATATCCTCAGCCAGAGGCACGGGAGGGAACATGCCCCCCAAGGCTAGGAATCCTGATGCAGAAGGGACTCCAAAGGAGGTCGGGCTTCCCCTGAATCTCCCTCTAAAAGAGCTCCCTGCTCCTGCTCGTGAAGATGTGCCTCACCACGCAATTGGCTCACATCTAAAGGCGTAGGCCGACCCACGGCATCAGTCGATCCAGATGGCTCCGAGTCACTAAGAAGATTGTTCCCTCATTTTCTTCCCCTCAACTGCAACCACCTCAAATTCGGGGGGGGGGGGGGGGGGGGGGGGGGGGCTTTTCCTTTTTCTTCTGCTAGTGACGAGCTAGCTGAGGAGCCCCATAAGCGATAATGGGCAAATCATCTGAGGTTCATGCCACTACTTCCTCCAGAAGGGGCACTCGAGGAGTTAACATGCTCTCCTCAGCTTCTCTGATAAAAGCCTCGACCCCCTCCCTCAATGCTGGGTCCACTTGGTACTCTAGACCAACCATGCCTACAAGTAAAAAACATGTTAGGAAATAAAACGAAGATCGAACAGTTGATGGGTAAAATTGGATCGAACTTTCGTCCATACAGTCCGAAGCAGCACCAAGTCGGACCACAACCACTTCGTCTACCTTATACTCTCTGGCAGGTTTAACAATGCATCGGCATCTTCCTTCTCCGCTTCGGATAGATGCTTATCCTCGGCCAGACCTAAGTCAGGCACACCCCATCTGGTGCAAAAGCTCGCCTCGCATTAAAAGACCACGAATACAAACTCGTCTTTCCAATTTGAATTCGAGAAAGGGAGATCATGAAATAGCTTCCTACCTCGGCGGGCTGTTATCATGTACCAACCCGGATTCTTAAGCGGAGGAATCGAGAAGAAGTATTTTGAACAACCCCATCAATAGCTCAGCTTTCTTCATCTTGCACAGAGCGATGAAACCAACCAACGCACCTATGGCATTTGGCATCAGCTGACAAAAGGAAAGGTTCAATGTACTCAGTATGTAGCACATGAAAGGATGCATGGGGAATCGAAGCCCTCGTTGGAAGGCTTTGACATAAACACCAACCTCCCGATCCCCGTGATGATGAACCCTTTCATCCATCTCTGGCAACCGGATCTGGTAGTCGAGCCGGATATATTTTTTCTGGAATTCGGGGATTTGATCGGCTCCAACTTTGGATATTTAGTTGGCGATCAGGCTGGGCACCACGGCTTCCTCCTTATTCTTCTGCATGACAAAAATCGAGCTCCTCTTAGAGGCATGGACAGATGACGAAGCCATTTTAGAAAGGAGAAAATCTAAGTTGAGAACGATGAAGACAATTACCTCAACTTTTCCCTCCGGAACCATCTTATTTAGACAAGACGACCACAATGTGTTGAGACATGTGTCGGAGATTCGAGCCTCTTAGTATCTTGGATTTCGAACCAGCGAATTATCCAAATCAGCAAAGCGGATGTTTTGGAGCCTAAAACTCGATATTAATTCATCGACTGTCGTGCCCCATTATTGCAATGTAACATCGCTTGACCCTAATAGGCAAACTGTCTGAGGTCGAGCGACTGGAGCCATTGTTGAGTCATCAGGCCGACACTCGAGGGGGGCTCGATCGACGAGCGACTAAGACCTATAGGGCCCACGAAAGAAGCCTGAAGCTAACTCAGTCAAGGCACACATACCATTTACTTGTTGCACTCCCACTGACGTGCGTTTATATTTCATACATTTACACATGTTTTCTTCCGTTTTTTTCCGTATTTTACCGTCGTCTTTTATCCGTTTTCTCGTGTTTTCTTGTGTTTTCTTGTTTTCTTTCACTTTTCCGTATTTTCCGTGTTTTGCAGGAGTTTGCTGGCATTTGGGGCGTAAAACGATGATATCATGTGTCCCCGGAGCAACGGGAGGAGTCACGCGTGATCCAGGGGGTCAAACGACGAAGATTGCATCGTTCAGCCCCTCACCCGGTCGGTTGGTCATCTCCAACCGATCGGGTGAAGCACGCGTGCACCACCCGGACGCAGCTTGGAGCTCACGAGAAGTCACCCGGTCGGTTCAGTGACCGGGTCAAAAGCTCAAAGTCTCTGGAAATTCGAAGCTGATTTCCAACCGATCGGGTGACCTTCACCGGATCGGTTCACCTGTAGCTGAATTTCAACAGCCAAGACTCGAAGCTCCAACCGGTCTCCTCACCCGGTCCGCACCAAGATCCAACCTGTCGGCACCAAGATCCAACCGACCGCACCAAGTTCCAACTGACCGGTTCATACTGACCGGGTGAAACCCCCGCATTGCACTGTGATTTTGTGAAGCGGCTCACCTGACCGGTTGACTTGTCAACCGATCGGGTGATGTCGTTTTCTATAAATAGAACCCTAGGTTTCCCAGATTCGAGAGTTGGTTATTTTTTACTGTTTTCTTCATTTTGTGACGGCTGTAATTTTCCAGTTTTTATAAGTTTTCGGATCTTTGTAAAACTTTAGTATTATCTTAATTGCTTTACTACCATTGCATTTCTATTGTCTGATTATGATTTTGACGGTCCATTTTCATTTAGATCGTTTTTAATGAATATTTGTGAGTAGTTCCCAAATCTGGGATTTTGGCGGAAACCCCTTCGTGGGCTCTTCCCGATGCGTCCATATGGTTAGGAAATCGATAGGGATTAGGAATCTAACGGTTACGCGGGGTGTTTTATTGTCATTGGCGGGAAAAATACCGCCTTTGACCGTTGGGCCAAGGGGGAATAAACTTGGCGGTTGACTCCCTAGCCATAGCTCACGCCCTTAGCGTAGACGCTGAATCCTAGCGCGCGGGAGCGGTAGGATGAGACGTTGGGAGTTATCGTTGCGAGCTTAGTGCTCCCGGAGTCGATCAGTGTTAATGGACACGGGAGTGCCCACTGATCGAACCCGGGAAGTCCGGCGTATCATCCTGGGCACCGACCGGAATATCGGGCCCATGGGATGCCGGTACCACTTTTAGAGGCAACGTCTCACCATTAGACCCTAATTCCGATCGCCATCCTACCCGTAGGCCGTATCGGCGAGAGCCGCTCGTTGGGGTCGAAACCAGAGTCCCGGGGTTTTCTTCATATTGTCTATACCTTGCATTCATTTACCGTGACAACCCATTATCCGATCTGGGCTAGCTCGCCCACGGGGTGATTTTGGTCCTCTTTGACACAAGCACATCATAGCCTCCCTGTGTTCGACCCCCAAGCCACACTACAACATCGTGCGCTTGCGGTTACAAATATCTAAACCTCCACCGGGTCCCCCGGCCATTTGCGGCTTGCAAACCGGGGGCACGTCAAGTTTATGGTGCCGTTGCCGGGGAGGCAACGTGCTTGTTATTTTAGGATCTCATGAACCCTAGTTTCTAGCTCTTATCCCTACCTCGCGATAATTTTCGCATTCTTCTTTTTCCTTTTTATTTTCTTATTTTTATTTTTATTTTTATTTTTTATCTTATCTGTTTCTTTCCCACTTGTCGCTTCACGGGTGTTTGTTGTTTTTCATGCGCAGGAGTTCAAGACGTCTCGACGACTTGATCCCCGTTGATCCAGAGATAAACGCCACCCTTGAGCGTTTGGCCGTCGAGAAGCGAAGAAGAGAGGATCCTGAAGCCATGGGGGAGAACACCCCGCCTCACAAGTTCCTGTTGAAGTACTCGATGCCTTCTATCGAGTCCACCTCCGCCATCCGTCCTCCAGCTATTACGGCCCAAAGCTTCGAGCTTAAGCCATCTTTGGTGACGTAGATCCAGCAGGATCAGTTTTCGGGTGCACCCATGGAGAGCCCGATCGAGCATCTAGACTCCTTCTTGGAGAAATGTGACACCTTCCGGATTAACGGTGTCACAACTAAGGCGATCCGACTGAAGCTGTTCCCCTTCTCCTTGCGAGATAAGGCCAAGCTGTGGCTTAGGGGGAAGGACCCGAATACATTTAACACCTGGGAGAAGCTCTCAAATGCTTTCCTGACGAAGTTCTTTCCTCCGGGGAAGACCATGAAGCTGAGGAGTGAGATCTCCTCCTTCTCCCAGGCCAGCCACGAGTCTCTGCACGAAGCCTGGACCAGATACAAGGAGATGCAGAGAAGATGTCCCCACCACGAACTCCCCAAGTGGCAGATCATAAATCTGGTTTATAATGGGTTGAGGGACGATTTAAAATCTTCCATGGACGCTACGGCTGGAGGGTCCTTTATGTCAAGAAGCGAAGAAGATGCCGGACAGATTCTGGAAAATATGGCATCCAACAATGAACGGTGGTGTGACGAGAGAGCCACACCTAAATCTAGGAGCATCCATAGAGTTGAGGACGTCGAAAAATTGTCAAGCAAGTTTGACTTGCTGTCAACCCAGATCTCCGCATTGATGGTAGGCGCCGGTGGCACCGGTTCACAACAGATTGCTGCGGTAGAATCCGAAGTTTTTGGAGAGTTCGACGGTGGTGACATCTCACCACCGTTGGATCAGGGGAGCGCATTGTTTTACAATCCTACGGGGAATGCGCCATTTCCACCACGAACCAACTCAAATCAGGCCTACTCTCCAAACAACCGGAATCATCCGAACCTTAGTTACCGGGCACCTTACCAACAGCCGGCTCAGCAACAACAGCAGAATTATCAGCCGGCTAGGCCCAAGCAGCAGTTCCAGCAGCAGCAATTTCAGCAGTAACAACCTCCACCACAGTATCAACAGTATGCTCCTAGGAATCAGCAGCCCACCCAGCAGCAATACGGCCAGCAGAGAGCCATTTCTCCGGTTGAGTCCCTCTTGACTCAGTACATAGCCAACCAGGAGAAGATCAATCTGAAGCTAGAGATGGGACAAAGAGTGCTCACCGATCAGGTGACCCAGCTGGGGTTGCAAGTGGCGAACCTGCAAAGACCACAGAATTTATTACCGCCACAGCCTGAGGTGAACCCTAGGGGGGTAAGTCAGACCTTGGCACTCACACATGAGCATGAGAACGTGTCCGCCATAGTCTTGAGGAGCGGGACACAAATTCCTACTAGAGTGCCACTCAGGGAACCGGAAGCACCACTGGCCGTTGAACGGCCAATTGAAAAAGCTGATGACGACGGTACCCCGTCACCAAAAATTGTGGCTCCGGAGGGAACCCCCGAAGAAGAGAAGAAGAAAGAAGAAGGGAAATTGAAGGTTTTCAAGCTCGTTGTGCCCTTTCCACAACGTTTGGCCCAAGCGAAAATCGACGAGAAGTATGGCAAATTTTTTGCCATGGTCAAGGATTTAAGCCTTCAAATCCCCTTCCTCGAGGCCATAGAGACGATCCCCTCATATGCTAAATTCTTGAAAGACTTGGTGACACAGGGATCTAGAAAAGAAAAGGTCGTGTTAACGGCAGAGTGCAGTGCACTCATTTAGCGTGCAAATCTGCCCAAGCTCAAGGACCCCAGAAGTTTCTCCATCCATTGCTCTATTGGGGAAGTGCAAATCCAGAGGGCGCTCGTCGATCTTGGTGCGAGCGTCAGCTTAATGCCCCTATCGTTGTACAAGAGAATAGGGATGGGAGACTTAGAGCCCACCGGCATGACATTACAACTTGCTGACCGTTCGGTCAAGTATCCGGTGGGAGTAGTGGACGACCTCCCCGTCGATGTGAAAGGAGTACATGTACCGGTTGATTTTGTGGTGATGGACATGCCGGAGGATAAGCATACCCCAATTATTCTTGGACGACCCTTTATGGCAACCGCCGGAGTGTTGATAGATGTGAAGAATGGGAAGCTTTCCCTCAATGTGGGCCAAGAAAGAGTCGAATTTGACTTAGGCTTGTCGATGAAGCATCCAAATCCCCCGGACGATCCGAGTATCAGTATGTTGGAGAATGAAGAAGATAGAGCTGTTGAAACAAGTGCCTGGGAAGTGCTCTCAAGTAATCCCCCCGATAGCTTGGGGAACCTTAGAGAGCAAGTTGGCTCCCCAAAGATTGAAGTTGCTAATGAGGCGGTCGCGCGACATGTGATCCCTCCCGGATTTCCTAGGTCTCCTCCTACGAGGAGAAAAGGGAAAGAACCCATGGACCTCACCGGTGATGAGGTCAGGAACCTGAAAAAGATGGCGGTGGACGCCAATTTGAGGGAGAAGCCCCTGGATCCTGTCAACAAAGGGAGGGTAGTCGAGCAAATATTTTTACAGCCGCCGACTGCACCAATAGCCACAACCTCTGGAGCTGAAGAGATGCCGGATTTTGGGCATCACCCGTATCGCCCACCATGAACATCATCGACGGGCGTCGAGCTAACGACGTTAAACAAAAGCGCTTCATGGGAGGCAACCCATGCTCTGAACTTTTACTTCTATTTTTAGGACTTTTTCTACTTTATTTTTATCTATTTTTATAAATAAATCCAGCCGCAACAACTTCCGTCGTGAAACTTAGGCGATTTTTGGGTTTTTGCAGAAAACAAGGCCTCAACCGATCGGGTGAGTTCTCACCCGATCGGTTGGGATGTATCAGCTTACGACCGTGTCTGTCACCAAATGAACCGACCGGGTGGAGAATGATGAGACCGGGTGAGCTGACCGGGTGACCTGGGGGAACTCTCGGAAAAATTTCAGAATTCATCAACCGACCGGGTGACAATATGCGAGACCGGTTGAGGGACCGGGTGAAAAACTCTGAATTCTCGGGAAAATGTGTGGAGCGGCGAATCGATCGGTTGAGTTCTCAACCGATCGGGTTGCCTGTAGCGTTTTTTCAGCATCAATTTTCGACCTAATGTCAACCGATCGGGTGAAAACTCACCCGACCGGTTCGACATAAAACCTATAAATACCCCCGACCCACCCGCTCACAAACCCTCGCCTGATCTCGTCGTTTCTCCGTCATTGCGTCTTCCTCCAAGCACCCGACTGCCAAAATCCCTCTCCCACAACCTCAAATCCTTCATTAGTCTCTCTCTCCACCTCCCCCTCGCATTTATCCATCTCTTCCTCTCTCTCCCTCTCCTATTTCGTATTTTCTAGCCCTAATTCCCAACACCCACCCCCACTTTCGAATTTGTTGCTGAAAAAAGAGTGCCGCGGCTCCACACTTCTCCCATTACACGGCATTGGGTCATCTAAAAGCGGGGAGCTCTAATTGCTACGAGGTAACTTCGCTCCACTTCTCGAATTTCAATTTTTATCCTAATATTTGATTTGTTTGGTTTTCGTGTGTGTGCACTTTGATAGTATTTTGCACCCATTTGCATCACCCACGCACACATGGCCCGGGAGAGAGATAAAGGAAAAGGTATCTTGCGTGAGGAGGAACCATCTCGTAAGAAACGGAAACAAACACGTCCTCCTCATCGCACACGTGAGCTAACACTTGCCCCTCCCCCGCCTATCATTCCCCCTGTGGACCCCATGTTGGCCCCGCATGGATACATATTTAGGAACCAGGAGCAGAAAGACTTCTACCACAGACTTGACACTCGGGGGCATTTATCAACCAAGTTTGCCAACACCCAATCACTCGTCGACCTCGGTGTCTTCACCGAGGTCGAGACTCTTTTTGCTAATCTAGGTTGGTTGGCCTTCCTTAATGCCTCTGCGGTATCCTACCCGTCACTCACCCTAGAATTCCTTTCCTCCCTCGTTTGTGAGTCGGGGTCGACCGTCACTTTTCGGGTGCGTAACCAAACCATTCACACAAACCTGGACACCATCTGCGATATATTTGGTTTCCCTATTCTAGGGAATGACGCTATCCGGCACTACGGATATCCCCCGGAATTTGACGTCGATAATTTCTGGTTCCACCTCAACATACTCCGTCGCTATCCCCGGGGTAAGGCCAAGGCCTCCTCCATCATCCATCCCATATTTCGTCTGGCCCATAGGATCATATCATCTGCATTTTTCCCGCGGGATGAGTCAGGCACCGTGACTATCCCCGATCTTTTTATTCTCTGGGCCATGACTTTCCCCTTTGTTCGTGATGATGATGGAGTTAGTTTCAGGGCCCCGGTTGTCCCTGTCCATGCTGGCGATTGGCTTGTTTACAAGCTTCTCGAGATTAGCAGGGCCGGGAAGGGCAAGATCTGCTGTGGGGGCATTATCACTATCATTGTTTCTTACCCCCCCCGTTTAATATCCATATCCCCTGTGGTCTTCCCATCGCCACAGGACCCTCACGTCTAGACCTTGACGTCCTGCAGCACATTCACATGATTAAGCCCCGCCCCGACGGTCGTTTTAAATTCAATTACGGCCACCCCCCTCGCCCCTACACTATTCTCCCCAACACCGCTAACATGATTGTGGCTATCGTGGCGGATTGGACTTTTCCGCCCGACCCTGAGTTCTTTGAGGGGTTGCACCTTCCTTTCTTTCCCCCGGACGCACGTAGACCATCTTCCCCTACCGCCCACTTAGGCGAGCAGGATATTCCTGCGTCCCGGGGAGATATGGGGGCTGGCCCGAGTCACCCTATTTCTGCTCCTGGCCCCATCACTTCTGAGCACCTCTTAGCGGCCATTTCTGGCCTTGTGTCCTGTGCCGGCATGACCAATGCCGCCGGCACTACTTCCACATTACCTGCCGGCACCACTTCTGCCTCACGTCAGTCCACATCCTTTGGTCGCTTCCAGGTCTCTGCCCGTCTTGCTCTTGAGAGGGAGGTCGCTGCCCTCCGTGATCTTGCCATGTCCTCTGTCCCCTCGGACCCACCACCGTCCTCCTTTCTCACTCACCCATGTTTCCTCGCCCTTGAGAGGAACGTGGCCACCATTCTTCGCCTTCTCACTCACATCCACGGACCACCTCCACCTTCACCACCTCGACGATCTTCTCCTCCACCCTCCCACACATCCCCACCTCCATCACCTCTCCCATCACATTCTTCTCCTCCACCATCCCACCCATCCCCACCTCCCCCACCCCCACCTAGGCGATCATCTCCCCCCCACTTCTATTCCTTTCACCACCGCCTTGATCGCCGTCCTTCCACCACCACCCACCTCCACCGACACCCCTCCCATCGTTCACACCACCACCGCACCTATTCCTCCACCTCTTTCCTCGCTTCTCCGCACACCCCCAGTCTCCCCCACCCACCCATCCACACCCTCTTCCGAGGAGGGCGAGGATTAGCCTTCTCCTGATTGTTGATTTCTCTTTGTTTTTTCTGACCTCCCCCTTGCATATTTCTGCACTTTCACGATCATATTTCATTGCTAGCATTGTCATGTCTAGCTTGGGGGAAGTCTGTTTTGCTATGTTGTCGTGTTTTATTTTCTTTGTGTGTGTGTGTGTGTGTGCTTGTTTTCCTTTTTGTCGTGTCGTGTCATGTGCTTTTTGTCGTGTCGTCTAGTTTGTTCAATTTCCTTCTTTCTTTTTCGTTTTTCGTGTCGTGTGGTTTGATTTTCATTTTTCTTTATTTTTGGTTTCGTATCTGTGTTTTCCTCGTTTTTCATTTCTTTTTGTGTCGGTGCGTATTCCCCCCCATTTTCATTGCCCTCCCGTACTCACTCTTCTTGCATTGAGGGCAATGCAAGCTTCAGCTTGGGGGAGTCGTACTTTGTGCGCCATTTGAGTCTTTCTTTTTCATTTTTGTGCTGTTTTCATCGTGTTTTTATATTTTTCTTTTCTTCTTTTTATCTCTTTCTCCTAGAGATGAACCCTATGATGAATTGCCATAAAATGACACACACCTAGCATAGCATCAATAATCACATTCACTAACCCTAGGATTTCGAGTTCTCTTGCATTTCACGCATCGTGGGTCCACTTAGCTTTTTGTGAGTCGTGTGTCGTGCCTATCTGTTTGGTGTGCTTCTGCTTTGTGATTTACTTTATATACCTGTCCAGGAATGACCCCTAGATTATCATGTTTCGATATGAATATGCGGTACTTATTTCTACTGTCTGCTTCTTCTGCATGCTATATATATCGTACGCTTCATTTCGCATGTGTCGGGATTCCGCAATTAAGGACTAGGATAACCCATTTAGCCCATGCTATATTTAGCGAGAATAGGTTCCTTTGCCCAAGTGTTTAGATTCCGACTTCTTTTTTGTTTTACTTGGTGCAAATCCCCTCGTCGTGTACCGTTCTCCCACTTGGGAGAGTACACATGTGTATAGCCAAAAAACCCCAAAAATCCAAAAAAAAAGGGGAAAAGAAAAGAAAAACCCAAAAAAGAAGAGAAAAGAAAAGAAAAAAGAATTGTATAGCCAAAAATCCAAAAAAAATACATATACCCAAAACCCAAAAAAATTCCTATGTGAATATTTTCCTACTTGCCGAGAATAAAGGGAAGGCGAGAATTGCACCAAGTGTTCTTCTCCACAACATCTCAACCCCCATCGGTTTCCAAAACACTTGGCTTAGGAACTTTTTAGCTAGTATCTAGGCTATAGTGGTGTGATTTCCTTAACCCTAGTTGTGGAGTCCCCGATGCATGATCCGCTTCTATTCTTATACTCTTCTCATGCATGCTTGAGCTAATATTCATCGCAATTTCAAATTCGAATCGATATTTGGGTCATTTCCTGGATTTGTGTATATCGAGCTTTATTGCACATCGTAGATAGTGACACCGACTGCTAGCGCACGACCACACTCACTCGCGCTTCACCGCGTGGGCCCACGGCACTTGTCTGGACTCGTACTCCTTGGTTTAGTGATGTGATTTGGCGTTTGCTTGCTTGGTGTGTCATTTTTGATTTTGTTGGCCCTGACGAGCGATCTAGGATATAAAGTTTTCTTTTTCTCTCTTTCTCTCTATTTTTCCCCTCCGAGCTCCTACTCTCACTCGTCTTCCTCGAGGACGAGGAAGAGTTCAGTTTGGGGGATTTTGACGTGCGTTTATATTTCATACATTTACGCACGTTTTCTTCCGTGTTTTTCCGTATTTTACCGCCGTATTTTATTCGTTTTCTCGTGTTTTCTTGTGTTTTCTTGTTTTCTTTAACTTTTCCGTATTTTCCGTGTTTTGCAGGAGTTTGCTGGCATTTGGGGCGTAAAACGATGATATCATGTGTCCCCGGAGCAACGGAAGGAGTCACGCGTGATCCAGTGGGTCAAACGACGAAGATTGCATCTTTCAGCCCCTCACCCGGTCGGTTGGTCATCTCCAACCGATCGGGTGATGCACGGGTGCACCACCCGGACGCAGCTTGGAGCTCACGAGAAGTCACCCGGTCGGTTCAGTGACCGGGTCAAAAGCTCAAAGTCTCCGGAAATTCGAAGCTGATTTCCAACCGATCGGGTGACCTTCACCGGATCGGTTCACCTGTAGCTGAATTTCAACAGCCAAGACTCGAAGCTCCAACCGGTCTCCTTACCCGGTCCGCACCAAGATCCAACCTGTCGGCACCAAGATCCAACCGACCGCACCAAGTTCCAACCGACCGGTTCATACTGACCGGGTGAAACCCCCGCATTGCGCTGTGATTTTGTGAAGCAGCTCACCCGACCGGTTGACTTGTCAACCGATCGGGTGATGTCGTTTTCTATAAATAGAACCCTAGGTTTCCCAGATTCTGGAGTTGGTTATTTTTTACTGTTTTCTTCATTTTGTGACGGCTGTAATTTTCCAGTTTTTGTAAGTTTTCGGATCTTTGTAAAACTTTAGTATTATCTTAATTGCTTTACTACCATTGCATTTCTATTGTCTGATTATGATTTTGACGGTCCATTTTCATTTAGATCGCTTTTTAATGAATATTTGTGAGTAGTTCCCAAATCCGGGATTTTGGCGGAAACCCCTTCGTGGGCTCTTCCCGATGCGTCCATAGGGTTAGGAAATCGATAGGGATTAGGAATCTAACGGTTACGCGGGGAGCGTAGACGCCAAATCCTAGCGCGCGGGAGCGGTAGGATGAGACGTTGGGAGTTATCGTTGCGAGCTTAGTGCTCCCGGAGTCGATCAGTGTTAATGGACACGGGAGTGCCCACTGATCGAACCCGGGAAGTCCGGCGTATCATCCTGGGCACCGACCGGAATATCGGGCCCATGGGATGCCGGTACCACTTTTAGAGGCAATGTCTCACCATTAGACCCTAATTCCGATCGCCATCCTACCCGTAGGCCGTATCGGCGAGAGCCGCTCGTTGGGGTCGAAACCAGAGTCCCGGGGTTTTCTTCGTATTGTCTATACCTTGCATTCATTTACCGTGACAACCCATCATCCGATCTGGGCTAGCTCGCCCACGGGGTGATTTTGGTCCTCTTTGACACAAGCACATCCTAGCATCCCTGTGTTCGACCCCCAAGCCACACTACAACACCGTGCGCTTGCGGTTACAAATATCTAAACCTCCACCGGGTCCCCCGGCCATTTGCGGCTTGCAAACCGGGGGCACGTCACCCACCAATTGAACGTAGGATTGAATGTGAGCTCATAAATAGCACGGACATGGGCGACGGTTACTCCTATTAGGGGGTAGATCGTGGCATCATAATTGGTGACCGTTATCCTTCCAACGTCGCTGAAAAGGCCTTGGAGGTCTATGAATACACTAGAGATGAATAAAATAAAGGGGATACGAGATCTGATACTGTAACGACCGGTTTTCATCGTTACTTTTATCTATATTTCTCTCATGTATTTTTCCCGTATCCGTTGTAAGACGTTTTTGTCCTCGTATCCATTTCCATTTTTCGAACTTATTATTATTCCTATTATTATAACCCTTTATTATTATTATTATTTTTAATGTCTCTTCTTAAAATCTTTTTTAATTTTCAATTCAAAATTCGAATTTGCAAATCTTTTTAAACTTTTAAAATTCAAATGTAGTTTCTATTTTTAAAACCCATTTAATTGACTTGAATTGGCCCTAATTACCCCCTTTATAACATGTTAATTTCTTTATTTCAAACCCTTCCTTTTCTGCTACCTAATAACTAAGATTGATGAGCACTTATTTCTCCTATTAAACCTATTGATTATCAAACCATTTAAATCCTATTTCAAATTACTCCCTAAATTACTCTAGCCATCTTTGGACCCAGCCCCACACCCATATTATACTCACGCACACAATTAACACAAAGGAGAAAACAAATTCGAAAACTAACCTAACATAGGCCCTAGCCTTCACAGACTATAACTTGTAACCCCACATACTAATAGAAACCCTAACCCTTCTCATACTGTTCTTTCTCAAAACTCACACCGAGCTAATATAATAAGGGAACTAGACCGTACTTGCTGCCATTTTCAAACCTACCCTCACGTGCTCTTGCACCCTACACTCCCTTATTTAATCCTAGGGTCACCTCCCACTACCTCATATTGATATAACCTAGTCTTTTATTTCCCCTACAAAACTGGTAGCCACTCCCTACCCTTCTCCTTCTTCTTCCCATCAATGCCAACCTCTACGACCTGCCTCCCCCTCGACCTCCAGCATCAACTCCGCCCGGAGCAGCTTCGCCTCGCCTTCCTCCGTCCAGCGCCGTCCAGCGCCGCAACGGCCTTCACTCAGCAACACCCCGCAGGCGCCCATCCTCCCTCAACCCCTCCTACTGCAAGGCAGCGCCACCACTCATCGCAACGCCGCTCCGACACCGCGCCCTCGCCTTCCGACCCTCAGTCCAACGCCGCCGCTCCGACATCACCGCACCACCGTCCGATCTACCCGCCACTGCAAGCCTCCCTCCAGCGACAACGGCTCCCGCCGCCCTCACCCTTTCTCCGACCAAACGGATTCAAATCCGGCACTCTCTCCGCCACCACCATCTCTCCGCCGAAGCCATCACCGCCCCCAAACGCCGTCCACCACCTCCCGCTCTCCGCCCAGCTCTCGCAGACGCCGCGCGCCCCCTGCCACTCCGGCGGCCTGCAACCCCGTGGGCGACCCCCCCGCCTCCTGTCCTCTCTCCCCGCTGCCGTTCGAGCACCGACGAACTCGCCACAAGGTCCCGCCCAGGCCCCCGACCTCCAACTGCGGCCTTCCCTGCACCGCCCTACTCGCCTCCTCCGAGCAACCGCAACACCACCCATCCTCCGCTCGAAGCCGCTGCGCCGCCGGCCGCCCTCATCGTCAAGCTCCCTGCCACCAGCTTCGCCTCCGTGCGTTCGCCGCGCTCCTCCCTCATCTGCACGACGCCGAAGCCCGCACGAACGCTGCCGTTTGCACCATACAAGGAACCAACCATAATGAGTAAGATATCGATGTTGATCTAAATAATAATAGATATAGGTTATGTTTCATGCGTGAACAGGAGCTATGCATGGTTATTTGCATGACATCAACATATTTTTTGGGACAGTGCGAATTATTCATACATTATATAAAGTTTGTATATTAAAAAGTTAGACAAAGTTTAGCCTTGTTAACATAGGTGTAGATGAATTGGTTGTAACACAGTCAGTGTTAGCCGTAGGATTGTGCTATATCTAATACAGGTTAACTTTTGTAATATTAGTAATGTGTGTAATCAGTAACCATACAAGTTGATTTGTTGTAATATTTTAATGAGTTCAGACTTTAGCTTAATATGCAAACCCGATTTCGCAGATGTATCCGTGCTTACCGTACGACCGCGTGGACACCCAAAACTCACATCGCTACCGGCAAGTATTTACCTCCTGCAATT
Organism: Scilla litardierei; assembly: GCA_030789695.1. Taxonomy (NCBI): domain Eukaryota; kingdom Viridiplantae; phylum Streptophyta; class Magnoliopsida; order Asparagales; family Asparagaceae; genus Scilla; species Scilla litardierei. The sequence goes on along the minus strand of CM061132.1, from coordinate 47,508,471 downwards.
ATATTATTTTCTACCAATTTTCAAAGGCACAAGTTTTTATCACCTGCAAGTACTATTCTCTACAAGTTTAAATGATAACAAATGCTTTTCTAAAAACGGGCACTCTCATTATTGGGCCTTCGGGCAATTATGGACTATTGTGCCTTAGGGCAAATTACTGACTATTGGGCCTTCGGACAATACAGATATGGGCCCGCGTGGCATTTACGGAATGTTTGCCATACGACAAACATGGAACTACGGATTGGCTTTTGGACACTTTGGGTGGGGTAGTCTAGTGTAGTAGAGGCTGGAAAGCTGGATTACGCTCTAGTGGTGAACTTGACCGACACCTGGCCATGTCGGTGAGTAGAGAGTCACGGGTAGCTCCCGTTGACTTGGGTGTAATGCTGGTCACCTCCCTCTCGGACACTGGGCTTGACACTAGATTAAGTACAGGTTGGCACTCTTGTTTGTTTCAGCTACTATCGTGATTGTATAAACCGTTGACTAAGTTCATATCATGTTTTGCCTTTTACATCGCAAATGATGTGCCTTTACTTTGTGCATTACAAAAGCCATGTTTGCCACTTGTTACTTTATGCACTACACTTGTCACTAGTTTTACTGTACACATTACACTTGTCACTACTTTTGTTGTACACACTACACTTGTCACTACTTTTGATGTGCACACTACACTTGCCGTGCTAGTTACTTCACACACTACACCTTGCTGTGTTTGCTACTTGCACACTACACTTCGCCTGCTCACTACTTTGCACATTATACATTGTTTATGCTTACATGTGTCAATATATTACTATGTTTCCCTCTTCTTGAAATCATATTGTGCCCCTCGTCTCCTAAAGCTTTGTAACGTTTTTTAAACCTTGCCGAGTGTCATTTTATTACTAATGTTTTTAAATCTTGCCGAGCGACCCTCGCTGACGTATATTTCCTTGTCTGTGAAATATACGTTAGGTTTTGAGCAGAGTTCTCAGTGAAGTTCACTTGGAGTTGAAGAAGGTGACCAAGGATTATCAGGAGCACGAGATCCACTACTGAAGACGACAGACACATCGCAGCTTGCTAGAAGTTTATTATTTGTTATTGTATTTCTTTCAGGTGTACTTTAAATTCTTTGTAACTGTTTGTAATGGCCATGCTAGGCCTTTAATTCTTTTGTGTACATGTAATCTGGACGTCAAAGTTTTAATGATGACACCATATTTGTGTTTTTCCGATTATTCGCAAGCAAGAACCTGACAAGTAGTCATACACAGACGCTTATTGGGTTGGGGCTTCACCACTCTAGCCCAAGCGGGCCCGCTCGCGTCCTCGTGCCCAAGTATAATGGGAAGCGAGGCGTGACGGATACTCTGACATTACATACTCCAACTCACATTTCTTCCTCAAAAGAGCTTGATACGAAAGATTTGAGATGAACCTCCGTAGCTCGATCTTAGCAGCTCCAAGCTCCCTCCATTAAGTCTCGTTCTAACTTAAGCATCTGAGGGGATTTGGGTCGGGACCCAGATCCGACCCCCCTAACGATTCTTTTGGGATTTTAGGGTCCTTAGGGCTATAAATTCGACGTCTGGCCTAAGTCGAACGGACGACGAAAAGATCAGCAGCGAAAAATAGCACTTAAAATAGTTTTAAGTTTAGCCCTAAAGATATTAACCCTAGCCAAGATCTCTACTATCCCGGTGTTGGGTCCGACTAACCCCTAAGGATAGATCTATCTTACATTTATAAATGCATGAATATTTAAACTACATACCTTTCACTTCGTTTCCGTAGAATACGAAGCGTCGTTTTCAGCAATATTTCTTTGGCCCCCCGTGTCGCTTATCCCAAGTCAACCCACGTCCCGAGCCGCACCTTGTCCCGAGCCGAACCACTTCTCGAACCGCACCTCATCCCGAGGAGAGCAACACCCTTGTCGCCGAGTCAACCATGCGTCGAAGAAGATTTCACCTTGAGTGGATCCTTCGTCAAGACTTCGGATCCGTTCCGAGCTCCTTTGTAGCTTTGCTAGAGCCTGATCAGGAGCAAGGAAGAAATTTTGGCCAAAAGATGGAATAATTATTTTAAGCGCAGATCCGGGCTTGCTCACGTTTTAATGGAGCTACTCAGATCTGGAGCTTGGGACGAGTTTCAAGGAGGGGAGTATGCCCCTATTTATATAGGCGGCTGACCCCTCACCTTTACTCCATATCTAATGTGTGACTAAAAGTTTTTGGAGGAAAAATTAATTAAAGTTTGCCTTTCATAAAGGCCAAACTTTAGCGAATTTTTCCTCCCTCACTGTTGAACTTTGCAAGTGATACAACCTATCAAATCGAAGAGTGTTGAACGGTGAATGCGTATGAAGAAACGGGGACTCAATCTGAGTTCATTTCATCCCTCAAACGTATGTTCAAAATTGTCCCAAAAATCAGATTTCGAAACAAAAAAACAGTCTCCAGAAATCTGCATCAAAGGGTTCGTAACCCTAGAAGTGGAGCCCACAAGGGGCCCCACCAGCTCGATGAGGGCATGCTCGCAGCAAGCGGGGGGGTCCCACACGCTTACAAAAGCTGCTATGTAGCTCTCCTTTTTTTGTTTCCAAAAAACTATTTGGTCTTACATATAATTGGGTTTTATTTTAAAACACTTTTAAAAGGAATTTTGGACTCATTAGAACTCCGATTTGAGCGCGGTTTTCTCTCCGACTTTCGTGGAAAAATCCTCTTCATTTCTATGCCTTTATAAATAATATTTGTAAACATTTAACAATATGTATATATATTATTTTCTATTGCATCATATGCAATAATCCACATCTTTAATATTAAAATCCATTTGCTTCAAATACAAATGAACTGAGAGCGTACATCCCTCAACATCTCCCACTTGCACTCGGGATCATTTATCCTGAGTCCGCAAGCTAATCGCAAACTCTTTGCAGTTTTCTATCTCTTGCATCAAATGCATTTTCTTCCTAATTTCTACCTATTACTAAACGAAGGTCGCACTCTGTGTGAGATCCTACAGCCTGACCCTACCACAGGTGGGCTCGAAACCCCAGACGACAGAGACCATGAACAGCAGGTGTCGTCCCTGTTTTGGTATCATACTTACGTGGTTAAGTCATTGGCATGAGTATTGTCGGGACCACCTTAACTATGTCTTTGATGAATACCGTAGGTATAGTCTTTTCGTCAAAACTATGCCACTTAGTCAAGCCTATGATATGGTCAACTGTCAACCCTAATAACTTGAACTTGGTTAGTCTCCATCGATCTTTAGTCAAATAATGTTGGACTTCTTCCAACATACTGTGGCCAGAGTTTTCACTAAAGATCGAACTAACACTGTGACACTAACTCCCCTTGACCGGGAGAGACGAATCCTATCTTGGTCATTACTCTCCTTGTACGCTTCAAATGTCACCCAACCAAAGACCTTTCAACGGGACTTTCCCAAGGCTAGATCAGTGATCTAAGTGACACCGCTCACGCACAGGTTCGTACAATAACCTCAAGTCAAAAGACCAACTTGCCTATCATCACTAAGAGTTATCATCGACAGATTGATCAATATAACCATATGATAACGCTTGTTGGGTCGTTCAGTGAACTCATTCTCTAATGAGCACATGTGTCTCGTCTTCGACTTCGCCAAGTCAAACGATCTTGAGATCATTGTCACCACTCCATGGTGAAGACAAAGACACAATGGTCTATCCGATGTTTCGGTATCCTTTTCTAGAAACATCTATGACCACGAATGATTTCAGACCTATGCTACTAACGATCAAACAATTCTCCATAATCGAGATCATCATCTCAATACTTGTTTAACCTCGCATTAAGTCTTAGGACTTTACCTAAGTTTTAATGTCGACTACATATTTATTAACTAAGATAAATTCTTACCATACATCTTACTGTAATTTTGAACAAGATGTTTGTACACTTACATAGAGATAAATTGCCTCGAGTTCGAGGACATACCTATCTCCCAATATCTTTCACTTGCACTCAGGCCCATTTATCCCAGTATCTCATTCCGCATTTACACATAGTCTCTAAAGACTTTATGTGACAGAGCCTTCGTGAGTGAATCAGCTAACCGTCTACTGTATAGACTTAAGGGGTTTCTATGTTCATGTTAGACCACATATTGAATCTCATCCAAATAATTTCATTGGTCTCTTGGAATCCATAATTAATGTCTTGCCTAGATCTCATCCAGCTCATCTTACCTTACGAGAATAATCCAAATAAGTTATTTATTCATTTAGATGGTTTATAATCATTTCTGATAAAGTGTCAAACTCTTTGACCACATTGTCAAAACATATGTTCCGGCTCCTTGATGCCTCGTATGTATTTTATTCACTCCCACTGACCTTAAAAACTCTCTGGTCGATATATATAAGTTCATTCTTCTAAATTATATTTATAAAACAGACTATACACGAATGCTCCAGTTTTCATGGTCATCATTAGCATTTACGTCAAGTTTGGTCCGAGTAGATCTGAACACATCTGCTGGCGAGACAGTTTCATCATAATCCATTTATAAGAGTTAAGATTATAATCGTTCTCAACTAAAATAAGTTGTACTTCAAGATTTTCTTTCTGCACCAATCTTCTGTCTTGAAGATTTACTTGCAGCCAATAAGAAACACTTTCTTTGGGCACGTAAACTAAGTCCATACTTCATTTACGTGCATGGACCTTTTTGGATTACATCAAGACATTTCTTAATCAGAGTCCCTACTCCGAATGCCATTCGAGAAATTGACTAAGTCATCATCAATTATGGTGTTTTACTCGACCTATCGTCTAACGAGACTCGAGTAATCCTTTAACTTCCTAACGATTGATTTAATGAATATCTTATTGATAATGTGCTCATAGAACCTTATTAAAAAACTAGGCTTTATAATCTATGCTTTAAACCAAAACAAGGATTGTAACTCAGATGTCACTAGCCATGTATCACACTAAGTCTAACAGAGTACGATCCATGCTCTCTAACACACCGATGTGTTAATAGATTTGACCAGAGAGAAAATCAAATTTTCTTTTATTTACGCAAGAATTATACATCTAAGTAATCGACTCTTCGATCTGATCGAAGCAGTTCAAATACTTCTGTCATTGTGTATTTATTTTATTAGACTTGTGTTTAAGTAAGAACACATGTCGTAATAAAATAAGAACAACTTATCATGTCTAACTTAAACTTGGGTCCGGGTGCATCCATAAGTATGAGATCACGAGTTCACCAACTCATTCTTCCACTGTCTTACTGATGGAATTTCGGCCATCATACCTTTGAGACAAGATTCACAAGTGTCTATTGACACATAATACGAGAGGTCAGACCCCTCTTTATGTGACTTGTGAAGCTTAGTCTCTTCGATATGACCTAGTCTGTTTTACCATATAAGTTTTGCTACTATCTTGCGTATTCATGTATTAACATTTAACACATTATCGTTATACAAATTACTCATTGCTTCAGAACCAAGGTGACGACATTCGCCAAAAAATGTTGGACGTCTTCATGGTCCAAGGAACAACAATTGCTCCTTTTTCCAACACATATGACAATATATTTTGTATAACTATTATCTTGAAGTCGTGACATCAAATATGTCACATTTTCAGTAACTCCTACTTTTACCTTTACTAATGATAGATAAAACTATCTTTCTCAATTGACTTTCCTTAATGCCTTCTCTCTTTTCTAAATCTCATTTAGATATTACGCGTCTCAACACAAATAATAGCCGTGCAAATATCTCATGTATACAAACGCTTGAGCTTTGTAACCTTGAGTGTGCTCAACAAGTTGCTTGTCTCAAGATCCGGTTGGGATACATAGTCTTGCACCGCTCATGCACTCATCTTCGATTCAAACAATTTGATCGAAATTTCGAACTTTGCGGATCGAACCCATTTTCCATACAACCTTGAGTTGACTCAACAAATTGTTTAGCGAAAAATGCTTTGAACATCAGTATGTTCAAGCTGCCCCTCATAGAGGCGAGTGACATGTAGCAAGCATTTATTTTTGTTGGACCCAGAGCTCAAGGAAATCATTGTCCTTAAGCATGTGCTAGGAAGGACATGTTAATGTTAGTAGGAACATAGTTTAGTCTGTCAAATATAATTTAAGCTGATATCCATTTAACCAAGCATTTTGACCTGTTAACTAATTCTCTTAGGATATTATGTTTTGATTCCATTGGTAAATATAGAACTAGCCTAGTTTAGCATGTGTTCAATTTTAAATATAGATAGAATGGCTTTTATCTATCTATATCCTCCCACTATTTTTGCGATCATTTTTAGCCATAATAATGAAAGATTTAATTAAATTAAATTAAATGGGAAAGAGATCCAACCATCCTGAGCTTCACAACCTTGAGTGTGCTCAACAAATTGCTTGACTCTGCAATTGGTAGATGACTCTTCATCAATCATATCATATATGATTCCCTTATTGATTTTTACCCCTAGCCACTTATGATCATGAGTGTGCTCATCCAACTCACATTGACTAGTCTAGTTGGACCCTTGTTTTCGTGTCTAGGCTAATTTACGCCGGCGCTCGGTGTATGGGCACGATGCGACTGTCTAGACTACATCTCTTGTAGTAAGAAGTTGGTTTCCAAAATGTGTCTAAGACATAGCTTGAGTGTGCTCAACAACTATAACAAAGAACCTATAGTTGCCAACTTCTAAAATAAGGAGAGTTACGGCTAATCTTGAAGAAGATTTTTAACGTAATTGACTAGATGTAATCGACGGTGTCACATAATCATAATTCGCATCCTTGCGGTCCAGCGGAACACGACCAGGGATTTGGCTAGGCCAGGATCATTATCCCCAGTCGAGCTAGGGTAATCCACAACACTAGTCAAGAAACACTAGACCGGATCATGGTCCATTTAAGGAAAACTTTTATTCATATGTGTGCCATCGACTAGAATTAGCTTCATTAAAACTAGTTAATCATATCAGCTAGTTGAATCCTAAAATTCAAAATTATTAGGATTGGTTAATAACTTTTATTAATGTCTTTATCAACTATAAGTATTATTATGGTTTTATCCTAATCATGTATTAGGTATTTAAAATTCAACTTTTAAATCATAGCATGTCCAAAAAAATTATCTTATAATTTTCTAAAAGGTTTTAGTGGCTACCTTAATAGTTTTTCTTGAAGTGAAAAATGGAGGAGTGCTGACAGCGCTGGAAATTTTTCCAGCGCTGTCAGCGATCTGGGCGACCTACAAATTTTTTTAATTTTTTTTGCAGTAGTTAGATAAACTTGTTGCCCAGCTCCCCACAAAATTTCAGGTCGATCCAACACCGTTTGAGCCTCCTTTCATCGATTTCAAAAAAACCGCTCCAAAATCTGGACAGTTTTGCGCAACATTTTTGAAATCGATGAACAGAGGCTCAAACGATGTTGGATCGACCCGAAAGTTTGTCGGGAGCTAGGTAACAAGTTTATCTAACTACTGCAAAAAAAGTTTAAAAAAAAATTTGTAGGTCGCTCAGATCATTGACAGCGCTGGAAAAATTCAGCGCTGTTAGCACCCCCCCATTAACCTCTTTCTTGAATTATCACATAATCAAAAATAACTAATATAACCATTAAAATTTCAACTAAACAATTTAGCATGATAACAAAGCTATTAAAATTATCTCATAAAATTTTCTTGCTACACATGCAACTTAAAGTTTATTGCATATGTTTAAGGTACATCAAAAAGTATCACAAAATTTTAAAGATTTAATTTTAAAATAAAATTAAATCTAATTTTCAAAAAAAAATTCGAAAATAAATAACATTTCTTTAAAACGATAATTTTAAAGTTTAAATAAAACATCCATCTCATGGAGAAACATGTAAGGATCGTCTACCTTGCAATACTAATAACAAACACTCTAGGGGGTGAATAGAGAAATGGAAATAAATTGTGCAGTTAATATTTAACTTGCTAATGCTGAATAATAAATGCAAAAGGAATTAATCAACGCAATCAATCCAAACGCAAACACAAGACTTTACCTTGGTTTCCCAAACTTAGGTACGTCCAGCCACACCAATATTCAATTTAATTCACACAAAGAGAAGTGAATACAATCCGACAAAGAGATACCTCACACAGAGGATTTTGTCCTACACAAGGACCTAACCAACCCTACACAAGGGTCAAAACCCCCACATAGAGAATTACTAACTCCCATACATAGAATTAGGGTTAGTCCTACACTATGACACCAAACTCCTGCAAAGAGAGTTACTCCCACAAAGAGAGTGACCAACTCCCACAAGGAGAGTATCTAATTTCCATAAATAGAATTAGGGTTTGAAAGAAACACAAAGTAAAACAAATACTCTTACATATGCCTTGAGATGAACTTACTCATTAATGAATGTAAGGCATGAAAGAGGATCTCCAAGTAACGAGATTAGCTTGAAAGCACTTGGATAATTTCCCTTGAGCTTGACTTTAATGCATGAAGAAGATAACGAGCTCTAAGAGGGAAATGAGAGAGTTTGAGAGTGCTTTAATCAATCTCTAAAGATTTGCAATAGTTTCAAGCCGTTCTAATGAACTCAGCCCTCTTCTATATATATGAAGCCAAAAGAAACCCTCAAACCCAAGCAAAAAGCTAAAATGAATAATTCCGCAACGGCTAGATTTTGGCAGTTTACGGCACCGACAGTCGACTGATGAACAACTGACTGTCGACTGTCTAACGGCTACAAAATTTCCAACTGCTATAATCTGAGCTAGGACATGCAACTGTAGAAGACTACACATGCGACTCTAAAAAGAAAGGCGACAGTAAATACTTCATCAGTCGACTGACTTGCAAGTTAGGATGAAGCCCAGATAATGCAAGTTGTGCACAGACGAATGTAGAGAAATTCACAGGCGACTGTAAATAGACATATGACTGGATATCCTTCAGTAGGCGATTGTCACTTGGGATAGAAGGAGCTAAGAAAATGCAACTTCGCACTTATGCATTCAGACGATAGATGGCCATTTCACAGACGACTGTAAATACATCATCTGTCGACTGACTTGCAAAATAGGATGAAGCCCAGAAGATGCAAGTTGCGCACAGACGACTGTAGATCAATTCCCAGGTGCCTGTTGGAAGAAAGGCGACTGTAAAATGAGCTTCGGTCGACTGAGGCGAAAAGCTCAAGAAAAGTCAAGAAATAAGTTAACTTGAGCTGTGCATATCAGTCGGCTGTAGAAGACCGGGCAGGCGCCTGGAATCATCCAGTCATATGTCATGCCTGCATCAGTCGACTGATAGAGAGCTAGAGACTCCAATTGAGTCATTTGGCATGATGAACCAATTGGGTTGGATTCTATGATAATCCTAAAGCTCACTGAGATGATTACACTACTACACAAGAGAAATTTAATAGCACATGTTAGACAGTGCTTGCCAATTATTGTAACGGCCTGTATTTTTCCAATACTTTCAAATTAAGTATTTAAAGAAAATTCAATTGTATTTTATAATGGTTTGTTAGCAGTCTTAAACTGATTTCAAAAATTTCCTATAAAAATATTTTGGAGTACCAGACTAGTTATGGAGTATTTTAGTAAAATCGGATTTCGTCAAATACCTCTAAAGGATCTGATAAAAAAAATTCATTTTCAGATATTGCAGTTTTGACTCAATGAATTTATTTTCTATTCAAACATCTCCAAAACGTTTTCAAACTTCTGCAGTAGCATCCTATGATCATTTGGGGCTTCCCACATTAATTTCGTAATTTTCTGATATCATTTCAATAGAGAACCCGCAAACCCGCTTTCTAAACGTTTTGGCCAAAAACTAGTATTTCCGTAGTCCAAATCCTGTAACGGTCTTCGTATTCACGATCCTCGTGACGATACGATCTCGTGGGTATGTTTTCGTAATTTTTCGGACACGTTTACTAGTAGGGGCATTTCCGTAATTTCGTTACACTAATGACTTTCACTAGTGGGGTTTATCTATTATTAATTACCATTACCCTAACCTAATTACTTAATTAACTCCCACCTAAGCAACCCGTATCTAACCCACCCACCTTGGTAGCTCGGATACGACATCTACCCCCATTCCTTCACACTGCCATTTTCAACCTCTAGCCTATAAATAACCCATGCCTCTCGTTCATCTTCCCAACACACACAGATACTCTCTCTCTCTCTCCCTATATTTTTGAACCCAGGCGATCTCCCTCCCTCTCACTCCGGCCTCGACCCGTGCCCCGACATCGACTTCCGACCGTCGCCTCCACGCCGCCGACCGCCGAGCTCGACGCCGCCGTCGCCGTCGTCGACGAAGTCGACGAGAACGCCGCCCACGCATCGTCGAACGAACGTCGCTGCGTAAGTAAATTCGCGATGGCAAACTTGTAAATATCTCAAACTTTCGTATTTTCGTATTTTTTATTAATTAATAAATGGGTTTTAAGGTTATAAATCCATAACTAATTATACAGGGGCCAGAAAAATGAGTGACTAGTCCCAGAAAATCAGAAACGTCGAAACGAATCCATTGGCGCTAGTTTCGTCGCGATCAGGCAAGTATATTTCTCACAGTGAATTTTTAAAGGCAAAACTTAAATAGGTTAAAATTCTTCTAAAATTCGTAGCTTGCAATTTTTACGTATATGTACGTCTGATAAAAATATATGTTACAGTACTTGTAAATACGATCGTTTTGACATCTTGTTTGCAAAATTCTGACGTACGGTTTGCCCGGAATAAATCTTTGAAGATATGTTGTAATGATAAATTCTTGTTTTAAAAATCCTTTTAAAATTCGTAATCTGTGATTTTTACGTGCACTTACGTACGATGAAAATATATGTCGTAGTACTAGTGAATACGATCATTTTGACACCTTGTTTGAAGAATTCTGATGTACGGTTTGCTCTAAACAATTCCTTGAACATATGTTTTAAAAATCATTCTTGATTTAAAATTGCTTTTTGGCTATTTAAAATTGTTTAAAAATTGTTTAAAAATCTTGAAAAATAACTACTAGTCTTAGAAAGTATTTTAAGCTAATTTAAACTCTTTTGCTTAGTTAAAATTAGATCTTACTCGTTCTTTCATCAATTTAAGTGATCTTTATGTTTTCTTCTAATTGCTAAATCGAATCGCAAAGTGGTGAACTTTTGTGAAACTATCGTACGGACTGTTGAAAACCGAGACTGAATTGACTGAAATGGAAGATGGAACTTCAACAATATTGAATGGAAGATGGAACTTTAACAATATAGAATGGAAGATGGAATTTCAATAATAGACAGATAGTACACATTCTTTTGACCGCCACTTGACTTGACCCGGGTTTGGGGTAGTCTATGATCACAAGTGTTACAGAATGACTGGATGCGCCATACTAAATTACCTCCAACACATTACGGGGGTTAGAACCTTGACCGTTGCCATATCGGAACGGTGGGTAAGCCTCGGAGTTGCTCCCGTCGCAGGCTGCATGTTGGTTATCTCTAGTACTCTTGGACATGGACTTATCACTAGGATAGACTGGTTTTTGACTATTGTTCTAACATCTTTTCTGCAGGTTGCTACGGTGTGTTTATTTAATGCTAAATTGTCACAGGTTGCAAATGGTATTGCAAATTGTTATTGAATGATTAAATTGCTACAGGTTGTAAACGATATTGCAAATGTCTATCGATGATTAAATCGCTGCAGATTGCAAATGTTTAACCTCTTTAACTGCTTTAACTATTTTAACTGCTTTAAACTGCTTTATCTCTTTTATTGCTTATTTTAAATTAAACTTATTGCTTGTCTTTAAAAGTCCAGCTTGGTTTAATTTTAAAAACGTCTAACGTTTTGGTTTTGAGATTATCTTGCCGAGTAAACCTCGCTGACGGACATTTCATTTTGTTGTTTTACGAAATGTCCGTCAGGTATCGATAGTGAGTTCTTTGAAGACACTACTGCAGAAACCGAGCCAGTGCTCGAAGGCTACGTGGAGTATCTACCCACAGAAGACTAGACTTTTACCTTCGCGTCAGCACTTTTATATATATTTGATTAATGTAATTCGTGTACTTTGTTTGTATTGGCCATACTAGACCCGAGCTGTATCTTAATTATTGTACACTGGATATGTAATAATGTTGTTTGAGCTGCTTCTTAAATTTGCAAGCAAGGATCTGCAATTTTTATACAGACGCTTAGTGTGTTTAAGCCAAGGAGGAAGAAAAGAAGAAGATTCCAAAAAAAGAAAAAAAAGTACTCCTCCTTGTTTTAAGCACATCGCGGACCCGCTCGCGTCCTCGCTCCCGGTAGAATGGGAAGCGGGGCGTGACAGGTTTCGGTGGCGGCCCATGCAGGTCATCTTGCTTATGCAAATACTTTAAGATCGGTTTAAATGACATGAATATCCAAGTGTACAACTAGAATAGATTTATTCTAACCTACTTTACATTGCGGTTTGTTTTGAAGTATGGCAGGTCGACCAGATACTCACGGCGTTGCCGACAACGATATCTTGGGCAGCGTAAAGGAAAAACAGGAAATTCAACCATATATTCTCCACGAAGCTGCTGAACCGGTAATCACCAGTATATCTGAATCTTTTCCCTCTATGTCAATTTGACACCTATCATCTTTATTATCATTGCTAGCATATTTTATCGTGCTACATGTATTTGTCTCCATAGCGTGTACACTTCCTGATTTGGGAATTTCCTATTGCTCCTTATCACAAAATTCGCAACGAACTATTTCCATTGAACCTCATTACCTTTTCGAATTCTTAACCATTGCTTAGGAACTCGTGTTCCATTCTTGGTTATACCCTCCATAGTAGCCACTTTTGCTAACCGTTATAGTTATTTTCATTGGATGAACCATCTACTCGTTTCATCACCTTTCCTTCAGTTGATGATGGCACGCATATAAATGATAATCTTCCTTCAATGGACCATGATACCGGTCAATGTGCTTGGCTAAAGTCTGTTGGATCGACCTAGCTAGACTGGGCATAAGTGATCCTGGCTTAGTCACTTCCCTGGCCGTGTCCGCTGGACCGCAAGGGCGTGAATCATGATTATGTGACGTCATCGATCTTCATTATCACCTTCTCTTAGCTTGATGACCTTTCGATTGACCTTCTTAGAATCTTTCTTTAGTCCCCTTGAACTCTAGTTATGGAGGACATCATTCGAATTTTGGATCATCAGAAGTTCGAGTTCAACCACTGAAGCAAATCGAAGGGCCACACTGCAAGCGACTGTCCTGAGAGGAAGTCTCAGCCTTCCAACTCTGCTCAGCAACGTCAACCAACAACAAGTGTACCAGCAGACTTGACAACAGGTGCTACCCCAAAGACGCCAAGCTTGTACCATGACGGTAGAAGAAGCTGAGGCTACGGACCAAGTAATCCCAGGTACGAGATATTCCACTAAGCTACTTACTCTATTATTTAGAGCTTGGACATGTTTCTTATCACTGTAACTGTTAAACCTCTGACTCCACGTTGGATGGTCGAGACCGCTGGCAGTTCCCAGCGGATGCCTCCAATGTTCTATTGTGATTTGTAGACGAGGTCTTTTCGCTAAATCTATGGTAATAGAGATGCCAACATTTGATGTTGTTCTTGGGATGAATTGGTTAAGGAAATTCATGCCACCTTTGACTGTCGTCAAAGGAGGGTAGAGTTCGAAATACCCGACCATCTTAAGTTCAAGCTCCTCCGCGGAAGCAGATCGAAGGACGCTCAGAAGTATTCGAGGATGATACTGGAGATTTTGAGACGATCCAACCTGACGTGCCAGCGTAGGTTGTTGGCGTCTTTTCATTTTGTGCTCGTATTTCTCCTCTAGCCCCTACTTCTATCTTGTACCTAATTTCTTTCCCCCAAGGGTTTGATTCATTTCCCACTGACCGCCTTTCCCCCTCTTTATTGCGTTCTGTCCGTTTCCTCTCCTCGAGCCCCGTTCCAGCCTAACACCGACGACTTCGGTGCCCCCCTTTTCTTTTTAACCCATCTCCTTCCTCCGCAAGCCACCCCGTGGCTTTCTCTTTTCGCTCAGACATCGCCCCCTCCCCCCCGGCCTCTTCCCCAAGCGAGCTCGATCAGACCTCGTGTCGCCACTCCGATCTCCGATCCGCCAGCTTCCACTTCGCTCCATCTCATAGGCCCTAGCTCCCCGCCATGGATCGTCAACCAGTCGCAGCCCTCGCCGCCGCAGATCGCCAGCCGCCGATGGCCCACCAACGACCTTGGGGTCTGTTGGGCTTAGCAGCAACCCTCGCCGCCACCCTCGCTACCGCCGCTTGGCTGAGATCTTGGGAAGCCGTGATCCTTGGGCTTCTCTTGAGCTCTCTGCCTTGGGTCTCACCCACGTGGAGATCCCGTTTAGGCTTCCTCTTGCGTCTACTCCTTTTGGTGTGCGGGAAAGCGTGTTTTTGGTTGTTCATTTGTTGGGTGATGTTGGGTGTTGCAAATGTCAAGTATTGGTCTACGGAAGGAGTGATGGCGATGAATATCGGCATGATATTGGCCTTGGGTGTTGAAGTTGGATGTAGGCCTTGTGCTTGGCTCTGGATGAGAGCATGGATCCTGCCTTATTGTGTGATAGTATGGAGATTGACGGAAGAAATGCTGGCAGTGAGTACTGACTTAGAGTGTTGGCCATGTACTTACCTTTGGGCGGTGATTTGGACGTTAGCATGTGGTTGGGCATTATGGAAATTGATGGTGTTGGTACCCGTGGATTAGTCGATCCGTGCTATATGATGAGGGACATCTTTGATTAAGACCCAGTAGCACGAATAAACCTTATGTTCTTCCATTTATGTGGTTTAAATAGCTTGCTACTGGCTTATCACCTCAAGTTCCAAGTTCGGATAGATGTCGTCATCGTCCTCATTATCATTTCCGAGTAATGCCATTATTTTATGTTTTGCCTACTTGAAGAATCTGAAGTAGCTATTGTGAAAAAATATATTAGTGACATCCCATATTTTCTTATCACATTTCATGTTATTTACAACCTGATTTACAAAGATTACTATCTTTTCTATCATTTATTTGCTTGAGCTTCTTTATAATATCAATTATTTGTTTCAAAAATATTTTAAATTCCGAGGACGGAATTATTTTTAAGGAGGGTAGAATGTAACGGCCTGTATTTTTCCAATACTTTCAAATTAAGTATTTAAAGAAAATTCAATTGTATTTTATAATGGTTTGTTAGCAGTCTTAAACTGATTTCAAAAATTTCCTATAAAAATATTTTGGAGTACCAGACTAGTTATGGAGTATTTTAGTAAAATCGGATTTCGTCAAATACCTCTAAAGGATCTGATAAAAAAATTCATTTTCAGATATTGCAGTTTTGACTCAATGAATTTATTTTCTATTCAAACATCTCCAAAACGTTTTCAAACTTCTGCAGTAGCATCCTATGATCATTTGGGGCTTCCCACATTAATTTCGTAATTTTCTGATATCATTTCAATAGAGAACCCGCAAACCCGCTTTCTAAACGTTTTGGCCAAAAACTAGTATTTCCGTAGTCCAAATCCTGTAACGGTCTTCGTATTCACGATCCTCGTGACGATACGATCTCGTGGGTATGTTTTCGTAATTTTTCGGACACGTTTACTAGTAGGGGCATTTCCGTAATTTCGTTACACTAATGACTTTCACTAGTGGGGTTTATCTATTATTAATTACCATTACCCTAACCTAATTACTTAATTAACTCCCACCTAAGCAACCCGTATCTAACCCACCCACCTTGGTAGCTCGGATACGACATCTACCCCCATTCCTTCACACTGCCATTTTCAACCTCTAGCCTATAAATAACCCATGCCTCTCGTTCATCTTCCCAACACACACAGATACTCTCTCTCTCTCTCCCTATATTTTTGAACCCAGGCGATCTCCCTCCCTCTCACTCCGGCCTCGACCCGTGCCCCGACATCGACTTCCGACGTCGCCTCCACGCCGCCGACCGCCGAGCTCGACGCCGCCGTCGCCGTCGTCGACGAAGTCGACGAGAACGCCGCCCACGCATCGTCGAACGAACGTCGCTGCGTAAGTAAATTCGCGATGGCAAACTTGTAAATATCTCAAACTTTCGTATTTTCGTATTTTTTATTAATTAATAAATGGGTTTTAAGGTTATAAATCCATAACTAATTATACAGGGGCCAGAAAAATGAGTGACTAGTCCCAGAAAATCAGAAACGTCGAAACGAATCCATTGGCGCTAGTTTCGTCGCGATCAGGCAAGTATATTTCTCACAGTGAATTTTTAAAGGCAAAACTTAAATAGGTTAAAATTCTTCTAAAATTCGTAGCTTGCAATTTTTACGTATATGTACGTCTGATAAAAATATATGTTACAGTACTTGTAAATACGATCGTTTTGACATCTTGTTTGCAAAATTCTGACGTACGGTTTGCCCGGAATAAATCTTTGAAGATATGTTGTAATGATAAATTCTTGTTTTAAAAATCCTTTTAAAATTCGTAATCTGTGATTTTACGTGCACTTACGTACGATGAAAATATATGTCGTAGTACTAGTGAATACGATCATTTTGACACCTTGTTTGAAGAATTCTGATGTACGGTTTGCTCTAAACAATTCCTTGAACATATGTTTTAAAAATCATTCTTGATTTAAAATTGCTTTTTGGCTATTTAAAATTGTTTAAAAATTGTTTAAAAATCTTGAAAAATAACTACTAGTCTTAGAAAGTATTTTAAGCTAATTTAAACTCTTTTGCTTAGTTAAAATTAGATCTTACTCGTTCTTTCATCAATTTAAGTGATCTTTATGTTTTCTTCTAATTGCTAAATCGAATCGCAAAGTGGTGAACTTTTGTGAAACTATCGTACGGACTGTTGAAAACCGAGACTGAATTGACTGAAATGGAAGATGGAACTTCAACAATATTGAATGGAAGATGGAACTTTAACAATATAGAATGGAAGATGGAATTTCAATAATAGACAGATAGTACACATTCTTTTGACCGCCACTTGACTTGACCCGGGTTTGGGGTAGTCTATGATCACAAGTGTTACAGAATGACTGGATGCGCCATACTAAATTACCTCCAACACATTACGGGGGTTAGAACCTTGACCGTTGCCATATCGGAACGGTGGGTAAGCCTCGGAGTTGCTCCCGTCGCAGGCTGCATGTTGGTTATCTCTAGTACTCTTGGACATGGACTTATCACTAGGATAGACTGGTTTTTGACTATTGTTCTAACATCTTTTCTGCAGGTTGCTACGGTGTGTTTATTTAATGCTAAATTGTCACAGGTTGCAAATGGTATTGCAAATTGTTATTGAATGATTAAATTGCTACAGGTTGTAAACGATATTGCAAATGTCTATCGATGATTAAATCGCTGCAGATTGCAAATGTTTAACCTCTTTAACTGCTTTAACTATTTTAACTGCTTTAAACTGCTTTATCTCTTTTATTGCTTATTTTAAATTAAACTTATTGCTTGTCTTTAAAAGTCCAGCTTGGTTTAATTTTAAAAACGTCTAACGTTTTGGTTTTGAGATTATCTTGCCGAGTAAACCTCGCTGACGGACATTTCATTTTGTTGTTTTACGAAATGTCCGTCAGGTATCGATAGTGAGTTCTTTGAAGACACTACTGCAGAAACCGAGCCAGTGCTCGAAGGCTACGTGGAGTATCTACCCACAGAAGACTAGACTTTTACCTTCGCGTCAGCACTTTTATATATATTTGATTAATGTAATTCGTGTACTTTGTTTGTATTGGCCATACTAGACCCGAGCTGTATCTTAATTATTGTACACTGGATATGTAATAATGTTGTTTGAGCTGCTTCTTAAATTTGCAAGCAAGGATCTGCAATTTTTATACAGACGCTTAGTGTGTTTAAGCCAAGGAGGAAGAAAAGAAGAAGATTTCAAAAAGAAAAAAAAAGTACTCCTCCTTGTTTTAAGCACATCGCGGACCCGCTCGCGTCCTCGCTCCCGGTAGAATGGGAAGCGGGGCGTGACAATTATAAGTGCTGTTAATTAGAGGCACATATATAGAAATCGCTTCTTTCTGCAAGCGCTGCTAAAAGTCGGATAATAGGCAGCGCTTCTTTCTGCAAGCGCTGTTAAAGGTCAGATAATAGATAGCGCTTCTTTCTACCAACGCTGTTTATTAGAGGCACAAATAATAGACAGTGCTTCTTTCTGTAAGCGCTGTTAAAAGTCGGATAAAGACAACGTTTCTTTCTACAAGCGCCGTAAAAGATCAGATAATAGACATCGCTTCTTTTCTGCAAGCGCGGTTAAAGATGATAATTATTTTAATAAAAAATAACGAAATTTTTTTAGTTCTGCCGTTTAAAAATTACGCCGCTCGTCCCTTTTCCCCTCAAAGTTTTCATCCCCGATCATCTCAAAGCTTTTTTCTCGCTTATCCCTCTCTAAATTCTAGTGACCAGGAATACAAGTTGTTGATCTCTCCCGCTCGCAAGCTTTTTTTCTCCCTCCTCAATCCATACTCACGCTCTCTCTATTTCTCTGCTGGAGACGAATTTGGGACATGTGTCAATTTTGGCCCCCCCCCCAAAATGGTACTTTCCGACGTTATAACGGAGATCATGATCCCGGCGTCGGTCGTCGTTATCCAGTGGATGATCGTCTCGAAGGTGAAGGTCTCGCTGGAGCCCTACGATAGTAGCGCCAAGAAGAACAGAGTGTACGGCGACTCACTCCTCGAAGAGGAGGAGGATGTCAGCGACCACGTCGTCGTCACCAAGTGCGCCAAAATCCAGCTCGCCATCTCTGAAGGTTGGTTCCATCTTTTGCCCTTTCAATTTCTTGCAGATCTGCAGGTTTCCGGTGACTGCTGATTAAGTACTGTTAAAAATATGATATTTAGTTCGTGTTGTTGAAAAATTGATTTTGTCTTCTCTCCATAGAGGGAGGATTTTGTCAAGAAGTGAAGTGCTTTGGAGCTGCTAGTAACTAAATATGGTGGCAAAATGTGAATTTTTATTTCATTTGGAAATTATTTGGTTTCAGCCATTACTTTAAATGTGTTATAAACTGGCTTTTGGTGGGCCTACCCGTTAGTGGGTATCCACCCATTATGTAACCCTACCACTATAAATATAGGGCTATGGTCTCCATAGCCGCCAAGTTTACAACACGTTATCAGCACGCTCAAAGCTAAGCCGAACCCCTGCCGACAGACGGACGCGACGGACGGACGCGACGCGAACGGGCTTCCTTCACCGAACGTCGCTAGATCCGGCGGGTAGGATCTAGAGGTAACTTTCTCCCTAGATCTAATTTTTGCATATGCGCATATGTGGTGATTCAATTTTTTGGATCAATCGATCAAAAATATATCATTTTTATTGTTAAAATCAACCTTTTTTCAATTAAAAACGTCTTTTTGGTAGAAAAAAATTGGTTTTCCCACTAAAAATCGGATTTTTACCCATTTTTTTCCTCCAAAAATCGCCAAAACCCTAAAAAGGGTTCACCCACGCCCCCCCGTCGCCGGCAGCGGCGGGGCCTTCCCGCCGTCGCTGCGGCGGCGGGAACCCCCCGCCGTTGCAGGCAGGGGCTTCCTCGCCGCCTGCAGCGTCGGGCAACCCCCGCCACCGCCGGCGGGGGCAACCCCCCGCCGCTGCAGGCGGGGGTTCCCCGTCGCCTGTCGGCGGGGGCAACCCCCCGCTGCTGCCGGCGGGGGCCGCCTGCAGCGGCGGGCAACCCCCGCCGCCGCAGGCGGGGGCTCCCCGCCGCCGCAGGCGGGGGCGACCCCCGCCGCCTGCAGCGGCGGGCAACCCCCGCCGCCGCAGGCGGGGGCGATCCCCGCCGCCTGCAGCGGCGGGCAACCCCCTCCGCCTGCAGCGGCGGCCCCCCCCCCAGCCGCCTGCTGCGGTAAACGGGCCCGCCCGCCAGTAGCGGGTACGGGCCCGGCGTGCGTACCCCAAAACCCTAACTAGGGTTTCTGTCCCAGAAAATTATTTCGAATTTTCAAAATTTTTTCAGATTTAATTGCGATTCCTTTTCGTTATAATCTGGACCAAATTACATGTGATTTTTACTCATCGCAATTATATTTGGATTTATGATTTTCTTTAAAAACGTTTAAAAATTAAGAAGATCCTGTGACCGCTCTGCCGTTAGTCAACTAACCTAACGGTGTATGACGTTGCCTAGTGGTCCAATAATTTTTAAACGGTAGATTTCATTTTCCATTATAAACTGCCTGTGATGAATAAATAAATTGCCTGTGATAAAAACTGCCTGTGATGATGCCTGCTGCATTATAACTGCCTGCGACGAATGATTAATATTTGCTGTGGTTTTGGATCGGCTAGTGATCACCATTTTACTTTTCATGCATTATTTTCTTTTTTTGAGAGAAAAATGTAGCGAGGGTAATTTTGTAAAATTACAAGCCCGGCGGACGCCTCAAGAAGATGAAGGACTATTCCAGAAGAATAGGGGCCCCACGGGGGTTCCCGAGTTGTACTTTCTTTCTTTTTGGGACTGTAATGGACTGTAATTAATTATGGTGATTAGCCGATCCACGCAGCAAATATTTATGTCTGATGTGCTTGATAATTTATTTTTTCTGCAAAAATATCTAATTAATGCTATCTTTTTACATGCTAGAGTGATAAATGGCCAAAATTGCGAGCGTCGATTTCGACGTTTTGGATGCTTCAGGAAAGAATTACTTAAGCTGGCAGTTGGATATAAAATTCCATCTGCGAGCACAAGGATTGAGTCACGCCATCGCTTTAGGCGATAAGGTTTCTGATATAGATAAAGTGAAAGCAATTATCTATATCAGACGCCATATCGATCGGACCCTGAAGGCCGAGTACCTAACGGTGGAAGACTCGTATGAGTTGTGGACCGCCCTCGAGGACAGGTATAAACATCAAAGGGATGTTATACTACCTCGAGCGCGATATGAATGGGAGAACCTCCGTCTCCAAGACTTCAAGTCTATTGCCGAGTACAACTCGTCACTCTTTAGCATCACCTCACGCCTGAAGTTGTGTGGTGAAAAGGTGACGGAGGAACGCATGTTAGAGAAGACGTATACATCCTTCCATGAGAAGGATGTCATACTGATGCAACAGTATCGTGAACGAAAGTTCACAAAATACTCTGAGCTTCTCTCATGCCTTCTGATGGCAGAGCAGAATCGTGACCTCCTTCTGGCCACCCACAACTCACGCCCTACCGGCACTGCTCCTGCGCCTGAAGCGCACCACAGCTCCTTCCAGAAGAAAAGGGGCAACTTCAAAGGCAAACCCCAGAAGGGTAAGACCATGAAGAAGCAGGCTCGAGGACCCCCTCCAAGAAACAACCAAGAGGGAAAGAAGAAAAATGTGTGGAAAAGAAAAGACGACGGCCAGACTTCTGCCCCCAGAAAGGACTGGGAAGATAAATGCCACAAGTGTGGCATGACTGGACACTGGTTCAGAAATTGTCGTACTCCACGCCACCTTCAGGAGTTGTACAAAGCAAGCCAGAAGCAAGCTGAGACAAACCTGGCGGTTCAAGAAAACCTGGCACCAATCAGGTTCATCGCTGAGGACTTCTCCAACGATGACCTGCTCGACTGAGGACATTTATCTACTTTATATATGCATTGTAATTTTTTCCCTTTGAGAAACAATTTATCTGCTTATCTCTGGTATGTTTAAGTACTTTTCACACATCAACTTAATTTTCGTAGTATATTCCTTTGTGTTTTTGCCTTATACTGCGACATTTTTCTTTTAAAATAGATGGACTTTAAATGCCTAGTGGACAGTGCCTCTACGCACACGATCCTCCAAGACATCTGCTTTTTTCAAAGCATTAATAAATACGATGGCACCGTAAATACGATTTCTGGTCCATCAAGTATCATTGAAGGATCAGGGAAGCACATTTTATGCTCCCCAACAGTACAAAACTACTTATAAAAGATGCCCTTCTCTCCCCTAGCTCGCATAGAAACCTGTTAAGCTTTAAAGATATCCGCTTAAACGGATACCACCTAGAAACGGTGAGCAAAGGAAACAGCGAATACCTTGATGTAACGTCTCATAAAAACGGTGCTAAAAACACCGTCGAACGTTTTGAGGGACTCCCGTCGGGTCTCTACCACACAAGGATCAGAGCAATGGAAGCAAACACATTGGAGCACCAGAAGTGCCAAAATCAACCAGAATTCAAACTCTGGCACGATAGACTAGGACACCCTGGAAGGAATATGATGCGTCGCATCATATCCCAATCCCGTGGGATTAATTCGAAAAGCCTGACGCTACTTCGGAAGGGTGCAAATCCTTGTCCCCCTTGTTACAAAGGGAAATTGATTACGAGACCATCCACCCTGAAGGTGGACTCCGAGTCTCCAAGCTTCCTAGAGAGAATACATGGTGACATTTGCGGGCCTATTCACCCCGCAAGCGGACCATTTCGGTACTACATGGTACTAATCGACGCATCTTCAAAATGGTCGTATGTGTGCCTCTTGTCCACCCGCAACGTAGCCTTTGCAAAGCTACTTGCACAAATTATAAAATTACGGGCACATTTCCCAGACAACCAGATCAAGAAATTGCGTCTGGACAATGCTGGGGAATTCACCTCACAAGTCTTCCTAGACTACTGCCAAGCACCCGACATAGAAGTTGAACATCCTGTAGCTCATGTTCACACCCAGAACGGGTTAGCCGAATCTCTCATAAAGAGACTACAATGGATCGCTAGACCATTGTTAATGCAATGCCAGTTGCCGGTATGTGCATGGGGACATGCCATACTGCACGCTGCATCGCTGATAAGATTACGACCGTCAGGTAGTCAATCTTATTCTCTGATGCAACTTGCATATGGGAACCCGCCCGATATCTCTCACTTGAGGATATTCGGATGTGATGTCTATGTCCCCATAGCACCACCGCAGAGAACCAAGATGGGTCCTCAATGGCGTCTTGGTATCTATATTGGCTTCGACTCACCATCGATCATTAGTTACCTCGAACCCCTTACAGGGGACGCCTTTAAAGCACGTCTAGCAGATTGTGAGTTTGATGAAAGCATTTTTCCAAAACTAGGCATTAACACACAGAAGCCAGAAGCTTCAAAGACCATTACATGGGACACAAAGACTTTATCCCATTTTGATCTGCGCACAAATCAATGTGAAGAAGAGATCCTGAAGATCCTTCAAATTCAGAACACAGTTCACATTTTACCGGATAAATTCACTGACAACCAGAAGATTGTCAGATCACACGTCCCTGCTGCAAATACGCCAGCTAGGATTGACATACCCAAAGATGGATGCAATCCACCTGCAGCAGAAGCGGCCGTACCTCAACAAAAAAGAGGACGCCCCCCAGGCTCCAAAGATAAGAATCCTCGAAAGAGGAAAAATCCTGGAGCAACAATAACGATACCACCACAGGATGCTGAGCTCAGCCCAGCTACCTCTCCACTCCTAACAACCCCTGAAGAGGAAAATATAGGAGAAATTTCATTAAACTATGTACGTACCGGGGAGGTACTGGACAGAAAAAGAACAATCATCGATGATAAATTCGCGCTCATTATTGCCACTCACGTCACTGAATACGACGATGAGACCGATCCACGCTCTCTAGCAGAATGTAAACGCAGAGAGGATTGGCCAAAGTGGAATGAGGCAATAGGAGTAGAGCTGGACTCACTCTCGAAGCGCAAAGTTTTTGGACCTGTAGTCCTAACACCAAAAGGTGTTAAACCTGTGGGATATAAATGGGTATTCATGAGAAAAAGAAACGAGAATAATGAGATCGTGCGTTATAAAGCGCGCCTTGTTGCACAAGGTTTTTCCCAACGACCAGGAATAGACTATGACGATACCTATTCCCCGGTCATGGATGCGATCACTTTCCGTTTCATTATCGGCCTATCCACGAAGGAAGGTCTGGATATGCAGTTCACGGACATTGTGACTGCATACCTATACGGAAATATAGATAAGGACATCTATATGAAAATCCCAGACGGATACAAACTACCGACAAAAATGACAGAAAGACCTCGGGACGTCTATTCCGTCAAACTCCAGAGATCACTGTATGGTCTCAAACAGTCAGGTAGAATGTGGTACAACAGACTGAGTGAATTCCTAGTGCAACAAGGATTCACAACAAATGAAGTCTGCCCTTGCATCTTCATACGAGCAAAGGGAACAGGATTCGTAATTATCGCCGTCTACGTAGACGACTTGAACATCATCGGATCTCCTGCAGAGATAGATGAGATATCCAAAAGCCTCACTCAGACTTTTGAGATGAAAGACCTCGGCAAAACGAAGTTTTGTCTAGGCCTACAAATTGAACATTTAAGCGGAGGAATCCTGTTGCACCAATCGACATATACAAAGAAAGTGCTGAAAAACTTTCTTATGGACAAATGTCATCCGCTGAGCACACCAATGGTCGTCAGATCATTGGATGTTGAAACAGACCCCTTCCGACCGCTGGAAGAGGGGGAGGAAACACTGGGTCCTGAAGTACCCTACTTAAGTGCAATTGGAGCACTCCTATACCTGGCAAACTGCACGCGTCCCGATATAGCGTTCGCAGTAAATCTACTAGCCAGATACAGTTCAGCGCCCTCAAAGCGCCACTGGAACAGAGTGAAACAACTTCTGCGCTACCTCCAAGGGTCTGTAGACATGGGACTATACTTCAAGAAAGGTGTATCCACCGACCTGGTCGGTTACGCAGATGCGGGATACAGGTCCGACCCACATACCGCAAAGTCCCAGACCGGTTTCGTATTCACATACGGTGGGACGGCCATCTCATGGAGATCCGTGAAGCAGACATCCACAGCGACCTCATCCAACCACTCCGAGCTCATCGCGATCCACGAAGCTAGCAGAGAATGCTTCTGGCTTCGATCGGTCATCAACCACATCCTCAAGACCACCGGCCTGAAGACGGGAGATCTTGGGCCTACCACCATGTACGAAGACAATGCTGCCTGCATCGCTCAACTACGAGGTGGCTACATCAAAGGTGACAGGACGAAGCACATTTCCCCCAAGCTCTTCTGGACGCATGAACAGCAAGTGGACAACCAGATCGACATCCAGCAGATCCAGTCCTGCAACAACCTGGCTGACCTATTCACTAAAGCTTTGCCTCGCAGTACCTTTAGAAAACTTGTACTAGGTATTGGGATGAGACAGTTGAGAGATGTACAAGCCTGAAGCTTGTACTTATCAGGGGGAGTTAACGTAGTGATGTACTCTTTTTCCTTGGCTGTTGGTTTTTCCCACTGGGTTTTCCACAGTCAAAGGTTTTAACGAGGCAGCCACATTAACTCTGGATCCAGAAGTATCCACCACTGATGTTATCCATCGATCAGGGGAAGTTATAGAGACTTGTACTCTTTTACCTTAGCCACTGGTTTTTCCCACTGGGTTTTCCTTGGCAAAGGTTTTAATGAGGCAATCACTCTTAAACTTAGAGATCCAGAAGTATCTCCAACCCCATGATCAAATAAGCTTCATGAACCCTGAAGCGTTCAACATGGCTTACAACAATGGATGGATAAGGTGAAGTGTTATAAACGTGCTTTTGGTGGGCCTACCCGTTAGTGTGTATCCACCCATTATGTAACCCTACCACTATAAATATAGGGCTATGGTCTCCATAGCCGCCAAGTTTACAACAAAATGTGAATTTTTTTGGGAACTCTTAAATTGGAATATTGCTGTGTAAGAGTTAGGGTTTGATAATTCTTTAATTTATTGCGAATTACATGTTAGAATACCTTTAGCATCCTATTCGCGTGTTTTAACATTCTGCGTTGCAAACGCATTAAATATTCGAAATGGTTAAATCTAGCCAAATATGCAATATGGCTCTGTGTTTGCTAGGTGGAAATCTCTTCTTTTTTAATTTGCTTCATAATTTAGGGGGAAATGGAAAGAAAGGAAGAAAATTTTTAGAGCTTTGGCTTTATTCCTGTTGATTATGTAGGGTTATATGCATTTAGAAGCAATCTTTGAACTTATAAAATTACAGTACTAAGAGTAAATGCTTGTTTACAATAGGAGCTACCTACTTCCTCTTCACTGAATACCAGTATGTTGGAGTCTTCATGGTAGCCTTCACAGTCCTCATCTTCCTCTTCCTCTGCTCTGTCGAGGGATTCAGCACAAATGGACAGCCTTGCACTTACAGCAAGGACAAGACCTGCAAGCCAGCCCTCTTCAATGCTTGGTGCGATCACTTCGGTCATCTCCGGCTTTCTTGGGATGAAGATTGCTACATACGCAAATTGGAACAGTAAATAGTAGAATTACTTCAGTTATTCATTGTGGCTTTACTATATATCATTAGCTATATGTATTTAGAATCTCTTTTTCTACTGTATATCATTGTGGCTTTACTATGTGCGGCAGGGAGAGAGATCGTATTGGACTCAACTTCACTGCACCCTCACCGTCAGTTGTGCAAAAATTGGACTCCTTTTTCTTGAATCTTGACGCATTAAGAATGGCATGCGACGGAACTGGCATGTTTGTGACATCCAAACAGGCCAAACTGATAGGAGAGCCACCAGGTTGGTTGATTTGGCATGTTCTTTACTCTCAACTAAAAGTAATTTCTTCACTTACTATGTAAAAATACAGTTTTATGTTGTCACCTTCGTGACAACGCTGTACTTAGGTTTTTTCGGGTTGTTTTTGGCATGCTCAGTACTTGGGTGATGATGAACAAAGAAACGAGGAAGATATCTAAATTTCTGGAGGAAGTTAGATCTGAAGTAGGGCCGTACTTTATGGAGCATGACCCTATAATCAATGACGACAATAGGAAACTTCGGAAGCTTAATGATGATGATGCAGATCATGTTCGCAAGGGCTTAACTGTAAGTCCTGCCTTGAGTTTTGAAACACACATGACACATTTTACAGGTGTAGATTATTTTTTAAATTTGTATATTTCTATCACTAGGATCCTCCTAAATATAACATTAATCCAGCATTTTTCAATATAATTGCAGCCTCGTTGGACTGATTTGGATGCCAATCAGCATGTGAACAATGTGAAATATGTTGGTTGGATCTTCGAGGTAATTTTTCTTATATTTACTTCCCCTAATCCTAGATACAACTTGAATTTGTGAAACTACTGTATGCGACATTTTTGTATGGTTTAGTCGCGAATCCTGCATGCATTTGAGGGTTTCTTATGATCCCATCCACCAAAGTAAATGTTTCAATATTTGATTTTACAGTTACAATTTTCTTTTGTGCAAGTTACAGATATGTGCAACACAATTGGTAGGAGACAATTACTTTCACTTCTTTAAATTATCGTTAGAATCATTTTTTTCCCCGTGTCCTACACTTATGGTTTAGTTTGATTGTGATACTAGGTCTAAAAGTAGCATTCACATCTTAGTTTCTGTCTGTGTGAGCATGGTTCTCCAATATCTAAACGTAGCATTCTCATGTAAGCATCTTCTGTGTGGGTAGGGTGCTCCAATCTTTATCATGGAGAACCTTGAGCTTACCAGCATGACCCTCAAGTACAGGAGGGAGTGTGGGTTTGATGGTGTGCTGCAGTCCCTTACTGCATTATCTGCCGACTGTACGGATGGTTCGTCGGAGGCACCCGCCGTCGAGATTGTCAAAGGCTTGGGAAAGCTGCGGGCGATGATCTTTAATGTCTATGCTTTTATCAAACCATTACATTCTAGATTATGCAGTCTCCTTTGCTTTCTTCAGTGGCATCCGATGGAATGACTGGCCTGACACAGCGCTACTGATCATCAAGGAGCTTATTAGCAGCTGCGTAAGATTCTGGCTGTGCAGGTAACTCTCAGTAAATGAGCTAGCAAACCCAAATCAAGATGATATTGACCTGCTAGAGACATTTTGTACTGGCGACGTTGATAGTGTAGTGCCAATAACGGCCACAAGGTACTCCATCAAAATGATGGTGTTGCACACAGATGACGGTAGAGCAATTCACAGGCGACTGTAAATAGACATGCAACTGAATATCCTTCAGCAGACGACTGTCATTTAGGAGGGGAGCTGAGGAAATGCAACTTTCGCACTTACGCCTACAGAAGATAGATGGCCATTTCACAGGCGATTGTAAATATACATGCGACTGTAAATACATCATCAGTCGACCGACTTGCAAAATAGGATGAAGCCCAGAAGATGCAAGTTGTGCACAGACGAATGTAGATCAATTCCCAGGCGCCTGTTGGAAGAAATGCGATTGTAAAATGAGCTTCAGTCGACAGAGACCAAAAGCTCAAGAAGAGTCAAGAAATAAGTTGACTTGAGCTGTGCATATTAGTCAGCTGTAGAAGGCCAGGCAGGCGTCTGGAATCACCTAGTCGCCTGTCATGCCTTCACCAGTTGACTGATGGAGAGCCAGAGACTCCAATTGAGTCGTTTGGTATGATGAACCTATTGGGTTGGATTCTATGATAATCATAAGGCTCACTGATATGGTTATATGCATATGCATGAATGCGTTAACCATCTATCAAGGCATTAAAATAAACATAGACTCAAAAAGAGAAGCAATAAATGAATTAATACAATGATTACATTGCTTTCCTTAGAGTCTATGGCTTCAATTCTTGATGCCTTGATACACCCATCATCTCCAAGCTTGACACCCCTTGAGTCCAAGCTTTGGTATTGTTTCACTTGATGTCTATCCTTGCACCAGCTATTAGTCTCCAAATCATACTTTTCTCTATTTGATAAACATGAGACTAAAACATGAGAGTAATTAGCAACAACATAATGTTGTGATCATCATCAAAACAATATTGGTATAAAACATCAATACCTAACAAAACATGATGTATCACATATATTTTATAATTGCAAAATAAACACAGATCATGTAGATTGGATCTGATAACAATGTTGGGGTTTTAGGATCATTAGGGCTATAAATTCGACGTCTGGCCTAAGTCGGACGGATGATGAAAACAAATCGGTGGCGAAAAATAACACTTACAATAGTTTTAAGTCTAGCCCTAAAGATATTAACCCTAGCTATGATCTCTAATATCCCGGGGTTGGGTCCGACCAACCCCTAAGGATAGATCTAATCTAACATTTGCAATTTATAAATGCATGAATATTTAAACTACATACCTTTCAATTCGTTTTGACAAAATATGAAGCATTGTTTTCAGCAACATTTCTTTGGCCCCATACCGCTTCTTCCAAGTCAAACCGCGTCCTGAGCCGCACCTCGTCCCGAGCCGAACCGCTTCCCAAACCGCACCGCATTCCGAGGCAAACAACACCCTTGTTGCCGAGCCAACCACGTGCCGAAGAAGATTTCACCTTGAGTGGATCCTATGTCAAGACTTCGGATCCGATCTGAGCTCCTTCGTAGTTTTGCTAGAGTCCGATCAGGAGCAATGAAGAAATTTTGGGAGAAAGAGGGAATAATTATTTTAAGCTCAGATCCGGGCTTGCTCACGTTTAAGGGAGCTACTCAGATCTGGAGCTTGGGACGAGTTTCAAGGAGGAGAGTAGGCCCATATTTATATAGGCAGCTGACCCGTCCCCTTCACTCTATATCCGATATGGGACTAACAATTTTTTGGAGGAAAAAATTAATTAGAGTTTGCCATTCACAAAGGTCAAACTTTAACGAATTTTTCCTCCGTCACCATTGAGCTTCGCAAGTGATACATCCTATCAAATCGAAGAGGGTTGAACGGTGAACATGTAGGAAGAAACGTGGACTCAATCCGAGTTCGTTTGACCCCTCAAACGTATGTTCAAAGTTGTCCCAAAAATCAGATTTCGAAACAAAAAAACAACCACCAGAAATCTGCATCAAAGGGTTCGTAACCCTAGAAGTAGGTCCCACACAGGGTCCCACCAGCTCGATGCATGCGCTTGCCTTGGGGCGCGTGCCAAGCACACCGACGGGTGGGCCCGACCGCAGTATGTGAGCGGGCGCCTGCCCGCAAGAGGCTGCGGGCGGGTCCCACCCGCCCACAAAAAAGTTGGAGCCCTTGGCACCAGCTGCTATGCAGCTCTCCTTTTTTTTGTTTCCCAAAAACTATTTGGTCTTAAATCTGATTGGGCTTTCTTTTAAAACACTTTTAAAAGGAAGTTTGGACTCGTTTGAACTCCGATTTGATCACGGTTTTCTCCCCAACTTTCGTGGAAAAATCCTCTTCATTTCTATGCCTTTAAAATATATTTGTAAACATTTTAATATATATATATATGTATATTATATTTTCTATTGCATCATATGCAATAATCCACATCTTTAATATTAAAATCTATTTGCATCAAATACAAATGAACTGAAGGCATAAATTCCTCAACAGATTCCTTGTGGTGCAGATCATCGCGACCCGATCCAGCAGAAAGGTCGTGTCGGTGCTTCTTGATACTAATCGACCAAGGTTCGATCCATTCGAGGGTCGAACAAGCACCACAAGTCGACTACAAATTGTCAACGATCCCAGTTCTACTAACCCAGTGTCCCAATCAACCTGCTGACGAGGCTCCAACTCATCAAGAATGGGGGTACGTCAGCATCGTTATTGTTTCGGTCATTTTTAGACTTAACAAGTGCTATGAAGGATAAGGAGATGCCTCTTGATTTTTGGGTAGAAGCATGTGCAATAGCTATATTTGTCACTAACTGAAGTCCCACTTCAGCATTGAAGAATAAGACTCCTTATGAAGCACTTAATGGAGACAAGTCCAAAGTTACTAAAATGAAGGTGTTTGGTTGTAAAGCATATGTGTTGAAGCTTGCAATGCACGAGGAAAGCCGATAAAAGTAGGAAGGAAATATTTATAGGCTATATCATTGAATCCAAAGCCTATAACATTTATGATCCAAATACAAGAAGTGTGATTACTAGCAAAGATGTGGAGTCCATTGAAACTGAAGCATGGAAATGGAATGGAAAGGAACCAACTGTGGCAGACTACAACAGGTTGGAAGTGGATGCATTGCCTGAAGCAGATCAGCCAAATACCAATCAGAGATCAAGTACAACAAGTCTCGGTCTACATATCACAAATCACAGTCCAGATGTTGTAACAAGTAGATCATATGGTAGTAATTCTAGCAGAAGTTACTCAAATTCTCCAAGTGAAAATCAGAATGTGAGGACAAGAATATAAGGAGATTTCTATAATGAGACTTATGAATTATTTGCTTGTTTTACTGCAGAACCTGTAGATTTTACTGAAGCTTGTGCTGAAGATGAATGAAGGACAGCCATGCAAGAGGAGATTAATGCAATTGAGAAGAACAAAGCATGTAGCTTGTGTGATCTACCGCAAGGAAATAAGGCAGTGGATGTTAAGTGGTTGTATAAGACTAAATATACCATTGATGACTCCATAAACAATCTAAAAGCAAGGCTTGTGTCTAGAGGATTCACTCAAGTCTATGTTGAAGATTATGAAGATACTTTTGCCCATGTTGCCAGATATGAAACTATAAGAACCTTACTTGCAGTTTCAGCTAGAGAATTCACAGTCGACTGCTGCACAGTCAGAGAGGGTAGGTGCAATTCATAACGGTAACTTACCACGTGGACAGTCGACTGATGAGGCATAGACAGTTGACTGTTAAACCAACAGACGACTGTAAAACCTATTACATGCTACTGGCCGTAAGTTGGGTAAGTTGATGAAATCCAGACGACTGATGAAGAGAAGACAGTCGACTGTTAATTTGAATAGGTGACTGTAATTCCTTCTACAGACGACTGTCAAAACCCTGAGATTTTTCAGAGAGTTGAGTCATCAAATATGCTCAAGGACAGACGACTGTTGAAGCATTGATAGTCGTCTGTAAATCCAACATAAGTCGACTGGCCAGAGTAATCAGAGAAATAGATTTTGGGCTATAGATAGACATGCGACTGATTAACAAAACACAATCGACTGTCACTTGCACATGCGCCTGTGAATCGTTCATTAGTCGCATGTGAAAGTTAAAGCTGAGAAGCCCAAAACTAGACTGAAAAAGTTTGTGCATAACCGGCGACTGTAGAACAAAACACAATCGACTATTTTGAGACTGGCGACTGTAAAACGTTCAACAGTCGACTGTTATAATCATGATATGCACAATCTAGCTAGAAAATGAATTGGAGTCTAAGGAAGGTTGATCTAATGATATCCTAAGACTGAAATGAAGATGTGTGTGTGTTCCAACAATGTTCTACTTCTAAGCTACATACTAGAAGAGAAAGAAGAAAGTTACATTTGACGAACTCTCTCTTCTATCCAACGCATGAGCTTGAAGTCTTCTAGGAGCTTCAATCACCATTTATGATCATCTAATCTATTTTATTTGCTTTCAATGATCTTTGAGTGACATCCATTGTAAGTAGATTTTCATAATAAGCTTAGGCAATGGATTAACTGCAAAATAGAGGATTAGTCACACAAGTATTTATGTTTGCTCATCATTAACACCAAGTAGGGAGAAGTCCAATACTCAACAACTTCAAGTAGGGGATTAGTCACAAGTATTTAGGTTTGCTCATCATCAATACCAAGTAGGGAGAAATCCAATACTCAACAACCCTTCTAAGGAGTAACCTTCATAAAGATGGAGTAGACCCTCCAATTGAACCCTCCAATATGAACTCACAGCTCGAGAACTAAGTGTCATAAAGAAACAAAATTAAATACAATCTTACTTATCAATGCCTTGAATAGATCTTACCGATGTGTGTTTGAAGGCATGGAAGATTGGAAACCAAGTGCTGAAGATGATGAGCTTGATGCACTTGGAAGCTTCTCCTTAAGCTAAGGTTTAAACCTTTAGATCATGCTATAAGTCAAGGAGAAGAAAGAGAGAAGATGATGAGCTTTAGCCCCAATTAATTTGCTCTCTAAAATGATTTCTATAGCAGTGGATAGATGTCCAAAACTCCCTAGGGCTTAAGTAGCACTATCATATCGGCACAGAGCCCAAGAGAAAAACTTAAGAAAATCACAGTCTAACGGTTATAAATGAGCAGATAGCTGAGTCATCAAACGCCTAAAGAAGGGTTTACAGATGGTTGGTCAATTATTCAGACGTCTGGGAACACAACATCAGAAGGCTGATAGAAGAGTTAGTTTGAAGAAAAATCTTGACCAAACTCACAACAACCAGACCTCTAAAGAACAACAATCAGACGATTGGAACACAGTTCAAACATCTGATCATTTTACATCTGATGACTGACACAAAGTGGGTTAGGAGAGAGATGGCCCGTGGAAAATATTTCCACTAAAATTAGACATTTGATCAACTGTTCAAACATTTGGCAAATGAACTTCAGACAGTTGACAGAATGATGTGTTTAAAGGAATAAAAATCAGACACACCAGATGTCTGGGCAAATTGCATCAGATGTCTAGTCCTGGTCAAAAAACACAATCATGACTGTTTTGGCTAAGGAACCGATTGGGGGGTTCTAGGATATTTTCTATGGTTCCATATGATGGAAAATGATGCAAATGAGTGTGTAAGCATCTATTCAAGGCTACACCAAAACTATAAAAAGAAATGAATAAATACAAATGTATTTCATTGAAGTCCAATATTTCTTCAAGCAATCTTCTCACAAAGCCTTGAAACCATCATCCCATCACCAATATGCATCAAGATAAAACATGAAATTAATCTGAGACTAAAACATAAGATGATTAGCACACAATCATCATCAAAACAACATTGGTATTGAACTCAAGAACTAAAAAAGTTATGCCACGTCTAAACAAAACCCTCAGCCAGCCTGAGGCACTTGCCCTCTGGCATCCAAACTCGCACTGTCATACCACACCAAACAAAGCATTCAACGATCCTAAGGCACATGGCCTCTGGAATCCGACCTCGCACGGTCATGCCACATCCAAGGAAAGCCTTCAGACAGACCTCACAAGGTCTTGTCACGTCCAAATCAAATGCATTGCCTATGCTAGGGACAACTGCTGGCGACACCCCAATGTCCCCGTACCAACCTATGGTACTCGACCAGGGTTGTGCAATGTCCGAATCAAGACCCCAAGCCAGACCGGGGGTAACTCCACGTCGAGACCACAAGGCCCCAGTTCTGACCTCTGGTACTCGGTCAAGGTCATTCCACATCTAAACTAGACATCTACTCTACCAATTGCAACTCTAAAATCCATTGCTTACTCACCCAAGAAAATTTGTCGGTCAGACCAAGGTGTTCAGCCTCCCCCTCGCTTAAAAGACCCAAGGACCGATACATACCGAACAACACATGTTTGGCAAATATGATGTGACTCCAACATTAGTCTTTCAATCCCGAGTTAGTCTTCAAGCTTGAGTTCATGGTCAGCAAGGGTATCAAATACATTAGGAAGAAATAGAAGAAGTGAATGATGAGTGGAGTTAGAGGATGTGTAGATGAGAAGTTTTTTCCAAAAAAATTACTACTGCCTTTTCATTTTCACAAAAAGTTCTCCATAAAGTTCTCCATACAGAGATTGGCCGATCAGTGTGGTGTACAAAAGAAACCAAAAAAGTGGAAATGACAAGCTATGCATTTTGCCCAGGCTGCTCTTCAGCCATATGTGCCTCATCTTGCGAAGCCTGATCCACAGATGCTGCGATGGAGGGCCCAATAGTAGTCGAAACCTCACCCAATGGCAAAGGGACAAAAGGCGTGACGTGGTCTAGGAAGGACAGAAGAACAATATGTTCATGGTGCACCTCCTCGAGCGATGTCCTTGTAACTCAGACCCCCTTAGTAAAAGAACGGCTTGCCTGGAGCTTGGCAATAGGCCATCTTAGATTGGAACTCCATATGTAGCCTCCTTTCCAACCGAAGAAGTGCGGTCTCTTTTGCTTCCTGCTTTCGGAAAGTTCATTGAGACTTCTCCAACTATTTCCGAAGGTTGGCGACTTGGACGCCATATTCCTGCTCAAGATGGGTGACGACCTTAGTGAACTCATTGTCCTTCATCTGAAACTCGGCATCCACTTACCATAGCTATTGGAGTTCCACTCCTGCTTCTATAGATCCATCTACAGAGCGATAACTTGGTTGTCTTGCTCTTGTTGAAGGTAGGCAAATGATTCGGCCGACTCCTTACATCTATCCTAGAGCTTGATTTCCTCCGCTTTAGCCTGCTACAACTGAGCATCCGTCTCTTGTAGTGCGTCAGCCTGATCTACCTTATCACCTCAGCCTCCATCGACTACAGCCTTTGAGCTCCACTCCTTGGTTTTCGAGCTCCTCCCTAGTGGAGCAAGTGTGCGTGCGGAGCATTTCTCTCTCCACCCTTTGCCTTTCAATCTTGTACTCTATGGACTGAAACTAGGCATGGAGCGTCTTGTCCTCTGTCTTCTGTCTCTCCAGCTCTTCCTCTAAAGAGTGGGCTTACGCATAGAGACCATCCATCTCTACCTTTACTGCGGCACGTGCCTGTCGGTACTGGATTTCTTGCACAAGGACTTAGGCATGCATTCTCCATCTATAATAACTGCGGTACATACGGCCCATCTCCTCCTGAAACTGCACAAAAAGGCGAAACAAGTTTAGAGAGTGAGCTCGACCCTCTACTACATACCACAATAAGGATACTCAACTGGATCGCCCGAAGCAGAGTTCTGAGAAACCCCATGAGGAGGTCTACGACACCTTCTTCCCTACCAGTAACCTTGACCGTGAGATCGAGTAACCTCTACTGTCATCCTCCAAATCCTTGCCGCTCCCAAATCCGACCACCAATGCTTCCTCAATTGAAGCCAAATTTAGTGTGGGGCCGGTCCCCTGCATGATAGGAGCTTCACTAGTTCTCGTCCTTAGTTGCTCAATAACCCTAGGGAGAGTATCATGTGGTACAATGTGCTGGGTTTTGAGTGACCCATAGGGCATAATTCTACACCTGTCATAAGTCGGACGGACGAAAGAAAGTGAACATCAGCGGAAAATATGAATTATTAAACTATTTAATAAAACGCCCTAAGCTGTCAAAGACCATATCCAGGATCTCTACTATCTTGGGGTGGGTCTGACCAGTCCCAAAATAGATCTAAACTACTGCAATGAAATAAATTAAAAGCATTAAGAAAGAACAGACCCAGGACTTTGCCTCCGCAGAGAACAAATCATCGTTTTCAGCAACAGACTTTGGCATTCCCCGAAGATAGCTACCTCCACACCTCCAAACTGGTCCACCCGAAGCGAGCTGACACCATGCCTCCGAGCCAATCATCTGTCGAAGAAAGTTTCACTTTGAGAGCGATCCGCGTCGTAGACTTTGGATCGAAGCCAATCCTCCTCGTCATCTTGCTAGGACGGAACGAAGGAATCGTAAGAGTTGAGAAGGAGAGAATAATTTTTCTCTTGAATTGAGCGTGCTTAAAACTTTTCGGAGCTACTCGATTCAGAGACTTGGTGTAATTTTTTCAACAGATGTCGACCCCTATTTATATAGGAGGCTGGGCCCCTTGCTCGGCTCACGAGCAATGTGTGATTATTTAATTAGGGGAGAAAATTGGGATTAGTTTTGCCTTACACTAAGGCTTAACTTCAACCAATTTTCTCTCCCCCACCATTGAGCTTAGGAAGTGATACAACATATCAAATCGAAGAGCTATAAATGGTGAACACATAGAAACAAACAGCGATGAATGCCGACTTCGTTTGATACCTCAAACAATTGCTCAAAGTAGAAGAAAAAAGTCACAAAAACTTAGAAATTCATAGTCGTCAAAATCGGCCAAGGGGTTCCACATACCAGACCCACCTGCGGGTCCCACCGGCGGGTCCAGGCACGCCCGCGCTGGGCGGGCGGGCGGGCTTGACTCGCTCGCATCAGCTGGCAGGTCAGACCCGCCCGCCTGGTAGGCAGGTCCAGCCTGCCAAGCGGGCTGGACCTCCCCTTTACAGGCGGGTTCAGCCCGCCTAGCGGGTTTGGACCCACCCGTCTAAGCTGGTCTAGGCTTTTGCCCAATTCTGGCCTTTTGGGCTGTTTCTTGAGCTCTACTGCTCCGATTGAGTCGATTTTCGAAACGTTGGAAAGCAGGGTTCGAATGGGACTATCCCAAGAAACCTTGTAACCTATTTATATGCTTTTATTATGCAAAATATCCTTGTAATTGTTTTACAATATATTTTCAACCATTTTGCATCACGTGCAATAATCTCTTATAGCATTCTACTAATGCTAAAATCACAAACCTTTTGCGACATTATTAAATCCCATTTAATCAAGACATATCGTCACCAACTCTTTGTGACTTCTATTATTCTTTGCACCCGAGTGCCCTCCTCCTAAACCCTTCCTATTACTAAGACATAAATCCTACTTGGTGTGAGACCCTACAGCCTAATACTACTACAGATTGGGGCTCGAAACCCCTTGACGACGGTGACCACGAGCAGTAGGTGTCACCCCTGTTTCGACATCATAATTAAGTGATTGACCCAATGACAAAAGTGTCGTCGGGATCATTCTGACTGTCAGTGATGAATATCGCAGTTATAGTCCCTTCGTCATAACTATGTCACTGCTAAGCCTAGGGTATGGTAAAACGTCAACCCTACTAGTTAGCACTAGTCAGTATACATCGGTCTTTGGTATGTCCATATTGTACTTCCTACAACATACCGCGACCGATGTTTAGCACAAAGAACCGTACTGAGCCTGTGACACTAACTTCCCTTAACGGAAGAGACGAATCCTATCTTATTTACTACTTACCTCGTACGCTTCAAGTGTCACCCAACCTAAGACCTTTCAACGAGTCAAGACTCGAGACTAGATCATATATATAAGTGACACCGTTCATGCACAAGTTCATACAATGACATCAAGTCTAAAGGACCAACAAGCATATCATTACTAGTGAGTTATCAGTGATAGTTGATTTAAGGTTAACCATTTGACAACTCTTAATTGGGTCGTTCAGTGGACTCATTCTCCAATGAGCACCTGTGCATCGTCACCGACTTCGCTAGGTCGAATGATTATGAGATCATCATTTACCCTTTAGGATAATACAAAGACAAGATGATCTGTCTGATGTACCGTTATCCTTTTCTCGACACATCTATGACCATGAACGTTTTAAGACTCAAGTTTCTATCAGTTATACACTTCCCGCAATCGAGATCTGCATCTAGATACATATATGAACTTACTTTAATTCTATGGAAATTATCCAAGTATTTAATAAATATATTAACCATACTAGGATAATTAGTACCATTTATATTTGAACAAGATGTTTTCTAGGATAAATTGTCTTGAGGGTATATATCATCCTACATCTCCCACTTTCACTCTGACTATTTATCTCGGTATCTCATATCGCTATAACATATCAATCTTATGTCAAAGCTTAAAAGGGGATCTGCTAAAACGTATCTATTATGCAGTATTACGAAGTCTTCTTACTTATACACTATTAAACACACAAGGGTGATTTCTTGTGTCCATCTTGGATCTCATCCAACGATTTTTCTTATTCTGTATAGCTAACGATTAGCATATACGACTTAATTTAATGTTTATCATTACATACTAGTCAGTCATATCATAGCATATTCTAATATATTTGTGTCATTTATGTCTAGCACATTTATGACACCAAGTATTCTATATCTCTAACATATTCAAAACAGTTTTGATTGTATGTCACATATAGATGTTTTATAACTTAGAACTTTTACTTAGCTCCAAAACCCGGAACCAAGTAATATGCTAGCTTCCACTGACTTTGAGAACTGTCTGGTTTTATTACTTCAACTTAACTTTCTAAATCTCATTTAGAATGTTGATTATTAAGTATAACCAGCCCATTTGTACTAAATGAGTTAAAATGGAATGATTTTTTGTCAGGTTATTCTGACGAATCAGTTACATCAAAATTCGTTTATAGAAGTTTTGATGATGACTCACTCAATCAAAACTACTTACACTATCAATTCCTTTCTCTGCATTAATCTTCTAACTTGAAGTATTATATGCAGGCCTAACAAGAACTTTTCTTATTATGCGCATACTCAAGATCACATCTAAATTACATAAGCCTAGAATTTACTCTTTACTATAGATTTGTTAAAATTACTGACAGCTCCAATCAATCGCATCAACTCAGAAGCATTCACAACAACTCAAAAAACAACTCAGATAGCCACCACATCATTGAATGGAAAATTGTTCACAACATATATCCAGAGTAATACTCGCTCAATCATCGTTCATAAAAAATCATCGTTACATTTATTCAAAATAAAAATACGACTCCTTCCTGATATCTCCAAAGTCCCTTGACGGCCCCAGCAGCAACGAATACTCTGATTGCCGACCGCACCCGGAACTTCATCCATCCAATGCTTCAAGCATCTATAGACAATATATAGATGTTTTAGGAACCATACTGGTATCTCATACCATGTATTAAGTTTTATGGAAATTAATATACTCTGTAAACAAGATTCGTACCTGAGGTTGAGGCATCACCATGCCTATTTTCTCTGCAATGTAGGTCTTGCAGTTCCTCTTCCAGTGTCCTAGCTTGTGGCAATGGAAACACTTAGACTCCGACGATGCCCCCTTTCTTCTTTTTTCCCTTCTTCCCATTGGTAGTTTGAGGGATCTGCGTCTTCTTAACCTTGCCCTTAGGCTGGTGAGAAGAAGCAGAGCCGATAACCAACACCGGTGGTTTCTTCTCGATTCTCTTCTCGAACTACCGGAGCATGTTCAGGAGACTTGGAAGTTCCACCTCTGTACTGTTCATTATAAAACTTGTAATGGACTGGTTGAAGTCTGGGGTCAAAGACTTTAAGATTACGTCCGTGCTCATCTCATTTTCAAGGACAAATCCTAGCTGGGTTGCGTCCTCTACGAACCCGATCATTTTAATCACATGATCTTGGACGGGGCCCGTCATCATCTTTGTCTCCCAAAGGTTGCAGGTGGCCTCAAATCTGGCAGCGCTAGAATGCTTGCTATACAATTCTTCTGTGTTCAAAAGCATACTCTGAACATCCATTTGTTCATGCTTTCTCTGCAGATCATTGTTCATTGAGGTCAGAGTAAGTCACCTGTCATTCTCTGCATCCCTTTGCCACAGCTTGTACGACTCCTTCTCTTCATAGGTGGCATCTTCATTGGGATTCTCCAGAGCAGTTTCCGTCAGTACGTAACCTATTCCAACTAATGAGAGAACTAGCTTCATGTTCCTCAACCAGTCCTTGTAATTCGTCCCATTCAGCCCATTCTTCTCGATAATGAACTTTAGTCCAGACTCCATACTGCATTGTAATAGAAGTTGAATTAGCATATGTTCTTATATAATTTAAGAGGTTTTTATTAAACTATATTCTCTCACTATTTTAATGAACAGTTAAGTCATAATAATGAACAATTTATTATTTTTTAAAAATTTGTGGGAGAGGGATCCAACCACATTGAGCTTCACAACCTTGAGGAGACTTAACAAGCTGATCGATTCTGCAATTGGTAGATGAACTTTTCATCAATCACATCACATGTGACTCCATATAGGTTTTTGCCCCTAGTCACTTATGATCTTGAGGAGACTCAACAAACCATAATGACTAGTCTAGTTGAACCCTTATTTTCATGTCCAGACTTAACTTACACCGACACTCGCGGAGACTCGACGCGGCGGTTCGGGTTAAGACTCGACTACATCATATGTATTAGGGAGACGGTTTCTAAAAGAGACCATGTTATAGCTTGAGGAGACTCAACAAACATGACAAACATCTATTAGTCCCCTAATCCAAAAATAAGGTGGGCTACGATTAATCTTAAAGAAGACTTTTAACGTATTAGACTAGATATAGTTGACGGTGTCACATGATCATGACTTGCATCCTTACGGTCCAGCAGAACGTGGCCAGTGATTTGACTAGGCCTGAATCACTTATCCCTAGTCAAGTTTAGGGTGATCCACAACATTAGTCAAAAAACACTAGACCGGATTATGGTCCATTGAAGGAAAACGCATCATTCATATGTGTGGCGTCAACTAAAATGGCTTCATTAAAACTAGTTAATCATATCAACTAGTTGAATCCTAAAATTCGAAATTATTAGGTTTGGTTAATAACTTTTATTAGAATCCTTATCAGCTATAAGGATTTTAATGTTTAACGTGCTATCCTAATCACGTATTAGGATTTAATAAATTCAAATTACAACAATTTAAAGTGTAGCCTTTTATTAGAATTATTATTAGAACGTTTAAAATAATTGTCACGCCCCGCTTCCCTAAAATGGAGGCGAGACGTGAGAAGGTCCACTCAGACGTGGAGCTGTGAAGCTGCACGCCTGATAAGCGTCACTAAATCATATGCAGGTCCCTGTAACCACGAACGGAACAAATATAATAACCAAAGAGAGACAGGAATAAGTTTCAATCTCAGAATTGTCCAAATATAAATATGAGTTCAACATCCAGAAAATCCACCAGGCTACAATGAAAAGAGTCTAAGGCCAAAACACGACGAACAATCAAAAGTACAAGGTAAACCAAAGGTGCTACGCACCGACAACTATCAGCAACTAACAGACGACTCTAAACTGCCTCTAAGACTGGTCACCAGTGTCCACGAAGTCCCCGTCAACCACTGGCTCAGGCTCGACGTCCTCAAACACCTCGTCCTCAGCAACAAACTCTGGCTCAGGATCTAACATGTGACACCCAAAAGAGAGAGGGGCACATGTCAGCAAGTCTAAAAATAGACTTGAGCAAGGAAACTGAAAGTAACTAGCAACCTAGCAGTGATAATATTATGCAATGACATGACATTTAAGTATGATGCAACAGTTTAAAAGAAAAGACAAGCACGCACGATGTAGCCAAAAGCTACCAAATCACTAATTCACGAATCACTTATCACGATTTTCACTTTGTGCTCAGAGTTTCCGTCTTTTTGCTGAAGTAGCTGTACGGGCTAACTTCTACGCTCAAGCGAACGTTTAACCCTACCCCTCCACGTGTATATGGACTGGCGCCCATCTTCTGGATCACGAGCCAGGAAGTGTTTTTGGCATAAGGGTGCACCTAGCCGGATCACTGTGTAGGAGTCAAGATCCTACTCGCCGCAGCTTACATTTTAAAGTAGCGTGTGCTACGCAATCACGATGGACAATCAATGTATACAATGACATGAACAGATATATCGTGTACCGTTAATTGAATTTAAACATGACATGCAAGCATGATGAAGGTGAGGATCTAGCTTCGTTGTCAAGCTAGATCAAATGGCGTCTAGGCAGCTATCCTTTCACTGCCTAGTCTCTTTTACACTAAACAAGAAAATGGCCTCAGGACATGGCCTAAACAAAAGGTTGGCAAGTTTCACTTGCCTGATACCGACGATGACGATCGACGGAAAATGTCTCACAACTTCTATTCTACGGGATGGTATCGCTGTTACGGCAAAACAACATTTAGAAAGATCACCAAAACAGATTTCATAATAGGATCTTATATCGTCTAATGAATCGTTTTTCATTAGGTTTTCTAATTACGGTGTGGGTTAAAGGAGATTAAGGGGTAGAATCACTAACCGTAAGAGTCGCGAACGAACGACGCCAAAACAGATCTAGCTTCGGCGACGGAGAACGATTCCGGGAACTACGGCCGAAAACGAGATCTCGGCGGCCTAGAGAAGGTGGCCGGCGCAAGAAACAGCGAGAGGGAAACTTCGAGGATGAAGGAAATCGCTTGGGAAATGTTGGGGATGATTCGGGGAAGGAATTGGCTCAGAAAGAATGAAGAAAGAATGAAAGAATCAAAGGGATTAAATAGAAAATAAACGGCGGCTGAAACAAAACCTCGGGTTTCGGGGTCGATTAGTCGGTCAAAAAAGACCTGTTGACCGACTAGTTTAAAAACTAGTCGGTCGGTCGACCAACTGTGACCGACTAAAATCAAACAGTAACTTCTGAAGGAAAAATGAACTTTGATTTAGTCGGTCAAAGAACAACTACTGACCGACTAGTTTTACAACTAGTCGGTCGACGAACGTTCCTAGACCGACTAAGAGTAAACAGTAACTTGGCATCAAAATTGGTCAATGAACTAGTCGGTTAAAGAACAATGGCTGATCGACTAGTTTGCAACCTAGTCGGTCGAAAAACGTTCTTAGACCGACTAACAACGAACAGTAACTCGACTGTACAGAAGAACTTAGAATTAGTCGGTCTGAGTGCAAGACTTAACCGACTAGTTTAAGAACTAGTCGGTCGAAAGATGAACTTAGACCGACTAAACAGAAACAATAACTTAGCTGAAATTTACTGACAAGAACTAGCCGGTCTGAGAAGTGTTGCCGACCGACTAGATTGCAATCTAGTCGGTTGGCTTTCCTTCATGAACCGACTAAGATGCACGAAAAGTGCCGAATCGAAGCACGAAGCTTCGGGAAGATTCCTATGGCCTCTAGGATCACCCTAGCACTAAGGTTAAGAGGCTATGAAGTTAATCGTAAGGATTTCTAACGGGAAGAACATACAAAGAGGGAAACATCCAATATTATTCATATAAAATAGTCATTACGAAAACCTGTCGTTACATCCTCCACACCTTAAGAAAAATTCCGCCCTCGGAATTTCCTAACACTCATGTGTCAGGGAACAAAAGTGGGTAGCGCTCTCGCATCTCATCTTCTCTCTCCCAAGTAGACTCTCCTGGCGAGCCGTGTCGCCACATCACCCTAACAAGATTGACGGTCGTGTTCCGAAGTGACTTCTGACGCCTTTCCAAGATCTGAACTGGTTGCTGGTCATACGTCAGATCAG
Organism: Scilla litardierei; assembly: GCA_030789695.1. Taxonomy (NCBI): domain Eukaryota; kingdom Viridiplantae; phylum Streptophyta; class Magnoliopsida; order Asparagales; family Asparagaceae; genus Scilla; species Scilla litardierei. Next base: position 47,464,572 of record CM061132.1, on the reverse strand, counting down.
GGCGAACGGTGATCTTTGAGAAATCTACAGCGTGAGACGGATCGCTGATGTACCGACGAAGCTGCGACACATGGAAGACATCGTGAACTCCTTCCAAAGATGGCGGCAAGGCTAAGCGGTAGGCTACCTCGCCAACTCTCTCCAGAATGTCGAACGGTCCAATGTATCTCGGGCTCAGCTTCCCGCGCTTCCCAAAGCGAATCACTCATCGATTCGGGAAAATCTTCAGGAACACATGGTCACCTGGCTGAAACTCTAACAGATGCCGTTTAGCATCAGCCCAATGTATGAAACAGTCCTGAGCAATCCTCAGCCTCTCCCGTATGTTCCTCACAACATCCACAGCCTCCACGATCATCTCAGGCCCTAATAGCTCCCAATCTCCAACGTCATCCCAGCTCAGTGTCGATCGACATTTCCTCCCGTATAGCGCGGCGAATGGTGCCATGCCAATACTCGCCTGGTAGCTGTTATTATAGGCAAACTCAACAAGGTGGAGATGATCCTCCCAAGAACCATTGAAGTCCAACATACACGCCCTCAGCATGTCCTCCAAGATTTGAATCGTCCTCTCGGACTGGCCATCCGTCTGCGGATGGTACGCCGTGCTGAAACTCAGACTCGTACCCAAACTCTTCTGCAGACTCTGCCAGAACTGAGACGTGAATCTCGTGTCTCTGTCCGACACGATACTCACAGGAACTCTGTGAAGTCGTACGATCTCCTGCACGATTCACGTTACATCACTATCTACACTAGGAAAAGGAATTAAAACGGAGAGTAAAAGATTTACCTTTATTTATCTCCTCGCTAGTGCCTCAGTGGACTGTCCCACTCGGAAAGGAATAAAGTGCGTAGATTTGGTCAATCGGTCTACGATCATCCAAATCGCGTCATTCTGCTTCGGACTCTGAGGTAGTCCAGTCACGAAGTCCATAGTGATGTGTTGCCACTTCCACTCCGGAATCGGAAGCGGTTGCAGCAACCCTGCCGTACGCTGATGCTCCGCTTTAACCTGCTAGCAAACCAAGCACTTAGCTACACTCCGAGCAACGCTCCTCTTCATACCATGCCACCAAAAGTTCATGCGAAGATCCTTATACATCTTGGTCCCATCAGGATGCACAGAATACGGCGAAATGTGTGCCTCCACCAACAGTTCCTCTCTGATATCTCCGGCAGTCACACATAACCTGGCTCCAAACCTCAGCGAGCCATCCTCATGAATCAAGAAATCAGTCTGCAGACCGGCTTCCACCATCTCTCGAATCTTCACCAACTTCGGGTCTCCAGCCTGCCCAACCTTGATCCGATCCACGATCGTCGACTGTATCTGCATACTCATCAACGAAGAAGTCTCTCCAGGCAGAACAACCTCAATACCAGACTCGCAAAAATCATGCTGCAATCTCCACTGCGAAGTCAACATCATCACCGCCGGAAGCCTACTCAGCGCATCAGGAACCACATTCACTTTGTCAGGGTGATACTGCAGATCGATCTCGTAATCCGCCATGAGCTCCAACCACCGACGCTGTCGCATGTTGAGCTCCTTCTGAGTAAAAATATACTTCAAGCTTTTGTGATCAGTGAAGATCTTCACCTTCTCACTCAGCAGGAAGTGCCTCCAAATCTTCAGCGCAAACACGACAGCGGCCAACTCCAAATCGTACGTCGGGTAATTCTTCTCATGAGCCTTAAGCTGACGAGAAGCATACGCAACCACGTGCCCATGCTGATGCAACACACATCCAAGACCTTTGCCAGAAGCATCACAAAAGATCTCGAATCCTCCACTCCGACAGGCACAGCAAGAACAGGGGCAGTCGTCAATCGCTCCTTCAGAACACCAAATGCTTCCTCACAACCATCAGACCAATCAAAAGATACATCCTTCCGCGTCAGTCTGGTCATCGGCGCGGCAATACGGGAGAAATCCTTGATGAATAGCCGGTAATAACCTGCAAGTCCAAGGAAACTCCGGATCTCGGACGCCGACTGCAGAACATGCCACTCTCTGATAGCCTTAATCTTCTCGGGATCCACCGAAATCCCATCCCCAGTCACCACATGCCCGAGAAAAGCCACTCTATCCAGCCAAAACTCGCACTTGGAATACTTAGCATACAAGCGATGCTTCCTCAGAATCTCCAATACCGTCCTCAAGTGCGACGCATGCTCCTCTTCTAACTTTGAGTAGATCAGGATGTCGTCAATGAAAATAACAACAAACTTATCTAAAAAGTCATAGAAGATCAAATTCATCAGATTCATAAAAACTGCGGGTGCATTGGTCACACCAAAAGGCATAACCACGAACTCGTAGTGACCATATTTCGTCCTGAACGCTGTCTTTGGGACATCCTCCTTCCTCACCTTCAGCTGGTGATATCCACTCCTCAGATCCAATTAGGAGAATACCCTCGATCCTCCGAGCTGATCAAAAATGTCATCGATTCGCGGCAATGGATATTTATTCTTGATAGTCACAACATTCAGATCTCTGTAGTCCACGCACATGCGACGCGAACCATCCTTCTTCTTCACCAGCAAGACCAGTGCTCTCCACGGAGACACACTGGGATTAATGTAACCTTTCTGTAAAAGCTCATCCAGCTGCCTCCGCAACTCCTCCAACTCTGCTGGAGCCATACGATATGGTGCCTTCGAAATGGGCTGCGCTCCCGGAATAAGATCAATAGAAAACTCAAGAGCTCGGTCGGGCGGCAGTCCAGACATCTCCTCGGGGAAGACGTCATCGAATTCACGCACCACAGCAGGCCTATCCTGCTCCATCAGCATAGCCACAATCTTCACCGGTCTGGCCCGAAATCTGACAGGGCCAAGCAAACTGCTACCTCGGCTGAACTCAAATACCGGGTGTCCAGGGATCTTGAACACCACCTTCTTCCTCCGACAGTCGATTGTAGCATAGAAGCTCGCAAGCCAATCCATTCCAAGTACTGCATCGTAGTTGATGATGTCGTGGACAATAAAATCAGCGTAAAGTTCGTGTCCACAGACCACCAACGGGCAAGAATTGCAACCACGATGCACCGAGATCACGCCATTCCCTGTGACGATGTTCCAACTCTTGGGAAGAGGGAAAGTCGACAAGGAATGCTTCTCCACGAAGCTCCGGGATAGGATGCACATCGATGCACCAGAGTCAAAGAGGACTCGTGCAGGAAATGTGCAAACCAGAACCACACCTAACAGACAGTCTAACAATCAAGTTCTATTCTAGCAAACAAACAGATGCAAGCAACCAACAAAATCTGATAACTAAAACTAACTAAGGAAAGAAACAGCTAGATTGAGGATTACCTGCGATAAACTCATCCACAGTCTCGGTCTCCACATCAGTCATCAGAAATGCATGTCTCCTCGGCTGCAAGGCCAGCTGAAAAGCCTGCCTCTGCGGCACGAGAGCTGCTCCACGACCAGCAGGTGCCGGTGCCCTCTGCTGCAACGGCTTGTAATGCCCTACTAAGCTACTGCACAAGTACTAGAGTGGGGGGGGGGGGGTGAATAGTACTTTAAAATAATTAAGAGGCTAATTCCTAATTACCTTGCAAACTCTACCAATTAATGCGGAAATGCGGAATAGTAAATAATCGACAACAAATAAACAAGCGCAAACAAATGATATTACTGGGTTCGGATCCACCCAAGTCTCCCCGACTTGTTCCCGGTGATCCTACGTCCCAACCACCCGGATCCCCTCCGGATACTTGAGTTAGAAACTCTAACTTAAGATTTCAACTATGAAATACTTGTGAAAAACCTTCACAAGTCAAATCATACACAAATAAATTTGTGACTCCCACAACCCGGGATCACAACCACACTCTCACAACCGAGAGTGAAACTTACAATATGAAAGTAAATGAAACAAAACTTCTTACCGACAAAATGCATATGCCTTGAGTAATACTTACGAATTAGGGCAAAGATGATCTTGAGGAAGAAGAAGTGGCACCAAACCCTAGCTCCAAGATGTAGATCAGCGATGGAGAGCTATGGGGATGTTGGTGACCTAGGATCAAGCACTTGGCTTGGAAGGCTCACAATCAATGAATGTCTCTTTTGAAATAAGAGTGAGGAGAGATTCAAGATTGGAAAGAAAGAGCTTTGAATGAGCTTGGAATGATTTCTCTTGATCTCTAAACTTGCAATAATATCAGCCTTGAGTGTAATGAATGCAGCCCATCAAGTATATATAGGTTAGAGGAGAGAGAGAAAGAAATTAGAGTCATTAAATGCTCCAACGGCTCTATTCTGAACCAAACTAGTCGGTCAAAGAACAACCACCGACCGAGTAGTTCATCAACTAGTCGGTCGGTCAATTAACGTAGACCGACTAATGAGAGAACAGGGAATAGGTCGAAGTACAGACAAAAGGAACTAGTCGGTCAAAGCACACTTGCCGACCGACTAGTTTCACAACTAGTCGGTCGGTGAGATAACTTAGACCGACTAAGAGATAAAACACAAAGTCTGAGAACAAATAGAATTAGTCGGTCCAAGAACAAATGTTGACCGACTAGTTCATCAACTAGTCGGTCGCCAAATGTGCATAGACCGACTAACGATAAACAGTAAGTCAGGTGAAAAATTGGCATGTACAGTAAAGCTCAACTAGTCGGTCCAAGAAGGAAAGTTGACCGACTAGTTCATCAACTAGTCGGTCGACAAACGAACACAGACCGACTAAAGATAAACAGTAGCTCGGGCTCAAATTTGCATGTACAGGGAAAGCTCAACTAGTCGGTCACAGAAGCATCACTGACCGACTAGTTCACAAACTAGTCGGTCGGTGAGTCAACGTAGACCGACTAACTGTAAACAGTAAAGAGCTTGGAATTGACTGACTGAAATTAGTCGGTCCAAGAAGCTTTGCCGACCGACTAGATCACCATCTAGTCGGTCAGTTATTCTTCTTGAACCAACTAACATGCACAAGAAGTCGCGAATCGAAGCGCGAAGCTTCGGGAAAGTTTGTATGGACTTCTACTAAGATCCTAGAGCTAAGATATGAGCGTTATGAAGATTTAAACCGTAAGACCTACTCAAGGCTTAACATTCTACGAAAGAAGCTTAAAGACTATAAATAAAACTTGACGATACCGTCTTCAAAATCTTCAATCGAATCTTCATGACTTCTAAAATGGTCCATAAGCTTCAACGAAGCTTTAGGCATACGATCACGTGCTTTGAGAAGTCTCGAGACGTCGCTTTGGATGTTCATATGAATTTGGCGACGATCTCCATAACTGCGCTCACAAAGTGTTAGTTCACGATATATTTATGTTTGTTCATCATCCAAAACCAAATCCGGGGAGTCCAATATCCAACATTCTCCCCCTTTTTGGTGATGACAAACCAACATAAATAATAATAAAACATAATGATTCAAATGAAATTTACTTACTCCCCCTGCATTGATGACACGTTAATTCCAAATTAAACAATAATAATACGCATCAAGCAGACGAGTAAAGTATATAAATGAGAATCGATTATTGAAATATCGAATACCAAAAGTTGGTCATTGAAATATCGGATTTGAAAATCCATTTATATATCTTAACTCCCCCTGAATCTAACTTATCAAATTAGATTCTTGGAAAAATGCTTAAATTATCATTTAGCACATGTCATTATTATATCTCTCCCCCTTTGGCATTAGCAAAAAGAGCGGGAGGATATCAACGACAACAATAATGGCTTCAAATAAAAGCACGGGAGTCGTAGAATACGACGACGGTTCAAGTGACACCAAAGAAAAATACGAATTAAATCAAAGCGTGTCAATGAGACCAAAGTCGAAAATCGGAAAACGAAATCATCAAAACTCAAATCAATTTTACGGATTGAGTTATGGAATATACTCTCCAATATCAACATTCTTGGTTAATTTAGTGCATGGAAAACAATTCTATGTTTTCATAAAGTGAAATCTATTTAACCAAGTTAATATCGTCGAGCGACGAAATCAAACAACAGAGATATATAAAATAGTAAATTGTGCACAAGATAATGAAGTGTCAACGTCGATGTATATATATATATTGAAAGCATAAGTACATCAAAATGATACATCCGTCAACATACAAAATGCGATCCAACGATCGAAGCACAAAAGATACAACATCAGAGTATCACACACGACATGATCATCAGAGTACACCAAAATATATGAAGATACAACAAAGTACATCAAAATGTCAAAAAACACCCAGAACCCCACTCTATCCTACCCAAACTCTCTCACACTACATGTATCATCCAAGGAGCATCGGAGAGTCCTCAAAGAAGCTCAAGAGGAAGTGGCAGGATCTGCAGCAGCAGTAGGCTCTGCAGGAGCGGAGGTGGTAATGGGATCAGCTGGAATGTCAACGGGAGCGACGTCAGAAGTCTCAGGCACGGCAGGAGAGACGATCTCAGAAGCAGCAACGGTAGTGGCCTCGGGAGCACCAGTCGTAGTATCCACCGCAGGTGTGATGGCAACAAGAGTACTCTCGGGGTCACCAGCAGAGGAGACATCAGCATCACCAGAAGTGCCCTCGGGGGCACGAGTAGAAGCACGAACAAGCTCCTCAATCTCCTCCTCATCCAACTCATCCTCGTCAGAAAAGGACGGAGGGATCTCAATATCAAGGTGACGAGCTATACGGCAGAGAATCTCCTCAGAACGAGCCTGACAAGACTCCAAACGTCGCACAGAACGAACGAGCTCGGCAAGAGTGGAAGAGGGAGCAGCTGAGGCAGAGGCAGACGCTAAAGGGGTCGTCCTCTGAACGTGACGGAGTGCCGCAAGAGATTTTCTGACAGCCGTCGCGTTCAGAGGGGGACCGAGAGGGCGCTCATCGTCACGAGGCAGTGTGACACGGAAGTGACGGAATACCAGAGTCAACAAGCACGGGAAGGGGATATGAGCCGACTTCATGACTTGCGAATACACTCGAAAGAATCCATCTTATCGAGTATAATGCGAGCCCAGTTAATCGAGCGCCCCATGAAAATAACATATATCAACTTCAAGAAAGACTGGGACGGTAAAGAGGAGGAGCCGTACTTGGGAAGCAAGCACGACTTCAGAATCAAATTCAGGACCCTGGCGTTAGGCTTGAAGTATTTGGAGGGAACGCCAATCATGGCGACAGGGATCTGGTGGAAGATCTGAGAAAGAACGACCTGATCAAGGGAGGAGATATCATCAACAGAAATATCAGAAGGAAGGAGGCCAGACGAGGAGATACCCAAAATCTCTCCTAAGATTTCTGTCGTGAGGACTATCGGAGTCCCCAAGACAGTCGTCTCAATCGAGTGGGTCGCATCGTACTGACCCCGGACGCGGTTAGCATAGAAGAGTTTCACTAGGCGAGGGTAGGGGTGAGGGTTCGCCTTCGGGTCATATCGAAGGTAATCGAGAAGACCGGAAGACGAAAGAAGATCGGCGAGGCCTAGGAAGTCACTAAACTGGACGAAATTCTCCAGAAGCAGTGGGCAGTGTTCGATACGGTTGTAAGCCGCGAGACACATATGGTCGTCGCGACACAACGAGATATCGACACCGCCTATCGGCATCGGAGCCTTTCCCTTAGGCTGACGGGTACGGGGACGTGAGCTAGACTCAGGCTGCCTCGGAGGAGGTGAGGGTTCCCTACGAGTCTCAGTCTCGGGTATGTACTCGGTGTCGGAATCCGAAGCACCGGGTGGAGTGGGAGCACGGAAAGTCACTGGCTTGGGCTTGGGCTGAGATCGGGCACGGGGTTTCGAAGTCGCCGTCATCTTACGCTTAAGAGGAGGCGAAGACGAAGAGGGTTGGGTGGTTTTCGAACGGTGTTTTGGAGGGGTTCGCGTAGGTTGCGGAAGGTCCGAGGGTGGCGAATCGACAGTAATAGGCGAAGGGCCAGAGGGAGTGATCGAAATACGTGTACGAGCCATAAGCGCGGCACGACACGACGCAAGAGATCGAATCGAAGAAACCCTAAATCAAACCCTAGAAATAGGAACCCTAGCCGAAATCGAATGAACCCTAACCCTAGAATCTGAAAAACTAACCCTAGAGAGCTAAACGAGGGAGGAGAGATCACCTAGGAGGAGGATCGACGAAAAGATGGCCGGAGTTGGACAGAGAGATGGCCGGAAATCGACGGAGAGGGAGGATGGAAGTCGAAGGGTCGGGGGTTTTTCGAGCTGGAGGAGAAAATTTGATCGACTAGAAGTGAGGATTAGTCGGTCGAAATGAGTTTAAGTCGGTCGGAATGCGAAAAGACAATTCAGTCCCCGTCACAACTAGTCGGTCACAGTTCAAGCACTGACCGACTAGATCACGATCTAGTCGGTCGGTCAATGAGCTTGAACCGACTAGTTGCAAACAGTAACTGAAGCCGAATTTACTGACAAGAATTAGTCGGTCTGAGTTCATTTACTGACCGACTAGATCTCAATCTAGTCGGTCGATCAATGAACATGAACCGACTAAAAAGGTCCAAAAATTTTAGAATTTGAAAATTTGATTTCTCTCCTAATCGCACTTCGACGAAACATCAAAAATACTCTCATTAATCATTATACTACCCCCATTAAACATCGAAAATCTGAAATTTGACGATTACGCACAAATCGAGCGAAAATCCAGAAAATTTAACAAAAATCCAGAAAATTTCAATTAATCTAGCATGAGCAAATATAAAGAGTTGAATAGCATGCAAGATTATTGAAAACATATGAATCCTAAATCTGGGATTCACCCATAATCCCCAATTCTCGACGCAACCGCACAAAGGAGTCCTCCTTTAGGGGTTTCGTGAAAATATCGGCGATTTGCTTCTGGGTTTCAACATACACTAATATGATGTCCTTTTTTAGCAACATGATCATCTAAGAAATAGTGTCGGACATCTATGTGTTTCGAACGGGAATGGTGTACCTGGTTCTTGGAAAGACATATTGCACTTTGGTTGTCAACCATGATAGGGCAAGTATCACAGTTTATACCAAAGTCTTTAAGTGTGTGTCTCATCCAAAGAACTTGAGCACACGCGGCACCGGCAGCAATGTATTCTGCCTCGGTGGTTGAAAGTGATACGGAATTTTGCTTCTTGGAAAACCCAAGAGACAAGAGAATTTCCTATAAAATGGCAAGTGCCACTAGTACTTTTCCTGTCGGATTTGCATCTCGCATAATCTGCGTCACTATATGAGATTAACTCATACGTGCTAGATTTTGGATAAAGTAATCCAAAATCAAGTGTATAACTTAGATAACGGAAAATACGTTTTACCGCTACTAAGTGTGACTCCTTAGGTTGAGACTGATAACGAGCACATACGCATACGGCAAACATAATATCGGGCCTACTTGCGGTAAGATAAAGTAAACTACCAATCATACCTCGATATAGACGAATGTCTACATCTTTACCGCCCGTATCCTTATCAAGATGCGTAGTCGTGCTCATTGGAGTCTTTTTCCCGGAGGCATTCTCCATTCCAAATCGCTTTAGCAACTCCACCGTATACTTCGTTTGGTGGATGAAGATTGCATCGTCCATTTGGCGAATTTGGAGACCTAAGAAATATTTGAGCTCACCCATGTGGCTCATCTCAAATTGATCCTTCATCACATTAGAAAACTCTTCGCAAAGAGCAAAGTTAGTAGCACCGAAAATGATATCATCAACATAGATTTGAACTAAAATTATATCATTATTCGAATACTTAACAAATAATGTGGAATCAACTTCTCCCATTTTAAAACCCAAATCCAAAAGAAAATTCTTTAAACGGTCATACCAAGCTCGAGGAGCTTGTCTCAAACCGTAAAGTGCTTTCTTAAGTTTAAAAACATGATTTGGAAATTTTTCATTAATAAAACCCGGAGGTTGAGAGACGTAAACTTCCTCAACAACATCTCCGTTTAAAAAACTTTTTACATCCATTTGAAATAGTTTAAAATCCTTATGGCATGCAAAAGACAATAATAATCTAATTGATTCTAATCTAGCTACCGGAGCGAAGGATTCTTCGAAATCAATACCTTCCTCTTGATGGTAGCCTTGAGCAACTAACCGAGCCTTGTTCCGGACGATCGTCGGTCTTGTTCTTGAAGATCCACTTTGTCCCTATGACGGTGTGGTTCTTCGATGGCAAAGGAACAAGCTCCCAAAACTCATTCCTCTCGAATTGAATGAGTTCCTCTTCCATGGCAAGGATCCAAGCGCTATCTTCACACGCTTCATTAACATTCTTTGGCTCTATCGAGGAGGCAAAGGCACAATTAGCGAAGTAGTTCACTTGCGATCTCGTCTTGACACTATCATGGATATTGCCAATGAATTGCTCATGAGGATGGTGATTCGGGTTCAATATTACATATTTAACCCCCCATTTAGCCCTATTTTGTGCTCATGTGATGTTACATTGTTCTCTAATACGTACGTATTTTCTACACATTTATTTATTAGAGAAAACACACTATTTGAGCACAAAACAGCAATTAATGAAGTATTTCTGCACTTTTTATATTTTTCCTAGCACCGTCTCGATCTCACGATTCCAACGAATATTTATTTGTATTTTTCTGAGATCTGTGCTAATTACTATGAATTTTTGAATGCAGAATACCAATTAAATGGGGAAATACGCAAGAAATACGGATTTAATACGAAAATACAGGCCACGTGGCTAAATCGTGGCCGCTCATTGTTCATCTAACGGCTGAGATAAAGGGGGTAAATGGCGGTCGACGTGGCTCCATTGTTCAACTAACCGAGCTTTGTTCCGGACGACGACTTGGTTTTCGTCAGTTTTGTTCTTGAAGATCCACTTTGTCCCTATGACGGTGTGGTTCTTTGATGGCAATAGAACAAGCTCCCAAACTTCATTCCTCTCGAATTGAATGAGTTCCTCCTCCATGGCTATGATCCAAGCGCTATCTTCGCATGCTTCATTAACATTCTTTGGCTCTATCGAGGAGGCAAAGGCACAATGAGCGAAGTAGTTCACTTGCGATCTCGTCTTGACACTATCATGGATATTGCTAATGACTTGCTCATGAGGATGGTCACGAACGGTATGAAGCCGTTTGGGAATATCTTGATCACTAGGAACATTCTCAACAACTTCATTAGACGGGTTAGTATCAATAGAATCAATAGAATCATTAGAGTTAGAATTACCAATTGAATCACATAAGACATCCATAGAGTCATCATCATTAGTAATTCTCGTTGGAACAAATCCTTCATTAAATGAAACATGAAGCGATTCCTCGATCGTTGAGGTTCTTTTGTTTTATATCCGGTAGGCTTTGCTACGCGAAGAATATCCAACAAAAATCCCCTCATCGGATCTTGGATTGAATTTGTCCAAACTACCATACGTGTTCTTAATAAAGCATTTTGAACCAAAAACACGAAAATGTTTAACTTGAGGCAACCTACCAAACAACAATTCATAACAAATTTGTTTAGTGCCGGGCCTCAAAAGTATCCTATTAAACACATAGCAAGCGGTATGTACCGCTTCCGCCCAAAATTGATGGCCAAGTTGGCTATCATCAAGCATAGTGCAGCACTCCACTAGCGTCCTATTCTTTCTCTCAACAACACCATTTTGAGGAGGTGCGCGAGGGAATGAAAAGGTGTGTGTAATACTAACTTCATCACAAAATGTCTCAAAAGACTCATTCTCAAATTCCCCTCCATGATCACTACGAATAGTGGCAATGGTGGTTCCAATGAGATTTTGTACTTTCTTAACAAAAATTGTGAAGTTTTCAAAAGCTTCATTTTTATTACATAATGAAAATACCCAAGTAGACCTAGAAAAGTCATCAACGATGACAAGTCCATATCTAGCATTACCTAATGAAGCAACTCTAGTTGGCCCAAATAAATCTAGATGTAATAGCTCTAGAGGCCGCTTAGAGGAAATGCTTTTCTTAGGTTTAAATGAAGATTTTGGAAGCTTGCCTCGTTGACACGAGTCACAAAAGCTTTTCTTTTGAAAGACAAGCTTAGGAAAGCCTCTAATAGAATTTAACTTGGAAAGCTTAAATAGTGTTCCAAAGTTCACATGACCAAAACGTCGATGCCATAAGTGTTGTTCACTTGTGTTGGCAATAAGACATTGTTCATGTGATCTTGGAAGATCTAGGATATATATATCCTTATGGCGTGTGCCGGAAAACAATAATTCATTATTATCTTTTCTTAAAATATGGCACATTCCTTTCGCAAAGTTAACTTTGTAACCTTTGTCACAAAGTTGACTTATTGAAATGAGATTGTGGTTCAATCCTTTAACAAGGTAAACATCACATATTAGGGGTTTAGAAGGATTACCCACTTTTCCAACACCTATGATGGTTCCGCTCTCGTTGCCTCCAAAGACTACCCGGTTCCCATTTGCGATGGGCACCACTCCGGAGAGCAATTGAGCGTCACCCGTCATGTGTTTTGAACACCCGCTATCGAGTATCCAATTCCCCTTGGAGCTAAATTTAACGTTGTTGCTCCTTTTCTTTCTCTTTTCCTTGAGTACCTACAGATAGAAAATTTCATATCATGGTATCCAAGGTCATTGGGTCCAAATGATTAGACCTTTGGAAGCCAAGTCCAATTGGACTTAGACTTCCCCACATAATTACTACTATGCACAACATTCGAAAAATAAGCATTCATATAAACTTGTTTTTCATCCATGCTTGTGTCCTTTGGGCTCCAAATAGTGAAGATTTTGGGAGCCCTCATCCTATTGGGTGCATGCATGTGTTGTTGATTTCTACGTGATGCATGTCGTGGATAGGCATAAGGAACATGATGGAATGGTGCATGACGATAATTATTCATATGATGATGTGGGTGAACATATGCATGTGGGGGAACACGTGCATGAGGGTGTCTCACATGGTATGCACGTGCCCGTGGATGTGTAGCATAGAAATCATCATATATGTGAGCAGGTGGAGTAGGACGTGTGTTCCTACGTTGCATAGTATTTGTGTACATATAAGCATGACCCTTCTTCGGAGGTCCACCCAAAGTGGGTTTCTTTCCGAAAGAGGGTGTGAACGAGGTGGAAGCACCATTGGTAGATGAACTACCAATAGAGTGTTTGCTACCACTCGTCGAAGCACCGGAAATTGGCCTAACAAAGTTAGTGGCCGACTTGGATGAATTTCCCAACTTATACCCCAAGCCAATGTGGTGTTTGGCCGGAAGTAAGTCATTTAGGATATTATCCAAATAGCCCTTACCCTTATTGAATTCATTGATTCGGCCCAATGTGCACTCATATTTCTCGTTAAGAGAACACATAGAAGCATCCAAAGTGGATACTTGCGATGTGAGCACATAAACACGAGATTTGAGACTTTCATTCTCAATACTCAAAGTCGAGTTTTGAGAAGTCAAGTTCGCTATCTTGTGTTCCTCCGAGTCCTCAATGCTAACATGTTCAAGTTGAGTCTTGAGATTTACAATCTCATTCTTCAACTCTTCAACAACGGTGTCGTTGGTGATGATAGTTTTAGGCGAGGTTTGGATGCTAGCTAAATCATCTTTTACTTTAGTATATCTATATACTAACTTAGTGTATTTAGACCATAATTGCTCATTAGCATTTCTAAGGTCATCCAGTGTTACCCCATCGCCTTCGTTGTCGCTATCATCGGAAGAGGAGTCTTTATCTTGCTCCTCACGTGCCATGAAGCACATGTGCGCTTGCTCCACTTGCTCATCGTCCGACTCTCCGCTAGATGAATCATCGGAGTCGGTGAATGTTCCGACAAGCCCCTTTTTGTACCCTTTCTTGTACTTCTTGGACTTGTCGAACTTCGGCGCCTTCCACTTCTCCTTTTGCTTATTTAGTGGACACTCCGCTTTCATGTGTCCTGGCGTGTTGCATTTGAAACACAAAGGAGAGGAGGCGTTAGAAGAAGTAAACTTTGACTTGTTTTTGAAGTTACCTTTCCGGAAGAACCGGTTGAACTTCTTTGCCATGAGTGCCATGGACTCCAAGTCCAACTCGTCTTCCGAGTTTTCATCAGCGGTTGAGGTGGAAGTTGATGGAGCGGCCTTGAAAGCAATTATCTTCTTCTTTGGCTCGTCTTGCTTCAAGTAGGACTTCATCTTGTCCTGAAACTTAAGCTTGCTATCCTTGCGAACCTCGTATGACATTAAAGTACCCATTAGTTGAACAACGGTATAGGTTTTCATGTCATTACCTTCCTCGATGGCGAAGGTCCGTTTCTCCCAACAAGAAGGAAGTCCATCGATTATCTTCGAGACTTTCTCCTTTTGGGTGTAGGTTTTACCGAGAGCCTCCAACTCGTTTGTGATGTCGACGAAGCGAGCATAGTACTCCTTCATCTTCTCACCTTGTAGCATACGAAATAACTCGTAATCTTTATTAACTACTACGAGTTTGGAGTCTCTTACCCTACTTGTCCCTTCATGCAATATGAGGAGGGAGTTGAATATTTGATATGCACTCTTACATGTGCATATCTTGTTGAAATCCTCGGGCTCCAAAGCACATTGCAAGGCGTTCATTGCCTTGGCATTGCTTACCTCCGCGGCGACCTCCGCGGGAGTCCACTTCTCGAAATCTTCTTCGGCAGGCTCGACGTATTCCTTCATCGTGGTCCTCCATAGTGAAGCACTCCGGAGGAAAGTTTCCATCCGGCATTTCCAGTACCCGTAGTTGGTACCGTTGAAGAATGGAGGCATCGTTGAGGAATGTCCTTCCATCACCGAAGAAGCTCCTTCACGGTTCTTGAAGGTGCTATAGTCGGAAGGTGGACGAACGGTTTTGTTGTCATTGGCAGACATAGCTACAGACTTGGCTCCGATACCAAATGTAATGCCCTGCTAAGCTACTGCACAAGTACTAGAGGGGGGGTGAATAGTACTTTAAAATAATTAAGAGGCTAATTCCTAATTACCTTGCAAACTCTACCAATTAATGCGGAAATGCGGAATAGTAAATAATCGACAACAAATAAACAAGCGCAAACAAATGATATTACTGGGTTCGGATCCACCCAAGTCTCCACGTCTTGTTCCCGGTGATCCTACGTCCCAACCACCCGGATCCCCTCCGGATACTTGATTCGGGCTCAATATTAAATATTTAACCCCCCATTTAGCCCTATTTTGTGCTCATGAGATGCTACATTGTTCTCTAATTCATACGTATTTTCTACACATTTATTTATTAGAGAAAACACACTATTTGAGCACAATACAGCAATTAATGAAGTATTTCTGCACTTATTATATTTTTCCTAGCTTGGTCTCGATCTCACGATTCCAACGACTATTTATTTGTATTTTTCTGAGATCTGTGCTAATTACTGTGAATTTTTGAATGCAGAATACCATTTAATTGAAGAAATACAAAACAAATACGTCGCACGAATTTTAGCGCAAGATGCGGCCGCCATCGGGAGCGCCACGTGGCAGAATCTCGACCTTTCCCGCGCGAATCGGACGACAGCGCAACGCTTCACAGAGCGGACGACGCGGCTACATATCAGCCGCCCGATCACAATCCAACGGTGATGACGATTCCAATTCGAATTCGACGAGTGCAGCAACGAGCGGTCGACGTGGCACGATCCGGGGCGTTGATCCACAATCCGACGATCGCGGTTCGAGAGCAGACGAAGCAAGCGGCAACACCTTTAAAGGCCACGCGGCGACGATCCCACGACTCCCCGCTCGATCCTACGGTTGCGAGCACTCCCGCGTTTTGAAATGAGAAGCGGGGTGATTCGCATATACGGCGGGACACGTGGCTAACCCACAGCCGAGAGATTACGATCCGACGGCCTACATTTACCCCGATCCGAACTCAAAGCGGATGCGGGCTTCGCACTAAATTTAAAGCACACGCGGCGCCACGAGGGAAGATCCCGCTTGGATGAGCGGCCCACAAATGCTGCGGCTTGGATGAGCGGCTGAGATCGTTCAGCAGCTTAATGGATGCGGGTTTAGACCCGTTAGCACTCCCCAAACCCGCAATCTCTTTATAAAAGTTATTTTAGGGTTTTTGAGCGTATTCAAGCAGATTGGGGCGTATTTTGAGCGTATTGGAGGCTCTAGGAGCTGTATTTTCCACCTGAAAAATTCTGTAAAATTCCAGAGGCTTGTTTTATTATTTCCAGAGAGTTTGAAGTCTTTTCAAGGAGAATTGGTGATATTTTCTTTAACTCAAACCCCGTATTTTGGTGTTTTCTATTGTATTTTGCTATGAACTTGAAGTATTTGGCTATGAAACTTGTTTATTATTGCATTATGAGTAGCTAAATCTCTGTTGTGCATGGTATGGAGTAGTTAGGGGATATTATTTGTGTTAGTTTGGTTGTATTCCTTGTGCTAAATCGTTAAACGTCGCTAAAATTGTAATCTTTGTTCGTAAATCGACTTTTTTGGATTCCAAAAGAATTAATTTAGTTGATGATCGCCCCAAAAGGGTGAGTTTTGATCTCCCCAAAAGGGAGTTTCATACCGTAGTTTTGATCTCTCCAAAAGAGAGTTTTATATCGTATTATAACTTTAGCGACGATCTTTTTGAATATTGTGTTTGAACCCCCAAAAGGGCATCTTCCGATGAGTTGCTCCCAAAAGGAGAATTCATTGAGTTATATTGGGTATTTTCCGGTGAATTGCTCCCAAAAGGAGAATTCATTGCGTTATACCTATCAACCAAATTAATACGAATCATTGATCCTAGCGAACCCATACCATGTGCATACTTTTTATAGATATTTGTTCTCACGTATTTTCCTTGTTCGTATCATTCACGTATCCCCATTCACACCACCATCACCACCATTAAAAGTGTTTAGTTCCTCTTCGTTGGCTTTCTATTTGATTTGAATTGTGGTTGCAACAGATTTCTTCCCGTGGATTCGACATCTGGACTCCCAGATTTTACTACTTGTACGGACTATTGCGCTTGAGAGAGAGCACCTTTTCGGTCCCACCAAGTTTTTGGCGCCATTGCCGGGGAGTAATGGTTTGTTACCGCGGTTTATTTCATTTAGAGAACCTTCGGTGAGATCTTTCCACTTTACTGTACATAAAATTTTTTTTATTATTTTATTTTAATTTTAAAAAAATGGAATATATGAACTTCTATTGCACAAACAATCTGTATGATGCAAGGTATGTTAATGCACACAAACATAGAATGGAGAAGCTCAAAATTGTTAATTTTAATCAAACTGACTGTGAAACTTTCTTTCAGGCCTGGAGGAGGTTCACATACGTAATATCGAGCTATCCGCAGCATGAGTACACAAATGAAGAGCTCCTGGCATTCTTCCTAGATGGACTACAACCCCAGCTGCAGGAATTTTTGGGAGTCATGACGCCGACAGAGGCGTGGGAATACATGGAGTCTCTGCAAGAAAATGAAGAAACCATGGAAGAGACTTTAGAGCGCGATTCAACGGAGCCATCGTGCCTTGATCAAGAAGGGCAAAGCGTAGACGTACCTTTGCAATCCTTGAAAGAGGAAGCTTACCTGATTATTCAGACACAGGAGGCCACATCCCTTCAATTCCAAGAGAATTTTCTTGCTCGGAGTCGGCAGATTCAAAAATCTATTGAAGATCTTAATTTGATTGCCGCTTGCTTAGAAGAAAATAATTATTTTGAAACTCAATTTAAAGAAACTAATACGAGTTCATCTTCTATTGCAGGAATATCGAGCGAGCCATGTCACGTTGATGACACGAATAAAAATATCCACATGGCAGAAAGTGTGCGCAAAAAAGAGGAGCTAGCAATTTTGGATGAACGAGAGGAGGAGACAGCTAGGGAAAAGGGTTTTGAGATTATCGCCATGGAGTCAGAACCATGCCCTCCTCCAGTTTTGTCCCAAAATCATTTATCCCTCTCCCCATTGATCGAGCATCGTACAGAGAGTAGTGCAAATATTTCAGGGAGTAGTCGTCAACTTATTTTAATTTCTTTCACTTATTTTGATGACTACATTTGGAATAATTTTATTTCGAAGAATTTTAAACTAAAATGGATTGACGTGACTCATCTCTTGCAGGATATAGGTGGACATCTTATAGAGATGCTGGGAGTCACGTTGCTGGGATCCAGTTTAGTCGTTGGAGGAAGAATAATCGCCGAGGAGCGCAAGGAGCAAATTGAACAACTTCCTCCACCATCAAAGATTCGGGATCCGCCATTTGATCACGGTGTGTTCTTTCCAGTAGTGTAGTTTTTATATGCTTTCTAGGTTGCTTGCTTGAATAAACTCGTACATCTTCCGACATTGAGGACAATGTCCATCTTTAGTTGGGGGGTGTGTATGAGACCTTAGGATTTTTTTTAGAAGAATAAATAGCCAAATCTCATCATTTTAAAACTCATTCATATGCCTCAAATTCGGATGATTATACATTAATTGTGTTCTAAAAATTGTTTATGGCTTAATTAATTATTTTTCCTTCATGGAATTGCCGTTAATATGCTATTCATGAAAATTTTCAATTTCCATGATTAATATCTCGAAATAGTTTGAATTGATTTCATGCATGCTAATGTGATGGAAAAAGCTTAAGTATACACGATTTTTAAGAATAGTCTTCAAGTTGAAGAGGAATGTGGCCATGGTTATTAATGTTTATGTTCGAAAGAATGGGTTTTGAGTTGCTTACAAGAAAAAAAGAAAAGAAAGAAAGAAATGAAAAGAAAAATGAATGATGAAAAATGAATGAATAAGTATGTCACTAATAAACAACTTGGTTGGCTCGAGTAGTACAGTCCGAGGGGTCCTTTTTGGCCTAATGCCCTATTATCGTCTGATTTGGGAGCCATTGACAGGAAACTCACTCATTTGATGGAGCGATCCAAGTTATACATTTTTCTGCGAATGTTGCTTGATGCGCGTTACGCAGAACTAATAAAAGAAAAGAAATGGTGAATATACTAAGAAACTTCAATACCCATGTCTTGAATGATTATTTTGATACGCCAATTCCTTGGAAACACGAAAACTAGTTTATAACGACGTGTTATACTTTCTCTTGTGCAAAACGATGCTTGCATGTTATTTATTCATACTAAATTAGAGAAAATATCATGTGATTGATTTTGTTCATGGATGTGTATATTGATGGTCAAGATCATGATGGAATGCGTATTATTGGGCCATGCCATGAGCAATTTGAAAGAACTTATTGTTTTATTACTCATCCGTATTAATCGCTCTTTTTGCTAGAGACTAGCAAATCGCTAGTTGGGGGGTGTGATTCGGGCTCAATATTACATATTTAACCCCCCATTTAGCCCTATTTTGTGCTCATGAGATGCTACATTGTTCTCTAATTCATACGTATTTTCTACACATTTATTTATTAGAGAAAACACACTATTTGAGCACAATACAGCAATTAATGAAGTATATCTGCACTTATTATATTTTTCATAGCTTGGTCTCGATCTCACGATTCCAACGACTATTTATTTGTATTTTTCTGAGATCTGTGCTAATTACTGTGAATTTTTGAATGCAGAATACCATTTAATTGAAGAAATACAAAACAAATACGTCGCACGAATTTTAGCGCAAGACGCGACCACCATCGGGAGCGCCACGTGGCAGAATCTCGACCTTTCCCGCGCGAATCGGACGGCAGCGCAGCGCTTCACAGAGCGGACGACGCGGCCACATATCAGCCGCCCGATCACAATCCAACGGTGATGACGATTTCAATTCGAATTCGACGAGCGCAGCAACGAGCGGTCGACGTGGCACGATCCGGGGCGTTGATCCACAATCCGACGATCGCGTTTCGAGAGCAGACGAAGCAAGCGGCAACACCTTTAAAGGCCACGCGGCGACGATCCCACGACTCCCCGCTCGATCCTACGGTTGCGAGCACTCCCGCGTTTTGAAATGAGAAGCGGGGTGATTCGCATATACGGCGGGACACGTGGCTAACCCACAGCCGAGAGATTACGATCCGACGGCCTACATTTACCCCTATCCGAACTCAAAGCGGATGCGGGCTTCGCACTAAATTTAAAGCACACGCGGCGCCACGAGGGAAGATCCCGCTTGGATGAGCGACCCACAAATGCTGCGGCTTGGATGAGTGGCTGAGATCGTTCAGCAGCTTAATGGATGCGGGTTTAGACCCGTTAGCACTCCCCAAACCCGCAATCTCTTTATAAAAGTTATTTTAGGGTTTTTGAGCGTATTCAAGCAGATTGGGGCGTATTTTGAGCGTATTGGAGGCTCTAGGAGCCGTATTTTCCCCCTGAAAAATTCTGTAAAATTCCAGAGGCTTGTTTTATTATTTCCAGAGAGTTTGAAGTCTTTTCAAGGAGAGTTGGTGATATTTTCTTTAACTCAAACCCCGTATTTTGGTGTTTTCTATTGTATTTTGCTATGAACTTGAAGTATTTGGCTATGAAACTTGTTTATTATTGCATTATGAGTAGCTAAATCTCTGTTGTGCATGGTATGGAGTAGTTAGGTGATATTATTTGTGTTATTTTGGTTGTATTCCTTGTGCTAAATCGTTAAACGTCGCTAAAATTGTAATCTTTGTTCGTAAATCGAATTTTTTGGATTCCAAAAGAATTAATTTAGTTGATGATCGCCCCAAAAGGGTGAGTTTTGATCTCCCCAAAAGGGAGTTTCATACCGTAGTTTTGATCTCTCCAAAAGAGAGTTTCATATCGTATTATAACTTTAGCGACGATCTTTTTGAATATTGTGTTTGAACCCCCAAAAGGGCATCTTCCGATGAGTTGCTCCCAAAAGGAGAATTCATTGAGTTATATTGGGTATTTTCCGGTGAATTGCTCCCAAAAGGAGAATTCATTGCGTTATACCTATCAACCAAATTAATACGAATCATTGATCCTAGCGAACACATGCCATGTGCATACTTTTTATAGATATTTGTTCTCACGTATTTTCCTTGTTCGTATCATTCACGTATCCCCATTCACACCACCATCACCACCATTAAAAGTGTTTAGTTCCTCTTCGTTGGCTTTCTATTTGATTTGAATTGTGGTTGCAACAGATTTCTTCCCGTGGATTCGACATCTGGACTCCCAGATTTTACTACTTGTACGGACTCTTGCGCTTGAGAGAGAGCACCTTTTCGGTCCCACCAATACTTGAGTTAGAAACCCTAACTCAAGATTTTCACTATGAAATAATTGTGAAAAACCTTCACAAGTCAAATCATACACAAAGAAATTTGTGACTCCCACAACCCGGGATCACAACCACACTCTCACAACCGAGAGTGAAACTTACAATATGAAAGTAAATGAAACAAAACTTCTTACCGACAAAATACATATGCCTTGAGTAATACTTACGAATTAGGGCAAAGTTGATCTTGAGGAAGAAGAAGTGGCACCAAACCCTAGCTCCAAGATGTAGATCAGCGATGGAGAGCTATGGGGATGTTGGTGACCTAGGATCAAGCACTTGGCTTGGAAGGCTCACAATCAATGAATCTCTCTTTTAAAATAAGAGTGAGGAGAGATTCAAGATTGGAAAGAAAAAGCTTTGAATGAGCTTGGAATGATTTCTCTTGATCTCTAAACTTGCAATAATATCAACCTTGAGTGCAATGAATGCAGCCCATCAAATATATATAGGTTAGAGGAGAGAGAGAAAGAAATTCGAGTCATTAAATGCTCCAACGGCTCTATTCTGAACCAAACTAGTCGGTCAAAGAACAACCACCGACCGAGTAGTTCATCAACTAGTCGGTCGGTCAATTAACGTAGACCGACTAATGAGAGAACAGGGAATAGGTCGAAGTACAGACAAAAGGAACTAGTCGGTCAAAGCACACTTGCCGACCGACTAGTTTCACAACTAGTCGGTCGGTGAGATAACTTAGACCGACTAAGAGATAAAACACAAAGTCTGAGAACAAATATAATTAGTCGGTCCAAGAACAAATGTTGACCGACTAGTTCATCAACTAGTCGGTCGCCAAATGTGCATAGACCGACTAACGATAAACAGTAAGTCAGGTGAAAAATTGGCATGTACAGTAAAGCTCAACTAGTCGGTCCAAGAAGGAAAGTTGACCGACTAGTTCATCAACTAGTCGGTCGACAAATGAACACAGACCGACTAAAGATAAACAGTAGCTCGGGCTCAAATTTGCATGTACAAGGAAAGCTCAACTAGTCGGTCACAGAAGCATCACTGACCGACTAGTTCACAAACTAGTCGGTCGGTGAGTCAACGTAGACCGACTAACTGTAAACAGTAAAGAGCTTGGAATTGACTGACTGAAACTAGTCGGTCCAAGAAGCTTTGCCGACCGACTAGATCACCATCTAGTCGGTCAGTTATTCTTCTTGAACCAACTAACATGCACAAGAAGTCGCGAATCGAAGCGCGAAGCTTCGGAAAAGTTTGTATGGACTTCTACTAAGATCCTAGAGCTAAGATATGAGCATTATGAAGATTTAAACCGTAAGACCTACTCAAGGCTTAACATTCTACGAAAGAAGCTTAAAGACTATAAATAAAACTTGACGATACCGTCTTCAAAAGCTTCAATCGAATCTTTATGACTTCTAAAATGGTCCATAAGCTTCAACGAAGCTTTAGGCATACGATCACGTGCTTTGGGAAGTCTCGAGACGTCGCTTTGGATGTTCATATGAATTTGGCGACGATCTCCATAACTGCGCTCACAAAGTGTTAGTTCACGATATATTTATGTTTGTTCATCATCCAAAACCAAATCTGGGGAGTCCAATATCCAACACGGCTATGCTGCAACAGGTGCCTTCCAAGGCTGCTTGGCTCTCGGGCAATCCTTCAGAGTATGCGAAGCATCGCCGCAGACCAAGCATTGACCCAAAAGCCTCCTGCACTGGTCCTTCACATGACCCGGCTTCCCGTAATGATTGCACGTCTTCAGAACAGGCCCACCTAGCCTCTTAAACTGAGCTGGCTGGTTGGGCTTGAACCCTGGCTTCATCACTACCCTGACCTGTTCCATAGGCCTCTTCCCAGCTCCAGAAATCAGTCCTCTCTTCTGGTTCACGATCCGCTCCTGCCTCTTCGCCGCAATCAAAACCTTCTGATAGGTCTCCGCATCAGAAGAAGTCACATAGCTCTGAAGATCCAAGGAGAGCCCCTGCAGAAATCTCTGGGCCCTCTCATCAGCATCCTGCACCATCTTCGGTGCCAAACGACTCAGCCTAGTGAACTCCTGGTGGTACTGATCCACCGTCAAGCACCCCTGCTTCAGGTCAATGAAGCGTTGCGCCATCTCCCTCCTGGCAGCCTTCGGAAAATATTCCTCATCAAATCTGGACTTAAAAGTAGCCCAAGATATTGGCTCCTCCAGCAACTCCTCCTCGGCGTCCCACCAGTTCCGAGCGTTATCCTTAAGATGTCGCTTCGCCAAGTCAACCCATTCAGCCGGGTCGACCTTCGACATCTTCAAGTTATCCTCCATGTTCCTGGTCCACTCATCCGCAGCCAGAGGTCTTTCGGTCCCATCGAAGTAAGCGGGACCCAGCTCCCGAAACTGCTTTGCTCCAGGCTCGAAACGAGGGACATTCTGGACAGGCGGCGCTGCACGAGCAGGCGGAACATTCCGGGCATTCTGTAGCATCCCCTGCTGCACCTGCATCATCTGATGCATCATCCTCATGATCTCTCCATTGGTGGGCTCCCGATCCGGCTCCTGGTCACGAGGGGGCACACCACCACCAGGACGGGTATTCTGTCTCCCAGCCATCTATTGACACAGGAAGAACGAAATAAATTAGACTCATAGCTTATGACTCGGATGTCGAACTTTATTTATTGGACATTCTAATATTATTATCGTTGTTCCGATAGTTCGCAGTTATAGAAAAGAAGAGGACCTGCATGGGCCACCAACAAAACCTGTCACGCCCCGCTTCCCTAAAATGGAGGCGAGACGTGAGAAGGTCCACTCAGACGTGGAGCTGTGAAGCTGCACGCCTGATAAGCGTCACTAAATCATATGCAGGTCACTGTAACCACGAACGGAACAAAGATAATAACCAAAGAGAGACAGGAATAAATTTCAATCTCAGAATTGTCAAAATATAAATATGAGTTCAACATCCAGAAAAGCCACCAGGCTACAACGAAAAGAGTTTAAGGCCAAAACACGGCCAACAATCAAAAGTACAAGGTAAACCAAAGGTGCTACGCACCGACAACTATCAGCAACTAACAGACGACTCTAAACAGCCTCTAAGACTGGTCACCAGTGTCCACGAAGTCCCCGTCAACCATTGGCTCAGGCTCGACGTCCTCAAACACCTCGTCCTCAGCAACAAACTCTGGCTCAGGATCTAACATGTGACACCCAAAAGAGAGGGGCACATGTCAGCAAGTCTAAAAATAGACTTGAGCAAGGAAACTGAAAGTAACTAGCAACCTAGCAGTGATAATATTATGCAATGACATGACATTTAAGTATGATGCAACAGTTTAAAAGAAAAGACAAGCACGCACGATGTAGCCAAAAGCTACCAAATCACTAATTCACTAATCACTAATCACGATTTTCACTTTGTGCTCAGAGTTTCCGTCTTTTGGCTGAAGTAGCTGTACGGGCTAACTTCTACGCTCAAGCGAACGTTTAACCCTACCCCTCCACGTGTATATGGACTGGTGCCCATCTTCTGGATCACGAGACAGGAAGTGTTTTTGGCATATGGGTGCACCTAGCCGGATCACTGTGTCGGAGTCAAGATCCTACTTGCCGCAGCTTACATTTTAAAGTAGCGTGTGCTACGCAATCACGATGGACAATCAATGTATGCAATGACATGAACAGATATATCGCGTACCGTTAATTGAATTTAAACATGACATGCAAGCATGATGAAGGTGACGGATCTAGCTTCGTTGTCAAGCTAGATCAAAGGGCGTCTAGGCAGCTATCCTTTCACTGCCTAGTCTCTTTTACGCTAGACAAGAAAATGGCCTAAGGATATGGCCTACACAAAAGGTTGGCAAGTTTCACTTGCCTGATACCGACGATGACAATCGACGGAAAACGTCTCACAACTTCTATTCTACGGGATGGGATCGCTGTTACGGCAAAACAACATTTAGAACGATCAACAAAACGGATTTCATAATAGGATCCTATATCGTCTAATGAATCGTTTTTAATTAGGTTTTCTAATTACGGTGTGGGTTAAAGGAGATTAAGGGGTAGAATCACTAACCGTAAGAGTAGCGAACGAACGACGCCAAAACAGATCTAGCTTCGGTAACGGAGAACGATCCCTGGAACTAAGGCCGAAAACGAGATCTCGGCGGCCTAGAGAAGGTGGCCGACGCAAGAAACGGCGAGAGGGAAACTTCGAGGATGAAGGAAATCGCTTGGGAAATGTTGGGGATGATTCGGGGAAGGAATTGGCTCAGAAAGAATGAAGAAAGAATGAAAGAATCGAAGGGATTAAATAGAAAATAAACGGCGGCTGAAACAAAACCTAGGGTTTCGGGGTCGATTAGTCGGTCAAAGAAGACCCGTTGACCGACTAGTTTAAGAACTAGTCGGTCGGTCGATCAACTGTGACCGACTAAAATCAAACAGTAACTTCTGAAGGAAAAATGAACTTTGATTTAGTCGGTCAAAGAACAACTACTGACCGACTAGTTTTACAACTAGTCGGTCGACGAACGTTCCTAGACCGACTAAGAGTAAACAGTAACTTGGCATCAAAATTGGTCAATGAACTAGTCGGTTAAAGAACAATGGTTGACCGACTAGTTTGTAACCTAGTCGGTCGAAAAACGTTCTTAGACCGACTAACGACGAACAGTAACTCGACTGTACAGAAGAACTCAGAATTAGTCAGTCTGAGTGCAAGACTTAACTGACTAGTTTAAGAACTAGTCGATCGAAAGATGAACTTAGACCGACTAAACAGAAACAGTAACTTAGCTGAAATTTACTGACAAGAACTAGCCGGTCTGAGAAATGTTACCGACCGACTAGATTGCAATCTAGTCGGTTGGCTCTCCTTCATGAACCGACTAAGATGCACGAAAAGTGCCGAATCGAAGCACGAAGCTTTGGGAAGATTCCTATGGCCTCTAGGATCACCCTAGCACTAAGGTTAAGACGCTATGAAGTTACTCGTAAGGATTTCTAACGGGAAGAACATACAAAGAGGGAAACATCCAATATTATTCATATAAAATAGTCATTACGAAAACCGGTCGTTACAATAATAATCGTCGGAAAAATGGCTACCCTAATCAGGAATTTGGAATTTTAATTGTTGTACCAATTTATTAAACATAGCATGTCAATCTAAAATTTATCTCATAAGTTTTAGCTGATTTTAATGGCTATCCTAAAAGGCTTTTTTGAATTATCACATAATAAGCAAGAAAAAAGAATTACCATTTTAAAAAAAGTTAACTAAATTTTATCCCATAAAATTAACATGTAGATTGGCAACTTAAAATTATCACATAAAATTAAGTTACTATCTATTAATAATTATCACATAATTAGTTAACATGAACAATCGTTTAAAATTTTTCACATAAATTCTAGCATGCATATTTAAAAATTTATCACATAAATAATTTAAGAGCATTAAAAAAATTATCTTATAAAATTAGGTTGTTCTATCATTAACAATTATCGCATAATGTTAAAACATAGATAATCATATTATTAGTGTTTTTAGCATGCATTTATTTACATTGTAGTTTTCAGAACAGAAATAGACCTGGCTCTGATACCAATGTTGGGTTTTGAGGGACCCGTAGGACATAATTCTACGCATGTTCTAAGTCAGACGGATGAAAGAAAATG
Organism: Scilla litardierei; assembly: GCA_030789695.1. NCBI lineage: Eukaryota > Viridiplantae > Streptophyta > Magnoliopsida > Asparagales > Asparagaceae > Scilla > Scilla litardierei. Next base: position 47,437,703 of record CM061132.1, on the reverse strand, counting down.
AACATCAGCAAAAAATATGAATTATTAAACTATTTAATAAAACGCCCTAAGCTGTCACAGACCCTAGCCAGGATCTCTACTATCGTGAGGTGCAGCCCCAAAATAGATCTAAACTACTGCAATGAAATAAATTAAAAGAATTAAGAAAGAATATATCTGAAACTTTGCCTCCACAGAGAACAAAGCGTCGTTTTAGCAACAAACTTTGGCCTTCCCCGAAGCTAGCCGCCTCCACACCTCCAAACTGGTCCACCCGAAGCGATTCAACACTGTGCCTTCGAGCCAATCACCTGCCGAAGAAAGTTTCACTTTGAGAGCGATCCGCGTCGTAGACTTTGTATCGAATACAATCCTCCTCCTCGTCTTGCTAGGATGCGAACAAAGAAGCTGGAAGAGTTGATGAGGCGAGAATAATTTTTGTCTTGAATCGAGCGTGCTCAAAACTTTTCGGCGCTACTTGATTCAGAGACTTGGTGCAATTTTTTCAAGAGGTGTCGACCCCTATTTATATAGGAGGCTGGACCCCTTGCTCGTTTCACAAGAAATGTGGGATTATTTAATTAGGGGAGAAAAATTGGGATTAGTTTTGCCTTTCACTAAGGCTCAACTTCAACCAATTTTCTCTCTCTCAACGTTGAGCTTTGGAAGTGATACAACATATCAATTCGAATAGCTATGGATGGTGAACGCATAGAAACAAACGGCGACGAATTCCCACTTCGTTTGACCCCACAAACAATTGCTCAAATTTGAGCAAAAAAAGTCACAAAAACTTAGAAATTCGTAGCCGTCAAAATCAGCCTACGGTATCCACAGACCGGGCCCACCCGCGAGTCCCACCCAATTTTCTCTCCCTCACCGTTGATCTTCGAAAGTGATACAACATATCAATTCGAAGAGATATGAATGGTGAACGCATAGAAACAAATGTCGACGAATTCCGACTTCGTTTGACCCCTCAAACAATTGCTCAAAGATGAGCAAAAAAGTCAGCTTCCGATGCCCAGCTTGACCCGCTCGCATCAGTAGGCGGGTCAGATCCGCCTGGCGGGCGGGCGGGTCCAGGCAGGCTGGACCTCCGTTTTGCATGTGTGTTCAGCCCGCCTAGTGGGTTTGGACCTTTTGCGACATTATTAAATCCCATTTAATCAAGACTTATCGTCACAAACTCTTTGCGACTTTAATTATTCTCGTGCACTCCTCCTGAACCCTTCCTATTACTAAGACACAAATCCCACTCGGTGTGAGACTCTACAGCCTGACCCTACTACAGGTTGGAGCTTGAAACCCCCTAGACGCAGTGACCACGAGCAATAGGTATTACCCCTGTTTTGGCATCACAATTACGTGATTGACCCATTGACAAAAGTGTCGTCGGGATCACTCTGACTGTGTCAGTGATGAATACCGCAGTTATAGTCCTTTCGTCATAACTATGTCACTACTAAGCCTAGTGTATGGTAAAACGTCAACCCTACTAGCTAGCACTGGTCAGTATACATCGGTCTTGGGTATGTCCATGTTGTACTTCCTACCACATACCCCGGCCGAGGTTTAGCTCAAAGAACCGTATTGAGCCTATGATACTAACTTCCATTAACGGAAGAGACGAATCCTATCTTAGTTACTACTTACCTCGTATGCGTCAAGTGTCAAGTGAAGACTCGAGACTAGATCATATATCTAAGTGACACCATTCACGCACATGTTCGTACAATGACCTCATGTCTAAAGGGCCAACTAGCCTATCATCCCTAGAGAGTTATCAATGATAGTTGATTTAAGGTTAACCATTTGGCAACTCTTAATTGGGTCGTTCAGTGGACTCATTCTCCAATGAGCACCTGTGCCTCGTCACCGACTTCGCTAGGTCGAATGATTATGAGATCATCATTACCCTTTAGGATAATACAAAGACACAATGGTCTGTCCGATGTGCCGTTATCCTTTTCTCGACACATCTATGACCATGAACGTTTTAAGACTCAAGTTCATATCGGTCATACACTTCCCACAATCAAGATCTGCATCTAGATACGTGTATGAACTTAATTTAAGTCTAAGAAAATTATCCAATTATTAAATAAATATATTAACTATACTAGGATAATTAGTACCATATATATTTGAACAAGATGTTTTAGGATAAATTGCCTCGAGGGCATATATCATCCTACACAATGTTCGAGCTCGAAGGCCACTGGTGGTTCCTTCTCCTCGTGCAACGGCTGGGCAGCCACATGTTCCTTCCAATTTCCCCTCATCAGAATGAGGGGAGAACTGCCCCCATCACCCTCGCTCTCCGGCCCACCGTAGCTCGATAAGGGAGGCCTCATGGTGCTGCTTTTGCCTTCCAAAGCCGGGGGAGTCCCCGTGAAGGGCGAACCCGAGGCCAGTAGAAATTCCATTTGCTAGGGACAATGTGCTCATAAATCAGTCACTCGCCTTTAGATATGGGCACCCATAATTTTCATCTTGGAAAAGACACGGCCTTGATCTTCTTTCTCTCACCTGCGGGGCCATCAGACATGATTTTTAGCTTCTCTTTTCGGTCATGATGCAGATCAAAGCCACCCACCTCTACAAAAGGAAGGAATGAGTTAGTTACTGAGCAAAAATTTCAAATTACTGACGCGTATGTTGTTACTCACCGATGATTGGGGGAGCAGCACCGAGCTCTACATCTCACTCGTTGGACAAGATCTGTTGCCTACATATTACCTCCTCATACAGCAGCACCTCATGCAATCTAGAGACAAATGGTCGGGCTGCCAACCAAAACCATCCATCCATCTCATACATCCTACCCCTACCCAGGATCGCATCGGGCTCCCACTTGCACGGCCACCCGAACTAGCGAGGGACCCGTTCATCGGGGATGGTGACGTGCCCCTCGGAACTCTCCCAATCTACGATGACCTAGAACCATCTATCCTTTCAGAACATATAAGTGATGGCGCATCATCAAAAATATTGGGAATCCAAGGCTAGTAGATGTGATAGTACTGGGTGGTTGTGCTCCTCTTTATCTTAAAAATAGCATATGCGAGCTCAACGGTCAGCCAACCCATTTCATTAATGGCAAACATGATGGCCAAATAATCAGAGCCATGAAACTATTTGGCACCAACTGGCCTGGTGCTAGGTTAGAAAGGTACAGAAACCTCTGCACTAGACGATTGAAGGGAAGATGAACCCTGATTTCTAGATGTGCAGTGCTCAGCGCGACCACCGCAGGAGGGGAAGTTCGGGGTCCCGTTCAAACATATAGGAAGCTTCAGGGCCACCAAAGAAGTAATCACATACTTCTTCCAAATCTGCTACAAATCCATCACACCTTCCTGAGGTTTAAACCCTTCCTTTTCCCAGCTGCGGGTGGGGGTTCTCATATATTTGTCCACCCTCGTTAATGGAGAACAGACATCCTGATGGTATTGACGGTATCTAGATCTAAGCAGTCAGCACCTGCCATGCCTTCGATCGAGGAACAATAGCAACAGAAAGGGAAAATGAATATGAAAAAGATGACCTTGTTTTCTCGACAAGAATGGAGAATCCAGCAGAAATTCGAAGCTTCTAGAGCCTAGCAATGAAGAAAAGGCATGAATTTCATAAGCAAAGTATGATGACTGATGACATCCTTTCCCCCTTTTCAACCTAACTTGGACGCGAAAAGGCGGGATACAAGCACATCGGTCTGATCCCTTCATAGCAAAATCAATCACATCCATTCATGAACTGCAATTGAACAAGTGCATGCACATCATAAATGCTCACAAGTCAAGTCTCGACGCATGGCGAAGGGGTGTTCTCGAAGAAGCAACTTCACCTCTGCGAGTTCTCAGAGTGGAAATGGTCTTTTCAAACCCATCTCTTCGAACCCATCAGAGGCAAACACGTCCGCATGAAATGATTTGGGCATCATCCCAAGGAATCACTTCCTCAACATACGTGCAACGTTAGTCTAGTCAAGCAAGGTTAACCAAAGTATTGCGCCTTTTTCAATCTCTTCTCCAGATTCGTCTCCTTGCCTCTCAACAGTCGGCCTCTGGATGCAGCTTAGGTCGATCCTGTTAATACAGAAGAAGAGTGGCTATTGTAGATGATATTTTAGCTGGGACCCATGGGGAACAGGGGCCCAGCTGAGCTGGACAATTGGGGCCGACAAAGTCTCGTGTCCACCCTCGAAAGTCGCGTGACCTCCCGAGACGAGCCCGACCAGACCTCGGCAGTGATCGGTGTGCTCCCTCAACAGCACAGCTCATCGACGGCGACCCCATGGGCTCGACCTGTTCAACTTCATAACTTGAGCTCTCGCCCTCTTGTCACGATCAGCTCATGCAATCATGCCAGTGCAATCTTAGTCGGATGTGCCACCTCTCTCTCTCTCTCTCTCTCTCTCTCTCTCTCTCTCTCTCTCTCTCTCTCCAAGCTGTTATCAGTGGGCCCACCCGACGTAAGTAACAGCCAACTTTATCAAGGGAACCACACAGCTTGTCTAGTAAGACAATGCGCAATCAGCTTTATCAGGAATGACATGCACTCGCTTTGTCAAGCGGTATGTAGTCACATTTGTCATAGGGTAGTGGCGGCAGCCACTCCACGTCCCGATGGTCCCCTGACAGGTTGGTGGCGAAGGGCTAGGGGGGGTCCACTGACGTGGCAAAGTCATCCCTCGATCCTACAAATAGCGTAGAAGCCCTCTCTGCCAAGTACAATCAATTCCTGATCTAACTCAAACCCTAGCATCTCCATCTCTAAACCCCCTATTGGCAGCTACCTCTAGCCGATGCCCTTCATTCATTCGCTTGTTACTAACTTAAGCATCGGATGCTGATCGGAGGGTCATCCCCTCCAGTGAGGCTGACGATTTTTCTATCTGTTTCAGGCGATTGTAAAGGAAATTCCCCCTCTGTCCGACGAAACCATCATGTCTGGTCTCTCTGTTGCCGAATTGCTCATACCCGCGGCCTGATCTGGCGGGAATTCGTGCATCAAAAAGTGGTGTGTGAGTAGTTAATAAGAAAATTTAAAAGATAAGGAAATATTGTCTTGAATGGCAATATTGTAAATAAATGATTTGTGGGGAAAACAAATTGGTGTGCCCATAGAATTTCCCGCGTGTGTGCATGTTTCAGTTAGACAAAAGTTTTGATCAATTCATACCCATTCTCACCTCCGTGACAGTGTGTGGCTGTTGCTGAACCCTTTCGCTCTAATCAATGAGTAAGAAGGGAATATGGCTACTTGGCCTTTCAGGGGACCACAAGACAACACGACAGTACAGCCAGGCTAGCCCAACGAGCATCCAAACAAATCCATCCCCCATGTGATGATGTTATTGCTTGTTGGGTGCCAACAACTCAGAGCCACACAAATATCCAAGCCTATACACAGCATCACTGCCCGTAGCGTTGCACAACAAAATCCTTATCAAAGCGCAGCATTATGTTCATGTTTCATTTTATATATGACTAGTCTTCGGCGCACCTACGAGCACTCCCAATGGGGCAGTGACGGAACGAGGATGAGATGATCGAGGGAGCCAGAAGCAGGATGAGCTGACGGGGCCGAGGGGCGATGGCTCATTCCCTCGACGTTGTTTGGAACCCGGTTTTTTAATTAATCCGTGCCCCATAATGGCAGAATATTTATAAAAAAACAACGACGCGTTCTTTTATTTATTTACAAAGAACACATGAAACATCAGTAAACTAATTGGGATTAACGATTGAATTACACCACTGTCCAAATTTATTTAGAACGACGAGACGAGATAATCCAATAAAAAACATATACATCGCTTGAAGCAGCAGCAACCCTGGGACCAACTACACCATTGCTCAATTTACACACTTGAAATACGAAGCAAGTACTTGAATACACTAACACGACGGAGATAGGGATCACTTGAACTAAGATCCACACATTAAGATGATGATGACGGATGACGAGGAGGGAACGACGACGACGACGACGATAATGAAATAGAATCAAGACCTGCTCTTGAAGGGGATAGCCCTGATGACAATCTGGTGGTAGATGGCAGCAAGGGCAGCTCCAGTGAATGGTCCGACCCAGAAAATCCACTGGAAAGCAAATCAGGGACAACAAAAGAGTGTATGTTAGCGCCAATCCCGTATCTTTTTAGTGGAATTTGGTAATAAAACTGTAAGATGATTACATGGTCACTCCAGGCATGCTCCTTGTTGTAGATGATGGCGGCGCCAAGGCTCCTTGCAGGGTTGATGCCGGTGCCGGTGATGGGGATGGTTGCCAAGTGAACAAGGAAGACAGCAAACCCAATTGGCAAGGGAGCAAGGATCTGTACGTACGATTGACCATAATATTTAATAAACAGCTAGGAGAGAGGAAAAGGCAATTAATTAATGCACGCAGGGGTGCGCTTACAGGGACATGGGAGTCTCTGGCATTCCGCTTGGCGTCGGTAGCGGAGAAGACGGTGTAGACGAGGACAAAGGTGCCCATAATCTCAGCACCCAAACCATCGCCCTTGGTGTACCCATCGGCCACAACGTTGGCCCCACCACCCTTGCTCTCGTACAGGCCCTTCTTGAACCCCTTCACCACGGCAGCACCGCAGATGGCTCCCAAGCACTGCATCACCATGTAGAAGAGTGCCCTCGTCAGTGACAGCTTCCTCGCCAAGAGCAGCCCAAAGGTCACCGCTGGGTTTATGTGCCCACCTTCAAAAAATTCAGCCAAACATCCATCTTTCAATCTTATTTCAACGCATAATTACGCTAAAAAAAGAGTAGTAACCAGAGATGCCAGCAGTGCAGTAGACAAGGGCAAAGATCATGCCCCCGAAGGCCCAAGCGATGCCCTGGATGCCCACGGTGGAGCACTTGGAGGGGGCCTTGACGACCCCCATGACGGTGAGGACGGTGATGTAGAGGAAGAGGAAGGTGGCCACGAACTCGGCGATGCCGGCGCGATAGAAGGACCACGACTTGAGCTCCCCAGGCTCAAACAAGGGCGCCGGGGGAGGCTCCTGGTAGTCCTTGCTGTCTGGCACCTGTGCCTCTGTCCCTATGGGATGCCTCTCCGAGAACTTGTTCGCCCCCACCTTGACGTCCTCCTCTTCCCCCTCCATGTCTTTAGCTTTGTTCTCCCTCTCTCTACTCATTCTCAATCTCTCTTGAATGAACTTGTGGAGCTAGGAGATGAACTAGACACTGCTGAGTTGGTTGGACAGAGGGCTGCGGTTGGTTTTATAGAAGGGCTGGCTGTTGGAGATAAGATTTGGGGTTGTGTTGTCGTACATAAGCTTATATGATATATCAATTTTTGAGAGATAATGTTAACATATAATTAAAGGAATGTTTTCCATTCAATCCGTCAAAATGTTTCAATTTTTTTTTCTCTCCAAACATTTGGCCTTGTGTCTATAAACGATGTGTATATGGTAAATGTTTCAATTTCACTACAGAATTATCTTGCATTTCACCGTTCTGGTGCCGTTCTTTTTGCCCCCTTGTCACGTATAAATATTGGTGGCTAAATGATTGAGGTGTATTTAGACTTTTTACTAAAATTTGTTGTAAACGGATAATGATGGCAATTGTAGAGATCAGTGTGAGTTAGAGTGAATTTGTACTCTTTTTCCTTAGCTATGGCTTTTTCCCAGAGGGGTTTTCATAGCCAAAGGTCTTTAACGATGCAAACCCCATCAACTCAGGATCCTGAAGTATCCACCCCTTGTTAGACTCATATGGTTGGATAAGAGAGTGTGTTGTAAACATATAATGAAGAGATTTTGTATTGGGGATTATATCTTATCCATAGGATAAGATAATATCTTTGTATCTCTTCCATATACGATCATCCCTCCACTCAAGGGCGGAGCTACGCTTGGGCTCACCTGGGCTATAGCCCGGGTAAGTTTTTGACTATAAAATCTTCTATATGTAATACATTACATTCCGAACATAGCTCATTTGGGAGAGAGAGCGGAGAACTGGGGTTAAGGTCCCTTGTTCGAATCTTGTTGTGGTCAGGATTAATTTTGCTTTTTATACCTCTTATTTTTTGCATATTGAAACCCAAATAACCGTAAAATTGTGTCTAAATTTACAAAGGTTTTGACAAATTTTCAGCTAATGTTTACTATTCTGATAAATTAAAGTATGTACAGTGTTAAAGTATGTACTGTGTTAAACTAGAATCCGAAAAAATGTAATGATAATTAATCTAATTGGCATCTTATCTTGTGCAATTTTATATTTTTGTGTAATAAACTGGTTTTCTTTTTGTTGGAATTTTACTTCGAAAATTAAGAAATATAATGAAGAAAGAGGCTATTTGTGATAAAATAAATATTGAACGTCGCTTGCCTTAATGTTGGCACTCAACAATAATAGTCTATTTGGCACATTTCCAATATCTTTGGCTAATATAATCGAGTGCTTTGAATTTTATGTATTTGTCGGTAGCCTAGGATAGAAATAAATCCTGGCTCCGCACTTTCCTCCACTATAAATAAAGAACTGGGGTCTTCCCCCATAGATGATGCTTCACAACAAAATTGACAAAAAATTGGGAGAGAGTGGAAGTCACTTATGGATGTGACTTTTTTTGTCACTTTTTGCAAAAAGCCTAAATACACCTCAATCTTTTGAGGTGTATTTAGCAGCCACATAAATATTTGATAGGCCCAGCGGTTTGGATTAAACATGTAATTAAATTTACTAAAATAGTTAAAAGAAAGATATTCAATCCCTTAGCGCTAAACTTAGTAACATAACCTTGAACTTCATAATTGTCGGTCTAGTTAGTAAAGTTCATTGTGTTGAAGAAATACTGAGTCATCGTTTATCCCTTACGTTAATGCATTAATTCTTCCTGGTCTAGTTAGTAAAGTTCATTTTGTGTTGAAGAAATACTGAGCCATCGTTTATCGCTTACGTTGATGCATAAATTCTAAGCTGTTGGACGTCTCGGTCAGGTCGCTAAGACGAGCAATCCGAATAGGTTGTACCGGGACATGTCAATTTTGTTGGGCTAGGGATGAAAGTCCTTTGCTAACGCCTGAAATAGAGAAAAGCTCGTCAGCCTCATAGGAGGGGATCACCCTCCGATTAGGCCCCGACACTCAAGTAAGATTCAAGCAGGAAGGATGGAGTGTCACGCTCCGCTTCCCATGATACACGAGAATTCTGATACTTTCCCAGGACCCTGGAGAGGTAAGGGTTAAGAGAGAAGAAGAGAAATAAGAGGAAAAGAAAAGAGAGGCAGGCCATTGCGCACATGCTGGAACTGTACAGTTAGTGCTCTGCACAGATAAACAACACATGAGAACAAACACAGAAACATAGAAACAACTCAGAAAAGACACAAGTCCACATAGCCAACAGTCCTCTCATATATCAGAACAAAAGGACATAGATACAATAGAAGTCAGCCCTTAATGTACAATGCTACACCACCCAAGGGGTGAACACCAGTACAAGAACACCACTGTACAACACACTCCCTGGACTACACTCTCTACACTCCAACTCAGTAGCAACCACCTGCTGAGTCCATCTGCCACCAATCTATAGGAAAAGGAGGAGCGCACGTCAAAGCGTGTCCAGCAGGAGTGCACAACTCTAAAAGAAGAATATCTATGTTTGACATTGTGATGTATAACAAGAGAGTGTGCAAGAAGTGAACTAAGTATACAAAGTGATAGTAAATAACTGACAGTAAATAACAAAGGAAAGTATACGACAGTAAACAAAAGTAATGGTGTACTAAAGTACGCACAGTGAACACAGGAACAACATACATCACATTATATCAAGGGAAAGACAAGTGGCACCAGACTTATGGCAGAGCACACATAACATAAAACATGTACATCATATCACGTACTTAGACATACAACACTCAATGCACACATCACATATGAAATGCACTGCAATGCACATGCCTAAGGCATCCCATAAGCCAAGTTGGCGTGCCTATAACGTGCCCACTCCATCTGTGGCAACCACTATGGATGCTAAAGGTGGCCCCGATGATTTCCCCTAACTCCTACCGCGGCACTTTGGTCCAAGTGTGTAGTGACATTCGTGTCTTACATTTCATATGACATGTCTCATGTATCACATGTCACTTTTCATATCGCTTTTTATATGCCATAGCAAATGTCACAAACCACTTTCATATCAACATATACATTTATATCACGTATAAGATTGATGCATAAACTACATATGGCACATCACATTCCAGAGCCAATCCAACATATAACACATCATCAAATTGATATGTGAAGCATTTCAAGCATGGAAATGAAGTAAAAGAAAACATAAATACTATTAGGCAACATAGGATGTCATAGCAAGACAACATATGCATTTAGGACATGGAGGCATCTCAAGCATGTAACTTGCATGTAGTAACATCCATACCAATCTGCATAAAGTGGCTGATATCATTTAGTTATGTTTAGAATTTAGCATAGGTGTCTAATTTGTAGATAATTTATCTATGTTTCCACTGCAATAAAAATCATAATTTTTGGATAACTGTGTGAAAAGATATGGCTTGTAGATTATCATGTCCAGAGTATGTCCTGAATCTGGATTTCTTTGCAGGAAAGATCAGTGAATATCAACTATGTACAGCTAAATTCTTACTTTGGTCTCAACATGAAATTTGTAGGAAATTTAATGTGGATTCCAAATTGTCCATGAATGCATTATTTGGACTTATGGGAGAAAGTTATGGTATGTGACACACAGAGTGGCAGATCTATCCAAAACGGACACACAAATGGAAATCAACTGTTACAATCTATTTACAGTCAAAATCTGAGGTTGGTCCCAACATGAAAATTTGAGATAACTTCATAATATTTCCAAATTTTTCTAAATCAAAATTTTTGGGTCATTATACTAAAATTTATGCTTAGTTGAATTCATAGGACAGAACTGGAATCAGAAAAATCAACATATTTACAACACACAACATCAACAACAATAACACAATAAAAATTATCACACAATACAACTACAACCATGATCGATCCGGATTGCAACTCCGAAAACTTATCGCAAGTGCACGGTGTCAATGCTTTGTAATATAGAAAAATGTTGAACCTACAGGGAGGTAGATGCTTATATAGTCGTGTGCCTATTCTTAATCTCAAAACAATGTTAGTTGGGTGTACTCAAAAGATTGTCACGAATGGTTACTATCTTAGATTAACAATAGAATAAAGAACTAGTGCAAAGGAGTCACCACTGGGATCATCGGATGTCGATGCTAAGTTACAATTTCTATGTTGAATTGGCTTTATTAGGGCGAGATTGTCGCATCTAAGATGTAGAACTAATGGCCAACTATCGTTGTGCCACTCGTCTAACATATCACGTGCTTAACCCCACCATCGTGGATGGCCTTACACGCAATCCGTGCATTACGAACGAAAATTACTCTTAATCTCTACTCACTCCACCATCGTGGGTTAGAGCTTCGATCTGTTATTTGATGGCTCTCATTGATGCTACTATTGTATGTCATCAATTAGTAATATAAGACGCATGTGAAAACCGTCAAAGTGAGTGCCACTAACGTGGATCATGAACTCTAATTGAATTCACTAACGTGCCTAATTAAGATCATAGGATACCCGTCTAGGATCTGTGCCACTATCATGGATCGCAAACCCTTTATGGATCTACTACAAGCTTGGATAGATCAATCAAAACACATCCCTTTTCTACCAAAACAACGTAAAAACCCTAACTTTACATCTAAATCCTAAGATCCTTGGGCTTATCCATTAGCCCTAAAACGACTCCTCACAATTCATAGCAATATCAACAAAAGCATTAACAATCGCAATAACAATCGACCTCGCAATGAAAGACATTAAAACAAGCATAGAGAGACTAGAGCTCATTACCAAAGCACTGAAGACGAATAAGCGATCACAGAAAATTAAGATCAAGAGATTCCAAAGCAAACTTCAATAATAAAAATACGTCCTTTGTCTCCAACACAATAACGACGACTTAAACTCTCTAAGAAAACTAAAAACTAGAAATAAACTAAGCTCTCCTAAAGATAGGGTAAAAACTATGCTTAAATACAAAGGGGATGGACCCCACAAAAATCTGGAAATAAGCGCAATTGGGCCCACCATAAGTCAGACTGCGGCGCCCTACTCGGTCGAGTTGCTGCGTCGCTCGGTCAGAGTTACTGATATGCCACCGCTTGGTCTCATCTCGATTTGGCTTCAGATACGTGCTGCTCGGTTGAGTACTGAAGCACTCGATCGAGTAGTCTGGAATTTCAGCATACAACACCTTTAGAGCTCTCTTCTCTTCTCTTCTTCTATTCTCCTACAATCTCCTTCTTCACCTCATCAAACACCTATTAGACCTCGCCATAGATGCTCCGGATAGCTCAGATGTGTTCATGTCTCATAATTGCTCCGAATCACTCCAAAGTTCCTGAAAATCCACAATTCTCTACGAAAATCGAATATATCGTGAAAAGCGGAAAATATATAGAAAAGTGAACTTTGGACGATGAAAATGCTATGAAAACATGCAATAAAAACATGGAAAATATGGATACATCAAAATCCTCTAAGCTTACTAACGCACCCGAAACCTACACCTAGATTCCACCTGGCGGTGTCACGATCGACAGGCGTGTTATGGCCAATTCCGGGCTCTATCCGCAAGCAGACGGTGTCAAGTTGTAGTATAAAAAAATATCGAATCCCATTGGAATGGTGACAGTGTATTTGGGTTCTCAGTTTACTTCTATATCTTGAAATGAGATAGATATCGGGTTGAGAGAATTGGTTGTTGTGTTGTTCTTGTTTCAATAATAAAAAGGACTAGGGCATTAGGGATCACAGCAAAGATTGTCAGGAATCGACGTTGGAATGGAATCCTTACATTGCATTAGGGTTAGGGAATTAATCTCCTAATTCGTAACACTCTCGTGGGTTAGAATTGCGAGGTATTTTGGTGGCTCTCGTTGACGCAATAGCGGTAGCCGTCAACGTAGAGATATAGTTTGTCGAGGATCCCCTCAAGGCACGAGCCGGACATGGTCACGAGCCTTGGTTGGATCCACCGATTTTCCTATTCGAATCCTAAGGACACCCCTTAAGCACATCAATTCCACAGACCGTAGGCATGATCTCAGTATGAGTTATCTAGGGATTCGGTAGGATTAACCGAATACTCTCCTACATTCCTAATTCAATATATAGATCCAGATCTACGTCTTTCCCCTAGGATCTTAGGGCTAACCCATCAACCCTAGGAAAGTCTACTCACTCATGACAATATTAACGGACAAAAATACAATTTTAGGGAAGAAAACATCATAGCTAATTAATAGAATGAAGATCAAAAACTTACAGCGAGAGGTGAAGGAAAACAACAATTTATAGATCCCCAAAAGAATCAAGATTCCAAACGTAAGAATAACAAAAATGAACTTCCAATGATTTCGATCCAACAGTCTTCGAAGGTAAATCTAGATCTAACAAAATTCTCCAATCTCCGCTCCCCAAAAACAACTCAAAAAACTCAGAATGAATTTCGCTCCAAACGGAGTCGCAGCTCCCAGACTTCACTCGCCAAAATCGCGCAACAGCCGCTCCAGAAAATACTTCCAAAAATGGCCTCAGCACCGTCGACCGAGTTTGTGACTCGGTCGAGCAGCGCGTTGCTCGGTCGGTTGCTCGGGCCGAGTAGCTGAACTGCTCGACCAAGCACGACCGTAAATCGAAATCCTTTGAAATCTTTACTCTGTCTGCATGGGCCGAGTCAGCTTGCTCGGTCCGAGCAGGGCGCTGACTTGGTCGCTGAAGGATCTGCTCAGGCCGTGCAAGGATTAGTCAGGCTTCGAATGTTGGCACTACTCGACCGAGCACATAGGTGCTCGGTCCGAGCAATCTCCGTATCATCTCCCTCTTCTGCATTTGCATCTGCTCAACCGAGCAGCTGCTCTGCTCGGTCGAGTCATCTGGGAAAGTCTTGCTGCAGCTGCTGAAGCTTCTCCTCTCTTCTTCCTCTCTCCTCCACTCCTCCCATGGCTCCCAAAACACGACGAACTCCTATAGAGCTTCGCCAACGAGCTCACGGGCGTGTCAGATGTGTCCATACTTAGATCGGGTCCCAAATCGCTCCAAAATCCCTGAAAACAGATAAAACACTACGAAACTCGAATATAACGTTAGAAATGCGATATCGTAGGAAAATATGAGATTTGGATGTGAAAATGGTATGTAACACGATGTCATGATGCGATGAAAAAGATGTAAAATATGGACACATCAAAATCCCCTAAGCTTACCTCTTACTCGTCCTCGAGGAAGACGAATACTAGGCACACCAGGAGGGAAACAAAAAGAAATAAGAAATAAAAATAAGAAGAGAAGAGAATGGAAGTGGATGGAGGGTGCTAAGGATGTTCGATCAGATCTCATGTCTAAGCGGTATATCACAATGCTCTAAATAGTAAAAGTACATGCTAATGGTATTTTCACGTTTTACAAATCATATGTCTAGCATGCGATACAGAGAAAAGACATGGATCTACTGAAATAATGCCATCAACGCATATCAATCTCATGCAGTCCATAGAGTCTAGTATAAAAAGAGATGGCAATGCACTTTTCAATCACAGATACATATGGAGCATATAGAAATCACACAACATGCAATAGAGAATAGAAAGAATCATGCTATTCAATTATTCATTTCGATTCATGAAAAATCTCCAAAGAGTAAAGTGTTTCAAAAAGTTTAAGTATTATCAAATCTTCCCGTTATGCACCATCTCCACTATAATGTCAAGCTCACTCATGTCATCAGTTGGTTCACCACCCCCCCAGCTTAGCCTGAGGCAATGCATCTAGGAATAGGATATGGAATTCTTCTTCTTCTTCCCAGTATATATGATAGCTTCTAATGAAAGTATAAAAACGATTTTATTCCTTCATTTTCTTTCTTTTTATTTTCTTTTTCACATATAAATATATACACATTTTTTTCTTTTTTTCTTTTCTTTTCATGTAGAAGCTATACTTTTTTCTTTTTGGGTTTGGAAAGTGAGATGCGGTAAAGATAACTGTGGGGGTGTAACCAACTAATATGTAGAGAACTATATAGATATGTGGAGGAGGAAAATGATAGATCTCTCGGTTCACTCATAAGAGGTGCATAACGGCTTAATAAGATAATACTCTAACTAAACTCATATATAGCATGGATATTTTCATTCATCTAGATGAATACTGAAAAAGCATGCAGTAATAGGCACAATGACATCAGGCATGCAAAAAGAGGTGAATGAGATATAAAGCAGATGCTCCAAGTGTTCTAGTGATGCGTGAACCTAGGTACATTACCCAACATAGTGCATACTAGATACTAATTCATGCATTTGATTTTCAATTCATTTCAAGCATTAAATCAGATAGATCAGCAAAAGAATATGCACGCATATAGAAAGTAAAACTGAAACTACCCTAATAGCATTCCAACAGATAGTAAGCATCGTGAATAACTACTAAGGCTACGAGAGGTATCATCATGCAAAACATCCCTAGCATAAAATAAGAAAAAAGGCAGAGGAAATAGGAAAATGAAGAAAAAGAGATGCATGCTTGGTAAAAACAGAAAACATGATGCAGAATGAGAAAAAAGATAAGGACGTGAAAAAGTGGTGAAAAAGTAGAATAAAAACTGAAATAGGGAAGAACATGTAAAAGAAAAAATGAAAAATAAAGCGGTAGCGCCCACCCCCCAAGCTAAACCTAGCAGTGTCCTCACTGCTAAGAAAACGCTGGTAAGCGAGAGGTGATGCTAAATAGGGCGGGTGGGGGGGAATAAAAAGTGAAAACTGTGTAGAAAGAAGGTAAAAACATGACATGATGCAATGCTGAATGAAAAATGATGCATGCGGGGGGTCCTCCCCCAAGCTACCTAAGTGCAGGGCCCCGAACAGACAGATGGGCACAATAATGAATGAAGGCGGCAAAAATGGGTAGGGACAACATTAAGCAGAGGCACCACCCTCTGGGGGTGGTGATGGGTCCCTCTGCTATGGAGCAGGAGATGTGGGTGGATCTGGCTGGAATTCAGTAGGTGGGTCAGTTCGCCAATGCCTAACTAGGTTACGAAGGAGCGGTATGTCCTGTTCAACGGACTGTCCAGTCATGCCGCCTCCCTGACCTATGCGTATGAGCATGCCATGAACTGATCGCCCTGGTCAGCGCCACGAAAGGTGACGTCATATAATGTGTCACCTATCTGACGAGGCTCAGGGGGGAGTGGGGCGATGGGTGGCAGAGGTGCAGTGGTGGATGATTCGCCAACAGTGTTGGTTTGAGTGGGCAAGTGTGTACGACGGGTACGCCGAGTAGGCCTATGGTTTGTTGTGCCGGTGTTGGTGGGTCTAGCATGGTGTGGAGGCATTGTGCAAGCAGTACAAAAGAGTGCGGCAATATGTAAAGTAAATAGGGGAACGAATGTACCGACTAGAATGAGACGGTGTTGCAATCAGTGACGTGATTGCCGCTGATCTGGAGTGTCCCCCAAGCTGCTCCAAGAAAAGCTCTTTTATGTGGAACCCGCGTACCTGAATTGAAAGAAAGTAATGTCAAGCGAGGAAGATTAATGTGAAGAGATATATTGGGCGTAAAAATTGCTCGGTTGAGGATTAGGAGGGGTCGGTGGCGGCAGCTGGAAAAGGTGGAGGTGATGGGGGTGGAGAAGGAAGTGGGGAGAACATTTTGTTTTAGAGAAAGAGAGAGAAAAAAATTGACCGGCTTGGAGGGGGTGGCGGCGGCCGTGAGCAGTTGATCGGGTCGAGCGGATGGGGAGCTCGGGGAGGGTGATTTGGGTAGGGCTTTTAAGGGCAAGGGCGGGTTTGGGTTAAAGAAGCAGCTCGAACCCGACCGAAAAAACAAGCCCCGAAATCATCTACAGCCGGCTCGGACCGAGCAATATGATTGCTCGGTCGAGCAAGCTGCAAGATAAATTGAGAAATAAAACGAATACTCCCTTAAGCCTACTCGGTCGAGCAGGAAGTTACTCGGTCGAGCAGGAAACCGCTCGGACTGAGCTGCTTCTGCTCGGGCTGTGTACACAGAACGTCGTTTTCCCCAACTTTTCAAGAGCCTGTCATACTCAACCGAGTAGTTGGATGCTCGGTCGGGTCGATGTCTGATCGAACCGAGAAAATACCGCTAGGGCCACGTAGACAGAGTGATGATTGACTCTTATTTGTGTGACCCTGTTCTGCTCGACCGAGCAGTTTAGCTGCTCGGTCGAGTTGATATCTACTCGGACCGAGCTGAGGCTGCTCGAGCCGTGCAGGTAGAGTCATGATTTCTCCCTCCTTTTTCGTGTCTGCGCTGCTCGACCGAGCAGACTGGCTGCTTGATCGAGTCTCCTGTGTCCCCTTCCTTTTCTTTGGTTTTATCTTCAAATATGCTGCTCTTCTTCAGCTTTCTTCCATTTAGAACGTCGATTTACGTGCCCCTTCGCGTTCAATCTGTGGAGAGGAGGAACCCAATAAATTTTTGTATTTTGAAGAGGAATGAATACCCCTTGTATTCATTTTTCTTGGATATATAGAGTAAAAGAAATAAGAAGTTGAAAAAGGAAAATCTAAGGTATGAGAGTTGGGATGCCTCCCAATAAGCGCTCGTTTTGAGTCATGAGCTCGACTCCCTCAAATTTTTCAAGAGTCGGCGGGGGATCCCTCGATGAAGTATGTCTCCTCTTGTCCTATTGGTTCTCCTGCTCTGTACGATTTAATCCTCTGGCCGTTCTCTTTGAAGTTTCTGTTATTTCCTTCGAGCTCAACGGCACCTCCCGGAGATAAGCTCACTATCTTGTAAGGGCCAGACCACCTTGACTTTAATTTCTCGGAGAAAAGACGTAATCTTGAATTGTAGAGGAGTGCCTGGTCACCAACATCATGGCTAACCACCGTGATGTTCCCATCATGATAAGCCTTGGTCCTCTCCTTATATATCTTTGCATTCTCATAAGCATGCCGCCGAATTTCGTACAACTCATTGTTGTGTAAGGCCGTCTCGTGGCGGCGCTTTGGTAGTCAAAATTCATTTTCTTTATTGTCCAATACACTCTGTGTTCCAACTCTACCGAAAGGTGGCAAGCTTTTCCATACACTAGTTTATAGGGGGTTGTGCCGATGGGAGTTCTGAAGGCGGTGCGATATGTCCAAAGGGTGTTACCCAACTTGTGTGACCAAACCTTCCTTTAGGCGCTAACTGTTTTCTCCAGGATGCTTTTGATTTTCCTATTGGATACCTCCACTTGGCCACTAGTCTTAGGGTGATAAGCAATAGCGACTTTGTGATGAACTCCGTATTTTTTCAGCATCTTCTCGAACTTCCTCTCGATGAAATGGCTCCCTCCATCACTTATGATAGTCTGGGGGACTCCAAAATGAGGGAAGATGGTATTCTTGAAGAACTTGGCTACTATCCTCACGTCGTTTGTCGGGTTGGCCATGGCTTCCACCCACTTCGAGACGTAATCAACGGCGACCAAGATGTACTTATTGTCGTTACTCGATGGAAAAGGTCCTATGAAGTCAACGCCCCAACAATCAAATAGTTCTATCTCCAAGATGCAATTAAGGGGTGTTTCATTCTTCTTCGTGATATTCCCCGTCCTCTGGCATCTATCGCATTTCCTTATGTATTCGTTTGCATCTCTGAATATAGCAGGCCATTAGAAACCACTTTGGAGGATTTTTGTCGTGGTCTTGGTGACAGCTGTGTGTCCACCGCATGGTTAATCGTGGTAATGCGATATGATAGAGGTTGCTTCTTCCTTTGGGATACATCACCTGATGATCCCGTCAGCGCAAGTTTTGAACTGGTATGGGTCGTCCCAGAAGTAACTCTTGGCATCGCGTAGGAACTTCCTCCTCGAGTAGGTCGCCAACCCATGCGAGACTATGCCGCTTACTAGGTAATTCACTATATCAGCGTACCAGGGGGCTTCAGAAGAATTCACCGCAAATAACTGTTCGCCAGTGAAGGAATCGTCAATAGGCAAGCTGGCATCCCCGTGCTTTTGAATCAACCCCGACAAGTGGTCTGCTACTACATTCTCCGCTCCTTTATTGTCTTTAATCTCTATATCAAATTCTTGGAGCAGGAGGATCCATCGTATCAAACGTGGTTTAGTATTCTTCTTGCTCAGCAGGTATTTCAACGCCACATGATCCGTGTGGATAATTACCTTGGACCCCAAGAGGTAAGACCTGAACTTTTCGATAGAATAAACCACGGCTACTCCTTCTCTGTAGTGGTGTAGTTCTTTTAAGCATCATCCAAGGTCTTGCTAGCATAGTATATAGCATGAAGCTTTCCTTCCTTCCTTTGGCCAAGAACAACTCCTACGCTTGGTCACTAGCGTCACATATAAGCTCAAACGGCAGAATCCAATCTGGCGGTTGTATAATCGATGCTGAGATGAGGGCTTCCTTTAACCTATTAAAATCTAGCAAACATGCGTTAGTAAACACAAAAGGGGCGTCCTTGGCAAGGAGCTACTTGAGAGGGCGAGCAATATTAGAAAAATCCTTATAAAGCGGTGATAAAAACCTGCGTGTCCTGGGAAACCACTGATGCCCTTAAGGTTAGTGGGAGGTGGTAAACTCTTAATAACTTCGACCTTGGCTTTATCAACCTCAATTCCTTTGGAAGTGATGACGTGGCCAAGCACAACCCCTTCTGTCACCATGAAATGACACTTTCCCAATTCAGAGTCAGATTATTGTCATGAAACCGTTCTAAAACCTTGGATAAATTCTCTAGGCAATCATTGAACTCAGTGCCATAAACAGAAAAATCATCCATGAAGACTTCTATAATATTCTCGATAAAGTCTGAGAAAATAGACGACATGCACCTTTGAAATGTGGCGGGTGCGTTACATAGCCCAAACGGCATTCTTCGGTAGGTGAATGTGCCATATGGGCATATGAACGTCGTCTTTTCTTGGTCTTCCCAATGCAACGGGATTTGAAAGAATCCATAGTATCCGTCTAGGTAACAAAAGTATTTGTGCTTAGCTAAGCGCCCAAGCATTTGGTCAATGAAGGGTAGAGGATAATGGTCTTTTGTGGTGACCTTATTAAGTTTCCTATAGTCGATACACATATGCCAACCAGTGACAGTCCTAATGGATATTAGCTCATTTTTTCGCTCCTAACAACTGTCATACCCCCTTTCTTAGGGACAACCTGCACAGGGCTAACCCATCTACTATCGGAAATTGGATAGATAATGTCGGCTTCTAAAAGCTTTAAGACCTCCTTTTTCACCTCCTACATCATGTTAGGATTCAATCGCCTTTGAGGCTCAATGGAGGTGGCGTCCTTATCTTTTAGATAAATCATATGGGTGCATATG
This sequence comes from Scilla litardierei, assembly GCA_030789695.1. Classification (NCBI taxonomy): domain Eukaryota; kingdom Viridiplantae; phylum Streptophyta; class Magnoliopsida; order Asparagales; family Asparagaceae; genus Scilla; species Scilla litardierei. Next base: position 47,417,257 of record CM061132.1, on the reverse strand, counting down.
GTTTCGCTGATACCCTTCAGGTCAGTGATGTTGTACCCTATTACTTTTCTGTGGGATCTAAGGATTTTTAGGAGGCTTTCTAGTTGGGGCTCGGTGAGAGCCGCATTGATAATAACGAGGTATGTTGAATTTTTCCCCAAGAAAGCATATTTCAAATTGGCAGGAAGAGGTTTTAGTTCTACCTGAGGGGGGCGATGTACCCCCATCATCTCTCACCAGTGAGAAAGAAGCGTCCTCAATTTCTGATTTAGAAGGTGGAAACTCTTCATTGGCAGAGTCATAGGAAGAGCAGGGGGATGATGGTATGTCATAGCAGACGTCTACAGATTATGTTTCCATAGCGCACATGTCAACAGAGGCAAGGTGTTCAGGTATGCATTCACTATCAAACATAGAATCTAAAGGACTTCCCTGGTCAATGTCGTTTTTTAATGATGAGGGATCTGTGTACTCCTCACAGGCATGTCCATCAAATGCTGAAACCTGTGGGAGGCTATCGTTTTAGAAGCGTAGTGTGTCTCTCTCGTATCGCACGTAGATTCCATCAGCGATGGGGACACCATCCAAGGCATCCGCATTGAGGAAAGCATTCGCAATAAAAACTGAGAGCTCCTGTGTAACCGGGTCGTCTGTAGGAAATTCCACTGGGCTATGGGCCCATACATCAGCTACTACGCTCTCTATTATATCTAGTAACTGAGAATCGTTCAATGGCTCCAATTGACGAGTCTCTCTCCGGCCTGCATCAACAGTTAAGGCCTCAATGGTCTGAAGGAGCCCTCAATGGTACCTGCATCAGAAACATTGTTCATTATATGATCCATGACCAATTGCTGATTTGCGTTACCTGCAACATAGGTTCCTGAGCCGATAAACCGAATTGCATCAATCAGTTCTCTAGCTACACATTCAACCATGGATTCGTCCATATGTGAATCTTGAAGACCATGTAAATGATAAGGAGAGAAGCTAAACTCATCTGAGTCACTATCAGATTCACAGGTCCACTGTACTTGTATCACCATCTCCATTATGTCTGATTAGTCAGGAATAATCACTAGCTGGAGGAAGATGTTAGTAGCAAGGAAAAAAAATAGAAAGAGAATAAGAAGGGTGGAAAGGTGAGAAATGGAAAGATTTTGCTAGCAGACTTCTCAAAAATAAAAATAAACTGAGATAACACTATTGCCGTCCCCGGCAACGGCGCCAAAAACTTGACGCACCCCAAACCTACACCTAGATTCCACCAAGCGGTGCCACGATCGACAGGCATGTTATGGCCCCTAGGTGTCAATTCTAGTCTCTATCTGCAAGCGGACAGTGTCAAGTTGTAGTATAAAAGATATCGAGTCCTACAGGGATGGTGACAGTGTATTTAGGTTCTCAGTTTACTTCTATATCTCGAAGTGAGATAGCTATTGGGTTGATAGAATTTGTGTTGTGTTGTTGTTGTTTCAATAATAAAAAGGACTAGGGCATTACAGATCATCGCTAAGATTGTCGGGGATCGACGTTGGAATAGAATCCTTACGTTGCATTAGGGTTAGGGGATTAATCACCCAATTTGTACCACTCTCGTGGGTTAAAATTGCGAGGTATTTCGGTGACTCTCGTTGACGCAATAGCGGTAGCCGTCAACGTAGCGATATAGTTCGTCGGGGATCCCCTCAAGGCACGAGCCGGGCATGGTCACGAGCCTTGGTTGGATCCATCGATTTCCCTATTCGAATCCCAAGGACATCCCTTAAGCACATCAATTCCACAGACAATGGGCATGATCTTAGTATGGGTTATCTAGGGATTCGGTTGGATCAACCGAAATACTCCCCTAAATTCCTAATTCAACATAGGGATCCAGATCTATGTTTTCCCCCTAGGATCTTAGGGCTAACCCATCAACCCTAGGAAAGTGTCACCCCCCGCTTCCCTAAAATGGAGGCGAGACGTGAAAAGGTCCGCACGAGAGTGGAGCTGTGAAGCCCCAAACCCGATAAGCGTCAATAAAATATAAGCAGGTCCCTGTAACCACAAACGGAACAACAATAATAACACAAGGAGAGACAGAAATAAAATCTCAAATCTCAGAATTTGTCCAACATGAAAATTAAGTTCAACATCCAGAAAAGCCACCAGGCTAAAAGAAAGAGTCTAAAGGCCCAGAACAAGGCCAACAAAAGGGACAACATAACAAAGTATAGGGGCTAGGCACCGACAACAAAACAGTCTAAAACAAAAGGGAAAAGCTCAAGAAGACACTAGGACTGGTCCCAGTGTCCATGTACTCCTCGCCAAACACAGGCTCGGGCTCGGCGTCAGCAAACACCTCGTCCTCAACAATGTACTCAGGCTCAGGATCTAACATGTGCCACCCAAAAGAGTAAAGGGGCACATGTCAGCAAGTCTAAAAGACTTGGACAAGGAAACTGAAAGTAAGGCAAACTAACAACCTAGCCGTTATAGTATGCATGACATGGCAGTTATGGTATGAGTGCACAAGTAAGACATGGTGAAACAATAAGTACAAGAGAACAATTTATCAGGGCATGTCAAGAGTAGCCAAGCTACTAACAATCTCAATCTTTTCACTAGTCACGTTTCACGTTGTTTGTAGATGTTTACGCCTTACAGCTGAACTGTTGGACGTTCACACTGATTGGCCGCTTAACACTACCCCAGAACCCAGAGTTTACGCCTTACAACTGAAATTGCTGATCGGGCAGACTCCCAGTTGAATGGCCACTTAACCCTTACCCCTCCCACATGTGAACGAGCCAGGGTCCCTGTACACGAGCTCAGTAAATGAGCCAGGGTCCCTGTACAAGAGCTCGTTTCCTGGATCACAAACCAGGGGCGTATTTCATTTGGCATAGGGGTGCACCTCCTCAATCATTTCACAAGGTGTATCGGAGCTACGCAATCACGGGAACACTTAAAGAATGCAATGACATGACAATAAATTTGCGTACCGTTAATGGAAATTAAACATGACATGGTAGTTGTGCATCATGATAAATGTCGGATCTAGCTTCGTTGTCAAGCTAGTTCCTAAAATTGAGCCTAGGCGAGTATCATTTCGTCGCCTAGTCTCTTTTACGTCTACAACAAGCAAATGGCCTAAGACATGGCCCAAAACCCTAAGTGGCAAGTTTCACTTGCCTAGCACCGAGGATGACGATCAATGAGGCCGTCATACAAAAGCTAACTACGGCGATGAGATCGCTGCCATGTCAAAACAATATTAGAACAACATCCAACCTAGTTTTATTAGGGTTTCACAAAAACACAAATGGGCTATGAGGATATTAAGGGATCGAGTTATTACCGTATCGGAAGCGGAAGAACGATGCCGAGCAAGCACGGCAACGGAAGAAACGATCCGGGGAACCTAGGGTTCAGATCTGGAATGGATGTGGAAAATCTGGAGAAATGGGGTTTTGGGGATTTTTGGGGGATGGAGATGGCCTAGGGCATGGTGGTAGACCAAAATGGAGAGGGAAACTCCAAGGGAGGAAGGAATGGCTTGAGGAAATGTTGGAGGGTGATTTAGGGAAGAAAGGGGCTCATGAGAATGAAAGAGGGGTGAAAGAAATCGTTGGTGGGGTTTAAATAGGGAGTGATGGCAGCTGCCCAGAAATTAGGGTTTCGACACTGATTAGTCGGTCAAAGAGCAACCACTGACCGACTAGTTTGGGAACTAGTCGGTCGGTTGACCAACGCAGACCGACTAAGTCCAAACAGTAACTCCTGTGCAAAACTAGGATTTAGATTTAGTCGGTCAAAGAACAACTACTGACCGACTAATTTCGAATCTAGTCGGTCGATGAACGTTCTTAGACTGACTAAGAATGAATAGTACTTGGTATCAAAAAATGATCATAGAGCTAGTAGGTTAAAGAACAATTGCTGACCGACTAGTTTGCAACCTAGTCGGTCGACCAATGTTCTTAGACCGACTAACGATAAACAGTAACTCCTGAGAAATTAACAAAGCCAACTAGTCGGTCCATGAAGGTTTGTCGACCGACTAAATCGTCATCTAGTCGGTCGGTTCCCCTTCTTACACCGGCTAACGTGCACAGAAAGTTCTGAAATGGAGCGCGAAGCTCCGGGATCAATTCCTAAGACTCCTAGGCTTGATCTAACAATAAGATACGACCGATATGAAGCCCGTCACGAATGACTTACTCCAAAATCGACGATTCTAAGGAAGAAGCTAGAAATCACGGCGAAACGATCGAAAGTGAAAGCTACGGAGACGAAAACCACACATAAAGAGAAAATCCACCAAAACTCCTATATAATATAAATAATCCAGATACAAGAAAACCAGTCGTTACAGAAAGTATACTCACTCATGACAATATTAACGAACAAAAATACAATTTTTAGGGAAGAAAACATCGTAGATAATTAATAGAATGAAGATCAAAAACTTACGGCGAGAGATGAAGGAAAATAGCAATTTATAGATCCCCAGAAGAATCAAGATTCCAAACGTAAGAATAACAAAAATGAACTTCCAATGAACAAAAATGAACTTCCAAAAACCTCAGCGAGCCATCCTCATGAATCAAAAACTCAGTCCGCAGACCGGCTTCCACCTGCTCCCGAATCTTCACCAGCTTCGGATCCTCAGCCTGGCCAGCCGTGATCCGATCCACGATCATCGACTGTATCTGCATACACATCAACGAAGAATCCTCTCAAGGAAGAACAATCTCCACACCAGACTCGCAAAAATCCTGCTGCAATCTCCACTGCGAGGTCAAAATCATCACCGCTGGAAGCCTACTCAGCACATCAGGAATCACATTCACCTTGCCAGGGTGATACCGCAAATCAATCTCATAATCCGCCATGAGCTCCAATCATCAACACTGTCGCATGTTGAGCTCCTTCTGAGTAAAAATACACTTCAAGCTTTTGTGATCGGTGAAGATCTTCACTTTCTCACTCAGCAAGAAGTGCCTCCAAATCTTAAGAGCAAACACAACAGCAGCCAACTCCAAATCATGCGTCGGGTAATTCTTCTCATGAACCTTGAGCTGACGAGATGCATACGCCACAACATGCCCGTGTTGATGCAAAACACAACCGAGACCCTTGCCAGAAGCATCGCAAAAGATCTCAAATCCACCGCTGCGATCAGGCACAACAAGAATAGGGGCAGTCGTTAATCTCTCCCTCAGAACACCAAAAGCATTCTCACAATCACCCGACCAAACAAAAGGTACATCCTTCCGCGTCAATCTGGTCATCGGCTCGGCAATACGGGAAAAGTCCTTAATGAAACGCCGATAGTAACCAGCAAGCCCAAGGAAACTCCGAATCTCAGACGCTGACTGCAGAACAGGCCACTCTCTGATGGCCCTGATCTTCTCGGGATCCACTGAAATACCATCTCCAGCCACCACATGCCCGAGAAAAGCAACTCTGTCCAGCCAAAACTCGCACTTTAAAAACTTAGCATACAACCGATGCTTCCTCAAAATCTCCAACACTGTCCTCAAGTGCGATGCATGCTCCTCCTCCGACTTTGAATAGATCAGAATGTCGTCAATAAAGATAACGACAAACTTATCCAAAAAGTCGTAGAAAATCAGGTTCATCAGATTCATGAAAACTGCGGGTGCATTGGTTACACCGAAAGGCATAACCACAAACTCGTAGTGTCCATACTTCGTCCTGAACACTGTCTTCAAAACATCATCCTTCTTCACCTTCAGCTGATGATAACCACTCCTCAGATCCAACTTCGAAAACACCCTCGAACCTCCAAGCTGATCAAAAATATCATCGATGCGAGGCAACGAGTATTTATTCTTAATGGTTACCGCATTCAGCTCCCAATAGTCCACGCACATGCGACGCGAACCATCCTTCTTCTTCACCAGCAAGACATGTGCTCCCCACGGAGACACACTAGGATTGATATAACCCTTCTGCAAAAGCTCATCCAGCTGCTTCCGCAATTCCTCCAACTCAGCGGGTGCCATACGATAAGGCGCCTTCGAAATCGGCTGCGCTCCTGGGACAAGATCAATAGAAAATTCTAAAGCTCGATCAGGTGGCAAACCAGACATCTCCTCAGGGAAGACGTCATCAAAATCCCACACAACCGCTGGCCTCTCCAGCTCCATCTGCATAGCCACAACCTCCACCGGCCTGGCCCAAAACCTGACAGGACCAAGCGAGCTGCTACCTCGGCTGAACTCAAATACTGGATGTCCGGGAATCTCGAACACCACCTTCTTCCTCCGACAGTCGATCGTAGCATAGAAGCTCGCAAGCCAATCCATCCCAAGGACCGCATCATAGTTGATGATGTCGTGGACAATGAAATCAGCGTAAAGCTCATGTCCACAAACCACCAACTGGCAAGAATTGCAACCAAGATGCACCGAGACCACGCCATTCCCTGTAACGATATTCCAACTCTTGGAAAGAGGGGACGTCGACAAGGAATGCTTCTCCATGAAGCTTTGAGAAATAATGCACATCGATGCACCTGAGTCAAAGAGGACTCGTGCAGGAAATATGCACACCAAAATCACACCTAACAAGCAATTAAAAATCAAACCCTAGTCTAGCAAACAATCATGTTCAAGCAAACAACATTATCTAACAAACAAAGCCAAATAAGAAAGGAACAGCTAGAAGGAGAGTTACCTGCGATAACCTCATCCACAGCCTCGCTCTCCACAACGGTCATCAGAAAAGCATGCCTCCTCGGCGGAAAAGCCTGCTGAAAAGCCTGCCTCTGTGGAACAAGAGCTGCTCCACGTCCAGCAGGAACAGACGCTCTCTGTTGCAACGGCTGTGCTGCAACAGGTGCTCTCCGCAGCTGATTCGCATGCCGACAATCCTTCGCGACATAAGAAGCATCACCACAAACCAAACACTGGCCCAGAAACTTCCTACACTGATCCTTGATGTGGCCAGGCTTGCCGCAGAAATGGCAAGTCTTCTGAATAGGCCCTCCTGGCCTCTTGAACTGCACCGGATGATTAGGCTTGAAACCAGGCCTAACCACCGCCCTGGCCTACTCCATAGGCCTCTTCCCAGAACCAGAAACATGGCCTCTCCTCTGACTCAGGTTCAGCTCCTGCCTCCTCGCAGCGACCAGAACCTTCTGATAAGAGTCCAGATCAGAGGAAGACACAAAACTCTGAAGCTCCAAAGCAAGTCCCTGCAGGAACCTCTGAGCCCTCTCATCAGCATCCTGCACCATCTTCGGTGCGAACTGACTCAGCCTAGTGAACTCTTGGTGGTACAGGTCCACCGTCAAGCTCCCTTGCTTCAGATCAATAAAGCGCTGCAGCATCTCCTTCCTAGCAGCATTCGAAAAGAACTCCTCATCAAACCTGGACTTAAAGGTAGCCCAAGCTATCGGCTCCACCAGTATCTTCTCTTCCGCATCCCACCAGTTCCGAGCATTATCCTTGACTTACCTCTTCGCCAAATCAACCCATCCAGCCGGGGTGATCTTGGCCATCTTCAAGTTATCCTCAATGTTCCGAATCCACTCATCGGCAGCCAGAGGACCCTCAGACCCATCAAAATAAGCAGGACCCAGCTCCCTAAATTGCTTCGCTCCCGGCTCGGAGCGAGGGGCATCCTGGATCGCCCGACCAGCTCGAACAACTAGAGCATTCTGGACTTGCAGGAGCACGCCCTGCTGCACCTGCAACATCTGAAGCATCATCCGCATCATCTCTCCATTGGTGGGCTCCCGCTCAGGCTCCTCGTCATGAGGGGACGCACCACTACCTCCACCACGGGTGAATCACCTTCCTGCCATCTAATGACACAGAAAACGAAGCAGATTAGACTCATAGCTTATGACTCGGATGTCGAACTTAGTTTATTGGACATTCTAATATTATTATCGTCATTCCGATAATCGCAGTTACAGAAGAGGACCTGCATGGGCCACCAACAAAACCTGTCACGCCCCGCTTCCCTAAAATGGAGGCGAGACGTGAAAAGGTCCGCACGAGAGTGGAGCTGTGAAGCCCCAAACCCGATAAGCGTCAATAAAATATAAGCAGGTCCCTGTAACCACAAACGGAACAACAATAATAACACAAGGAGAGACGGAAATAAAATCTCAAATCTCAGAATTTGTCCAACATGAAAATTAAGTTCAACATCCAGAAAAGCCACCAGGCTAAAAGAAAGAGTCTAAAGGCCCAGAACAAGGCCAACAAAAGGGACAACATAACAAAGTATAGGTGCTATGCACCGACAACAAAACAGTATAAAACAAAAGGGAAAAGCTCAACGAAGACACTAGGACTGGTCCCCAGTGTCCACGTACTCCTCGCCAAACACAGGCTCGGGCTCGGCGTCAGCAAACACCTCGTCCTCAACAATGTACTCAGGCTCAGGATCTAACATATGTCACCCAAAAGAGTAAAGGGGCACATGTCAGCAAGTCTAAAAGACTTGGGCAAGGAAACTGAAAGTAAGGCAAACTAACAACCTAGCAGTTATAGTATGTATGACATGGCAGTTATGGTATGAGTGCACAAGTAAGACATGGTGAAACAATAAGTACAAGAGAATAATTTATCAGGGCATGTCAAGAGTAGCCAAGCTACTAACAATCTCAATCTTTTCACTAGTCACGTTTCACGTTGTTTGTAGATGTTTACGCCTTACAGCTGAACTGTTGGACGTTCACACTGATTGGCCGCTTAACACTACCCCAGAACCCAGAGTTTACGCCTTACAACTGAAGTTGCTGATCGGTCAGACTCCCAGTTGAATGGCCGCTTATCCCTTACCCCTCCCACATGTGAATGAGCCAGGGTCCCTGTACACGAGCTCAGTAAATGAGCCAGAGTCCATGTACAAGAGCTCGTTTCCTTGATCACAAACCAGGGGCGTATTTCATTTGGCATATGGGTGCACCTAGCCTCAATCATTTCACAAGGTGTAGCGGAGCTACGCAATCACGGGAACACTTAAAGAATGCAATGACATGACAATAATTTGTGTACCGTTAATGGAAATTAAACATGACATGGTAGTTGTGCATCATGATAAATGTCGGATCTAGCTTCGTTGTCAAGCTAGTTCCTAAAATTGCGCCTAGGCGAGTATCATTTCGTCGCATAGTCTCTTTTACGCCTACAACAAGCAAATGGCCTAAGACATGGCCCAAAACCCTAAGTGGCAAGTTTCACTTGCCTAGCACCGAGGATGACGATCAACGAGGCTGTCACACAAAAGCAAACTACGGCGATGAGATCGCTGCCATGGCAATACAATATTAGAACAACATCCAACCTAGTTTTATTAGGGTTTCACAAAAACACAAATGGGCTATGAGGATATTAAGAGATCGAGTTATTACCGTATCGGAAGCGGAAGAATGATGCCGAGCAAGCACGGCAACGGAAGAAATGATCCAGGGAACCTAGGGTTCAGATCTGGAATGGATGGGAAAAATCTGGAGAAATGGGGTTTTGGGGATTTTTGGGGGTTGGAGATGGCCTAGGGCATGGTGGTAGACCAAAATGGAGAGGGAAACTCCAAGGGAGGAAGGAATGGCTTGGGGAAATGTTGGAGGGTGATTTAGGGAAGAAAGGGGCTCATGAGAATGAAAGAGGGGTGGAAGAAATCGTGGATGGGGTTTAAATAGGGAGTGCTGGCGGCTGCCCAGAAATTAGGGTTTCGACACTGATTAGTCGGTCAAAGAGCAACCACTGACCGACTAGTTTGGGAACTAGTCGGTCGGTTGACCAACGCAGACCGACTAAGTCCAAACAGTAACTCCTGTACAAAAATAGGATTTAGATTTAGTCGGTCAAAGAACAACTACTGACCGACTAGTTTCGAATCTAGTCGGTCGATGAATGTTCTTAGACCGACTAAGAATGAATAGTACTTGGTATCAAAAATGATCATAGAGCTAGTCGGTTAAAGAACAATTGCTGACCCACTAGTTTGCAACCTAGTCGGTCAACCAATGTTCTTAGACCGACTAACGATAAACAGTAACTCCTGAGAAATTAACAAAGCTAACTAGTCGGTCCATGAAGGTTTGCCGACCGACTAAATCGTCATCTAGTTGGTCGGTTCCCCTTCTTACACCGGCTAACGTGCACAGAAAGTTCCGAAATGGAGCGCGAAGCTCCGGGATCGATTCCTAAGACTCCTAGGCTTGATCTAACAATAAGATACGACCGATATGAAGCCCGTCACGAATGACTTACTCCAAAATCGACGATTCTAAGGAAGAAGCTAGAAATCACGACGAAACGATCGAAAGTGAAAGCTACGGAGACGAAAACCACACATAAGGATAAAATCCACCAAAACACATATATAATATAAATAATCCAGATACAAGAAAACCAGTCGTTACAGAAAGTCTACTCACTCATGACAATATTAACGAACAAAAATACAATTTTTAGGGAAGAAAACATCGTAGATAATTAATAGAATGAAGATCAAAAACTTACGGCGAGAGATGAAGGAAAATAGCAATTTATAGATCCCCAGAAGAATCAAGATTCCAAACGTAAGAATAACAAAAATGAACTTCCAATGATTCCGATCCAATAGTCTTCGAAGGTAAATCTAGATCTAACAAAAATTCTCCAATCTTCGCTCCCAAAAACAACTCAAAAAACTCAGAATGAATTTCTCTCCATACAAAGTCGCAGCTCCCAGACTTCACTCGCCAAAATCGCGCAACAGCCGCTCCAGAAAATACTTCCAAAAATGGCCTCAGCACCGTCGACCGAGTGACTCGGTCGAGCAGCGCGTTGCTCGGTCGGTTGCTCGGGCCGAGCAGTTGTACTACTCGACCGAGCACGATAGTAAATCGAAATCCTTCGAAATCTTTACTCTATCTGCACGGGCCGAGTCAGCTCTGCTCGGTCCGAGCAGGGTGCTGACTCGGTCGCTGAAGGATCTGCTCGTGCCGTGCAAGGGTTAGTCGGGCTTCGAATGTTGGCGCTACTCGACCGAGCACATAGATGCTCGGTCCGAGCAATCTCCGTATCAGCTCCCTCTTCTGCATTTGCATCAGCTCGATCGAGCAGCTGCTCTGCTCGGTCGAGTCATCTGGGAAAGTCTTGATGCAGCTGTTGAAGCTCCTCCTCTCTTCTTCCTCTCTCCTCCACTCCTCACATGGCTCCCCAGACACGGCGAACTCCTGTAGAGCTTCGCCAACGAGCTCATGGGCATGTCAGATGTGTCCACACCCAGATCGGATCCCAAATCACTCCAAAATCCCTGAAAACTCATATAACACTACGAAACTCGAATATAACGTTAGAAATGCGATATTGTAGGAAAATATGAGATTTGGATGCGAAAATGGCATGGAATGCGATGTCATGATGCTATGAAAAAGGTGTAAAATATGGACACATCACTTACCTCTTACTCGTTCTCGAGGAAGACGAATAGGAAGCTCACCGGGAGGTGAAAATAAGAAAACGAAAAAGAATGCAAAAAGGAGGGGGTCGCTAGATTATTCTCTCAGATCTCCAACCATTCGCCACACATCACGACAACTCAGAAAATGATTCACATGCTATCATGAGATTTCATATCTTAAATGAATCTAGTACTTGAAAGTTTAAGATCAACAAAAGGGGCTTCTCTAAGGTTCATGCAATCAACTCATATCTATGTCAAGTATTTCATAGTATTGAATATACAAAACATTGGCGATGCACTTTTCAATCAAAAGCTATAACTGATGTATGGAGAATTCATACCAAGCATGCAATAGGGAATAGAATAAGAGTCAAGATGTTCACATATTATTATTAAGTCAGAAGAAATCTCCATAACTAAATTATTTTGCTATGTTTCAGTATTATCAAGCTTCCACATTCGTGCACAACTCCACTTTAATATCATGCTCACTCGTTTTGGTCAAAAGAATTCACCCTCCAAGCTTAGCTTGAGGCGTCGCATCCAAAAGAAATAATCGTGGAATTTTGTTTTGGTTTTCCCAAGTATATATGTGGCTCCAAGTACTGAAACTGAGAATTTTTTATTTTTATTTTTGAACTTTTGTTTCGCATTTTGATTTTTGGATTTTTGTAGGAGCAATATGATTTGTATTTTTTATTTTTGGCTCCTTATTGGCTTTTTGTACTTTTTGGAGAAAGTTTTTCTTTTTAATGGGATTTTTAGAAATAGATGTGGTATAATAGATTTAGGAGGTGAACTCAAGTGACATGTAGAGAATAAAAGATTTATGTGGAGAAAGAAATAATATAACACTCGGTTAACTCTAAAGTGTGCACAAATGGTTTAGTAAAATAATACGTCAACTAGACTCGTATATAAGCATGGATTTTCTTAATCATATCAATTACTAGTGAAGTTAAGCGGTAAAGTTTGCAATCGTATCAAGCATGCAATAAGAATGCAAATAAGAAAATAAAAGTGATGCTTAGATATGCCCTAGCAGCTACATGCTATTATCGATACTGACATCATAAACTAACTTATAAAACTAGCTGCTAACTTACGTGATTTTTCTTTGGTGCCCTAACAGGTGGCGACGTTGGTCGGCGAGCTCAGGTGGTGGCGGTGTCGCAGAGGTTACTGTGGTGATTGTTGATGGCGGCGTCGGTGACAGGGCAGCGCAGGAGTTGTTGGTTGACGACGGGGAGGAGCAGGTCGGGGAGTTGAAGCTGGCAGTGGAGCGAGGGGTGGAGGGGAGAAGGTGCTGACATCGGAGGTCGTTTGAGAGGATGGTAAGGCATCGGAGATGGGTCAAAGGTGGTACGTTCGGGCTGTCGAAGGGTGGTGGAAGGCTGATAGGGTTTGGGAGTTTACGGTGGGTGTTTGCAGGTGACGAAGGCAGGAGGAGGTGGCGTTTGTGGGCAGGGGACTTAGGGTGATGATGGGGGAATTGGGGAGGATGCCGGAGGGAACTGGGACGGTGAGGATTTAAGGGAGAAGGAGGCGATGACTTTGAAGGGCGGTGAAGTGGGTTCGTGAAGGAGGAGGCAAGGGGACGTGGGGGAGGGCTGAAGGAGTTTGCAGGTGATCGGAGCTGTCGAGTGAGGTGGATAAGTGGTTGTCAGGGGTTTGGGTTGTTGCAGGGAAGCTTGTGGGTGGTGCTGGGAGTTTGCGGTGGCGAGTGGTCGGAGATGGGAGGCAGGGTCGGAGCTTTATGAAGAAAAAGACATGCGCTATTCAGGGACGACCGGAGGATTGTGTGCTGTCAGCGGTGGATGGGAGGCGCATTGCGATGGTGGTGGCTATCGGAGAACTGAGGAGCGGTGAATGAGGCAACAGTGACTGCGAGGGTTTTAAGAAGAAGATGAGGAGGAGAAGAAGAAGGCGAAGGCTGTTAGGTTTTGGGTTGGTGTCCTTACGTACGAGAGGAGAGAGAGACTATCGGATTTTATGAAGGGGAAAGATGAGAAGAACGAGAAGAACGAGCATACGTGGGGTGTTGGTTGTTACGTGATAGGGGGATGGAGTAGTGGGCATGAGATCCGCATGGTGGGGACGTGTCGGAAAGGTGCGGGGGTTAGTTAGGATTTTATACGAGTTTAAGAATATGTTAATAAGAGTTTAGATTTTACGATTAAAATTTTGAAAGTATTAATATAAAAATTAGATTTTACAATTTTGGCCCTCGACACAATGTCGCCCAAAAATTATATTGAAAATACCGGGATGATCGTGCCATCGTGAGGATCGTGAATACGGGGTCCGATATCGAGTCCAAGATAATAAAAATATAATAAAAATCAATGTGCAAAAATACACACAATCCAATACATCAAAGAGATACGTATGAAATACGTACAACAAAACGTGGCTGTTACAGGAAGCATCATCATCAGAAAGTTCTTCGGCATCACTATCGTCCCTTGCTACCCTCACTTGGTAGCCTTCTTTCCTCCTTCACCAACGTTCTCTTTTCCTTTGCCCTTGAGAAGTGGGCAATCCGCCTTCAAGTGTCCTTGTTTATTGCACCTAAAGCATCTCGATATGATGATTTCCTCATCATCTCCGTCTTTCTTCTTATTTCCCCAGATATTGCCGGTTCTTCTATTGTTATTCTGAAAAAAGTTGGAGAATCCTTTGACAACAAGAGCTATATCATCATCATCTGAATCATTTGTTGCATCTTTGAACCACTTGATTGCCTTGACATGAAGATCCTTTTCTCTCTTCTCCACCTTAGAAGGCTCCTCCTCCTTCTTTGGTGCTTCACACTTATCATCTTCATCTAAACTTCGTATGCCATCACTTTCCTATGAGTTGCTCGAAAGAGATGCTTGCTAGATTGTGTGCTTCCTCAATGGCAGTTCTCTTTTGGATCCATTCTATAGATATTGAATATAGGACTTCGCCAACCAAGTCCTCCTCTGGAGCATTCTTTCCAAGCACCTTCAATGGATTTACAATATCTGTAAAACAAGAGTACATAGAGTCAATGGTTTTATTTGGAAGCATTGAAAAATACTCATATTTTTGTAGCAACATACGAATTCGTGTTTTCTTTACTTTAGTTGTTTCCTTGTGTGACTTCTAATCTAGTCCCTATTTCCTTAGCAGTGGTGCAAGAGCTAATATGGTTATATTCATTTGTATGAAGGCCACAATACAAGATGCCCATGGATTTAGCATTTAAACTTTCTAACTGATTATTTTCTTTTAGTTACTCTAGAGTTGGTTTGTCTATTAGGGTGAAGCCTTCACTAATTATCTTCCATAATTCCATATCAATACCATTGGTGTGAATATACATTCTTTGTCTCCAATAGTTTTAATTTTTCCGTCAAAAAATGGTTATCTAAGGTATGATTGACCTTCTTTTTGGTTATGAGGGTCATTGGGATAGGTGTAAGTAATTTGTGCCATTGCATCGAAATTTCACTAGACTTTGACTCCAATTCCGATCTAATACCAACTGAAAAACACACCTCAGATGGTGGGTTGAATAGGATGTAAGCACAAATTAAAAAATCAAGCGCAAAAACAACCAACACAAATCATAGAATAATGCAAGCAATGATTTTTCAACAGAGTGACTCCCCGCCTCTGCTCCAACCCCAAAAACTTTGAGACTTTCACCCTCTTTTATAACCAAAAAGAGAAAAACAAATCCGATCACACTTTCGGGTGGTGATCACACTGTATAAGATTTTATTCAAAAAGTTTAAGCACAAAGATATCTTTTGAGTAATGCCATTCAAAAATATTATCTAAACCAAAAACAAAACAGAAAAATATCATTGTGGTCTAGATCGTCCATCAATAAATGTGTAGGCACAAACCGTGTTCGATTCCGACGTGTGTAAAGAAAGATATCAACGTTTCAGATACACGTCTGCAAATCTTCCTCAAACACTTGAAGCTTTGATGGATGGAGAACTTGGGCCGGCTAGAAAGGATTTAGATCACCGGAATTTTTGTTAGATGCTTCAATGTATTTTTCTCCAAGTGATGTCTCTCTCTTTTATAGGGGATAAGGAGTTCTCTTAAACTAAAACACTTGATCTTTAAATCTTCCTTCAAATCTTCAAGCTAATCTTCATTGATTTGATAAATCTCTATTATTTGGAATCTCCTCTTTGGATAGGTCTTCAAATTGTTGAGAAACTCCTCCAAATTGATTGAAGTCAAATCTTTGTGTTTGGCTGGTCAAACTGGTCAAAATAATGTTCAACAATGATTCTGTAGCTTAGCACAGACGTGTGCCAATTGGCATGTCCATGTTGTTTGAACTCTGGCCTTCATGTAGATTTCGCAAATCTGACACGGCCATGTCAGCTCTATCATGCTTGTGTTGTATTCTGCAGTAAATTTCACAAGTTACTGTTTATTTTTGACCCGGCCGTATCAGATCTACCAGGTCGGGTTGCAGTCTATAGAAAATCTTTTAAGTTCCTATTTATTCTTGACATAGCCTTGTCAGATCTATTACGGCCATGTTGTAGTCTGTGGAAAATCTTTCAAATCACTATTTTTTTGACACGGACGTGTCAGTTCTCACACAGGTCGTGTCAGCCTTGGCCCTTCTTGCACACTTCATATTCTGATACGCACGACCATGCAAACCCTGTTTTTGCATACATCATTGATGTTTGACATCTGATTGACCTGAAACTTTCTAGATAGACATATTAAATCCAAATGACCTGTATGGTGACATCAAAATTAAGTTTTATCTTCAATTAGGAGACTAACTTGACACAATACTAATAACAAATATTAGGCACTAACATCCAGCAACAAGAATTTGAGGCATAAACACAACATGTCTAATTCTAGCAAGCTTATAACACTAATTAAAATCTCTAATCCAGAGTTAAAGTTATTTACCAACCCGACATCATCGGTGCTCGTCGAAGGAAGACAAAGGCAGCGGTGGAGCTTTAATGGCTGGTGGCAAAGCATGCAGGGCTAAGGGATCTCATAGCTTCGACAAAGCTCGGAGCATCAAATGGGGCAGAGCTCAGGGGAGATTGGCTATGAGTGGATCATCGTGGGGTGTCGCACAAGAGGAGGGGGAATCTCCAAAAGTGAGCTCTAGTGTGGGGGCATTTCATCGAGTAATTGGCGGTGCTGGTGGTCAGAGACAGTAGAAGGGAGTACAATGGATGGGGGTGACCTGTGCATTACTGGGCATGGCAGAAGGAGATGCTTGTGGTAGGTGTTGGCTATGGTGCATGCAGCTTCGGGTGCACCGAATGATGGAGAAGAGGGGTGTTGTGTAGGCGGAGGGGCAATCAGGAGTGGCTGTGAAAAGGGGTGATGCATGGGGGGTTGTACGGCCTCATGGTTGAGAGCTGTGAATGATGAGGGAGGAGCACGACAAGTAGGTTCTTACCGATAATGGTAGGGGAGCAGTTAATGGTGCAGGGCTCGGGGGTGTTGCATGGGTGGTCACAGAGGGGAGCATGAGTTACAGCGTCAGAGTTAACTGCTGGGGGCATGCTGGTAGTAGAGGAAGGGGTTGTGTAGTGGCACGATGTGCAAATGAAGATCAAGGGAGCTTGAAGAAGGGCAGAGGATAGTGAAAAGAGGATCGTTGGGTTTGTAGCTGGGCTTGCGGCCATAGCAAAGGGGGAGATGGCTCGAGTGCTGGCTTTGGTGGATGGGGAGATGGCTGGAGGGAAGAGAGAGGAGTGAAGACAAAGGGTGTGTTTGTGTTCTTCTCCCAATGCATGAGGGGGGATTATAATAGTGTTTTAGTGGGGGTTTTGAAGTAATAATGAAGAGAGTTTTATGAATCTGGCCAAGGGTTGGGTCTCACCCACTCCGACAGTGGGTTTTTTAAGGGGGTGGGGTTATGGTAGTTAGGTTAGGGTATATCTAGGTTTAGTAATAGTAATTAAAGTTAGCAAAATCACATTTTTGCCTCCCGAAAGAAACGTTTCCGAAAAATTCTGGAAAAATGACCATACACTATAAAATGTTTGAAATGTATGGACATAATTTTCGTTAAAGTTTTTGGAAGAAGTAATAGTCTGATTTGGGGCTATGTCTGTTATCCGTCTTGAGACGATTACGACTTTCAAAAATAATTAAAATTGAAAAAAAAATTGACCAGGATGATCTAAAAACATTACTGTCGGTTTTAGGCCGTCACCCCGCCCAATTAAGAGCATGTATGCGCACAACAAGTAAGGGCATTGGCACATTAAGCATTACAAGCTCTAGCGGGATTGACATATATAATGAAGGGCCAAGCTACAAACTATGATTACTAAAATGCCCCTTTTAAATCGTACATATAGTACTCACATTTCAGATGAATGGAGCTTACTGTACTCATTCTTATTCGCTTCTTTCTATTTGAGATTATATATCTTATATATAAGGTTGTAACTAGAGCATCGGAGTCTCACTAATGCTCTTTGCTGACTATATTGTACAGATTAGATTACTGGACAAATAAAAGGAATGCATATTTAGCGCATCCAAGTTGGTTTGCACACTACGTCACACACTTGAAGCTGACCACATTATTAACTATCCTCTGATTCTGCCTCGAAATAAATTCCATTTTCGAGTAGGAAGTAGACCCATGTAACTTAACACAAAATAAAGACTTGTTTATTTTGCACATCTTTTTTTCCATATTATTTAGCCAAATTATGAAAATTGAGATGTGTTATGAATGAACATCTGGGGAGGAACCCCCAACTCTTTATTTATTACCTATAGATGAGCGTATACAGGTAAGATACATAAGATATGGTCTTTTCTATAAGATAAGCTGTGATCCCAACCGACTAACCAACTCAGTATAATCCCTTCACAACACTCCCCCTTATCCAGCCATAGGTGTGGACTCTGCTCATGAATACTTCAGGATTCTGAGGGTAGTAGGAGTCTCACATGGGGTGGATACTTCAGGATCCTGAGTCGATGAAGTTTTCCTCGTTAAAACCTTTAGCTATGCAAAACCCCGTGGGAAAACTATAGTTAAGAAAAAAGTATGCAGACACTCCCTGACTCCCCCTGATCTGTACAAGCACTCAGGCTTACTGATCTCGTATGCGTCTTATCCCAGTTTTCTGTAATAACTTTCTAAAGGTAGCAGTAGGAAGGGCTTTAGTGAACAAGTCTGCCAGGTTGTCACATTATTGTACTTGTCTGACGTCGATCACTCCATCTCTCGGTAGCTCGTGTGTCCAGAAGAATTTGGGGGAAATATTCTTCGTTCTTTCACCTTTGATGTAGCCACCTCATAGGTGAGTTATGTAAGCAGTGTTGTCCTCTAACATTGTAGTGGGTTCAAAATCCCCAGATTTCAATCTGGTCGTCACCAGGATGTGATTTACAACTGACCGTAGCCAGACACATTCTCTTCTTGCTTCCTGGATGGAGATGATCTCTGAGTGATTGGATGAGATAGCCAGCATGGGTTTCTTAACGGATCTCCAAGAAATGGTTGTCCCACCATGGGTAAACACATACCCAGTCTGTGACTTTGCATTGTGGGGATAAGACCTGTAACCTGTATCAGCATAACCAACAAGTGCGGAATATAATCCATTTTTGTAAAAGAGTCCCAAATCTATAGACCCTTGCAGGTAGCACAAAATGCGCTTTACCCCAGTCGAGTGGGCTGCGTAGGCGCTACACTGTATCTGGCTAGTAAATTTACTACGAATGCTATATCGGGACGCGTGCAATTGGCCAGATATAGAAGTATTCCAATAGCACTCAGATAAGAGACTTCTGGACCAAGTATATCCTCCCCCTCTTCCAACGCCTGGAAGGGATCTTTATGTTCATCCAGAGATCGTACCACCAAAGGTGTACTAAGTGGATGACATTGGTCCATATGAAATCTTTGTAACATTTTCTTCATATATGTGGTTTGGTGTAATAGGATTCCGTCGTTTAGATGTTCAATCTGTAAGCCAAGGCAGAATTTCCTTTTACCTAGGTCTTTCATTTTGAATTCTTTTGTTAAGCTTACAGATATCTCAGCGACCTCTTCAGGAGATCCAATGAGATTCAAATCTTCTACGTAGACTACTATTATGACGAATCCTTTTCCCTTTGCTCTTATGAAGATGCAAGGGCAGACTTCATTATTGTTGAATCCTTGTTGTACAGGGAATTCACTTAGTCTATTATACCACATCTGTCCCAATTGTTTAAGATCATACAATGATCTTTGGAGCTTAACAGAGTAGACGTCCCGATGTCTGTCTTTTAATTTAGCAGGCATTGAAAAGCCATCAGGAAGTTTCATGTATATCTTCTTGTCGAGATTACCGTATAGATATGCACTCACAATATCCATTAGCTGCATATCTAAACCTTCCTTTGGTGTTAAGTTTATCAAGAATCAGAAAGTGATCGCATCCATGACCGGGGAGTATGTTTCCTCATAGTCAATACTCAGTCTTTGGGAAAATCCTTGTGATACAAGCCGTACTTTGTAGCGTGTGATCTCATTACTTTCATTTATTTTTCTCACGAATGCCCATTTGTAACCCACAGGTTTGATACCAGTAGGTGTTTGGACTATTTACCCAAAGACTTTACGTTTTTGAAGCGAGTCCAGCTCAGCTTCAATTGCCTGATTCCAATTTGGCCGATCATTTCTATGTTTGCATTCAACAACGGAATGTGGATCATGATCATCGTCGCTTCCGGCGATGTGAATAGCAATATGAAATGTGAAGTCATCGTCGACGACTGTACTCTTTCTGTCCAACACCTCCCCTGTACATACATAATTTAATGATGTTTCAGTTTCCCCCGGTAGTTCCTCTACAGTGGATTCCGGGAGGGATGAGGGTATGGACATAAGCTCATTTCTCTATGGGCGTATCATCCCAAGGTCTCCGGATATTTTTCTTTTTCTTAGATTTTTATCCTTGGAGCCTGGTGGTCTGCCTCTTTTCTATTGAGGTGCAGCCACTTCTGCTGCTGGTGGATTGCATCCATTCTCGGGGATGTCAATACTAGCTGGAGTATTTGTAGCAGGGATGTGTAATTTGACAATCTTCTGGTTGTCAGTAAATGAGTCCGGCAATAGGTGGACAGTGTCCTGAATGTGGAGGATCTTCAAGATCTTATCTTCACATTGTTTTGTTAACGGATCGTAGTAGGTTAAACTTTTTATGGCCTACGTTATGATGTGCTTCGCACCAGATTTCTCAGTTTCTGGGCCCATTTTGGGAAAAATGGTCTAATCAAATTCACAGTCTTCAAGATGTGCCTTAAATGTGTCCCCCGTTTGGGGTTCTAGGTATATTATAATACTCCCCTAAATTCGGTTGGATCAACCGAAATACTCCCCTAAATTCCTAATTCAACATAGGGATCCAGATCTACGTTTTCCCCCTAGGATCTTAGGGCTAACCCATCAACCCTAGGAAAGTGTCACCCCCCGCTTCCCTAAAATGGAGGCGAGACGTGAAAAGGTCCGCACGAGAGTGGAGCTGTGAAGCCCCAAACCCGATAAGCGTCAATAAAATATAAGCAGGTCCCTGTAACCACAAACGGAACAACAATAATAACACAAGGAGAGACAGAAATAAAATCTCAAATCTCAGAATTTGTCCAACATGAAAATTAAGTTCAACATCCAGAAAAGCCACCAGGCTAAAAGAAAGAGTCTAAAGGCCCAGAACAAGGCCAACAAAAGGGACAACATAACAAAGTATAGGGGCTAGGCACCGACAACAAAACAGTCTAAAACAAAAGGGAAAAGCTCAAGAAGACACTAGGACTGGTCCCAGTGTCCATGTACTCCTCGCCAAACACAGGCTCGGGCTCGGCGTCAGCAAACACCTCGTCCTCAACAATGTACTCAGGCTCAGGATCTAACATGTGCCACCCAAAAGAGTAAAGGGGCACATGTCAGCAAGTCTAAAAGACTTGGACAAGGAAACTGAAAGTAAGGCAAACTAACAACCTAGCCGTTATAGTATGCATGACATGGCAGTTATGGTATGAGTGCACAAGTAAGACATGGTGAAACAATAAGTACAAGAGAACAATTTATCAGGGCATGTCAAGAGTAGCCAAGCTACTAACAATCTCAATCTTTTCACTAGTCACGTTTCACGTTGTTTGTAGATGTTTACGCCTTACAGCTGAACTGTTGGACGTTCACACTGATTGGCCGCTTAACACTACCCCAGAACCCAGAGTTTACGCCTTACAACTGAAATTGCTGATCGGGCAGACTCCCAGTTGAATGGCCACTTAACCCTTACCCCTCCCACATGTGAACGAGCCAGGGTCCCTGTACACGAGCTCAGTAAATGAGCCAGGGTCCCTGTACAAGAGCTCGTTTCCTGGATCACAAACCAGGGGCGTATTTCATTTGGCATAGGGGTGCACCTCCTCAATCATTTCACAAGGTGTATCGGAGCTACGCAATCACGGGAACACTTAAAGAATGCAATGACATGACAATAAATTTGCGTACCGTTAATGGAAATTAAACATGACATGGTAGTTGTGCATCATGATAAATGTCGGATCTAGCTTCGTTGTCAAGCTAGTTCCTAAAATTGCGCCTAGGCGAGTATCATTTCGTCGCCTAGTCTCTTTTACGTCTACAACAAGCAAATGGCCTAAGACATGGCCCAAAACCCTAAGTGGCAAGTTTCACTTGCCTAGCACCGAGGATGACGATCAATGAGGCCGTCATACAAAAGCTAACTACGGCGATGAGATCGCTGCCATGGCAATACAATATTAGAACAACATCCAACCTAGTTTTATTAGGGTTTCACAAAAACACAAATGGGCTATGAGGATATTAAGGGATCGAGTTATTACCGTATCGGAAGCGGAAGAACGATGCCGAGCAAGCACGGCAACGGAAGAAACGATCCGG
The DNA here is from genome assembly GCA_030789695.1 of Scilla litardierei. Taxonomy (NCBI): domain Eukaryota; kingdom Viridiplantae; phylum Streptophyta; class Magnoliopsida; order Asparagales; family Asparagaceae; genus Scilla; species Scilla litardierei. The sequence continues at coordinate 47,394,930 of CM061132.1, read as the reverse complement.
GGAACCTAGGGTTCAGATCTGGAATGGATGTGGAAAATCTGGAGAAATGGGGTTTTGGGGATTTTTGGGGGTTGGAGATGGCCTAGGGCATGGTGGTAGACCAAAATGGAGAGGGAAACTCCAAGGGAGGAAGGAATGGCTTGAGGAAATGTTGGAGGGTGATTTAGGGAAGAAAGGGGCTCATGAGAATGAAAGAGGGGTGAAAGAAATCGTTGGTGGGGTTTAAATAGGGAGTGATGGCAGCTGCCCAGAAATTAGGGTTTCGACACTGATTAGTCGGTCAAAGAGCAACCACTGACCGACTAGTTTGGGAACTAGTCGGTCGGTTGACCAACGCAGACCGACTAAGTCCAAACAGTAACTCCTGTACAAAACTAGGATTTAGATTTAGTCGGTCAAAGAACAACTACTGACCGACTAATTTCGAATCTAGTCGGTCGATGAACGTTCTTAGACTGACTAAGAATGAATAGTACTTGGTATCAAAAAATGATCATAGAGCTAGTCGGTTAAAGAACAATTGCTGACCGACTAGTTTGCAACCTAGTCGGTCGACCAATGTTCTTAGACCGACTAACGATAAACAGTAACTCCTGAGAAATTAACAAAGCCAACTAGTCGGTCCATGAAGGTTTGTCGACCGACTAAATCGTCATCTAGTCGGTCGGTTCCCCTTCTTACACCGGCTAACGTGCACAGAAAGTTCTGAAATGGAGCACGAAGCTCCGGGATCAATTCCTAAGACTCCTAGGCTTGATCTAACAATAAGATACGACCGATATGAAGCCCGTCACGAATGACTTACTCCAAAATCGACGATTCTAAGGAAGAAGCTAGAAATCACGGCGAAACGATCGAAAGTGAAAGCTACGGAGACGAAAACCACACATAAGGATAAAATCCACCAAAACACATATATAATATAAATAATCCAGATACAAGAAAACCAGTCGTTACAGAAAGTCTACTCACTCATGACAATATTAACGAACAAAAATACAATTTTTAGGGAAGAAAACATCGTAGATAATTAATAGAATGAAGATCAAAAACTTACGGCGAGAGATGAAGGAAAATAGCAATTTATAGATCCCCAGAAGAATCAAGATTCCAAACGTAAGAATAACAAAAATGAACTTCCAATGAACAAAAATGAACTTCCAAAAACCTCAGCGAGCCATCCTCATGAATCAAAAACTCAGTCCGCAGACCGGCTTCCACCTGCTCCCGAATCTTCACCAGCTTCGGATCCTCAGCCTGGCCAGCCGTGATCCGATCCACGATCATCGACTGTATCTGCATACACATCAACGAAGAATCCTCTCAAGGAAGAACAATCTCCACACCAGACTCGCAAAAATCCTGCTGCAATCTCCACTGCGAGGTCAAAATCATCACCGCTGGAAGCCTACTCAGCACATCAGGAATCACATTCACCTTGCCAGGGTGATACCGCAAATCAATCTCATAATCCGCCATGAGCTCCAATCATCAACACTGTCGCATGTTGAGCTCCTTCTGAGTAAAAATATACTTCAAGCTTTTGTGATCGGTGAAGATCTTCACTTTCTCACTCAGCAAGAAGTGCCTCCAAATCTTAAGAGCAAACACAACAGCAGCCAACTCCAAATCATGCGTCGGGTAATTCTTCTCATGAACCTTGAGCTGACGAGATGCATACGCCACAACATGCCCGTGTTGATGCAAAACACAACTGAGACCCTTGCCAGAAGCATCGCAAAAGATCTCAAATCCACCGCTGCGATCAGGCACAACAAGAATAGGGGCAGTCGTTAATCTCTCCCTCAGAACACCAAAAGCATTCTCACAATCACCCGACCAAACAAAAGGTACATCCTTCCGCGTCAATCTGGTCATCGGCTCGGCAATACGGGAAAAGTCCTTAATGAAACGCCGATAGTAACCAGCAAGCCCAAGGAAACTCCGAATCTCAGACGCTGACTGCAGAACAGGCCACTCTCTGATGGCCCTGATCTTCTCGGGATCCACTGAAATACCATCTCCAGCCACCACATGCCCGAGAAAAGCAACTCTGTCCAGCCAAAACTCGCACTTTAAAAACTTAGCATACAACCGATGCTTCCTCAAAATCTCCAACACTGTCCTCAAGTGCAATGCATGCTCCTCCTCCGACTTTGAATAGATCAGAATGTCGTCAATAAAGATAACGACAAACTTATCCAAAAAGTCGTAGAAAATCAGGTTCATCAGATTCATGAAAACTGCGGGTGCATTGGTTACACCGAAAGGCATAACCACAAACTCGTAGTGTCCATACTTCGTCCTGAACACTGTCTTCAAAACATCATCCTTCTTCACCTTCAGCTGATGATAACCACTCCTCAGATCCAACTTCGAAAACACCCTCGAACCTCCAAGCTGATCAAAAATATCATCGATGCGAGGCAACGAGTATTTATTCTTAATGGTTACCGCATTCAGCTCCCAATAGTCCACGCACATGCGACGCGAACCATCCTTCTTCTTCACCAGCAAGACATGTGCTCCCCACGGAGACACACTAGGATTGATATAACCCTTCTGCAAAAGCTCATCCAGCTGCTTCCGTAATTCCTCCAACTCAGCGGGTGCCATACGATAAGGCGCCTTCGAAATCGGCTGCGCTCCTGGGACAAGATCAATAGAAAATTCTAAAGCTCGATCAGGTGGCAAACCAGACATCTCCTCAGGGAAGACGTCATCAAAATCCCACACAACCGCTGGCCTCTCCAGCTCCATCTGCATAGCCACAACCTCCACCGGCCTGGCCCAAAACCTGACAGGACCAAGCGAGCTGCTACCTCGGCTGAACTCAAATACTGGATGTCCGGGAATCTCGAACACCACCTTCTTCCTCCGACAGTCGATCGTAGCATAGAAGCTCGCAAGCCAATCCATCCCAAGGACCGCATCATAGTTGATGATGTCGTGGACAATGAAATCAGCGTAAAGCTCATGTCCACAAACCACCAACTGGCAAGAATTGCAACCAAGATGCACCGAGACCACGCCATTCCCTGTAACGATATTCCAACTCTTGGAAAGAGGGGACGTCGACAAGGAATGCTTCTCCATGAAGCTTTGAGAAATAATGCACATCGATGCACCTGAGTCAAAGAGGACTCGTGCAGGAAATATGCACACCAAAATCACACCTAACAAGCAATTAAAAATCAAACCCTAGTCTAGCAAACAATCATGTTCAAGCAAACAACATTATCTAACAAACAAAGCCAAATAAGAAAGGAACAGCTAGAAGGAGAGTTACCTGCGATAACCTCATCCACAGCCTCGCTCTCCACAACGGTCATCAGAAAAGCATGCCTCCTCGGCGGAAAAGCCTGCTGAAAAGCCTGCCTCTGTGGAACAAGAGCTGCTCCACGTCCAGCAGGAACAGACGCTCTCTGTTGCAACGGCTGTGCTGCAACAGGTGCTCTCCGCAGCTGATTCGCATGCCGACAATCCTTCGCGACATAAGAAGCATCACCACAAACCAAACACTGGCCCAGAAACTTCCTACACTGATCCTTGATGTGGCCAGGCTTGCCGCAGAAATGGCAAGTCTTCTGAATAGGCCCTCCTGGCCTCTTGAACTGCACCGGATGATTAGGCTTGAAACCAGGCCTAACCACCGCCCTGGCCTACTCCATAGGCCTCTTCCCAGAACCAGAAACATGGCCTCTCCTCTGACTCAGGTTCAGCTCCTGCCTCCTCGCAGCGACCAGAACCTTCTGATAAGAGTCCAGATCAGAGGAAGACACAAAACTCTGAAGCTCCAAAGCAAGTCCCTGCAGGAACCTCTGAGCCCTCTCATCAGCATCCTGCACCATCTTCGGTGCGAACTGACTCAGCCTAGTGAACTCTTGGTGGTACAGGTCCACCGTCAAGCTCCCTTGCTTCAGATCAATAAAGTGCTGCAGCATCTCCTTCCTAGCAGCATTCGAAAAGAACTCCTCATCAAACCTGGACTTAAAGGTAGCCCAAGCTATCGGCTCCACCAGTATCTTCTCTTCCGCATCCCACCAGTTCCGAGCATTATCCTTGACTTACCTCTTCGCCAAATCAACCCATCCAGCCGGGGTGATCTTGGCCATCTTCAAGTTATCCTCAATGTTCCGAATCCACTCATCGGCAGCCAGAGGACCCTTAGACCCATCAAAATAAGCAGGACCCAGCTCCCTAAATTGCTTCGCTCCCGGCTCGGAGCGAGGGGCATCCTGGATCGCCCGACCAGCTCGAACAACTAGAGCATTCTGGACTTGCAGGAGCACGCCCTGCTGCACCTGCAACATCTGAAGCATCATCCGCATCATCTCTCCATTGGTGGGCTCCCGCTCAGGCTCCTCGTCATGAGGGGACGCACCACTACCTCCACCACGGGTGAATCACCTTCCTGCCATCTAATGACACAGAAAACGAAGCAGATTAGACTCATAGCTTATGACTCGGATGTCGAACTTAGTTTATTGGACATTCTAATATTATTATCGTCATTCCGATAATCGCAGTTACAGAAGAGGACCTGCATGGGCCACCAACAAAACCTGTCACGCCCCGCTTCCCTAAAATGGAGGCGAGACGTGAAAAGGTCCGCACGAGAGTGGAGCTGTGAAGCCCCAAACCCGATAAGCGTCAATAAAATATAAGCAGGTCCCTGTAACCACAAACGGAACAACAATAATAACACAAGGAGAGACGGAAATAAAATCTCAAATCTCAGAATTTGTCCAACATGAAAATTAAGTTCAACATCCAGAAAAGCCACCAGGCTAAAAGAAAGAGTCTAAAGGCCCAGAACAAGGCCAACAAAAGGGACAACATAACAAAGTATAGGTGCTATGCACCGACAACAAAACAGTATAAAACAAAAGGGAAAAGCTCAACGAAGACACTAGGACTGGTCCCCAGTGTCCACGTACTCCTCGCCAAACACAGGCTCGGGCTCGGCGTCAGCAAACACCTCGTCCTCAACAATGTACTCAGGCTCAGGATCTAACATATGTCACCCAAAAGAGTAAAGGGGCACATGTCAGCAAGTCTAAAAGACTTGGGCAAGGAAACTGAAAGTAAGGCAAACTAACAACCTAGCAGTTATAGTATGCATGACATGGCAGTTATGGTATGAGTGCACAAGTAAGACATGGTGAAACAATAAGTACAAGAGAATAATTTATCAGGGCATGTCAAGAGTAGCCAAGCTACTAACAATCTCAATCTTTTCACTAGTCACGTTTCACGTTGTTTGTAGATGTTTACGCCTTACAGCTGAACTGTTGGACGTTCACACTGATTGGCCGCTTAACACTACCCCAGAACCCAGAGTTTACGCCTTACAACTGAAGTTGCTGATCGGTCAGACTCCCAGTTGAATGGCCGCTTATCCCTTACCCCTCCCACATGTGAATGAGCCAGGGTCCCTGTACACGAGCTCAGTAAATGAGCCAGAGTCCATGTACAAGAGCTCGTTTCCTTGATCACAAACCAGGGGCGTATTTCATTTGGCATATGGGTGCACCTAGCCTCAATCATTTCACAAGGTGTAGCGGAGCTACGCAATCACGGGAACACTTAAAGAATGCAATGACATGACAATAATTTGTGTACCGTTAATGGAAATTAAACATGACATGGTAGTTGTGCATCATGATAAATGTCGGATCTAGCTTCGTTGTCAAGCTAGTTCCTAAAATTGCGCCTAGGCGAGTATCATTTCGTCGCATAGTCTCTTTTACGCCTACAACAAGCAAATGGCCTAAGACATGGCCCAAAACCCTAAGTGGCAAGTTTCACTTGCCTAGCACCGAGGATGACGATCAACGAGGCCGTCACACAAAAGCAAACTACGGCGATGAGATCGCTGCCATGGCAATACAATATTAGAACAACATCCAACCTAGTTTTATTAGGGTTTCACAAAAACACAAATGGGCTATGAGGATATTAAGAGATCGAGTTATTACCGTATCGGAAGCGGAAGAATGATGCCGAGCAAGCACGGCAACGGAAGAAATGATCCAGGGAACCTAGGGTTCAGATCTGGAATGGATGGGAAAAATCTGGAGAAATGGGGTTTTGGGGATTTTTGGGGGTTGGAGATGGCCTAGGGCATGGTGGTAGACCAAAATGGAGAGGGAAACTCCAAGGGAGGAAGGAATGGCTTGGGGAAATGTTGGAGGGTGATTTGGGGAAGAAAGGGGCTCATGAGAATGAAAGAGGGGTGAAAGAAATCGTGGATGGGGTTTAAATAGGGAGTGCTGGCGGCTGCCTAGAAATTAGGGTTTCGACACTGATTAGTCGGTCAAAGAGCAACCACTGACCGACTAGTTTGGGAACTAGTCGGTCGGTTGACCAACGCAGACCGACTAAGTCCAAACAGTAACTCCTGTACAAAAATAGGATTTAGATTTAGTCGGTCAAAGAACAACTACTGACCGACTAGTTTCGAATCTAGTCGGTCGATGAATGTTCTTAGACCGACTAAGAATGAATAGTACTTGGTATCAAAAATGATCATAGAGCTAGTCGGTTAAAGAACAATTGCTGACCCACTAGTTTGCAACCTAGTCGGTCAACCAATGTTCTTAGACCGACTAACGATAAACAGTAACTCCTGAGAAATTAACAAAGCTAACTAGTCGGTCCATGAAGGTTTGCCGACCGACTAAATCGTCATCTAGTTGGTCGGTTCCCCTTCTTACACCGGCTAACGTGCACAGAAAGTTCCGAAATGGAGCGCGAAGCTCCGGGATCGATTCCTAAGACTCCTAGGCTTGATCTAACAATAAGATACGACCGATACGAAGCCCGTCACGAATGACTTACTCCAAAATCGACGATTCTAAGGAAGAAGCTAGAAATCACGACGAAATGATCGAAAGTGAAAGCTACGGAGACGAAAACCACACATAAGGATAAAATCCACCAAAACACATATATAATATAAATAATCCAGATACAAGAAAACCAGTCGTTACAGAAAGTCTACTCACTCATGACAATATTAACGAACAAAAATACAATTTTTAGGGAAGAAAACATCGTAGATAATTAATAGAATGAAGATCAAAAACTTACGGCGAGAGATGAAGGAAAATAGCAATTTATAGATCCCCAGAAGAATCAAGATTCCAAACGTAAGAATAACAAAAATGAACTTCCAATGATTCCGATCCAATAGTCTTCGAAGGTAAATCTAGATCTAACAAAAATTCTCCAATCTTCGCTCCCAAAAACAACTCAAAAAACTCAGAATGAATTTCTCTCCATACAAAGTCGCAGCTCCCAGACTTCACTCGCCAAAATCGCGCAACAGCCGCTCCAGAAAATACTTCCAAAAATGGCCTCAGCACCGTCGACCGAGTGACTCGGTCGAGCAGCGCGTTGCTCGGTCGGTTGCTCGGGCCGAGCAGTTGTACTACTCGACCGAGCACGATAGTAAATCGAAATCCTTCGAAATCTTTACTCTATCTGCACGGGCCGAGTCAGCTCTGCTCGGTCCGAGCAGGGTGCTGACTCGGTCACTGAAGGATCTGCTCGTGCCGTGCAAGGGTTAGTCGGGCTTCGAATGTTGGCGCTACTCGACCGAGCACATAGATGCTCGGTCCGAGCAATCTCCGTATCAGCTCCCTCTTCTGCATTTGCATCAGCTCGATCGAGCAGCTGCTCTGCTCGGTCGAGTCATCTGGGAAAGTCTTGATGCAGCTGTTGAAGCTCCTCCTCTCTTCTTCCTCTCTCCTCCACTCCTCACATGGCTCCCCAGACACGGCGAACTCCTGTAGAGCTTCGCCAACGAGCTCATGGGCATGTCAGATGTGTCCACACCCAGATCGGATCCCAAATCACTCCAAAATCCCTGAAAACTCATATAACACTACGAAACTCGAATATAACGTTAGAAATGCGATATTGTAGGAAAATATGAGATTTGGATGCGAAAATGGCATGGAATGCGATGTCATGATGCTATGAAAAAGGTGTAAAATATGGACACATCACTTACCTCTTACTCGTTCTCGAGGAAGACGAATAGGAAGCTCACCGGGAGGTGAAAATAAGAAAACGAAAAAGAATGCAAAAAGGAGGGGGGTCGCTAGATTATTCTCTCAGATCTCCAACCATTCGCCACACATCACGACAACTCAGAAAATGATTCACATGCTATCATGAGATTTCATATCTTAAATGAATCTAGTACTTGAAAGTTTAAGATCAACAAAAGGGGCTTCTCTAAGGTTCATGCAATCAACTCATATCTATGTCAAGTATTTCATAGTATTGAATATACAAAACATTGGCGATGCACTTTTCAATCAAAAGCTATAACTGATGTATGGAGAATTCATACCAAGCATGCAATAGGGAATAGAATAAGAGTCAAGATGTTCACATATTATTATTAAGTCAGAAGAAATCTCCATAACTAAATTATTTTGCTATGTTTCAGTATTATCAAGCTTCCACATTCGTGCACAACTCCACTTTAATATCATGCTCACTCGTTTTGGTCAAAAGAATTCACCCTCCAAGCTTAGCTTGAGGCGTCGCATCCAAAAGAAATAATCGTGGAATTTTGTTTTGGTTTTCCCAAGTATATATGTGGCTCCAAGTACTGAAACTGAGAATTTTTTATTTTTATTTTTGAACTTTTGTTTCGCATTTTGATTTTTGGATTTTTGTAGGAGCAATATGATTTGTATTTTTTATTTTTGGCTCCTTATTGGCTTTTTGTACTTTTTGGAGAAAGTTTTTCTTTTTAATGGGATTTTTAGAAATAGATGTGGTATAATAGATTTAGGAGGTGAACTCAAGTGACATGTAGAGAATAAAAGATTTATGTGGAGAAAGAAATAATATAACACTCGGTTAACTCTAAAGTGTGCACAAATGGTTTAGTAAAATAATACGTCAACTAGACTCGTATATAAGCATGGATTTTCTTAATCATATCAATTACTAGTGAAGTTAAGCGGTAAAGTTTGCAATCGTATCAAGCATGCAATAAGAATGCAAATAAGAAAATAAAAGTGATGCTTAGATATGCCCTAGCAGCTACATGCTATTATCGATACTGACATCATAAACTAACTTATAAAACTAGCTGCTAACTTACGTGATTTTTCTTTGGTGCCCTAACAGGTGGCGACGTTGGTCGGCGAGCTCAGGTGGTGGCGGTGTCGCAGAGGTTACTATGGTGATTGTTGATGGCGGCGTCGGTGACAGGGCAGCGCAGGAGTTGTTGGTTGACGACGGGGAGGAGCAGGTCGGGGAGTTGAAGCAGGCAGTGGAGCGAGGGATGGAGGGGAGAAGGTGCTGACATCGGAGGTCGTTTGAGAGGATGGTAAGGCATCGGAGATGGGTCAAAGGTGGTACGTTCGGGCTGTCGAAGGGTGGTGGAAGGCTGATAGGGTTTGGGAGTTTACGGTGGGTGGTTGCAGGTGACGAAGGCAGGAGGAGGTGGCGTTTGTGGGCAGGGGACTTAGGGTGATGATGGGGGAATTGGGGAGGATGCCGGAGGGAACTGGGACGGTGAGGATTTAAGGGAGAAGGAGGCGATGACTTTGAAGGGCGGTGAAGTGGGTTCGTGAAGGAGGAGGCAAGGGGACGTGGGGGAGGGCTGAAGGAGTTTGCAGGTGATCGGAGCTGTCGAGTGAGGTGGATAAGTGGTTGTCAGGGGTTTGGGTTGTTGCAGGGAAGCTTGTGGGTGGTGCTGGGAGTTTGCGGTGGCGAGTGGTCGGAGATGGGAGGCAGGGTCGGAGCTTTATGAAGAAAAAGACATGTGCTATTCAGGGACGACCGGAGGATTGTGTGCTGTCAGCGGTGGATGGGAGGCGCATTGCGATGGTGGTGGCTATCGGAGAACTGAGGAGCGGTGAATGATGCAACAGTGACTGCGAGGGTTTTAAGAAGAAGATGAGGAGGAGAAGAAGAAGGCGAAGGCTGTTAGGTTTTGGGTTGGTGTCCTTACGTACGAGAGGAGAGAGAGACTATCGGATTTTATGAAGGGGAAAGATGAGAAGAACGAGAAGAACGAGCATACGTGGGGTGTTGGTTGTTACGTGATAGGGGGATGGAGTAGTGGGCATGAGATCCGCATGGTGGGGACGTGTCGGAAAGGTGCGGGGGTTAGTTAGGATTTTATACAAGTTTAAGAATATGTTAATAAGAGTTTAGATTTTACGATTAAAATTTTGAAAGTATTAATATAAAAATTAGATTTTACAATTTTGCCCCTCGACACAATGTCGCCCAAAAATTATATTGAAAATACCGGGATGATCGTGCCATCGTGAGGATCGTGAATACGGGGTCCGATATCGAGTCCAAGATAATAAAAATATAATAAAAATCAATGTGCAAAAATACACACAATCCAATACATCAAAGAGATACGTATGAAATACGTACAACAAAACGTGGCTGTTACAGGAAGCATCATCATCAGAAAGTTCTTCGGCATCACTATCGTCCCTTGCTACCCTCACTTGGTAGCCTTCTTTCCTCCTTCACCAACGTTCTCTTTTCCTTTGCCCTTGAGAAGTGGGCAATCCGCCTTCAAGTGTCCTTGTTTATTGCACCTAAAGCATCTCGATATGATGATTTCCTCATCATCTCCGTCTTTCTTCTTATTTCCCCAGATATTGCCGGTTCTTCTATTGTTATTCTGAAAAAAGTTGGAGAATCCTTTGACTACAAGAGCTATATCATCATCATCTGAATCATTTGTTGCATCTTTGAACCACTTGATTGCCTTGACATGAAGATCCTTTTCTCTCTTCTCCACCTTAGAAGGCTCCTCCTCCTTCTTTGGTGCTTCACACTTATCATCTTCATCTAAACTTCGTATGCCATCACTTTCCTATGAGTTGCTCGAAAGAGATGCTTGCTAGATTGTGTGCTTCCTCAATGGCAGTTCTCTTTTGGATCCATTCTATAGATATTGAATATAGGACTTCGCCAACCAAGTCCTCCTCTGGAGCATTCTTTCCAAGCACCTTCAATGGATTTACAATATCTGTAAAACAAGAGTACATAGAGTCAATGGTTTTATTTGGAAGCATTGAAAAATACTCATATTTTTGTAGCAACATACGAATTCGTGTTTTCTTTACTTTAGTTGTTTCCTTGTGTGACTTCTAATCTAGTCCCTATTTCCTTAGCAGTGGTGCAAGAGCTAATATGGTTATATTCATTTGTATGAAGGCCACAATACAAGATGCCCATGGATTTAGCATTTAAACTTTCTAACTGATTATTTTCTTTTAGTTACTCTAGAGTTGGTTTGTCTATTAGGGTGAAGCCTTCACTAATTATCTTCCATAATTCCATATCAATACCATTGGTGTGAATATACATTCTTTGTCTCCAATAGTTTTAATTTTTCCGTCAAAAAATGGTTATCTAAGGTATGATTGACCTTCTTTTTGGTTATGAGGGTCATTGGGATAGGTGTAAGTAATTTGTGCCATTGCATCGAAATTTCACTAGACTTTGACTCCAATTCCGATCTAATACCAACTGAAAAACACACCTCAGATGGTGGGTTGAATAGGATGTAAGCACAAATTAAAAAATCAAGCGCAAAAACAACCAACACAAATCATAGAATAATGCAAGCAATGATTTTTCAACAGAGTGACTCCCCGCCTCTGCTCCAACCCCAAAAACTTTGAGACTTTCACCCTCTTTTATAACCAAAAAGAGAAAAACAAATCCGATCACACTTTCGGGTGGTGATCACACTGTATAAGATTTTATTCAAAAAGTTTAAGCACAAAGATATCTTTTGAGTAATGCCATTCAAAAATATTATCTAAACCAAAAACAAAACAGAAAAATATCATTGTGGTCTAGATCGTCCATCAATAAATGTGTAGGCACAAACCGTGTTCGATTCCGACGTGTGTAAAGAAAGATATCAACGTTTCAGATACACGTCTGCAAATCTTCCTCAAACACTTGAAGCTTTGATGGATGGAGAACTTGGGCCGGCTAGAAAGGATTTAGATCACCGGAATTTTTGTTAGATGCTTCAATGTATTTTTCTCCAAGTGATGTCTCTCTCTTTTATAGGGGATAAGGAGTTCTCTTAAACTAAAACACTTGATCTTTAAATCTTCCTTCAAATCTTCAAGCTAATCTTCATTGATTTGATAAATCTCTATTATTTGGAATCTCCTCTTTGGATAGGTCTTCAAATTGTTGAGAAACTCCTCCAAATTGATTGAAGTCAAATCTTTGTGTTTGGCTGGTCAAACTGGTCAAAATAATGTTCAACAATGATTCTGTAGCTTAGCACAGACGTGTGCCAATTGGCATGTCCATGTTGTTTGAACTCTGGCCTTCATGTAGATTTCGCAAATCTGACACGGCCATGTCAGCTCTATCATGCTTGTGTTGTATTCTGCAGTAAATTTCACAAGTTACTGTTTATTTTTGACCCGGCCGTATCAGATCTACCAGGTCGGGTTGCAGTCTATAGAAAATCTTTTAAGTTCCTATTTATTCTTGACATAGCCTTGTCAGATCTATTACGGCCATGTTGTAGTCTGTGGAAAATCTTTCAAATCACTATTTTTTTGACACGGACGTGTCAGTTCTCACACAGGTCGTGTCAGCCTTGGCTCTTCTTGCACACTTCATATTCTGATACGCACGACCATGCAAACCCTGTTTTTGCATACATCATTGATGTTTGACATCTGATTGACCTGAAACTTTCTAGATAGACATATTAAATCCAAATGACCTGTATAATGACATCAAAATTAAGTTTTATCTTCAATTAGGAGACTAACTTGACACAATACTAATAACAAATATTAGGCACTAACATCCAGCAACAAGAATTTGAGGCATAAACACAACATGTCTAATTCTAGCAAGCTTATAACACTAATTAAAATCTCTAATCCAGAGTTAAAGTTATTTACCAACCCGACATCATCGGTGCTCGTCGAAGGAAGACAAAGGCAGCGGTGGAGCTTTAATGGCTGGTGGCAAAGCATGCAGGGCTAAGGGATCTCATAGCTTCGACAAAGCTCGGAGCATCAAATGGGGCAGAGCTCAGGGGAGATTGACTATGAGTGGATCATCGTGGGGTGTCGCACAAGAGGAGGGGGAATCTCCAAAAGTGAGCTCTAATGTGGGGGCATTTCATCGAGTAATTGGCGGTGCTGGTGGTCAGAGACAGTAGAAGGGAGTACAATGGATGGGGGTGACCTGTGCATTACTGGGCATGGCAGAAGGAGATGCTTGTGGTAGGTGTTGGCTATGGTGCATGCAGCTTCGGGTGCACCGAATGATGGAGAAGAGGGGTGTTGTGTAGGCGGAGGGGCAAGCAGGAGTGGCTGTGAAAAGGGGTGATGCATGGGGGGTTGTACGGCCTCATGGTTGAGAGCTGTGAATGATGAGGGAGGAGCACGACAAGTAGGTTCTTACCGATAATGGTAGGGGAGCAGTTAATGGTGCAGGGCTCGGGGGTGTTGCATGGGTGGTCACAGAGGGGAGCATGAGTTACAGCGTCAGAGTTAACTGCTGGGGGCATGCTGGTAGTAGAGGAAGGGGTTGTGTAGTGGCACGATGTGCAAATGAAGATCAAGGGAGCTTGAAGAAGGGCAGAGGATAGTGAAAAGAGGATCGTTGGGTTTGTAGCTGGGCTTGCGGCCATAGCAAAGGGGGAGATGGCTCGAGTGCTGGCTTTGGTGGATGGGGAGATGGCTGGAGGGAAGAGAGAGGAGTGAAGACAAAGGGTGTGTTTGTGTTCTTCTCCCAATGCATGAGGGGGGATTATAATAGTGTTTTAGTGGGGGTTTTGAAGTAATAATGAAGAGAGTTTTATGAATCTGGCCAAGGGTTGGGTCTCACCCACTCCGACAGTGGGTTTTTTAAGGGGGTGGGGTTATGGTAGTTAGGTTAGGGTATATCTAGGTTTTAGTAATAGTAATTAAAGTTAGCAAAATCACATTTTTGCCTCCCGAAAGAAACGTTTCCGAAAAATTCTGGAAAAATGACCATACACTATAAAATGTTTGAAATGTATGGACATAATTTTCGTTAAAGTTTTTGGAAGAAGTAATAGTCTGATTTGGGGCTATGTCTGTTATCCGTCTTGAGACGATTACGACTTTCAAAAATAATTAAAATTGAAAAAAAAATTGACCAGGATGATCTAAAAACATTACTGTCGGTTTTAGGCCGTCACCCCGCCCAATTAAGAGCATGTATGCGCACAACAAGTAAGGGCATTGGCACATTAAGCATTACAAGCTCTAGCGGGATTGACATATATAATGAAGGGCCAAGCTACAAACTATGATTACTAAAATGCCCCTTTTAAATCGTACATATAGTACTCACATTTCAGATGAATGGAGCTTACTGTACTCATTCTTATTCGCTTCTTTCTATTTGAGATTATATATCTTATATATAAGGTTGTAACTAGAGCATCGGAGTCTCACTAATGCTCTTTGCTGACTATATTGTACAGATTAGATTACTGGACAAATAAAAGGAATGCATATTTAGCGCATCCAAGTTGGTTTGCACACTACGTCACACACTTGAAGCTGACCACATTATTAACTATCCTCTGATTCTGCCTCGAAATAAATTCCATTTTCGAGTAGGAAGTAGACCCATGTAACTTAACACAAAATAAAGACTTGTTTATTTTGCACATCTTTTTTTCCATATTATTTAGCCAAATTATGAAAATTGAGATGTGTTATGAATGAACATCTGGGGAGGAACCCCCAACTCTTTATTTATTACCTATAGATGAGCGTATACAGGTAAGATACATAAGATATGGTCTTTTCTATAAGATAAGCTGTGATCCCAACCGACTAACCAACTCAGTATAATCCCTTCACAACAATCCCCCTTATCCAGCCATAGGTGTGGACTCTGCTCATGAATACTTCAGGATTCTGAGGGTAGTAGGAGTCTCACATGGGGTGGATACTTCAGGATCCTGAGTCGATGAAGTTTTCCTCGTTAAAACCTTTAGCTATGCAAAACCCCGTGGGAAAACTATAGTTAAGAAAAAAGTATGCAGACACTCCCTGACTCCCCCTGATCTGTACAAGCACTCAGGCTTACTGATCTCGTATGCGTCTTATCCCAGTTTTCTGTAATAACTTTCTAAAGGTAGCAGTAGGAAGGGCTTTAGTGAACAAGTCTGCCAGGTTGTCACATTATTGTACTTGTCTGACGTCGATCACTCCATCTCTCGGTAGCTCGTGTGTCCAGAAGAATTTGGGGGAAATATTCTTCGTTCTTTCACCTTTGATGTAGCCACCTCATAGGTGAGTTATGTAAGCAGTGTTGTCCTCTAACATTGTAGTGGGTTCAAAATCCCCAGATTTCAATCTGGTCGTCACCAGGATGTGATTTACAACTGACCGTAGCCAGACACATTCTCTTCTTGCTTCCTGGATGGAGATGATCTCTGAGTGATTGGATGAGATAGCCAGCATGGGTTTCTTAACGGATCTCCAAGAAATGGTTGTCCCACCATGGGTAAACACATACCCAGTCTGTGACTTTGCATTGTGGGGATAAGACCTGTAACCTGTATCAGCATAACCAACAAGTGCGGAATATAATCCATTTTTGTAAAAGAGTCCCAAATCTATAGACCCTTGCAGGTAGCACAAAATGCGCTTTACCCCAGTCGAGTGGGCTGCGTAGGCGCTACACTGTATCTGGCTAGTAAATTTACTACGAATGCTATATCGGGACGCGTGCAGTTGGCCAGATATAGAAGTATTCCAATAGCACTCAGATAAGAGACTTCTGGACCAAGTATATCCTCCCCCTCTTCCAACGCCTGGAAGGGATCTTTATGTTCATCCAGAGATCGTACCACCAAAGGTGTACTAAGTGGATGACATTGGTCCATATGAAATCTTTGTAACATTTTCTTCATATATGTGGTTTGGTGTAATAGGATTCCGTCGTTTAGATGTTCAATCTGTAAGCCAAGGCAGAATTTCCTTTTACCTAGGTCTTTCATTTTGAATTCTTTTGTTAAGCTTACAGATATCTCAGTGACCTCTTCAGGAGATCCAATGAGATTCAAATCTTCTACGTAGACTACTATTATGACGAATCCTTTTCCCTTTGCTCTTATGAAGATGCAAGGGCAGACTTCATTATTGTTGAATCCTTGTTGTACAGGGAATTCACTTAGTCTATTATACCACATCTGTCCCAATTGTTTAAGATCATACAATGATCTTTGGAGCTTAACAGAGTAGACGTCCCGATGTCTGTCTTTTAATTTAGCAGGCATTGAAAAGCCATCAGGAAGTTTCATGTATATCTTCTTGTCGAGATTACCGTATAGATATGCACTCACAATATCCATTAGCTGCATATCTAAACCTTCCTTTGGTGTTAAGTTTATCAAGAATCAGAAAGTGATCGCATCCATGACCGGGGAGTATGTTTCCTCATAGTCAATACTCAGTCTTTGGGAAAATCCTTGTGATACAAGCCGTGCTTTGTAGCGTGTGATCTCATTACTTTCATTTATTTTTCTCACGAATGCCCATTTGTAACCCACAGGTTTGATACCAGTAGGTGTTTGGACTATTTACCCAAAGACTTTACGTTTTTGAAGCGAGTCCAGCTCAGCTTCAATTGCCTGATTCCAATTTGGCCGATCATTTCTATGTTTGCATTCAACAACGGAATGTGGATCATGATCATCGTCGCTTCCGGCGATGTGAATAGCAATATGAAATGTGAAGTCATCGTCGACGACTGTACTCTTTCTGTCCAACACCTCCCCTGTACATACATAATTTAATGATGTTTCAGTTTCCCCCGGTAGTTCCTCTACAGTGGATTCCGGGAGGGATGAGGGTATGGACATAAGCTCATTTCTCTATGTGCGTATCATCCCAAGGTCTCCGGATATTTTTCTTTTTCTTAGATTTTTATCCTTGGAGCCTGGTGGTCTGCCTCTTTTCTATTGAGGTGCAGCCACTTCTGCTGCTGGTGGATTGCATCCATTCTCGGGGATGTCAATACTAGCTGGAGTATTTGTAGCAGGGATGTGTAATTTGACAATCTTCTGGTTGTCAGTAAATGAGTCCGGCAATAGGTGGACAGTGTCCTGAATGTGGAGGATCTTCAAGATCTTATCTTCACATTGTTTTGTTAACGGATCGTAGTAGGTTAAACTTTTTATGGCCTACGTTATGATGTGCTTCGCACCAGATTTCTCAGTTTCTGGGCCCATTTTGGGAAAAATGGTCTAATCAAATTCACAGTCTTCAAGACGTGCCTTAAATGTGTCCCCCGTTTGGGGTTCTAGGTATATTATAATTGAGGGTGAGTCAAACCCTACATAGATATCTAGGCGACGTTGATGACACATTTTTGTCCTCTGTGGTGGTGTAATGGGGATGTAGACTGCGCAACCGAAAATTCTCAGATGAGAAACGTTTGGTGGCCCTCTATGCAAGTTGCATTGGAGAGAGACTCCGACCTCCAGATGGTCTTATTTTTATTAAATATGCAGCATGCAGAATTTCATGTCCACATGCATCCACTCGACAACTGGAATTTCATTAGCAATGGACGTGCAATCCATTGGAGTCTTTTATCAGTGAGTTTGACAACCCGTTCTGGGTGTGAACATGCGGCACTGAATGTTCAAGTTCTATTCCCGTTGCCTGATAGTACTCTTGAAATGACCGGGATGTAAATTTTCCAGCATTATCCAGACGTATTTTCTATATATGATTGTCTGGAAAATGCGCCCACAACTTTATAATTTGTGCCAGTGGCTTTGGAAAAGCTAAGTTGCGGATTGATAGTAGACACACATACGAATATTTTGAAGATGTGTCAATCAGTACCATAAAGTATTGAAAGGGCCCACTAGGGGGCGGATATTTCCACATATGTCTCCATGTATTCTTTCGAGGAAGCTTGGAGACTCGATATCCACTTTTAGTGGTGATGGCCTTATTATTAATTTCCCCTTGAAGCAGGGGATGCAATGGAATTCTCCCTTCTGAAGAATATTCTGGTTCTTCAGGTTGTGTCCATGGGATTGTGATAGGATGTTGTGCATCATCACAGATCCAGGGTGGCCAAGTCTGGCATGCCAATGTAAAAACTAGGCTGATGTCGTGCACTTCAGGTGCTCTGTCAAGTTAACTTCCTCTCTCCGAATCTTTGTATGGTAGAGGCCTAATGAAAGGCTCTCAAAACATTCAAGTATGGATTTTAATCCATTTTCTTGAGACGTTACATAAAATAATTCTTTTTCATTTACATTTGTTGTTTCCAAATCGAATCCGTTTAAGCGGATATCCTTGAAACTTAGTAAGTTTCGTTTGGAGTTCGGAGAGAATAGTGCGTCTTTTATTTTAATTTCCGTTTCATTAGGGAGTAACAAGGTTGCATTTCCAGAACATTCAATTATATTTGATGGCCCTGAAATTGTAATTACAGGGCTTTTGTATGGTATAATGCTATAAAAATAACACTTATACTGAAGGATCGTATGTGTCGAAGCACTGTCTACCAAGCAGTCATGAGAGCGATCCATCTATAAAGATGAATAAAACATTTGCATTTCAGGAACATAAACTTTATTCATTCAAATTCAAATTACATAATATGAAAGCTCTCATAAAATGAAATGTTTTAAACAATTTGCTAAGACAAAAGTAGAAAGCTAATCTAGCAGTCATCGGTTTCGAAGTCGTCAGCTGCGAACTTAACTGGAACATCAGATGTCACCAGGTTTGTTTCAGCTTTCTTTTTCTTGTTTTCTTTATACAATTCCTTGAGATGCTGTGGAGCTCGGCACACTCTGGACCAGTGGCTTTTCATTCCACAACTATGGTACTAGTCTTTCCAATCCCTTTTGGGTGGGGTGCATCATTCTTCTTGTTGTCATTTCTACGCCAGGTGAACTTGCGCTTTCCTTCATTTCTTCGCTGCTGGACTTGGCCCCTAGCCATTTTGTTCTTTCCCCCTTTATGTGGTCTTTATTTTTGTTTGTTGTCTCTTTTCTTTCGAGGAGAAGAGGCATTATAACCTTCTGGAAGTGGGCAGTGCCAGGGGCGCATGTTGTGAAAGGCGAGGAGAAGCTCTTTGTTTTGTTCAACCATGAGTAAACATGACAGCAGCTCAGAATACTTGGTGAACTTTCGTTCACGGTATTACTGCATAAGTATCGCATCTTTTTCATGGAAAGACGTGTACGTCTTTTTCAGCATGCGATCTTCTGAGACTTTATCACCAGACAACTTTAGGCGTGAGGTGATGCTAAAAAGAGCTGAGTTGTACTCAGCTATGGACTTAAAGTCCTGCAGTCTCAGGTTCTCCCACTTGTATCGTGACCTTGGGAATATAACATATTCCTGATGTTTATTCATGTTCTCAAGGGCAGTCTATAGCTCAAATGAATCTTCGACCGTAAGGTATTCAGCCTTTAGGGTCTTGTCCATATGGCGGAGAATATAGATAATGGCTTGAGCCTTTTCTATATCGCTTGCATTTTCATTTTTGGTCATAGCAGAAATAAGGGACTTAGCCCGCATATGGAACTGCAGGGTTTTCTGGGACCCTTGGGGCACAAAAACTCTAGTTCCGTCCTAAGTCAGACGGAACATAGACAGAAATGCAGCGGAAAACTTTATGTTAATCTAATTAACATGCAACCCTAAGGAACCCGACCCTATTAGCCAGGATCTCTGCCAACTTGGGGTGGATCTGACCACCCCAAGAGGGATCTAACTACTGCGAATAATTAAATGAAAACTTAAACACATACCCGGAATCTCAACCCTGGAGCAGTCGAGATGTTCTGCACCGTCTTCCGAGCTGCTCCCGTCCCACGCCGAGCCGCTCCTTGAACCGCTCCCCGAACTGCTCCTCGAACCGCTCCACATCCCGAGGCGATCAATCCCATGTCGCCGAGCCAACCACGCGCGGAAGAAAGTTTCACGCGAGTGAAACCTTCGCCTAGATTTCGGATCTGAATCCGAACTCCGTTGCGGCTTTGCTAGAGCCCTCAAGAGTAAGGCAGAAATTTATAGGGAGATAGAGAATATTTATTTTAGCCTAGATCCGTGCGTGCTCCAACATTTACGAGAGCCGCTCAGATCTAGAGCTTGGGACGAGTTTTGAAGAAGGGGGGAGACCCCTATTTATATAGGCGGCGGACTCTCCCCTTTTCTCAAAATCCGATGTGGGACTAAATAATGAGTTAATTAAAATCAAGTTAGTTTGCACTTCACAAAGTACAAACTTCCGTGAATTTTAACTCACTCACCGTTGAGCTTCAAGATTGATACAACCTATCAATACGACGAGCGTTCAACGGTGAACGCATAGGAAAAAACCGTTCGTCAATCGGAGTTCGTTTGACCCTCCAATTGAGTGTCCAAAGATCAGCCCTAGGCTAGTTTTTCGCAAAAACTGAGTCGTCATTTGATTCAGCACACTTAGGGTTCAAAACCCTAGAGGTGGGGCCCATGGGTGGGCCCCACGCATCCCGCGCTCGCCTAAATCCGCCTGGGCAGAGCCCAGGTCGCGTCTGGGCTAGCCCAGCCGCCTGGGCGAGCCCAGGTCCACGCCTGGGCGAGCCCAGGCCCGCGCCTGGGCAGAGCCCAGGCGGGCCTGGGCTAAGCCCAGGCCGAGCCTGGGCTTAGCCCAGGCAGCGTCTGGGCTAGCCCAGGCAGCCTGTTCTGCCTGGCATTTACTGGGCCTGGCCTGGTCTGATCCTTTGGGCTGTTTTGGCTCTAACTTGAGCATTTGGTGTCCGATTTGGACGCCGTTCGAACCTGGGTCTAGACCGGACATTCCCGTCTTACCAGTGAACTTTTCCTTGCGTTTATTTTATTAAATATTGTGTTAAACAATTTAATACACATTTAATCGCATTTGCATCAAATGCAAAATAGTCCATATCTAGGCTTAAATTATCATTTGCATCAAATACAAATGATCCGATGGCATATTCCTCTACATCTCCCACTTGCACTCAAGATCATTTATCTCGAATGTAGGAGATGATTGCAAACATCTTTTGCAATATTTTATCCCTTGCATCAAATGCAAATTATTCTCCCTAACTAATTTCTACATATTACTAGATGAAGATCGCACTCTGTGTGAGACCCTACAGCCTGACCCTTACAACAGGTTGGGCTCGAAGCCCTATACGGCAGTGACCACGAGTAGTGGTTGCCGTCCCTGCTTCAGGAATCATCATTATGTGGTTAACTCATTGACATGAGTATTGTCGGGACCACCCTGACTGTTTCCGTGATGAATTCCGCAGTTATAGTCTCTTCGTCTAAACTATGTCGTGTAGATCAAGTCTAGGGTACGGTCAAACTGTCAACCCCAATAACTTGACTCCGGTTAGTTTATATCGATCTTTTAGTCAAAAATGTTGGACTTCTTCCAACATACTCTGGCCAGAGTTTTTACTAAAGACCGAACTAACCCTACGACACTAACTCCCATTGACCGGGAGAGACGAATCCTCTCTTGGTCATTACTCTCCTCATACGCTTCAAGTGTCACCCAATCAAAGACCTTTCGGCAGGCCTTGCCTCGAAGCTAGGTCATTTAATCTAAGTGGCACCGTTCACGCACAGGTTCGTCAAAATGACCTCAAGTCAAAAGACCAACTAGCCTATCATCACTCAGAGTCATCATTGACAGATTGGTCAATATAACCATATGATAACTCTTGTGGATCGTTCAGTGAACTCATTCTCTAATGAGCACATGTGTCTCATCTACGACTTCTCCAAGTCAAGCGATCATGAGATCATCGCCACCGCTAAACGGTGAAGACTAAGACACAATGGTCTATCCGATGTTTCGATATCCTTGTCTCGAAACATCTACGACCACGAACCCTTTTAGACTTATGCTACAGACGGTCAAACATTTCTCCATGATCGAGATACTCATCTCGATATCTGTTTGACCTTGCATAAAGTCTCAGGACTTTACCTAAGTTAATGTCTAATGTTAACTACATTATAAAATAACTTAGATAAATTATTACCAAACAGCTTACTGTTATTTCGAACAAGATGTTTGTGCTATTCACACATGAAGATAGATATCCTCGAGGGTATCATCTCTCAACATCTCCCACTTGCACTCAGGCCCATTTATCCCGGTATCTTATACTGTTTTTACACATAAGTTTTCTCGACTTCATGTGGTAGAGCATTCGTGAGTGGATCTGCTAAAACCGTCTACACTATAGACTCAAGGGGTTTTTATGTTCATGTTAGACCAACCATTTGAATCTCATTCAAATAATTCACTTGGTCTATCGAAATCTGTAATATTTAATATACATGGATCTTATCCAGCTCATCGTACATTACGATAATAATTTAAATTTTTTAATGGTCATTTCAAATGGCTCATATCTATTTCTGATAAAGTATCAAACTCTTTGATTACTTAATCAAATTATATGTTCCATCTCTTTGATGCCTTGCATGTAATTTATACGCTCCCACTGACCTTGAAAACTCTCTGGCTAATTCATATAAGTTGGTCCGTCTAAATCATATTTAGAAAATCGAACTTATAAGTGAATGCTCCAATTTTCATGGTCAACATGAGCGTTTTACATCGGATTTGGTCCGAGTAGATCTGTACACATCTGTTGGCGAGACGATTTCAACTAATCCGTTTTAAAGAAATTAGGGTGAAAATCGTTTTCGATCAACAAGATTGTACTTTACTATTCTCTTTCTGCACCAATCTTTCAACTTAAAGATTTACTTGCAGAAAGTGAGGAAACATTTTCCTTGGGTACGTAAACTAGATTCTCAAATTTATTTACGCACACGGACCTATTTTGATTGCATCAAGTTTTAAATCGGAGTTACTACTCCGAATTTCATCCCAGAAGTTGACTAAGTCATCATCAGTTATGATGTCTAACTCGACAATTCGTCTCACGAAATTCGAGTAATTATACAACTTCTTTAATGATCAATTTAATGAATATCTTATTGACAATGTCCTCATAGGACATTATCAAAACCTAGGCATTACGATCCGGGACTTAACCCAGAGAGAGGACTTAACTTAGAGTCACTTACTATGTATCGCACCAAGTCTCACTAAGTGTGATTCATACATTTTAACACACGGATGTGTTAACAGACTTAACCTGAGAGAAAATCACATTTTCTTTTAATTACACAAGATTTTATGTAGCTAAGTATTTGACCATTCGATCTAATCGAATCAGTTTAAATACTTTCTACTTTTCGTTCTTCATTTTATCAGACTTGTGTTTCATCAAGAACACGTGTCTTAATAAAATATACGAATAACTTATTTTGGTTAAAATAGACTCGGGTACATCAGTATGTACGAGACTGAGTTCGACAACTCATTCTTCCACTGTCTTACAGATGGGTTTCAGCCGTTATATCTGAGAGGATAAGATTCACAAGTGTCCGTAGACTTCATAATACGAGAGGTCAGACCCCTCTTTATGTGACTTGTGAAGCTTAGTCTCTCGACATGGCCTAGTCTATTTTACCATATAAGTTTGCTACTATCTTGTGTATTTATATATTAACATTTAATATATATATATATATATATATATATATATATATAGTTATTACAAATTACTTAACATAAAACATTGCTTTCGAAGCAAGGTGACGACATTCGTCAAAAATGTGTTAGACGTTTTTGTATAACTATTTATTCTGAAATCGTGACATCAAAATATATCACATTTTCATTTCCTCCTACTTATGCCTTTACTAATGATAAATTAAACTAACTTTCTCAATTGACTTTTCGGAGTGGCTTCTTCCTTTTCTAAATCACATTTAGATATTAATTAACCCAACATAAATAGCTATGCAAGCATCTTATGTATCCAAACGCTTGAGCTTTGCAATCTCGAGTTTAGCTCAAGAAGTTGCTTGTCTCAAGATCCGGTTGGGATACATAGTCTTGCACCGCTCATGCACTCGTATTCGACTCAAACGGTTAGATCGAATTCTCGAACTTTGCGGATCGGAATTGTTTGTCCATACAACCTTGAGGGTAGCTCGACAAGTTGTAGGGAGAAACATACTTCGAATACCCTATATGTTCAAGCTGCCTCAAATAGAGAAGAGTGACATGTAGCTTTAATTTATTTGTTGGACCCAGAACTTAATGAAATCATATTTCTTAAGTCTGTTCTTTAGAAGGTCATTTAATGTCAACGAGAATATAGTTTAATTCCATCAATTAGAATTTAACTTGATATTCAATTAATCAACTATTTGACCAGTTAACTTATTCCAATATTATATTTTGATTCCTTCGGTAAACATAGTCTTGCCCTAGTTTTTGCATATGTTCAATATTAAATATAGGTAGATTGGCTTTCATCTATCTATATCCTCCCACTATTTTTACGATCGTTTTAAAGCTTAATAACGAATGATTTAATCGAATTTAAAAATTAGAGAAAGAGGGATCCAATCATCCCGAACCTCACAACCTTGAGGAGACTCAACAAGTTGATTGGTTCCATGACTGGTAGACTAACTCTTGGTCAATCACATCACATGTGATTCCCTGTCGATTTTTACCCACAGTCACTTATGATCTTGAGGAGACTCAACAAATCATAATGACTGGTCTAGTCAGACCCTTGATTTCGTGTCCAGATTTGACTTAGATCGATACTCGAGGAGAACCGACGCATCGATTTGGGTCAAGTCTAGACAACATCACATGTATGTTGGAGTTTGTTCCTTAAAGAAAAACAAGTCACAGCTTGAGGAGACTCAACAACTATAATTGTCTTCTTTGAGTTACCAAGCTCCAAAATCAAGGAGGGATACGAATTAATCTTTAATAAGATTTATAACGCATTGACTAGATATAGTCTAGTGTGTCATACAATCATGATTCGCGACATTGCGGTCCAGCGGAACACAGCTAGGGAATTGACTAAGCCAGGATCACTGCCCCTTGTACTAGCAAGGGTTGACCCAGAACTCTTAGCCAAGCACATTGACTGGATCATGGTCCATTGAATGAAGCTTGTCATTTTTGTATGTGTGTCATAGACTAAACAGCTTTTATTAACAACTAATTAATCCTATCAACTAGTTGCATCCTTAAATTCAAAATTTTAGGATTTGTTCAATAACTTTTATTAAGTCCTTATCAACTATAAGGTTCACGTGCTATCCTAATCTTTATTAGGATTTTAATAAATTATTAACCAACGCTAAAAGCGAAGTCCTTTAATGATTTAATAATAACAATTAAAATTAAAATTTTCATTAAAAGGACTACCCTAATCAGGAATTAGGTCTTGAAGCATTGTTAATGTTTTATTAAAACATAGCATGTCATTAAAATTCAAGTAATGTTATGAATGAGAAACAGATTTGGAGAAGGGTTGAGGCTAGGAAACCCCTAGCCTCCTTTATATAGTATTCATAATGGGTACTCATGTGGGTGGATACCCAATAGGCCCAATGGGTCCTATTCATAACACTTCCCCTTATCCAACCAACGTGGTATACTCGACTTTATGAATACTGAATGATTCATTAGTACTACTGAGTATCTTAAGGGGTGGATACTTCTGGATCCAAGTTAAGGGTAACTGCCTCGTTAAAAACCCTTAGCTATGGAAAACCCTGTGGGAAAAACCAATAGCGAAGGGAAAAGAGTACAGCACTCCATAACTTCCCCTGATTTGGGGATGTGTCGAGGTGTGGATACTTCTGGATCCAGAGTCAATGTGGTTGCCTCATTAAAACCTTGACTATGGAAAACCCTGTGGGAAAAATCACTAGCCAAGGAAAAAGAGTACAACTGTACAGTTGACTCCCCCTAATCTGATCAAGCTTCAGGCTTGCAGATCTCCTATATATCTATACATTTATCTCCTATGTGTCTATACATCCATCTCATCAGCAACATTCCGAAAGCAAAAGTAAAGTACACGCATCACTCATCTATACAAGTTTCACTCATATAAGGAATTAGCAGAAACTAAAAGAGTGCTAGCAAACTTGGTAGACAGCTCCACGTCTCAAACGTCATTGTCTACGAGGTACTTCAGGACCTGGCTTTGTATGTTCTTGAACTGTATCTCGGGTGATGAGCTTCTCAGGATGGTGGAAGGATGTAGACTTGGAAGGATTCTTTGTAGATCTTCAGGAGGTGGACGTCCCTTTTATGCCATTCATCGCGATGATCTGTAACCTGCATATGCAAATACATTTAACATAGAGGATTTTTCCTCGACCCTTGGAGATAGCGCAGAAGCTACATATCTCTGGTCCAGTGGCACGCTGTGGGCACTGCACTGTACCTGGCTAATAGCTATACTGCTAACGCTCAAAAGAGACGCATGCAGTTGGCTAGGTAGAAGAGTGTTTCAAAGACACTTAAGGTACTTCTGGACCATATATATTCTTCCCCTCTTCCAGCTAACGGAAATGGGTCTTTTAATGTATATCCATACAACCAAATAGGTGTATTTGGTGGAGAATGAAATTAATGTTTCTTCATCAATCATCATTGTATGAAGTTTACATCTTCGGGATGATTAATTAACGTCATCTTTAGGATGATAGTTCATTTCCAGGATAATAGTTCATCTTCGGGATGATTGTTCATCTTCAGGATGATTAATGTTCTGTAAGCCTAGAATTTATGCCTAGCTAGGGCTTACATATCATATCATATCTGATAGATAGGCTTTAACAGATATTTCGGTAATTTCTCTTCAGGAGATCCGATAATATTTTGAGTTATTAAAATAGTCTCAATTCTTTTAATTTGCTCTCTTAAGAACAATACTGTTTATAAGAGGTGCAAACAACAACCTTTTAGTATGAGTCTTTTAAGGATCTCTGTCTAGGTTGTCTTTCCTTTAATCATATTATTAATATGTGTCCCAAAAAGAAAGGAAAGTAAAGAAAAAAATTTATACATGCAGTTGAAGAAATTTTATATCGGTGATGTTGTCACATCCAAAAGCAACATCAACCAAAAATTCCCTCTTTTTGCCATTCGTTGGGTTACGCCTTGACATAAACCAGTCGATGCATCAGATTCATCTTGTAAGTGAGTTCAGCTCATCTTACTTGATTACTTCCTGGTTTGAGCGATTTATACCTCTAAAAACTATAGCAAATTAAAATGCTTATAGCTAATGATTTTATTTTAATTCTCCTTCAATACTCAGTTATCCCACAGGATTTGATATCATTTTTGATACCAGGACTTCAGGTCCAACACCTCATATTTCATAAGTGAGTCCAGCTCACCTTATTATTGCCTCATTCCACATTATTATAATTTGGCCAAATCTCTCTCTTTGCTTCAGGCAAAGCAGAGTTGTGGAAACGATATTTTATATTTAACTGGCAAAATGAAATATGAGAGAATTTGTCGACAAAAGGTGTTCTTTCTTGTCCAAAACTCACCCCGTACGTACTATAATCATTTGATTTCTCCCAGAGGTGTCTCCTTCACGACGCGTTAAAGAAGTGAAGGTTCTGGGACGGGTAAAGAATATGGACAGATCCAGAATTGGTCCTTAGCAACCAAGTTGCAATAAGGTTCTGGATTTGAGTTCACTTTCCTGTGGTGGTATTGTTTTTTCGGTCTCCAGGAGTAGATCTCTCTTTTTGGAGCCTAGTGGTATGTTCTCTCATCCATTGAGGATATCCACTTCTGCTACTGGTGGATTGCATCCAATATATTTGGTATGTCAATCCTAGCTGGATTTTTAGTAGCAGGGATGTGAAAGTTTTGACAATATCTATATTGTCAGTAACTATGTCTGATAACTGTTTTAACAGTTTCATAAGTGTGGATCTTCAGGATCTCATCACATTTCATGATAATCAGATCATAGGTATTAATGATTTAAATAGTCATTTGAGCTTTAGGCTCATGGATGATTGTAGTTTTTCTGTTGAAACTGATTCTGGGACATTAAAATTGTGAGGGATCTTCAGGATCTCATCAAATCTTTAAAATAGGATCATCGATGCACGTCTTAGGAGAAGTGAATTTAAATGCTTCCCCTGTTCAGAGTGCTCAGACTCTATTTATCTGGGATATTTACTTCCGATAAATAGTTCTGCATTTTGATGGTCTATGGTGGTGATATGGGGGTGTCTACTCATCATGGCACAATCTATAAGATGTGCTCTAAACGCTTCCCCCGTCAGGGGTTTTCGGAAACTGTTTATATGAGGTGATCAGACTCATATAAATAGGTTCTAAGGATGCGTTTTGATGGTTTGCAATGTAATTGCATGTTCCCATGTGGTCACCTACAACTGGATTTTTAATGGATAAGAAATCCATTTAAATCATTTTAATGATTTATCTTACCCATATTTGGGTGTGAACACAGGCTTCAGGGTGTTCGTTATTTTTCCAGTTGTAAAACATTAAAATTTCCCAGTGTTATCCAAAGTTACCACCTTTTTATAAAAGAGTGTAGTTGGATAATGACCATTTATTTAGAGGATATATTGATGAGTACACCAAGGGTACATCATCAGTCCGGTGAAGGGAGTGGACGAAGCCTATTTATATCCCTTAAATACTCTCAAGAGACCTAAAGGTCTTCATTATCTTTAATGATGATAGTATATCATCTTAAATTCATTTGAGGAAGTGGGGAGAGTCAATGTCCATGTGAATGGAGATGATCTCATTATCATTTTTTCCTTTTGAATAGGACAATGAAAATTTCACCCTTTTTGAAGAATCTTCGGGTTCTTCTGGTTGATGATGTCTTGCATCATCACTCCAGGGTGATATCGATCCATAGTTGGTCGATTCTGGACACTTCTGGTGTTCCAAAATAATTCCTCTTTTGAGTTTATGTGGCACTTTTGAAAAGTCCATTAAAAATGCTCAAGTTAATTTTGTCCGGTAATAGTTGAACTGTGTTCAAACTGTGAAGGATTACATCTTCACTTTGACTATTGTGCGGATCATTTTGGGACAAAGCTTCAGGCTTCATTTATTTCTTGAGTCATTAGGGATTTCGTTTTGACGAATATCCTTTTTGAAACTGTATAAGTTTCAGAGAGTATATGGCATCCTCATTTTATTTTTTAGGGGTATTCAAGATAGCAAAACATACGCAGTAAAATAAAATGTATTAAAACTACAAGAGAATAATACTGATGATAAGTTAACAAGTGACATAGTGTGATGTGTGCTCTTGAAAACATACAACAATAATTATGCTCATTTAAGACTTATGTTATGACAACAGATAATTTTTGATTTCAAAGTTTATTTGTCCTCGGAGGGAGTAGCCAGATATATATAAGGTCAATTAGACTTTCGTCGTTTTGACTAGATATGTATGTATTTTTATATGGCATAAGTTAATGCACATTCATGTTTGCAAAAACATTATTGCTCTTATCAGAACTTCCGGTCTGATTTTGGCTTGCCATTGCTTACTCCATGTCGAGGTATATCGTATCTTCACTTTCCCATTTAATCCAAGACTTCCCCTGTTTTGAGTTTTCCTTATTTTTATTTCAGGTCATGTTTGATCCTGAACTTCCCCTGATTTCAATATTCCTTATTTATAAAGGACAATGATAATTAGTCTTGCTAAGGAGACATAAGCAGGGGTTTGAGCAAATTATTTATACTTCCACTTTAATAAGGGACTTTTAAAAAGTCTATTTGAATGCTCGAGTATAGCTTCAGGCCTTTTACTTGAGTCGTTCAAATTTTATGTGGATAGTTTACCATGCTCAGAGGGGAACAAATACGTGGGTACGTAATATATTTCTCACTTATTCATTAAGCCACGACTTCAGGCGTATGCTTATATTCAAGGCTAGAAAAAATCTTTCCTTGTAAGAATAAATGAGAGAACTCTTTTAAAGAGTTTAGCGGTATTATGGAAAACTTCTGGTGTCCATATTGGATTATATAGATCATAGATCTTATATATCTGTTTACCGCAAAGTGTGCATCTTTTATAAAGATAGCAATTATAATTTTCGCATAAACCATCGTATTTATTTTATTAGGGAGAGAGAGTGTTGACTTTTGATTTGATTTTGAAACTTCATGTTCATTTTGTCAAAGAGGAAATGATATTAAACTTTTTGAAATCAATTATTGTCTTATTGTCATAAATATCGTCATACCATGAGCCCATCATACATATAATGTAAAGCTTTTTAAACTAAAGATTATGATCAATTGAAATGAAATAAGTATGATGTACACATGCTATTTATATGCTGCAGGCATTTTTTTTAAAAAACTTATCACAGGTATATAGTCTAGCAATAGGCGTTGAACTATATTAAAGTGATTTTAGCATGCTTTTTGACAGTTTCATTGTAACATTAACATGGTATTAACATCCACGCAATTAATGCATAAGCAATGAAAACTAAAATGACTTAGGACTATGGGGATCAGCCAGCCGACACCGAGAGAAAGAAGCACAGTCCGAAGTTACATCAAAATAAATGCATGAAAAATAAAGTACAACTCGGGAACTTCAGAGAGAAGCCCCTATCTTCATTGAGCGAACGCCTTCAAATTCTTTTTGGTGTCCTTCGGTCTTCTTTTTACATTTTCATCCTCACATACAAAATTTCTCTCAAAAAAAAGAAAAATTGCAGGAATTTAAAACGGTGTCGGAAACCTGGCTGATCCCTAAAAACATAGCCTAATATTGCACATCCACGCAGATAATATATTCGAGACATACAACCACGCAGATTATAAAAAAACACAATAATTTAAATTTGTGTGCGACGTGCAAAAAACCTTTTTTTGAAAACCTTTTTGCCTTTTGATCCATATTTTAATGTTTTATTTTACCGCTTAAAACCCCTTTAAATTTTCTTTTAATTATTTTGGGCTTTTCAGGGCCAAAAATAAAAGAAGAAAAATTATTTATGTAAATGGGCTAATTTTCTGGCCTTTTGGGCCATGAAAACAACCCATTAGGGTTAATTTGGGCCTCCCCCGAAAAATTGGCCCGTTTAGGGTTAGGGTTTCGGAAACCCTGGGGGGCCCGCGGCGTGTCGCCGCGACGGCTAGCCGCGCAGGACGCGGCCGCCGTGGCGGCGACGGGCCGCGGCTGCGGGCCGCGGCCGCCGCAGCGGCGGGCCGCGGCAACTGGCCGCGGCCTGAGGCCGCGGCGCAGGGCCGCGGCTTCAGGCCGCGGCGCAGGGCCGCGGCCTGAGGCCGCGGCGCAGGGCCGCGGCCTGCAAGCCGCGGCGTTCGTTTTCCGCCGGCGGCGCTAGAGACGCGCCGCCGTTCTGCCCTACGGGCGTGCGGATTTTTGGATCAAAGGCGGGGGTAAAAATCGGATTTTTCAACAATTTTGATCGCTAAAAAAATAAGTTTTTATTGTTTTAAACATGCAGATCTATTAAAAAAGTTGAATTTCACCGTGTTTATAAACTTTTTGATCCTAAAACATGCAGATCTAATGAGAAAAGCAAGTTTAGATCTAAAAAGTTTGGATTTTTACCTCTAGATTCGACGAGGAATCTAGGCGACGGTTGGTGAAGGATGCCCTTTTCGCTCCCCGTTGAGAAGATTACGATCTTCTTGAATCTGAGCGATTGGTGGATCTCCTTCCCCGCAAGCCGCCGTCTCCTCCAACGAGCGTGATCGTGCTGATAACGTGTTATGAACGAGAAACGGATTTGGAGAAGGGTTGAGGCTAGGAAACCCCTAGCCTCCTTTATATAGTATTCATAATGGGTACTCGTGTGGGTGGATACCCACTAGGCCCAATGGGTACTATTCATAACAAGTAATAAATTTTAATCATTACTTAATGGCTAACCTAAAGGGTTGTCTTGTGTTATCAAATAGGGACAAGATGACATAGCCATTAAAATAATGTTACACTAAATTTATCGCATAAAAAGGTGTACAAATATTTAACAATTTAAATAGACTAAAGTTTATCGCATAAACAGTTTTGGCATGCATTCTTAAATTTAACATTTAAATTTAAAATATGATTTTAAAACATTTATTTCATCTCATAAAGTAAAAGCTTGTTTTAAAATCATAACATTTGCATGCTCCTTTAAAATATTTATCGCATAAAAATTTTAAACTTTTAAAATCAGTTTTTAAAAATATCTTATAAATTTAAAACATCATTTAAAAAATTTCATGCTTAAAATTTATCACATAAAATTTTAAACAACCTTTTAAACTTATCGCATAAAGTTTTAAAGCTTTAAAACAATTTTAAAATTTATCACATAAATTTAAAAATTCCATTTTAAAACTTACATGTTTAAAATTTATCATATAAAATTTTTTTTAAAAAAAAATTAAATTTATTGCATAAATTTAAAGAAAACATTTTTCTGTAAAAGCATTCAAATAATAAATTCGCAGTCCTAGATCAGCATACAGAGTTAGCTCCGATACCAATGCAGGGTTTTCTGGGACCCTTGGGGCACAAAAACTCTAGTTCCGTCCTAAGTCGGACGGAACATAGACAGAAATACAGCGGAAAACTTTATGTTAATCTAATTAACATGCAACCCTAAGGAACCCGACCCTATTAGCCAGGATCTCTGCCAACTTGGGGTGGATCTGACCACCCCAAGAGGGATCTAACTACTGCGAATAATTAAATGAAAACTTAAACACATACCCGGAATCTCAACCCTGGGGCAGTCGAGATGTTCTGCACCGTCTTCCGAGCTACTCCCGTCCCACGCCGAGCCGCTCCTTGAACCGCTCCCCGAACTGCTCCTCAAACCGCTCCGCATCCCGAGGCGATCAATCCCATGTCGCCGAGCCAACCACGCGCGGAAGAAAGTTTCACGCGAGTGAAACCTTCGCCTAGATTTCGGATCTGAATCCGAACTCCGTTACGGCTTTGCTAGAGCCCTCAAGAGTAAGGCAGAAATTTATAGGGAGATAGAGAATATTTATTTTAGCCTAGATCCGTGCGTGCTCCAACATTTACGAGAGCCGCTCAGATCTAGAGCTTGGGACGAGTTTTGAGGAAGGGGGAGACCCCTATTTATATAGGCGGCGGACTCTCCCCTTTTCTCAAAATCCGATGTGGGACTAAATAATGAGTTAATTAAAATCAAGTTAGTTTGCACTTCACAAAGTGCAAACTTCCGTGAATTTTAACTCACTCACCGTTGAGCTTCAAGATTGATACAACCTATCAATACGACGAGCGTTCAACGGTGAACGCATAGGAAAAACCGTTCGTCAATCGGAGTTCGTTTGACCCTCCAATTGAGTGTCGAAAGATCAGCCCTAGGCTAGTTTTTCGCAAAAACTGAGCCGTCATTTGATTCAGCACACTTAGGGTTCAAAACCCTAGAGGTGGGGCACATGGGTGGGCCCCACGCATCCCGCGCGCGCCTAAATCCGCCTGGGCAGAGCCCAGGTCGCGTCTGGGCTAGCCCAGCCGCCTGGGCGAGCCCAGGTCCACGCCTGGGCGAACCCAGGCGGCCTGGGCTTAGCCCAGGCTTGCGCCTGGGCTTGCCCAGGCCGAGCCTGGGCTAGCCCAGGCAGCCTGTTCTGCCTGGCATTTACTGGGCCTGGCCTGGTCTGATCCTTTGGGCTGTTTTGGCTCTAACTTGAGCATTTGGTGTCCGATTTGGACGCCGTTCGAACCTGGGTCTAGACCGGAACATTCCCGTCTTACCCGTGAACTTTTCCTTGCGTTTATTTTATTAAATATTGTGTTAAACAATTTAATACACATTTAATCGCTTTTGCATCAAATGCAAAATAGTCCCTATCTAGGCTTAAATTATCATTTGCATCAAATACAAATGATCCGATGGCATATTCCTCTACAGGAACTTCACATCGAGCTGCCAGCTCAGATAGTTTCTCCCTGATGCATTCAGCACTTCGAAATTGACACTTGCGATTTTAGTCATTTTATCTAGCAAAGCACAAATTTGCATGAATTAATAATTTAAACAATAAACATTTTCATGCGGAGGCAATTTTAATATGAAGAGTTAATTGCGTGGATCGGTCAGTCCCACATAAATAAAAAGTTCAAAGTACATTACAGTCCATATTACACAAATAAAAGCTTTTTAAAAAAAGAAATTACAACTTTAGAAACCCCGTTTGTCCCGTATAAGATCTTCAGCTTCAAATGTGACATCCATCT
Source organism: Scilla litardierei (assembly GCA_030789695.1). Lineage (NCBI taxonomy): Eukaryota > Viridiplantae > Streptophyta > Magnoliopsida > Asparagales > Asparagaceae > Scilla > Scilla litardierei. Next base: position 47,360,708 of record CM061132.1, on the reverse strand, counting down.
CAATGTAAAGTGGTTTCGGTCTTGGACATTTACATAAATTCCTCACTACAATTTCTCTCAAAAATAAAAGAAAAGTGTAGGAAAATTAAATGTGGGACTTAAACAGCGGATCCAAAACCGCAATTAGCCATCCATGCAAAAATTTGTGCTCATCAAACATTTTCAGCAGACATTTTCATCACATGTATCACAAGCATTTATATTCGTAGAAAGGGATAAACAATTTAATTACTTAATAATTATTGGACCACTGGGCAACGTCATACACCGTTAGCTTAGCTATCTAACGGCAGAGCGGTCACAGGATCTTCCTAATTATTAAGTTTTAAAAATATGCACATTCAAACATAGTTTATCTACAAAGTAAGCCAAAATGATGCGAAGCATATATTAATGATCCTACAAAGGAAATCATATAATGTAAAGGTTATGCTAGTTGGGTTTATTCAAAAAGATTGAAAAAGAGCCCAATATTTGACATGTTCTTCATAAAAGAAAGAAATTATTCTTTTTAAATCATCCCCAATTTATCCCCAAAAATCTCCTTATAGCCCCATAATTTATCATGATTTTTCATGAATTTTTAGGCCTCCAAAACGCACTTTTTAATTAATTTTTAACCCAAAAAAACCTTTAAAGATTATTTTAGCCCTCCCCCTTTTCTCCTTTTTCGGAAAAAAAATTGGCCTGCGGACCTGAAGCCCGCAGTGTGCCTGCGGGCTTCAGGCCCGCAGTATAAAATTTATTTATTTATTTTTTTGAATAATAGGCATGGGGGCCTGAGGCCCGCAGTTTGCCTGCGGGCTTCAGGCACGCAAGGCTTAAAACAGATATATTTTTTTGTATGGGCTTCAGGCCCATAACGGTTTTGGGGGTTGCGGGGCGGCGGCGGCTAGGGTTCACAGCAGCCGCAGCCGGTTGTTTCTGCTCTCCAGAGGGGGGGCGGCTCCCCGCCGTGGCGAGGTCGGCAAAGGAGGGGGCGATTGGGGGGGTGGGGCAAGGCCGCCGGCAAGGCTAGGGTAAAAGAAACCATATCTCCCAATTAATTTCAGATTAAAACATGCTAAAAACGTGATCTTTTTGGATGATTAGCCCTAATTCCACTTCGATCTTGCGAGATCTATGGAAAATACTATCATCTGTATAATAAAAACAACATTTTTAGCGAGTTTTATCTCTATATTCGTCCTCCGGATATAGCGACGGTTGAACGAAGCCTACGCGGATGACGACGCTCGTTTGATGAAGCTTGACGCCGCGCGCGTGGATCTCCCGCCTTTCTTCGCTTTCGCAACGATCGATTTTGTGTGGAATATTTGTTTAGAGGCTCGTGCTGATTACGTGTTATGAATCAACATCTGGGGAGGAACCCCCAGCTCTTTATTTATAGGCTGTAGAGGAGCACATACAGAGAGATACATAAGATAATGTCTTATCTATAAGATAAGCCGTAACCCCAACCGACTAAACGACTCGATATAATTCCTTAACAACAACAAGATGATTATTTTTATTTATGATTGACTTTAGGGGCAGATAAGCTAAAATGCATAAATAAAGGTTTGGATTTGGGAATGAGCCCAAACAAAAAAGTGGCGGGGAGTGTGGGGACATTGACAGGGTGGTCGGGCGTCCTCATTCCATATGACACAACTCCTTTCCCTCTCTCTCTTTTCAAAGATTCCTTGAGTCACACATCATATCTTTGTTTTTTTCAAAGCTGTGTGTGGCCTTTCTCTAACCTGGTCCACCTCCTTTAAAATCTATAGTTTTTAATTAATTTCCCGTGAATAGATGCTGTGTTTTTGAATTAGATTGGGAGTATGGTTTTTGTTTGATTGCATGCAAGTGGAGTTCCAGTCCAGCGAAGTCACTGGACCACAAAGCTTCTGGTAATAGCACATTTACACCAAGGCAGCAATCATGATCATTGTTTGCAAAATGAGTGATTAGTATTACTAGATTAAATTAATTAAATTCATTTTATTTTGGTTAAGAATCTGCCAATATATAGAGGATTTAATGTAGAAAAGCTGCCACCTGATCCAATGGATCAGGTGGCAAGACACAAAAAAGGTGGAGAGTACAAGCCCCCACATCGGCTTGTACTCGTTAGGGCCCACCCCTTTTGTCTTGCACCTGATCCTTTGGATCAGGTGTCATCTGCTCTACATTAATCCCATATATAGAATTTAAAATGTATAACTTGTCGCCGCACTGACTATATGGGCATACTTGTAAGTGAAGAATAAAATATTAGGTGGCACATAAACATCAGCATCCTAGCATGGGTGGCTGACGCCTCCGCCTGTTTTCGTTGCGCGTATCTGCACACCGTAGACGATTAACCATTAAGAAGAGGTTGGGATGCCTCCCGTCTAATGGTACCTTTAGTTTTAGGTCAATCGATGACATCCTCGTTGGGCCAGCGCTCGCTTTAGTCTAAATAGTACTGAAGCTACCCGCTTGAGTAATAACCCTTAATGCACTTCCTTCTTTAGGCTATCACCTATAATCTAGCCCAGTATTTCTTACATTCGGTCGAATCCTATCCGTGCAGGCCAACCCTCATGTAATTCATACGTGAGTTTTCACCCCTCCTAGGCTTTTGTTTGGAGATATATGTGTGTGTGTGTGTGTGTGTTTCGGGGTGTTTTCTCACCATTGATTTGTTGACCGAAGGGTAGGAGGTCAACGCGGTCACGGGAGACACGTGCGGCCTCCGGGATCGGTAAATGTACTGCGCTGAAGGGTAGACTCGGCGCGATTGAATCTCCTCGATCTGAATAGACGAGAGAGCTCGTCAGGGGGGTCGGACCTTGGTTCTGACCAATTCCCCTCCGATGCCAAAGTCAGATCTGGTCTGAATGATACTCTGTGGGTCGAGTATGGCTCACGGAGAGGCCGATACGCGAGTCCTCGGGCCGAGCTTTGGAGGAGAATGTATAAGGTGGAAGAAGGTGTGAGAGTTTGTATGTGATACCTCCATAGTTGATCTCGGAGATCAGCCCCCCTGAGATGACCCCTCTCACCCCTTCATCTAGGCGAGTCATCCACATGGTGTAATGTGCCATGATTGCCGCCATTTGAAGGGGACGTGCTACATGGGGAATGATGACCCCAATAATTGCCACGTTTTTATGAAAGGATGAATGCCATGAAGGTGGAATGATGGCCATGAAGGTGGAGTGATGGCTTTGAGTGGTTGCCATAATTGGTGAGTGCTCCCTCGATTTGGGGAGCGATTTCCTCCACTACGGAAAGTGGACATCCTTTTGGGCCTTCATTTTGGGTGGAGAAGACCGACCCGCCCGTGAGATCCTTGGGCCAGAGCCCAAGGCCGTAGTAGGTGGGTTGACTAGTCGCGGTCGATTTGGCTCCTCTGTGTCCGGTCAAAATGGTTGTATCAATTGCCCCCATCTTCCGAGCTCTACCGTTGTTGAGGTTGAGGTCGGTAGATGTAGTATAAGGGGGAGAAGTGGCTCCTTTTGTAAAATTAGTCCATTTTGCAAAGTTGGCTAGTAACAATAATTTGTCTGTCCGAGATTCGTTCGGTTGCAAGGGGAGTGGTGTAACGCCCCCGCTTCCCAGAATATCCGACAAGTACGAATCCGTCCCAAGTATTCCTAGATCAACGGGTGGTATGAAGGGAAATACAAATAAAACCAGACTGCAGGTCCACTGCACACTGCTGGGGTATTACACGTAACGTTTCTAGAAAAAACACAAACACGGAGAAAGAAAACAGAAACACAGAAAGAAAAAAAACCCAACTCAGAACTAACTAAACCAACTCAGACACTTACATAAACACCAAAGTCCAACAAATACCAATCTAATACAACAACAACAACAACAACGCCTAGAACTCTCACTAAACCAAAACCCCAACCCAAAAGGACATAAGAGTACAAGTCTCTCTAGCTCAAGCTCACGACCACCCAAACACCAAGGACCACAACACGGCTCAAGCTCCACTCTGTACAAGCACAACCCCAACTCAGCTCCACCAGCTTACAACGCCAAACACCTGCTACCTGAAACTGCCACAGGTGGGACACGTCAACGCGTGATCCCGTAGGAAACTCAACTAGCATGTGGAATACTATTCTTAGGTTTTGTTACAGACACAAATATGATGCAAGAGACAAAGAGAGCCACAGTTATATCAGGCAGAGAGTGAAAGCAGACATTACACATTCATGGCAATTCAGCATTAAATTTAACTATGTTTCGGAAGTCTGAGTACAACGCTGATATGAGGACCAGGACGCTCGTCCCAGGGTGGGACGGTAGGAGCACCAACGACTCCATAGAGCACCAACGGCTCTAATAACAACTCAACCTGCTCACCAAGTGAAACGGGGCCCATCACTCCAGTAGTGCGAGTGAGGATGACAACTACATCTCATCAATGTTGTTTGTCAACAACGGTGGCACCAACGGTGAAACACCCAGTCCTGTCCTCATACCCTAGTCGTACCCAGCCTTCCACCAACCCCGCCTATGGTGCTCACCCACCACACGGTAGACCGAGACACACCTAGGATTAAATCTACATTTTACTGAATAGCTAGCTTACAACATCAAGTGACATAAAGCTAAAAGAAAACATTTAAAGTGACATGGTTCTAAAAGCAACACTTAGAATGACATAGAGCTAAAAGCAAGATTTAGAATGACATAGAGCTAAAATCAATGAGCATGAAACTTAAAGTGACATAGAGGTAGCATGCAACATTGAATTAACATAAAAGAGGCATTTAACATTGAAGTGTAACATTCTATTATGCAACATCACAACTTTACCAACTTAGCAACTTTTTCAACATTAACAACTTCATCAACTTTGCAACTTCATTAACTTAGCAACTTCACCAACATTAACAACTTTACTTTTGACGACCGTTTATATTCTATATATTTACGCACGTCTTCTTTGTGATTTTCCGTTGATTTCCATCGTTTCTTACCCATTCTTTCGTGTTTTTTGTATCTTTTCATTTTCTTCATGTTTTTGGGCGAATGCAGGAGATTGCCAGCGTTGGGGACGTTTAAAGAAGATATCATGAGCCCCCGGAGCAACGGGAGGAGTCACGCATGATCCAGAGGGTCAAACGATGAAGACTGCTATATTTCAGCCCTCAACCGATCGAGTGGACACAGCCACCCGATCGGTTGATGCACGCGTATCCTACCCGGACGGCAACTAAAGAAGAGCAGCAGCTCGCCCGATCGGTTCAGCGATCGGGTGGACCGACAGAACTCTCTGTCTAATTGCACTGAATTCCAACCGATCGGGTGAAATATCACCCGATCGGTTCACCTGTAGCCGCAATTCCTCGAACGACGACCCGGTCACGCCACCCGCTCGCCTCAGCGCCTGGTTGAAAATCTTCAAAGCTCTCACCCGTTCGGTTGACTCATCAACCGATCGGGTGGCGATTTTTCTGCGGGTTTGGACCTGAAGCATTAGGGTTTCGAAGGGGACTATAAATACACGGTGTTGGCCGACTAAAAGGAGATCTTCTTCAGTATTTTTAGGGCTTTTTGCCCCTTTCTATTGTGAGACTTAGATTAGTTTAGATTAGGTCTTTTGATCAATAAGTCTTGTAATTGATTGAAGATTCAAACTCAAGATAAGTATTTCTTTCTCTCATTTTCCATTGTTTTGTATCGTTTTCATCTTGCTCAATGGTGAATGTGTGTTTGTCATTTTTATTGCTTTCTTTTATGTTCTTCACCATTGAGTAGCTCTTGATGAACCCTAATACGGGTTAGGATATGATTGATGCTTGGGTTGTTTCATTTGGCTTGGTTGCATGGCATGTGTTCGATGAAATGTGTCAATGGGGATTTCTAGTAATCTGAGTCCAATTCGTATGGTAACACACTAGTTGTGTTGGGGATTGGGGTCCAGTGTCTTGTCCAGTCAAGATCCGCTTCGATGTATTGCTAGAAATCACATTCGACCTATTTGGCCATTAGGGTTACGCGGGGGTGTTTCATTGTCATTGGCGGGAGAAAGACCGCATCTAACCGTCGGGCCGAGGGGGAATAAACTTGACGGTTGACTCCCTAGCCATAGCTCACGCCCCTAGCGTAGACATCGAGTCCTAGCGCGTGGGAACGGCTTGGATGAAATGTTGGGAGTTATCATTGTGGCCTTAATGCTCCTGGTTGCGGAAGGTGTTAATAGACATGAGAATGCCCACCGTCCGAAACCGGGTAGACCTAGCGTACTGGGTATCAACCGGAATATCGGGCACATGGACGCTAGGTACCACCTTTAGGGGCAATGTCTCACCCTGGGTCAAGTCAAATGCCAAGTGTCATGAATGCTCTAGCCCGTGTTAGCGGGGATTCATTTCTTGTCTTTTTTATTTCTTTCTTTTATTTCTATACTTCCACCCATATTATCCCTGTAGCTAGCACACAACCTAGGCGAGGCTAGTAGCCACTCAAGCCATCCACCTCCCTGAGTTCAATAAACCCACACTCTACACTAACCGTGCACTTGCGGTAAAATGACACCGCGCCCAAACCGTAAACGGGGCGCCAGTCAGGTTTTTGGCGCCGTTGCCGGGGAGGCGTTCGGTTTGATATTAGCTTAGCTTGGGTTTGTTAGACTACGCATAAAAAAACAAATACAATAACCGAGAAATTTTTTCTCCACCATTATATTATCTTTTTGTTATTCTCTTGTACTATTGACGCTCCTCTCTAGTTCTCTTATTTTTGTTGTCCAGGTATCTTTGGTGTAACCATGTGGAGATCAAATTTCGATGCTCAAATAGGAGGATACGATCCTTATTCAGTTGTGGTTTGTGAGACTTGTGGGATGGTTGGGCACATGCATTATGATTGCCCATTTACGCTTGAGAACCTCCCCCTATACCAAAGCCAAACATTTTCCCACAACCTTAGCCCAAACACCTCCCATCCATTTCCTCAACCTTATATCCCTCCACCAATGCAAGAAGAATCAAGCCTCGTGTCTCTCCTTGAAAGTGTCATGTTTAACCAAGGCCAAATATTACAAAACTTGATGGTACCAATCATCGAGCCTACACTGAGGAGAGAGGATGGAGGAGAGGATACATCCACTTTCATGGTTGAGACCACCATGCCATCGGCCACCATAGACACATCTCATGCCGATGCCCCAATTTTCCCACACTACCACTTGGATGACGAAGCATTTTTTGACGATGATAGTGAGGATGGGGAGATTTCTCTAGGATCTGTGGGAGAGACTTCTCATCTTGATTTGGATACCCCACATGAGTCCTACGAGAGCACCGAGGAGACCACAGAGCTTATGCATACCGGCGAGGAGGATGTGCGTGAGGATGAGGACACCACGACAACATACGAGTGGTCCGCTCCACATCCACCTCCAATGTCATCTCTGTTGCTGCTTCTTCCTTGGTCTGTGGTCAACCACGAGGATGTCATTCAGGACATCGGGCAGATGGTGGAGCATGAGCATATCGTCGAGGAGGATGTGCATGAGGGCTTGAATACGATGGTCCACTCCATGGAGACCGAGTCACATCTACCTTTACCGTCGCTCTCCACTTCTTCTACGGCTGAGCATCTACTTGAGCATATTGCCCCTATTCAGGGAGATTTTCATACTCACTCTCACTCCACTTTTGAGTCTCGCTTTTCACTTCCTATTTCTTTAGACTCGTATATATTTGACATACCATATCTCTCGCGGGACATAGGATCTACTTCCCTTGAGGTATGCTGTGGTGTGTCACCACCTAGAGAGCCACTTCTCATGGAGAGCGAGGATTTGGTCGTCGCTAGTACAGAGGATAGAGACCCATTCTCAGGGAGTATTCGTCACCCTTTTATTATTTTTCCATCTCATGTTGACGATTATCTCTGGGATACATTTATTTTGGGAAATAATTTCTTGTCATGGACTAATGCACCTCGTCCTTTGCAGGTCACAGGTGGACACCTACGAGTGATGCTTGGAGGTGCATTGCTTGGGTCTATTGGCACTCGTGGCACAGCGCTTCTAGTGGAGCCACAGAAGGAGCAGTTAGAGCAGCTACCTACCCCACTCTAGATCTTGGATCCGCCTATGCTTGGGTGTATCCTAATTCAGTAGTGTAGAAATTTACAGCTTTCTAGTTTAGATTAGAATAATCTCGTCTCCTCTCATTGGCGAGGGGAGCGTATCTAGGGTTTGTTTTTGCATCATAATAACCCATCATGTCGTGCCCTTCTATCACTTCTACCGTACACACCCCACATCCTCTACCGAGGAGGACGCGGACACTTCCTCTTCTGTATTTTGATTTCTTTCTTTTCTTTTCCGATTTTCCCCTAGCATATTTCTGTATCACATTGATCATATCATTTCGCTAGCATTGTCATGTTCAGCTTGGGGGAAATCGATTTTCGTGCATGTTGTCGTGTGTATTTATCGTGTGTTTGTGTATGTGAGTCCTTGTTGTGTTTATTTTCTGTGTTTCTTTTTCTTTATTTTCCAATTTCGTTCGTGTGTTTTTCGTGGTTTTCATTTTTTGTGTCGGTGCGTCATCCCCCCATTTTCATTGCCCTCCTATTTTCACTATTATTGCATTGAGGACAATGCAAGTTTCAGCTTGGGGGAGTCGCACTTTGTGTGTCATTTGTGTCCTTTTCCTTTGTTTTTGAATCGTTTTCTTCGTGTTTTTCTTTTTCTTCTCTTCTTTTGTCCTCTCTCTCCTAGAGATGACCCCATATGATGAATTGCCACAAACCTACACACACACACCTAGCACGGATTCGATAATCACTTTCACTAACCCTAGGAAGCCGAGTCCTCTTGCATTTCACGCATCGTGGATCCACTTAGTTTTTTGTTAGTCGTGTATCGTGACTAGCTAGTGGTGTGCTTCTACTTTGAATATGCGGTATTTGCTTTATATGATGTTGATTTATATACTTGTCCAGGAATGACCCCTAGATTATCATGCTTCGATATTGAATATGCGGTATTTGCTTCTAATGTCTGCCTCTATATGCATGCTATATATATATCATATACTTCATTTCGCATGTGTCGGGATTCCATGGTTAAGACTAGGATAACCCATTTTAGCCTATGCTCTGATCAGCGAAATATCTCCCTTGCCCAAGTGTTTAGAATCTGACTTCTTTTTATTTTTACTTGGTGCAAATCCCCTCGTCGTGTACCGTTCTCCCACTTGGGAGAGTACACATGTTTATATCCCAATATCAAAAAATCCAAAAAATGAGAAAAGAAAAACCAAAAAGAAAAGAAAAGAGAAAAGAAAAAAATATATGTATATATGTATAGCAAAAAATCCAAAAGAAAAAAAAATACATATATCCAAAACCCAAAAAAATGTGTGTGAATATTTCCCTACCTATCGAGAATAAAGGGAATAAGAGAATTTGCACCGAGTGTTCTACTCCACATCGTCTCAACCCCCGTCGCTTTCGAAAACACTTGGAATAGGGAATTTCTAGCTATTATCTAAGCGATAGTGTGGTGATGTCAGAGTCCCTAGCTGTGGAGTCCTTGACACATGATGCGTTTCTATTCTCATACTCTTCTCATGCATGCTTGAGCTATATATTCACCGCTACTTCTAAATCGAATCGATAGTTGGGTCATTTCCTGGATTTGTGTATATGGAGCCTTATTGCACAATGTAGATAGCGACACCGTCTGCTAGCGCACGACCACACTCACTCGCGCTTCACTGCGTGGGCCCACGACACTTGTTTGGACTCACATTCCTTGGTTTGGTGTTGTGTTTTATCGTATGCTTGCTTAGTGTGGCGTGTTTGATTTTGTTGGCTCTGATAAGCGATCTTGGAGTTTTCTCTTTCTGTCTCTTTCTCTCTATTTTGCCCTCCGAGCTCCTACTCTCACTCGTCTTCCTCGAGGACGAGGAATGGTTCAGCTTGGGGGATTTTGACGAGCGTTTATATTCTATATATTCACGCACGTCTTCTTTGTGATTTTCCGTTGATTTCCATCGTTTCTTATCCATTCTTTCGTGTTTTCTGTATCTTTTCACTTTCTTCATGTTTTTGTGCGAATGCAGGAGATTGCCAACGTTGGGGATGTTTAAAGAAGATATCATGAGCCCCCGGAGCAACGGGAGGAGTCACGCATGATCCAGAGGGTCAAACGATGAAGACTGCTATATTTCAGCCCTCAACCGATCGGGTGGACACAGCCACCCGATCGGTTGATGCACGTGTATCCTACCCGGACGGTAACTAAAGAAGAGCAGCAGCTCGCCCGATCAGTTCAGCGATCGGGTGGACCGACAGAACTCTCTGTCTAATTGCACTGAATTCCAACCGATCGGGTGAAATATCACCCGATCGGTTCACCTGTAGCCGCAATTCCTCGAACGACGACCCGGTCACGCCACCCGCTCGCCTCAGCGCCCGGTTGAAAATATTCAAAGCTCTCACCCGATTGGTTGACTCATCAACCGATCGGGTGGTGATTTTTCTACGGGTTTGGACCCGAACCATTAGGGTTTCGAAGGGGACTATAAATACACGGTGTTGGCAGACTGAAAGGAAATCTTCTTCAGTCTTTTTAGGGCTTTTTACCCCTTTCTCTTGTGAGACTTAGATTATTTTAAATTTGGTCTTTTGATCAATAAGTCTTGTAATAGATTAAAGATTCAAACTCAAGATAAGTATTTCTTTCTCTTATTTTCCATTGTTTTGTATTGTTTTCATATTGCTCAATGGTGAATGTGTGTTTGTCATTTTTATTGCTTTCTTTTATGTTCTTCACCATTGAGTAGCTCTTGATGAACCCTAATACGAGTTATAGTAGGATTGATGCATGGGTTGTTTCATTTGGCTTGGTTGCATGGCATGTGTTCGATGAAATGTGTCGATGGGGATTTCTAGTAATCTGAGTCCAATTCGTATGGTAACACACTAGTTGTGTTGGGGATTGGGGCCCGGTGTCTTGTCCAGTCAAGATCTGCTTCGATGTATTGCTAGAAATCACATTCGACCTATTTGGCCATTAGGGTTACGCGGGGGTGTTTCATTGTCATTGGTGGGAGAAAGACCGCCTCTGACCGTCGGGTCGAGGGGTAATAAACTTGGCGGTTGACTCCCTAGCCATAGCTCACGCCCCTAGCGTAGACATCGAGTCCTAGCGCGTGGGAACGGCTTGGATGAAAAGTTGGGAGTTATCATTGTGGCCTTAATGCTCCCAGTTACGGAAGGTGTTAATGGACATGGGAATGCCCACCATTCGAAACCGGGTAGACCTAGCGTACTGGGCATCGACCGGAATATCGGGCCCATGGACGCTAAGTACCACCTTTAAGGGCAATGTCTCACCCTGGGTCAAGTCAAATGCCAAGTGTCATGAATGCTCTAGCCCGTGTTAGCGGGGATTCATTTCTTGTCTTTTTTATTTCTTTCTTTTATTTCTACACTTCCACCAATATTATCCCCGTAGCTAGCACACAACCTAGACGAGGCTAGTAGCCACTCGAGCCATCTACCTCCCTGAGTTCGATAAACATGCACCCTACACTAACCGTGCACTTGCGGTAAAACGACACCGCGCCCAAACCGTAAACGGGGTGCCGGTCAACCAACAACTTAAAGCAACTAGCAACCACAAATGGAAAATTCTCTAAGAATGCAACTATGACACTTAAATTCATAAGTGTTGTAAAAATAAACATAACTACAACAAGTGGAATGTAAACTACAACAAGGAATTAAATAACAATAAGTGCAACAATGAACTAAATAGTAACAATTGCAACAATGAATTAGACTTTAATGAAAGTGCTTATGACCTAGATTAGGTCTATATCAAAGATATGATTTTTAGTAAGAGGGATTTAGATCTACTAAAATATGCTAGCTTTACTTAAGGATCTAAAATTAAAGCACAATATTTATATGTTACACAAAAGTTTACTTCTAAAAATACTAACTTTAGCCAAGATACATTTGGATTTATTCAACAATGAATTCTTTAGCACAAGTACACCAAATCTCCCATAAAAATGACAACTTTAAAGAACTACTCATGCATCCTTATCAAAAATGCAAGCTTTAGAAAGATTTCATAGGGATTGAGCTTAAAGGTGCAAACTTTACTACCAGTACACTAATATATACATCAAAATCTCAACTTTACTAACATCATGATATCATGAACTAATTAAATGCAAACAATACCACAACAAACCTAAAATAAGATTCACTAAGCTAAGTAGAGAGTCCTACCATAATAGCTCATCTCCTCCTCCAAAAACTCCTCTAATCAAGGCCCCCTTCAACCTCTTCATTCTTTTTAATTCTTCTCCTTAAATCTCCTTCCTTTAATTCTTTCCTTTCTTTACTTTTTTTTGTTTCCTCATGAAACTCGCAACAAGAAGGGGGGACCAAATGGGAAAATGAAAAATGCAAAGAGTAAGAAAGGAAAGGAAATTGATACGACCAACCTAGAGCATCCCAAAAGCAAGCGGCCCAAGCCCACGCTGGAAGCGGGAGGCCCCCAAAAGGAGTTTGGGCCCACCGTCGAGACCCTCGTGAGGACCCGGTATCAGGTCAGCCATAATCGGACGTGCGCTCGGTCAGCCCACAACAGCGGGAGTTAACCGCTCCCCAAAACACTCCTCCTTAATTACCATTAAGGGACCCCATTAGCCCACCTTCATGGCGCATGAAGGCGCCTTAAGGAAGGTGGATCATGGGGGCGGAAAAGGAGGGCGTGGAGGCAAAACGATCATGGGAGAATCTCTATATATGGACTCGTGGGAGGACGAAGTAAAGGACCTGACCCCGGATACCAACAGAAGGATGTATTCTTCTCAAAGACCTTGATTTCCATTCTACATTCCCTCCACTAGCTCGGTCCAAGGATATGTGTATCGGCCACCCTGTGAGCCGTACCGGTCCTGCCGTGCACCTTTTAGATCCTTTCTGACTTAGGGATCGGAGGGGACTTGGCCAGAACCAAGGTCTGGCTGCCCTGACGAACTTCTTCGTCCGTCCAGGTTAAATAGACCATGCGGTGCCGAGGCTACCCCTCAGCACCTCTTCGACTGAGGCGGAGCACTCCTGCCAAGAGGCCAGCTCGCCTCTAACAAAGCCGCTCGTTCCTGACGAGCCTCTTCATCCGACCAAGCTAAACGAGCCCTACGGTGCCAAGGCTACCCCTCAGCACCTCATCAACCGAGGCCGAGTGCTCCCATCCACGAGCCCGCTCGACCGCGACCCGCTAACTCGAGCAACCTCCGTCGGGCGAATCATACACCAGAAGGAACCAAGGGGTCCCACCTGCCCCCTAGACCATGTTGACCCATCAACCAGTGGTCAACGATCCAGCGATGAGAAAACACCCATAAACATCTGGCGTTGTCTGTGAGAACGAACTAACACCCACGTAAAGCAACCACACCAGTGACGATGCGGCCACGCCCCTCCCGACGAAGGAGAGCCGTGGTCCTGATATCAGTACCAGGGTTGTTCTATGATCATCTGGGAAAAACCTTGACTACTCGATGCGCCTTTCGTGCTGGGGGGCCAAACGATCCCCGGTCTGGACCCGTAGGGGGCGATGACGGGGAATCCAGAAACCCTCCCCTGCTTCTCCATTTAGGCGGGGGGGACGCGGAGAGGGATAAGCCGCGGCCCAACGAGGCACTTGTTGTCTCCATCGTTATCGATACTGCCGTCGTCAGGCGGTTACTCGTTGATACCGGTAGCTCGTGCGACATCCTCTTCATGTCAACCCTTGAAAGGATGGGGCTACGGGGCGAAGACCTGGAGCCATGCTCTGGGCCCGTGATAGGTTTCATGGGTCACTCGATGCCCATCATAGGGGCGATCTGCCTCCCCATCACGCTCGGGAAGCCACCCAACTCAATTACCTTGGCGATAGAGTTCGTGGCGATGAGGATCAGGTTGGCATATAATGGGATCATCGATCACCCACTCTTCAACGCTACCGGAGTGGTGGTCTTGATCCTCCATCGGACGGTCAGGTTCCAGACCCCGGGAGGGATCGGGCAGGTCGAAGGTAATCCAGGGAAGCCGAAGATCTGCTACCAGCTTATCGACGCGGGACACACTGAGGAGCACGATAATCCAATGGACCTACTCGACCAGAGGTATGGTCTGAGGCCCACTCCTATGGAAGAACTAGAGCTAATTCCTGTTAAGAATGTTGACGAAAGATTCGTCTCCATCGGGTCCGGGCTGTACCCAAACATGAGAGGCGAATTGATTGAGTGCTTGGAGGCCAACCTGGAGGTCTTCGCTTGGTCGCCCGACGACATGCCTGGCGTGGACCCCCGAGTGATCACGCACCAGCTAAATGCCGACTCCAATTTTAAACCAGTCAGACAGAAGAAGAGAAACCTGGGTGGTGAAAAGAGGAAGGCTGCGTCCGAAGAATGGAACTCCTGCTTGATGCCGGCTTCATCCGGGAGGTCTGGTACCCGAAGTGGCTATCCAACGTCGTAATGGTGAAAAAGTCCAGTGGCAATGGCGAATGTGCGTAGACTTCAGCGATCTCAATAAAACTTGCCCCAAAGACAGCTACGCACTACCCTGCATTGTCCATCTCGTGGACAGTGCTTCTGGCTACGAGATGCTTGATTACTCCATATTTTACACCTTTTTCTGCATGTTTGCATGCCATTTTGATCGCTCGAATAGCGCTTTTCACGATTTTTCGGCAATATTGCGATGCTTTTCACGATTTCTTGTTTTTGTCGAATTTCAGGAGATTTCGAGCGATTTGGAGTGATTCTGATATGCACCCACTCCGGAGCATCACCTGTGACTCCTTCGAGTGGAATTTTGCTATTGGGGAGGAGTGGAAGAAGAAAGAACGTCGTAGGAGCGACGAGGGAGCAAAAATACGAAGATTGGGCATTTTCAGCATGTCACTCGGCCGAGTGAAACAGTCACTCGGCCGACCATCGAGAGCCCGCTCGGCCGGCCAGATCGGACACGCAACAGACCGAGTATCAGCGTGCACTCGGCCGACCACCGTCAGCCCACTCGGCCGAACCACGGAGACCCCACTCGCCCGAGTGGCATCAAGACGACGGCAAACGAAAAGTCCCAACTTACTGTAATCTGTCAGTCAACTCCCGAGATCTGACTCGGCCGAGTGAAGAAGTCCCCTCGGTCGAAGCAAAGAAAGTCACTCGGCTGAGTGACTCCCGAGGAGCCGACCCCCAAAAGTCTGAAGTTACTGGAATTTTTCAGGGTTTGTCACTCGGCCGAATGACATTTGTCACTCGGCCGAGTGAGCCGCGCTACCTGTAGCGTAAATTGCGATTCTGAGGCTGCGCAGGGGCATTTTCGTCACAGTTTTTTGGGCGATTTTGGGGGGGGTATTTAACCCCAGCTTTTAACCTAGTTTAGAGAGCTTTTTCAGAACTTTTTGCAGCCTTTTTTAGATTACTTTTTAGGAGATTAGATTTAGTTCTTTTGGGAGAGAGAAAAGTGTTATTTTGTTGGATGCTATTGAATCTTCATTGGTTTGTCTCTCTCTATATCAAAAACCTCATTTTTATTGATATATTGAATATTGCAATGAATTCTATTGATTTTATTTGTGAATTTCTATTGAATTGCATTATGAATTGTGAGTAGTTCTATCGTCTTAGGGCGTAGGGATGAACCCTACGAACCCTATTTCTAATTTGTGATGAATTGGTGAAATTATTGCTAGGATTGATTAGGGTTAGTTTGGGATTGATTTAATACGAATAGCTAGGGATTCATACCGATTGGGATTTGCAAGAGATTGGATCCCAACTCGATAGGAAGCCCTAGAAATTCGAATTGGGTTACAATTGGATTTCTCCAGAATCGGTTTGCAAGAGATTGGACCGAAACTAAGGTTTTCGATTGCAATTCTATACCAATACCCGTGTGCAAGAGATTGGACAGGTAGGAACTATCCCAACCTAGGTCATAGCTCGAGTTTGCACGAGAGTGGGCTCGAGATACGATTGAACGATGATGTTGTTCTTCACGCTAGCTTGCCTAGGTTAGGGTTTGCTAGAGATTGGACCCTACCCTAGGTTTGCTATAGACCGGCAATAGCGCGAGAGCGTGAGCTTGGTTCTACATTTAGTTGTAACTAGTTCACCTGAATTGCAAGCCTAGCAATTGTGAAACCTACGAATCACAATGACAAGATACGGTTTGTAGCGGGGATTCCCTACCCCTAGGCGTCTTTATTAATTTGATATTCCTTTTATACAATTAAACGACTGTGACCGCTTTATTGCGAACATTTCTCGACTGTTCTTATAGCCAGGTGAATTGAAGAATACACTGTCATTTGCCCTCCTCGTGTTCGATACCCGCTCGCTGCTACACCGTGCGCTTGCGGTAAGACTAGCGAGTCGTCCCGCCCCGGGTGTGTGTTCGGAGGGCCGATCAAGTTTTTGGCGCCGTTGCCGGGGAGCTGTTTTTGACGGAGTTCAATTTGGATCACCCGGTTATTTTTCAATTTCTTTATTTATTTCTTCATTCTTTTCTAACTCTGTTTACAGCCCTATTTTTTTATGCTCTCCCGAAATTTTCCACAAGATCTTAACAGGTAAAATGGGGGATGCAATTCCAATGACTGAGTCTGGCCAGGGAGATGATGAATCCTTTGCGGAGCTCCTTAAGGAACGTATTGATGAGGTCCACGCTACCGGAGCTTTTGCTATTAATATCGAGGACCCCGTCAAACAATTGTTTGCTAGCTTTGTGATGGATCAAATCTCCCCGAATGGGACTATTGGGGACGATATCAGAGTTTATGTGAGGGACAACAAGCTATATTTTGAAGGTGGTAGAACATGCGTCGAAGAGTACTACACTCCTGAGGAATCCTTCGAGCAAACCGATATTCAGGGAGTTACACTCTACGACCCCCACTCTTGCATTTATGAATCTGCTGACGTATTTCTCGATCTCAGGAATGAACCGAAGCAAGGTGGTGGCCCTATCGATGCTAGCACGGAATTGGATAGCGTCTATTCCGATGCACCGTCCTCACTAGGAAGTGAATCTGAATCTCCACACGATGGCGCACCGCCCGAACATGAGCTAAACTCGGATGTTGAAGGAGAAGCAAAACTCACACAAGATGATGAAGCAGAGGGTACGTCACCCTTTGATGTAGAGCTTAAACAATTACCGCCGAATCTAAGGTATGCTTTCTTGGGTAGTAAATTGACCTTTCCGGTGATTGTTAATGCCCACCTTGGCCATGATCAACTTGAAAAACTATTAGAAGTCCTTAGGGATCATAAGGATGTCCTTGGCTACACTATCTCTGATCTTAAAGGGAATAAGCCCGAGGCTTTGCACGCATAGAATCCATTTGGAAAACACTGACGCCACCTCCATAGAGCCTCAAAGGCGGTTGAACCCCAACATGAAGGAGGTGGTCAAAAAGGAAATCCTAAAATTGCTTGAGGCTGAAATTATCTATCCTATCTCTGACAGTAGATGGGTGATTCGGGTTCAATATTACATATTTAACCCCCCATTTAGCCCTATTTTGTGCTCAGGTGATGCTACATTGTTCTTTAATTCATACGTATTTTGTACACAATTATTTATTAGAGAAAACACTTAATTTGAGCACAAAACAGAAATTAACGGAGTATTTCTGCACTTCTTATATTTTTCCTAGCATCGTCTTGATCTCACAATTCCAACGACTATTTATTTGTATTTTTCTGAGATCTGTGCTAATTTCTGTGATTTATTGAATGCAGAATACCAATTAAATGAAGAAATACACTCAAAATACGCAAAATACGGTCGGCAGCCAATAAACGACTGACACGTGGCGCACATCCGGGCTTCCCCGCTTCATCCTATGGCACTCAGCGAAGAGACGAGGCAGCGTAAGCTCAACCGTCGGATCTAGATCCAACGGTACAAAAGCGATGCGTTCGAAATCAAAATACCCGTCGACGTGGCAGCATCCGGCCCGTCGCTTTACAATCCAATGGTCCGCGATCGTCTTGGACTCGATCTTGAAGAGCAGCAAAGGAGTGCGACGTGGCGCACATCCGTTCAGTCACCGCTTCATCGAACGGACGACATCTACAATCAGCAGCGAGGCGGAGAGCGCGAATACAAGGCCACGTGGCGCAATCGCGTCGACTCACACTCAATCCAACGGCGCTCGCTCACCCCGCTCGAACGAAGCAGCAGCGGAGATCTCTGGGCGACGTGGCGTCATCCGGTCCGTTGCGCGAAGATCCAACGGCGCGCATCGCAGCGAACGAGAGCGGAGCGGGCGAAAGTTAGGGGGCACGTGGCGATGATCTGAGCGCAGCCCGCTCCATCCAACGGCCTAAATCAATCCGACCCGTATTCGAATGCGGAGACTGAAGCGGGCGCGGAAGAGGGAAGACCCGATAAGGAGGACACGTGTCAGACGCAGGGGAGATCCCGCTTGGATCAACGGTCCACAAATACGCCGATCTGGATCTGCGGCTGGGATGAGTTCGGGCGCGAAGTGGATGTGGGTTTGGAACCCATTAAGCACAGTAAACCCGCAAGCCTATTATATAAGCGTATTCTAGGGTTTTTGGGCGTATTCAAGCAGATTGGGGCGTATTTTGAGCGTATTGGAGGCTCTAGGAGCCGTATTCTCCCCCTGAAAAATTCTGTAAAATTCCAGAGGCCTATTTTATTATTTCCAAAGAGTTTGAAGTTTTTTCAAGGAGATTTGGTGATATTTTCTTCAACTTCTATCCCGTATTTTGGTGTTTTCTATTGTATTTTGCTATGAACTTGAAGTATTTGGCTATGAAACTTGTTTATTATTGCATTATGAGTAGCTAAATCTCTGTTGTGCATGGTATGGAGTAGTTAGGTGCTATGATTTGTGTTAGTTTGGTTGTATTCCATGTGCTAAGTCGTTAAACATCGTTAAAATTGTAATCTTTGTTCGTAAATCGACTTTTTCAGATTCCAAAAGAATTGATTTAGTTGATGATCGCCCCAAAAGGGTGAGTTTTGATCTCCCCAAAAGGGAGTTTCATACCGTAGTTTTGATCTCTCCAAAAGAGAGTTTCATATCGTATTATAACTTTAGCGACGATCTTATTGAATATTTTGCTTGAACCCCCAAAAGGGCATCTTCCGATGAATTGCTCCCAAAAGGAGAATTCATTGAGTTATATTGGATATTTTCCGGTGAATTGCTCCCAAAAGGAGAATTCATTGCGTTATACCTATCAACCAAATTAATACGAATCATCGATCCTAACGAACCCATACCATGTGCATACTTTTTATAGATATTTGTTCTCACGTATTTTCCTTGTTCGTATCATTCACGTATCCCCATTCACACCACCATCACCACCATTAAAAGTGTTTAGTTTCTCTTCGTTGGCTTTCTATTTGATTTGAATTGTGGTTGCAACAGATTTCTTCACATGGATTCGACATCTGGACTCCCAGATTTTACTACTTGTAAGGACCCTTGCACTTGAGAGAGAGCACCTTTCGGAGCCCACCAAGTTTTTGGCGCCGTTGCCGGGGAGGAATGGTTTGTGACTACGGTTTATTTCATTTAGAAGACCTTCGGTGAGATCTTTCCACTTTACTGTACATAAACTTTTTTTTATTTTATTTTAATTTTTTTGAAATGGAATATATGAGCTTCTATTGGACAAACAATCTGTATGATGCAAGGTATGCTAATGCACACAAACATAGAATGGAGAAGCTCAAAATTGTTAATTTTAATCAAACTGACTGTGAAACTTTCTTTCAGGCCTGGAGGAGGTTCACAGACATTATATCGAGCTATCCGCAGCATGGGTACACAAATGAAGAGCTTATGGCGTCCTTCCTAGATGGACTACGACCACAGCTGCAGGAATTATTGGGAGGCATGACGCCGACAGAGGTGTGGGAATATATGGAGTTTCTGCAAGAAAACGAAGAAACCATGGAAGAGACTTCAGAGAGCGATTCAACGGAGCCTTCGTGCCTTGATCAAGAAGAGCAAAGCGTAGACGTACCTTTGCAATCCTTGAAAGAGGAAGCTTACCTGATTATTCAGACACAGGAGGCCACATCCCATCAATTCCAGGAGAATTTCCTTGCTCAGAGTCGGCAGATTCAGAAATCTTTTGAAAATCTTACTCTGATTTCCACTTGCTTAGAAGAAAGTAAGGCTTTTGAAACTCAATTTCAAGATTATAATACGAGTTTATCTTCTATTGTAGGTATATCGAGCGAGCCATGTCACGTTGATGACACGAAAAATAATATCTACATGGCAGAAAATGTGTGCAAAAGAGAGGACGAGCTAGCAATTTTGGATGAACGAGAGGAGGAGACAGCTAGGGACAAGGGTTTTGAGATTATCGTCATGGAGTCAGAACCATGCCCTCCTCCAGTTTTGTCCCAAAATCATTTATCCCTCTCCCCAACGATCGAGCATCATACAGAGAGTAGTGCAAATCTTTCAGGGAGTAGTCGTCAACTTGCTTTAATTCATTTCACTTATTTTGATGACTACGTTTGGAATAATTTTATTGAAAGGAATCTTAAATTAATTTGGACTGACATAACTCATCTCTCGCAGGACATTGGCAAACAGCTTATAGAGATGCTTGGAGTTGTGTTGCTGGGGTCCAAATTAGTTTTTGGAGGAAGAATAATCGCCGAGGAGCGCAAGGAGCAAATTGAACAACTTCCTCCACCATCAAAGATTCAGGATCCGCCATTTGATCACGGTGTGTTCTTTCCAGTAGTGTAGATTTTATATGCTTTCTAGGTTGCTTGCTTGAATAAACTCGTACCTCTTCTGACATTGAGGACAATGTCGATCTTTAGTTGGGGGGTGTGTATGAGACCTTAGGATTTTTTTTGAGAAGAATAAATCACCAAATCTCATCATTTTAAAACTCCTTCATATGCCTCAAATACGGATGATTACGAATTAATTGAGTTCTAAAGTTTGCTAATGGCTTGATTAAATTAATTTTCCTTCATGGAATTACTCGTTAATATGCTATTCATGAAAATTTTCAATTTCCATGATTAATATCTCGAAAAAGTTTGAATTTATTTCATGCATGCTAATGTGATGAAAAAGCTTAAGTATACACGATGTATAAGAATAGTCTTCTAGTTGAAGGGGAATTTGGCCTTGGTTACTAATGTTTGTATTCAAAGAATGGGTGTTGAGTTGCTTACAAAGAAAAAGAGAAAAAGATGAAGAAAAGAAAAGAAAAGAAAAATGAATGAAAAATGAATGATGAAGTATGTCACTAAATAAATAACTTGGTTGGCTCGAGTAGTACAGTCCGAGGGGTCCTTCGTGGCCTAATGCCCTATGATCGTCTGATTTGGGAGCCATTGACCGGAAACTCACTCATTTGATGGAGCGATCCAAGTTATACTTTTTTCTGCGAATGTTGCTTGATGCGCGTTACGCAGAACAAATAAAAGAAAAGAAATGGTGAATATTCTAAGCAACTTCAATACCCATGTCTTGAATGATTATTTTGATAGGCCAATTCCTTGGAAACAAGAAAATTAGAACAAAACGACGTGTTATACTTTCGCTTGCGTAAAACGATGCTTGCATGTTATTAAGTCATACTAAATTAGAGAAAATATCATGTGATTGATTCTGTTCATGGATGTGAATATTGATGGTCAAGATCATGTTGGAATGCGTATTATTGAGCCATGCCATGAGCAATTCGTAAGAACTTATTGTTTTATTAATCATCCGTATTAATCGCTCTTTTTGCTAGAGACTAGCAAATCGCTAGTTGGTTGGTGTGATTCGGGTTCAATATTACATATTTAACCCCCCATTTAGCCTTATTTTGTGCTCAGGTGATGCTACATTGTTCTCTAATTCATACGTATTTTGTACACAATTATTTATTAGAGAAAACACTTAATTTGAGCACAAAACAGAAATTAACGGAGTATTTCTGCACTTCTTATATTTTTCCTAGCATCGTCTCAATCTCACGATTCCAACGACTATTTATTTGTATTTTTCTGAGATCTGTGCTAATTTCTGTGATTTATTGAATACAGAATACCAATTAAATGAAGAAATACACTCAAAATACGCAAAATACGGTCGGCAGCCAATAAACGACTGACACGTGGCGCACATCCGGGCTTCCCCGCTTCATCCTACGGCGCTCAGCGAAGAGACGAGGCAGCGTAAGCTCAACCGTCGGATCTAGATCCAACGGTACAAAAGCGATGCGTTCGAAATCAAAATACCCGTCGACGTGGCAGCATCCGGCCCGTCGCTTTACAATCCAACGGTCCGCGATCGTCTCGGACTCGATCTCGAAGAGCAGCAAAGGAGTGCGACGTGGCGCGCATCCGTTCAGTCACCGCTTCATCGAACGGATGACATCTACAATCAGCAGCGAGGCGGAGAGCACGAATACAAGGCCACGTGGCGCAATCACGTCGACTCCCGCTCAATCCAATGGCGCCCGCTCACCCCGCTCGAACGAAGCAGCAGTGGAGATCTCTGCGCGACGTGGCGTCATCCGGTCCGTTGCGCGAAGATCCAACGGCGCGCATCGCAGCGAACGAAAGCGGAGCGGGCGAAAGTTAGGGGGCACGTGGCGATGATCTGAGCGCAGCCCGCTCCATCCAACGGCCTAAATCAATCCGACCCGTATTCGAATGCGGAGACTGAAGCGGGCACGGAAGAGGGAAGACCCGATAAGGAGGACACGTGTCAGACGCAGGGGAGATCCTGCTTGGATCAACGATCCACAAATACGCCGATCTGGATCTGCGGCTGGGATGAGTTCGGGCGCGACGTGGATGCGGGTTTGGAACCCATTAAGCACAGTAAACCCGCAAGCCTATTATATAAGCGTATTGTAGGGTTTTGGGCGTATTCAAGCAGATTGGGGCGTATTTTGAGCGTATTGGAGGCTCTAGGAGCCGTATTCTCCCCCTGAAAAATTCTGTAAAATTCCAGAGGCCTATTTTATTATTTCTAGAGAGTTTGAAGTCTTTTCAAGGAGATTTGGTGATATTTTCTTCAACTTCTATCCTGTATTTTGGTGTTTTCTATTGTATTTTTCTATGAACTTGAAGTATTTGGCTATGAAACTTGTTTATTATTGCATTATGAGTAGCTAAATCTCTGTTGTGCATGGTATGGAGTAGTTAGGTGCTATGATTTGTGTTAGTTTGGTTGTATTCCATGTGCTAAGTCGTTAAACGTCGTTAAAATTGTAATCTTTGTTCGTAAATCGACTTTTTCAGATTCCAAAAGAATTGATTTAGTTGATGATCGCCCCAAAAGGGTGAGTTTTGATCTCCCCAAAAGGGAGTTTCATACCGTAGTTTTGATCTCTCCAAAAGAGAGTTTCATATCGTATTATAACTTTAGCGACGATCTTATTGGATATTTTGCTTGAACCCCCAAAAGGGCATCTTCCGATGAATTGCTCCCAAAAGGAGAATTCATTGAGTTATATTGGATATTTTCCGGTGAATTGCTCCTAAAAGGAGAATTCATTGCGTTATACATATCAACCAAATTAATACGAATCATCGATCCTAACGAACCCATACCATGTGCATACTTTTTATAGATATTTGTTCTCACGTATTTTCCTTGTTCGTATCATTCACGTATCCCCATTCACACCACCATCACCACCATTAAAAGTGTTTAGTTTCTCTTCGTTGGCTTTCTATTTGATTTGAATTGTGGTTGCAACAGATTTCTTCCCGTGGATTTGACATCTGGACTCCCAGATTTTACTACTTGTACGGACTCTTGCACTTGAGAAAGAGCACCTTTCGGAGCCCACCAATGGGTTAGCCCCGTTCACGTCGTCCCCAAGAAAGGGGGGATGACTGTTATAAAAAATGAAAAAGGAGAGCCCATTTCTACACGCACTGTCACGGGATGGCGGATGTGCATTGATTATCGAAAACTAAATAAAGCCACCCGAAAAGACCATTACCCACTACCCTTCATAGATCAAATGCTTGAACGGCTTGCTAAACATAAATACTTTTGCTACTTGGATGGGTATTCGGGGTTTTTCCAAATCCCTTTGCATGAAGACGACCAAGAAAAGACTACTTTTACTTGTCCTTATGGCACTTACACCTACCATAGAATGCCCTTTGGTCTTTGTAATGCACCCGCCACCTTTCAGAGGTGCATGACCTCCATCTTTTCCGACTATATTGAAAATATTATGGAAGTTTTCATGGATGATTTCTCAGTTTATGGAAGTGAGTTTGATTCTTGTTTGGCTAATCTCACCAAAGTTCTTAAAAGATGTCAACAAAATAATCTTACTCTTAATTGGGAGAAATGTCATTTCATGGTCACCGAAGGGATAGTGCTTGGGCACATTGTCTCCTCAAGAGGGATTGAGGTTGATAGGGCGAAGATTGAGGTAATCGCGAAACTCCCTCCTCCTATTAATGTTAAGGGCATTAGGGGCTTTCTTGGTCATGCGGGGTTTTACCGCCGCTTTATCAAGGATTTCGCCTTGATTTCCCGACCCCTTACCTCCTTGCTTGCTAAAGATGCCCCGTTTGTTTTTTCAGGTGAATGCTTGCAAGCGTTCAATACATTGAAGGAAGCACTAATTTCTGCGCCCATCATACAACCACCGGATTGGAGCCTTCTCTTTGAGCTCATGTGTGATGCAAGTGACCAAGCCATTGGAGCGGTATTGGGACAAAGGAAAGATATAAAGCTTCATGCAATATTCTATGCAAGCAAAACGTTGGATGACGCACAGAAAAATTATACAACTACGGAGAAAGAGCTTCTAGCGGTCGTTTATTCCATTGAAAAGTTCTGCTCCTACCTCCTTGGATCCAAGGTAATTGTCCACACCGACCATGCGGCATTGAAGTATCTTCTAAACAAAAAAGAGACCAAACCTAGGTTAATTAGGTGGATACTTCTATTGCAAGAGTTTGATTTGGAAATCAGAGATAAGAAAGGTACGGACAACGTTGTGGCGGACCATTTGTCTAGGCTTATTTGTGACAAGGAGGACGAGAGCTTGCCCATCGATGACTCCTTTGTTGATGAGAGGATATACGCCATAAGGCCCGGGGAAGTTCCTTGGTATGCGGACTTTGTCAATTACTTGGCTTGTAGGATTAAACCATGCGAGATGTACACACAGCAAAAGAGGAGATTTATGCATGAAGTCCGTAGCTATTTCTGGGAAGATCCGTATCTCTTTAAGATATGCAAGGATGGGGTTATCCGGAGATGTATTTCTATGGAGGAGGCCACCTCCATCATCTTGCATTGCCACGGTATGCCATGCGGGGGACATCACGCCGCTTCTAAGACTACCGCTAAGATATTGCAGAGTGGATTCTTTTGGCCAACCATGTTCAGAGACACGCACGACTTCGTCAAGGGGTGCGATAGATGCCAACGGACCAGGAATATTTCCAAACGAAATGAGATGCCAATGAGGCCCATTCTAGAGATTGAGCTCTTTGATTGTTGGGGAGTGGACTTCATGGGACCATTTCCATCAAGCAAGGGTAACAAGTATATCTTATTGGCCGTGGACTACGTCTCCAAATGGGTAGAAGCCATCGCCACCCCTACCAATGATGCGAGGGTTGTCTCCAAGTTTTTCAAGCAGAATATTTTCCCACGCTTTGGGGTGCCCCGTACTTTGATAAGCGACGGGGGAAGCCATTTTATAGAAAACAAATTTGAAGCCATGTTGAAAAAGTACGGGGTAAACCATAGAATTGGCATGGCCTACCACCCTCAGACGAGCGGACAAGTGGAAGTTTCAAATAGAGAAATCAAGCAAATTCTTGAAAAGACCGTAGATCGATCTAGAAAAGATTGGTCCATGAAGTTAAACGATGCCCTGTGGGCATATCGCACGGCCTTTCGCACTCCCATTGGCACCACGCCATTCCGACTTGTTTATGGGAAAGCTTGTCACTTGCTGGTAGAGTTGGAGCACCGCGCGTATTGGGCCATCAAGACCCTCAATTATGACTATAAGAGTGTGGCGGTGAGACGGCTCCTAGATATCAATGAGCTTGACGAAATTAGAAGAGATGCCTACGAGAGCTCAAGAATTTACAAAGAAAGGACCAAGATTCTCCACGACGCACGCATAACTGTCACGGACTTCAAAGTCGGAGACAAAGTCTTGCTATATAATTCCCGACTCTGACTATTCCTCGGGAAGTTGAGGTCACGATGGTCCGGACCTTTCACCATCAAGCACATACAACCGGGAGGAGCTTTTGAATTGGAAGGGAAAGACGAAGCCACGTTCAAGGTGAATGGGCAACGACTAAAGCATTATTCTGAAGGAGTCCCTATGGGCGAAGTAAATAGAATATATCTACTCAAGGGACGGCCGGATGACCTTTCATACCTCCTTGACGAGGTTATAGAAGAGGCTATACCCTACTCCATCGGTGCGCTCCATGATGACGGCTTCGAAGAAGGCCAAGATTTGAGCAAAGAAGAGAAGAAGGAGGATTCTCCTAATAGCTCCATGGCGAATGACGATGGCGACGCTGATGTCGTGAGAATACGGGAGCTTTGTAAGATCTCGATATTGAAGAATCCGAAGAAAGCTCCACCGATTCAAAGATCAGTGTCACCGGCGAAGTCGAAGACCAGAACAAGCTCAAGCTTGGGGGAGCCATCCCCCAACCTTGCTCATGATAAAGGGGCACTGAGGAAGGCCGCGCACCACCACGATCCAAATCCGAGCGGTCTTCCCGGCAAGTTCGACGGGTGCATCTCATATGCACCCAACATCAAGCGTTAATTGAAAATCCAAAGGGGTCGAGCTCAAGACCTTAAACGAGCGCTTGTCGGGAGGCAACCCGATGGTTTTTGCATTATTTCTATTTGATTTTCATTTTTGGTTTAGACTTTATTAGTGTTTTGAGTCTTTTTGCCCATAAAAATCGTGACAATAGGTCTTAATTTCTATGACAGGAGAGGAGAAAAGGAGATCTCTCATATGGAGGAAGATAGAGGCAAGGAAGAGCGCTCCAGGAATGCGCTCAGGCCTCGGAAGGAGGAAGAAACCAACTGGAGGAAGAAAAACAGAGAGTAGAGCGAAAACAGAGCCCCGAAGCAGAAAACAACATGCCACTCGGCCGAGTATCATATGCGACTCGGCCGAGCAAAGGACCCCATTCGGCCGAGTGGGGCACCAACAAGGGAAGTCTGCTGAACCCAACTCTCTGTCCTTTTTGTGCATTTCGTATTAACTGTCACTCGGCCGAGTACGTTTAGTCACTCGGCCGAGGGAAACGGATACCCTCCTAGCCTGAATATTGCTGAGTAGCTTGTGTCACTCGGCCGAAGGAGTTTTCTCCCTTTGACCGAGTGAACAGAAGCCACTCGGTCGAGTCGTAAGTGGCGGGGAGAAATCTAAATTTTTTTTAACGATACGCCACTCGGCCGAGTGAAATTGTCACTCGACCGAGTCGTAACGTTACTTATATATGCGACAGCGGGCACGTCGCGATTTTCAAAGCGTTTATTCCCAATTCTTTCGCCCGAGCTTCGCCGTTTCACATTCCCTCGCCCGCTGCCGCCGCCCCCTCGCCCGAATCGCCTCGCCGTCGGCCCCGATCGCCGCACCACCGTCGGCGACGACTCAGCCGAGCATCGCCGACTTCCGGCGACACCCCCCACCGTCGGCCGACCGCCGGCGATCCCCTATTTAGCGCAAAACTCCTTTTTCTCCCCATTTTTGACGATCCGTACGGCCATTGAGCACCTAACCCAAATTAACTTCTTTACCTATCTATTATACCCCATCTCCCTCATGCATTTCGAATATTATTCACTGATATCGTTGTTTGACTTGCAGGCTATCTTGGGGGAGCTTAGGGGAGCTTAGGGGAGCTTCAGGACGCATTTTTAGCTTCGCGAAGGCGGCGC
Source organism: Scilla litardierei (assembly GCA_030789695.1). NCBI lineage: Eukaryota > Viridiplantae > Streptophyta > Magnoliopsida > Asparagales > Asparagaceae > Scilla > Scilla litardierei. Next base: position 47,332,735 of record CM061132.1, on the reverse strand, counting down.
TCTTCGCACGCACTTGCTGACTTGCTCTCGCAGCGTGTTCAGGTACACTCGTTCCTTTTATTGAGCACGCCGCATTATATTTTTGTTGGATGAGCACTCGTGGCACACATGCCACCCTGTACTAGGCCACGCACGCGGGGGGGCTCTTCCAAGCAGAAGAGGACCGATGATGTCGGTCCTTCTCACGCTAGGGAGGACTCCCCTCCACCTAGCCCACCACCACCCACACAGCCGCTTCCCGCCGATCCCATCCATGCACAGCCCATCTCCGCCGATCCTGTCCCACCACCGGCTCCCGTTGTCAGGCCGCTGGGGATCACGTTCAGAGACGACGCATAGCGCGTCCGATTTGAGGATACTCCCAGCAATCTATAGTGCCCTCTAGGTTCGCACACTTAGCAGACCTTGACCCGCCTAGGGGTGCTAGAGGGGATGCTCACGTTGTACGACAACTGGGTTGGCGCGACTTCTTGTCTGTGTCGACGTACACCTACGTCCGTCCGACACTTGAGGTACTTAGCTCGATAGCCCAGACCCCTGGAGGATGCACATTCCACCTTATGGATCGAGAGTGCGAGGTCACTCTCGCCATGCTTCGTGCGTTCTTCCAGTGGCCCGATGTCCCCGTCCCCGACCGAGCCTACGCACCCACTCACATCCCACCACCGTCGTTTGACACTTCCACGTTCTGGACACGTATCACGGGCTCCCACCATGGCTTTGACCCTAGTAGGGCCAAGGCCTCAGCCATCCTGCACCCCTGCCTCCGCATAGCACAGCGTCTCATGGCGACCACTTTTTTGGCGAGGTACGAGCCTGGGACGATGTCTACGCCTGAGCTCTATATGCTATATGCGATGAATCGCCCCAGAGTTCTCGATAGGGATAGCGATGACCTGGTCCCCGCCGTTGAGATTGATATTGCTAGCTGGTTTTTAGACCGCATCATCATTTTGGTGGGCGCTCGCTCACCTATTTGCTGCGGCGGTCTGATTACTCTGCTAGCCCTGATGACCGGCATGGACCTACCTGCTGACCTGCGACGAGCCCCGGGCCCCACTGCACTCTCGTTAGACTTCATGGCCCGGATGAAGATGCTTCGTCCCCACGGCCAGCGGCACTGGGTGTGGTTGCACGGTCCTTTTAGTGCCGATTACATGATCCTCCCGAGCCTAGCTCGGACACATATAGGACCGGCCCACGAGGATTGGACCCCAGCGATGGATCTCCTCATCCCAGCTGCCTACGTACTTGAGGCCGAGGGCGCTGAGCAGGCACCCCTTGCACCCCCTGCACCTCCTGCTGACCCCGTGATCCCTCAGCCCGAGCCTGCACTTTCTACACCTCCCGGCACTTCTATCCCCACTTCTGCCAGTGTCGGGAGTACCCTTGCTGAGCCATCCACCACGTCCACCACCACCCCCACCACTGCTGTACCTATCTCGGTTGAGCCTATTTCCTCACTTCTTCCCGAGCGTCCACCCACTATCCTAGAGAGCGACGAGCCTTCCTCGCTGCTGTCGTGGGGACCCTGTCCGGTTTGATGTCCGCTGGGGTGTCACCTTTTGGTCCTTACACTTCCTCCCCAGTGGTCGACCCTTCTGTCTCCACCGCAGCTGTCCTATCTGAGAGTGTCGTGACATCTGTCCTCACACCTGTGTCACCGACCTCTCTTGCTGCCTCGTCGTCGATTTCATCTTCCACCACCGCTGCTGTTGCCTCCTCGTCCCAGCCTACGTCCCAGCCTCGCACTGAGGCTGGGCATCCACTAGTGAGCACAACACCTTTTCCACACCTACCGGCTGGCCCGATTACTTACACTGCCCGTATCAGACAGCCCCGTCCTTCACAGCCTAGACCTATTCGTCCCTCCGCTCCACCATCCCCTGACACTCTACTTCAGAGCCTTCGTGCTCTTGAGGGGGCGGTGAGTGGACTCAGAGGTGATTTTAGGGCTCTCTCTGCCACGGTCAGTTCCATGGAGTCCCGCGTCGCCATGCTTCCCGATATTCAGGCTTGCCTGAATCAGATAGTGGCGCGACTCCCTCCACTTCACCCACCCACCCAGCCGACACCTCGACCACCACCCCCACCACCACCTCCACCACAGGACGGATATGGTGCAGCACCACCAGCTTAGGCACACCCCTGATGCCATTTGATCTTTTTTGTCGTTATGCTGCCCATTTTCTGCTGGTCCTGGAGATTTTGGCCCCCCTCCTCCCCTCACTATTTTTGGTCCCTATCTTGCTCACATCATTTTTATATCTTTTTTGGGAGAGAGGGAGAGTATTTTTGGTGACACATATCTGCATCACTCTGATCTTTGCATGCATCATTCCCATCATCATATTTTCTTTTCATTTTTCCTTTTTTATCATGCCCTCCCCACCCATTTCACGTCTCTCGGTGTGCCATACTTTGCACATTGAGGACACTGTGCACTTTAGCTTGGGGGAGTGAGTTCTCACACTTTTTGCTTTTATCACCTTTATTTTTAGTTTTTTTATGTTTTTCCGCTGTTGCACCCATTTTTCATCACTTTTGTCATTTTTTTACCATGCATCACGTTTTTCTTATTTTCTTTGTGTGCTGCATTGTAAATAGTCTTGTTTTTATTTATCTCTATTTCTTTCATCTTTTGCTAGAGATGATTTTTCTGTAATGACGATGACGTGGTGTTAGCTTTCCTCTATATGCATGCTAATTTTTTCATGTCATAGCTTTTGTTTCTGATATCATATGCTATGTTCTGCCTTGCATTTAGAAACAGTAACCCACTTCTTTTTCCGTATGAAAATGGATGAAATTCTATTATTAGCTGATGTCTGATGATTCGTATGTATGCTATCGTAGAAAACACACCAAGATTCACGCATTGATTGCTTATATCTGGAGTACTGCTTTCTTTTCTCATATCACTTCTTATTGCATGATTTGTACGCTTCACTTCAGGTTGATTGAATGTTTGCTAGCATTGATATATCTGGACTAGTTTGCTTTTTGAGATTAAACTGAGTAGATTAAATTACCCTGCTGAAGTTGTCATGCACGTCCTATAGAGTGAACTAAGAGATACATTTATTTCTTTCTCCACATATCTTGAACGTTATTTCTCTATCTTAAAATTCATTGGTGAGTCTCCCCTTAGCGATTCTATTATTGGCATTCCCCCCGTCATTATATCCCATGCTCCAAATTCCCCAAAACCAAAAGAAAAAAATACTTGTATATCCTTCTCTTTTGATTTGGGATCATTTGTGTATATATGTTATTGTTTTTTTTTAAAAAAAAGAAAAAAAAGAGAGAAAAAGAAAAAATATTTGAGATAAGGAAAAGAAAAGAGAAAAGAAATTCGGAAACGATCCCATCTCATACCCTTTCTCTTCTTTCTTCCATCTTTCGCTTTTATTTTTATTTCTTTTACTTTTGGAGCTTCAAAAGAAACGGGGAATGTAAATATAGTTTTGTTTATGCCGCCACGCTTATAGATAAGCTTGGGGGAGAGGATCCTATGATGTGTGAGAGAGTGACTACTTGACGGTGCATGACAACCTAGGCTAAGTAATATTTTATACTCGGTGAGATCGCTAAATTTTCACGAAATCCAGAAATCTACGCTTAGCATTCATTTCATGAAAACCACTCTTTTCTATTCTTACTACTCTATTGTGTGATATCTTTATACTCCTCATAGAAAGCATTCAATTGAAAAGTGTGTGATCTACGGTTTTGTATACCGCTTTAGATGCTTCAGACGATGTTAATTCTAGAATTATTCCATTTTTCATGCTACATTGATATTCTTGGGTTTTCTATTTCAAATACACCATTATACTATGATATCGAAATAAAAGTCTTTGACATGTGCTCTACATTCGATGCGTGCTATATGAGTAAGCAAAACCCACGTCCTGATAAAAATGATCTAGCAGCTTCCTTCTTCGTTTTCTATTTTGTTTTTCTTTTTATTTTCATTTTCCACTTTTCCATCGTTTCTATTTTCTTTATCCACCGGGTTCGCTTTTTACTCATCTTCCTCGAGGACGAGTAAGAGGTAAGCTTGGGGGATTTTGATCATTCCATATTTTACACCTTTTTTCTGCATGTTTGCATGCCATTTTGATCGCTCAAATCGCGCTTTTCACGATTTTTTGGCAATATTGCGATGCTTTTCACGATTTCTTGTTTTTGTCGCATTTCAGGAGATTTCAAGCGATTTGGAGTGATTCTGAGATGCACCCACTCCGGAGCGTCACCCGTGACTCCTTCGAGGGGAATTTTGCTATTGGAGAGGAGTGGAAGAAGAAAGAACGTCGTAGGAGCGACGAGGGAGCAAAAATACGAACCACGGAGACCCCACTCGCACGAGTGGCATCAAGACGACGACAAACGAAATGTCCCAACTTACTGTAATCTGTCAGTCAACTCCCGAGATCCGACTCGGCCTAGTGAAGAAGTCCCCTCGGCCGAAGCAAAGAAAGTCACTCGGCCGAGTGACTCCCGAGGAGCCGACCCCCAAAAGTCTGAAGTTATTGGAATTTGTCAGGGTTTGTCACTCAGCCGAATGACATTTGTCACTCGGCCGAGTGAGCCGCACTGCCTGTAGCGTAAATTACGATTCTGAGGCTGCGCAGGGGCATTTTCGTCACAGTTTTTGGGCGATTTTGGGGGGTATTTAACCCCAGTTTTTAACCTAGTTTAGAGAGCTTTTTCAGAACTTTTTGCAGCCTTTTTTAGATTACTTTTTAGGAGATTAGATTTAGTTCTTTTGGGAGAGAGAAAAGTGTTATTTTGTTGGATGCTATTGAATCTTCATTGGTTTGTCCCTCTCTCTCTCTATCAAAAACCTCATTTTTATTGATATATTGAATATTGCAATGAATTCTATTGATTTTATTTGTGAATTTCCATTGAACTGCATTATGAATTGTGAGTAGTTATATCGTCTTAGGGCATAGGGATGAACCCTACGAATCCTATTTCTAATTTGTGATGAATTGGTGAAATTATTGCTAGGATTGATTAGGGTTAGTTTGGGATTGATTTAATACGAATAGCTAGGGATTCATACCGATTGGGATTTGCAAGAGATTGGATCCCAACTCGATAGGAAGCCCTAAAAATTCAAATTGGGTTACAATTGGATTTCTCCGGAATTGGTTTGCAAGAGATTGGACCGAAACTAGGGTTTTCGATTGCAATTCTATACCAATACCAGTTTGCAAGAGATTGGACGGGTAGGAACTATCCCAACCTAGGTCGTAGCTCGAGTTTGCACGAGAGTGGGCTCGAGATACGATTGAACGATGATGTTGTTCTTCATGCTAGCTTGCCTAGGTTAGGGTTTGCAAGAGATTGGACCCTACCCTAGGTTTGCTATAGACCGGTAATAGTGACCGCCGCCCCGGCGCGGTGCTAACGGGGGCGCAGAAATCTAAATATTTGTAACCGCACGCGCACGGTGTTGTAGTGTGGCTTGGGGGTCGAACACAGGGAGGCTAGGATGTGCTTGTGTCAAAGAGGACCAAAATCACCCCGTGGGCGAGCTAGCCCGGATCGAATGATGGGTTGTCACGGTAAAGGAATGCAATGTATAAACAATATGAAAATAAAACCCGGGACTTTGGTTTCCACCCCAACGAGCGACTCTCGCCGATACGGCCTACGGGTAGGATGGCGATCGGAATTAGAGTCTAATGGTGAGATGTTGCCTCTAAAAGTGGTACCGGCATCCCATGGGCCCGATATTCCGGTCGGTGCCCAGGATGATACGCCGGACTTCCCAGGTTCGATCAGTGGGCACTCACATGTCCATTAACACTGATCGACTCCGGGAGCACTAAGCTCGCAACGATAACTCCTAACGTCTCATCCTGCCGCTCCCGCGCGCTAGGATTCGGCGTCTACGCTAAAGGCGTGAGCTATGGCTAGGGAGTCAACCGCCAAGTTTATTCCCCCTTGGCCCAACGATCAAAGGCGGTCTTTTTCCCGCCGATGACAATAAAACACCCCGCGTAACCGTTAGATTCCTAATCCCTATCGATTTCCCAACCCTATGGATGCATCGGGAAGAGCCCCCGAAGGGGTTTCTGCCAAAATCCCGGATTTGGGAACTACTCACAAATATTCATTAAAAAGCGATCTAAATGAAAATGGACCGTTAAAATCATAATCAGACAATAGGAATGCAAAGGTAGTAAAGCAATTAAGATAATACTAAAGTTTTACAAAGATCCGAAAACTGACAAAAACTGGGAAATTACAGCCGTCACAAAATGAAGAAAACAGTAAAAAAATAACCAACTCCCGAATCTGGGAAACCTAGGGTTCTATTTATAGAAAACAACATCACCCGACCGGTTGACAAGTCAATCGGTCGGGTGAGCCGCTTCACAAAATCACAGCGCAAAGCGGGGTTTCACCGGGTCAGTATGAACCGGTCGGTTGGATATTGGATGCGGTCGGTTGGATCTTGGTGCCGACTGGTTGGATCTTGGTGCAGACCGGGTGAGGAGACCGGTTGGAACTTCGAGCCTTAGATGTGGAAATTCAGCTACAGGTGAACCGATCGGGTGAAGGTCACCCGATCGGTTGGCAATCAGCTCCGAATTCCAGAGACTTTGAGCTTCTAACCCGGTCGCTGAATCGACCGGGTGACTTCTCGTGAGCTCCAAGCTGCGCCCGGGTGGTGCACGCGTGCATCACCCGATCGGTTGGAGATGACCAACCGACCGGGTGAGGGGCTGAAAGATGCAATCTTCGTCGTTTCACCCCCTGGATCATGCGTGACTCCTCCCGTTGCTCCGGGGACACATGATATCATCGTTTTACGCCCCAAATGCCAACAAACTCCTGCAAAACACGGAAAATACGGAAAAGTGAAAGAAAACAAGAAAACACAAGAAAACACGAGTAAACGAATAAAAGACGGCGGTAAAATACGGAAAAAAACACGGAAGAAAACGTGTGTAAATGTATGAAATATAAACACACGTCAAAATCCCCCAAGCTGAACTCTTCCTCGTCCTCGAGGAAGACGAGTGAGAGTAGGAGCTCGGAGGGGAAAAATAGAGAGAAAGAGAGAAAAAGAAAACTCTATATCCTAGATCGCCTGTCAGGGCCAACAAAATCAAAAACGACACACCAAGCAAACAAACGCCAAATCACATCACTAAACCAAGGAGTACGAGTCCAGACAAGTGCCGTGGACCCACGCGGTGAAGCGCGAGTGAGTGTGGTCGTGCGCTAGCAGTCGGTGTCACTACCTACGATGTGCAATAAAGCTCGATATACACAAATCCAGGAAACGACCCAAATACCGATTCGAATTGAATAAAGCGGTGAATTTATAGTTCAAGCATGCAAGAGAAGAGTATAAGAATAGAAGCGTATCATGCATCGGGGACTCCACAACTAGGGTTAAGGAAATCACACCACTATAGCCTAGATACTAGCTAAAAAGTTCCTAAGCCAAGTGTTTTCGAAACCGATGGGGGTTGAGATGATGTGGAGAAGAACACTCGGTGCAAATTCTCGCCTTCCCTTTATTCTCAGCAAGTAGGAAAATATTCACACTGGAATTTTTTTTGGGTTTTTGGCTATACAATTTTTTTTTCTTTCTATTCTTTCTTCTTTCATTTCTTTCTTTTCTCCTTTTTTTGGATTTTTGGATATTGGGATATATACGTGTACTCTCCCAAGTGGGAAAACGGTACACGACGAGGGGATTTGCACCAAGTAAAACAAAAAAGAAGTCGGAATCTAAACACTTGGGCAAAGGAAACTATTCTCGCTAAATAGAGCATGGGCTAAATGGGTTATCCTAGTCCTTAATTATGGAATCCCGACACATGCGAAATGAAGCGTACGATATATATATCATGCAGAAGAAGCAGACAGTAGAAATAAGTACCGCATATTCATATCGAAACATGATAATCTAGGGGCCATTCCTGGACAGGTATATAAAGTGAATCACAAAGTAGAAGCACACCACACTGCTAGGCACGACACACGACTCACAAAAAGCTAAGTGGACACACAATGCGTGAAATGCAAGAGAACTCGAAATCCTAGGGTTAGTGAATGTGATTATCGATGCTATGCTAGGTGTGTGTGATTTTGTGGCAATTCATCATAGGGTTCATCTCTAGGAGAAAGAGATGAAAAAGAAGAAAAGAAAAATAAAAACATGATGAAAACGACACAAAAACGAAAAAGAAAGACTCAAATGACGCACAAAGTGCGACTCCCCCAAGCTGAAGCATGCATTGCCCTCAATGCAATAAGAGTGAGTACGGGAGGGCAATGAAAATGGGGGGAAATACGCACCGACATAAAAAGAAATGAAAAATGAGAAAAACACATATACGAAACTGAAAATAAAGAAAAATCACGATCAAGCCACACGACAATAAAATAGAAAAAGAAAGAAAGAAAATGAACAAACTACACGACACGACAAAAAGCAAAACAAGCACACACACACACACACACACACACACACACACACACACACACAAATAAAATAAAACACGACAATACAGCAAAACAGACTTCCCCCAAGCTAGACATGACAATGCTAGCAATGAAATATGAACGTGAAGTGCAGAAATATGCGAGGGGGATGTCAAAAACAAACAAAGTGAAATCAAAAATCAGGAGAAGGCGAATCCTCGCCCTCCTCGGAAGAGGGTGTGGATGGGTGGGTGGGGGAAACAGGGGGTGTGCGGAGAAGCGGAGAAAGAGGTGGAGGAATAGGTGCAGCGGTGGTGTGAACGATGGGAGGAGTGTCGGTGGAGGTGGGTGGTGGTGGAAGGACGGCGATCAAGGCGGTGGTGAAAGGAATAGAAATTGGGGGGAGAAGATGTGATGGTGACGGTAGTGGGTGGGGGTGGGAGAGATTTGGAGCGCACCGGCAATTTCCTGCGGCGCACATATTATGTGATGGTGGAGGAGGTAGAAGGTGGTGTGGGCACGACGGAGGTGGTCGTGAGAGGAGAAGTGGATACAGGGATGGGAATGGATGTGAGTGGGGGAGGTGGGGGTGGTTGGGATGGTGGAGGGGAAGAATGTGATGGGGAGGTGATGTGTGGGAGGGTGGAGGAGAAGATCGTCGAGGTGGTGAAGGTGGTGGTGTGGGTGGTGGTGGTCTGTGGAGGTGAGTGAGGAGGCGAAGAATGGCGGCCACGTTCCTCTCCAGTGCGAGGAAGCGTGGGTGAGTGAGAAAGGAGGACGGTGATGGGTCTTAGGGGGCTGAGGACATGGCGAGATCACGGAGGGCTGCGACCTCCCTCTCTAGAGCAAGACGGGCAGAGACCTGGCGGCGACCAAAGGATGTGGACTGATGTGAGGCAGAAGTGGTACCGGCAGGTAATATGGAAGTAGTGCCGACGACAGTGGTCATGCCGGCACTGGACACAAGGCCAGAAATAGCCGCAAAAAGGTGCTCAGAAGTGATGGGGCCAGGAGCAGAAACAGGGTGACTCGGGCCAGCCCCAATATCTCCTCGGGATGCAGGAATATCCTGCATGCCTAAGTGGACGGCAGGGGAAGGTGGTCTACGCGCCCCCGCGGGAAGGAAAGGAAGGCGCAACCCATCAAAGAATTCAGGGTCGGGCGGAAAAGTCCAATCTGCCCTAAGAGCAATAGTCATGCGACCTGGGTTGGGGAGAATGGTGTAGGAGCGAGGGGGATGGCCGTAATTGAATTCGAAGCAACCGTCGGGGCGGGGCTTAATCATATGAATGTGCCGCAGGACGTCAAGATCTAGACGTGAGGGTCCTACGGCGATGGGAAGATTTTGGGGGATGGGAATGTTAAACGGGGGGTAAGAAGCAATAATAGTGATAATGCCCCCACAGCAGATCTTGCCTTCCCGGCCCTGCTAATCTCGAGAAGCTTGTAAACAAACCAATCACCAGCATGAACTGGGACAGTCGGGGCCCTAAAACTAATCCCATCATCGTCAGGCACAAAAGAGAAAGTCATGGCACAAAGAATGAAAAGATCGGGGATAGTCACGGTGCCTGACTCATCCCGCGGAAAAAATGTGGAGGATATGATCCTATGGGCCAGACGAAATATGGGATGGATGATGGAGGAGGCATTGGCCTTCCCTCGGGGATAGTGACCTAGTAGGGTGAGGCAGAACCAAAAGTTATCGACGTCAAATTCCGGGGGGTATCCGTAGTGCCGGATAGCGTCATTCCCTAGGACAGGGAAACCAAATATACGATTGATGGTATCCAGGTTGGTGCGTATGGTTTGGTTACGCACCCAGAAAGTGACAGTCGACCCCGACTCACAAACGAGGGAGGAAAGGAATTCTAGGGTGAGTGACGGGTAGGATACCGCAGAGGCATTCAGGAAGCCTAACCAGCCAAGGTTAGCAAAAAGAGTCTCGACCTCGGTGAAGACACCGAGGTCGACGAGTGATTGGGTGTGGGCAAACTTGGTTGATAAATGCCCCCGAGTGTCAAGTCTGTGGTAGAAGTCTTTCTGCTCTTGGTTCCTAAATATGTATCCATGCGGGCCCAACATGGGGTCCACAGGGGGAATGATAGGTGCGGGAGGGGCAAGTGTCAGTTCGCGTGTGCGGGAAGGAGGACGTGTTTGTTTACGTCTCTTACGAGACGGTTCTTCCTCCCGCATGATACTCTTCCCTTTATCTCTCTCCCGGGCCATGTGTTTGCGTGAGTGGTGCAAATGGGTGCAAAGTACTATCAAAGTGCACACACACAAAAACCAAGCAAATCAAATATCTAGGGTAAAAATTGAAATTCGAGAAGTGGAGCGAAGTTACCCCGCAGAAATTAGAGTTCCTCGCTTGTAGATGACCCAATGCCGTGCAATGGGAGAAGTGTGGAGCCGCGGCACTCTTCTTCAGCAAAAAATTCGAAAGTGGGGGTTGGTATTGGGAATTAGGGCTAAAGAAATGAGAAATAGGAGAGGGAAAGAGAGAAATAGACGGTGAGATGCAAGGGGGAGTTGGAGAGAGAGGTTAATGGAGGATTTGAGGTTGTGGGAGAGGGATTTTTGGTAGTCGGGTGGTTGGAGGAGACGAAACGACGGCGAGATGAGGAGATCGGGCGAGGGTTTGTGAACGGGTGGTCGGGGGTTATTTATAGGTTTTAAGTCGAACCGGTCGGGTGAGTTTTCACCCGATCAGTTGACCTTAGGTCGAAAATTCGATGCTGAAGAAACGCTACAGGCGACCCGATCGGTTGAGAACTCAACCGATCGGTTCGCCGCTCCACACATTTTCCCAAGAACTCAGAGTTTTTCACCCGGTCCCTCAATCGGTCTCGCATATTGTCACCCGGTCGGTTGATGAATTCTGAGATTTTTCCGAGAGTTTCCCCAGGTCACCCGGTCTGTTCACCCGGTCTGTTCTTTCCTCACCCGGTCGGTTCATTAGGTGCCAGACACGGCTGTTAGCTTATACATCCCAACCGATCGGGTGAGTTATCACCCGATCGGTTGGGGCCTTGTTTTCTGCAAAAACCCAAAAATCGCCTAAGTTTCACGACAGAAGTTGTTGCGGCTGGATTTATTTATTAAAATAGATAAAAATAAAGTAGAAAAAGTCCTAAAAACGGAAGTAAAAGTTCAGAGCATGGGTTGCCTCCCATGAAGCGCTTTTGTTTAACGTCGTTAGCTCGACGCCCGTCGATGATGTTCATCGTGGGCGATACGGGTGATGCCCAAAATCCGGCATCTCTTCAGCTCCAGAGGTTGTGGCTATTGGTGCAGTCAGCGGATGTAAAAATATTTGCTCGACTACCCTCCCTTTATTGACAGGATCCGGGGACTTCTCCCTCAAATTGGCGTCCACAGCCATCTTTTTCAGGATCCGGACCTCATCGCCAGTGAGGTCCATGGGTTCTTTCCCTTTTCTCCTCGTAGGAGGAGACTTAGGAAATCCGGGAGGGATCATACGTCGCGTGACCGCCTCATTAGCAACTTCAATCTTTGGGGAGCCAACTTGCTCTCCAAGGTCCCCCAAGCTATCGGGAGGATTCCTCGATAGCACTTCCCAGGCACTTGTTTCAACAGCTCTATCTTCTTCATTCTCCAGCATACTGATACTCGGATCGTTCGGGGGATTTGGATGCTTCATCGACAAGCCTAAGTCAAATTTGACTCTTTCTTGGCCCACATTGAGGGAAAGCTTCCCATTCTTCACGTCTATCAACACTCCGGCGGTTGCCATAAAGGGTCGTCCAAGAATAATTGGGGTATGCTTGTCCTCCGGCATGTCCATCACCACAAAATCAACCGGTACATGTACTCCTTTCACATCGACGGGGAGGTCGTCCACCACTCCCACCGGATACTTGACCGAACGGTCAGCAAGTTGTAATGTCATGCCGGTGGGCTCTAAGTCTCCCATCCCTATTCTCTTGTACAACGGTAGGGTCATTAAGCTGACGCTCGCACCAAAATCGACGAGCGCCCTTTGGATTTGCACTTCCCCAATAGAGCAAGGGATGGAGAAACTTCCGGGGTCCTTGAGCTTGGGCGGATTTGCATGCTGAATGAGTGCGCTGCACTCCGCCGTTAACACGACCTTTTCTTTTCTAGATCCCCGTGTCACCAAGTCTTTCAAGAATTTAGCATAGGAGGTGATCATTTCAATAGCTTCTAGGAAGGGGATTTGAAGGCTCAAATCTTTGACCATGGCAAAAAATTTGACATACTTCTCGTCGATTTTTGCTTGGGCCAAACGTTGCGGAAAGGGCACAACGGGCTTGAATACCCTCAAATTCCCTTCTTCTTTCTTCTTCTCTTCTTCGGGGGGTCCCTCCGGAGTCACAATTTTTGGCGACGGGGTACCGTCGTCATTAGCTTTTTCAATTGGCCGCTCAACGGCCAGTGGTGCTTCCGGTTGGCTGGGTGGCACTCTAGTAGGAATTTGTGTCCCGCTCCTCAAGACGATGGCGGACACGTTTTCATGTTCATGTGTGAGTGCCAAGGTCCGATTTACCCCCCTAAGGTTCACCTCAGGCTGTGGCGGCAAGAGATTCTACGACCTCTGAAGGTTCGCCACTTGCAACCCCAGCTGGGTTACCTGATCAGTGAGGACTCTTTGTCCCATCTCCAGCTTCAGATTTATTTTCTCCTGATTGGCGATGTATTGAGTCAGGAGGGACTCAACTGGAGAAATGGCCATCTGCTGGCCGTATTGCTGCTGGGTGGGCTGCTGATTCCTAGGAGCATACTGTTGATACTGCGGTGGAGGTTGTTGCTGCTGAAATTGCTGCTGCTGAAACTGCTGCTGGGGCCTAGCCGGCTGATATATCTGCTGTTGTTGCTGAGCCGGTTGTTGGTAAGGTGCCCGGTAACTAAGGTTCGGATGATTCCGGTTGTTGGGAGAGTAGGCCGGGTTTGAGTTGGTCCATGGTGGAAATGGTGCATTCCCCGTAGGATTGTAAAATAATGCGCTCGCCTGATCCAACGGTGGCGAGATGTCACCACCGTCGAACTCTCCAAAAACTTCGGATTCTACCGCAGCAATCTGTTGTGAACTGGCGCCACCGGCGCCACCGGCGCCTACCATCAATGCGGAGATCTGGGTTGACAGCAAGTCAAACTTGCTTGACAATTTGTCGACGTCTTCCACTCTATGGATGCCGCCAGACCTTGGTGTGCTCTCTCGTCACACCACCGTTCATTGTTGGATGCCATATTTTCCAAAATTTGTCCGGCATCTTCTTCGCTTCTTGACATGAAGGACCCCCCAGCCGCGGTGTCCATGGAAGATTTTAAATCGTCCCTCAACCCATTATAAAACAGATTTATGATCTGCCACTTGGGAAGCTCATGGTGGGGACATCTTCTCTGCATCTCCTTGTATCTTGTCCAAGCCTCATGCAAGGACTCGTGGCTGGCCTGGGAGAAGGAGGAGATCTCGCTCCTCAGCTTCATGGTCTTTCCCAGGGGAAAGAACTTCATCAGGAAAGCATTTGAGAGCTTCTCCCAGGTGTTGAATGTATTCGGGTCCTTCCCCCTAAGCCACAGCTTGGCTTTATCTCGCAAGGAGAAGGGGAACAGCTTCAGTCGGATCGCCTCAGTTGTGACACCGTTAATCCGGAAGGTGTCACATTTCTCCAAGAAGGAGTCTAGATGCTCGATCGGGCTCTCCATGGGTCCACCTGAAAACTGATCCTGCTGGATCCACGTCACCAAAAATGGCTTTAGCTCGAAGCTTTGGGCCGTAATAGCTGGAGGACGGATGTCGGAGGTGGACTCGATGGAAGGCATCGAGTACTCCAACAGGGACTTGTGAGGCGGGGTGTTCTCACCCATGGCTTCAGGATCCTCTCTTCTTCGCTTCTCGACAGCCAAACGCCTTAGGGTGGCGTTAATCTCTGGATCAACGAGGATCAAGTCGTCGAGACTTCTTGAACTCCTGCGCATGAAAAACAACAAACACCCGTGAAGCGACAAGTGGGAAAGAAACAGATAAGATAAGAAATAAAAATAAAAAATAAAAATAAAAACAAGAAAATAAAAAGGAAAAAGAAGAATGCGAAAATTATCGCGATGTAGGGATAAGAGCTAGACACTATGGTTCATGAGATCCTAAAATAACAAGCACGTTGCCTCCCCGGCAACGGCGCCATAAACTGACCGTCGCCCCGGCGCGGTGCTAACGGGGGCGCGGAAATCTAAATATTTGTAACCGCAAGCGCACGGTGTTGTAGTGTGGCTTGGGGGTCGAACACAGGGAGGCTAGGATGTGCTTGTGTCAAAGAGGACCAAAATCACCCCGTGGGCGAGCTAGCCCGGAGCGAATGATGGGTTGTCACAGTAAAGGAATGCAAGGTATAAACAATATGAAAATAAAACCCGGGACTTTGGTTTCCACCCCAACGAGCGACTCTCACCGATACGGCCTACGGGTAGGATGGCGATCGGAATTAGAGTCTAATGGTGAGACGTTGCCTCTAAAAGTGGTACCGGCATCCCATGGGCCCGATATTCCGGTCGGTGCCCAGGATGATACGCCGGACTTCCCGGGTTTAATCAGTGGGCACTCCCGTGTCCATTAACACTGATCGACTCCGGGAGCACTAAGCTCGCAACGATAACTCCCAACGTCTCATCCTGCCGCTCCCGCGCGCTAGGATTCGGCGTCTACGCTAAAGGCGTGAGCTATGGCTAGGGAGTCAACCGCCAAGTTTATTCCCCCTTAGCCCAACGGTCAAAGGCGGTCTTTTTCCCGTCGATGACAATAAAACACCCCGCGTAACCGTTAGATTCCTAATCACTATCGATTTCCCAACCCTATGGATGCATCGGGAAGAGCCCCCGAAGGGGTTTCCGCCAAAATCCCGGATTTGGGAACTACTCACAAATATTCATTAAAAAGCGATCTAAATGAAAATGGACCGTTAAAATCATAATCAGACAATAGGAATGCAAAGGTAGTAAAGCAATTAAGATAATACTAAAGTTTTACAACGATCCGAAAACTTACAAAAACTGGGAAATTACAGCCGTCACAAAATGAAGAAAACAGTAAAAAATAACCAACTCCCGAATCTGGGAAACCTAGGGGTCTATTTATAGAAAACGACATCACCCGACCGGTTGACAAGTCAACCGGTCGGGTGAGCCGCTTCACAAAATCACAGCGCAAAGCGGGGTTTCACCCGGTCAGTATGAACCGGTCGGTTGGATATTGGATGCGGTCGGTTGGATCTTGGTGCCGACCGGTTCGATCTTGGTGCAGACCGGGTAAGGAGACCGGTTGAAACTTCGAGTCTTGGCTGTTGAAATTCAGCTACAGGTGAACCGATCGGGTGAAGGTCACCCGATCGGTTGGCAATCAGCTCTGAATTCCAGAGACATTGAGCTTCTGACCCGGTCGCTGAACCGACCGGGTGACTTCTCGTGAGCTCCAAGTTGCACCCGGGTGGTGCACGCGTGCATCACCCAATCGGCTGGAGATGACCAACCGACCGGGTTAGTGGCTGAAAGATGCAATCTTCGTCGTTTGACCCCCTGGATCACGCGTGACTCCTCTCGTTGCTCCGGGGACACATGATATCATCGTTTTACGCCCCAAATGCCAGCAAACTCCTGCAAAACACGGAAAATACGAAAAAGTGAAAGAAAACAAGAAAACACAAGAAAACATGAGAAAACGAATAAAAGACGGTGGGAAAATACGGAAAAACACGGAAGAAAACGTGCGTAAATGTATGAAATATAAACGCACGTCAAATAGCGCGAGAGCGTGAGCTTGGTTCTATATTTAGTTGCAACTAGTTCACCTGAATTGCAAGCCTAGCAATTGTGAAACCTACGAATCACAATGACAAGATACGGTTTGTAGCGGGGATTCCCTACCCCTAGGCGTCTTTATTAATTTGATATTCCTTTTATACAATTGAACGACTGTGACCGCTTTATTGCGAGCATTTCTCGACTGTTCTTATAGCCAGGTGAATTGAAGAAGACACCGTCATTTTCCCTCCTCGTGTTCGATACCCGCTCACCGCTACACCGTGCGCTTGCGGTAAGACTAGCGAGTCGTCCCGCCCCGGGTGTGTGTTCGGGGCGGCCGATCAATGCTCAGCTTCATGGACGCCTACTTCGGGTACAACTATGTCCAGATGGACCCTCGGGACAAGGAGAAGACGTCCTTCACCACCGACCGAGGGACCTTCTGCTATAAGAAGATGCCCTTCAGCCTGAAGAACGCGGGGGAGACCTACCAAAGGATGGTCAATAAGGTGTTCGATTCTCAGATAGGGAGGAACCTGGAAGTCTATGTTGATGATATGTTGGTCAAGTCAAGAGGCCCAACCGACCACATCGCAGACCTCCAGTAGACTTTCGAGCGGCTGCAGAAACACAACATCAGACTCAATCCTACAAAGTGCACGTTCGGGGTGAGATCCGACAATTTTTTGGGCTTCATGATCACTAATCGCGGCATCGAAGCTAACCCCGACAAGATCGAGGCTTTGTTTAACATGCGAAAACCAACGACGATCAAGGAACTGCAGTGGCTAAATGAACTTCATATTCATTTGTCAATGCAGATATGATTTTAAATTTTTTTTGAAAGATTATTATTGTACCAGAATCATAGTTTGAGTACAAATGCATGAATAAATCATGAAAATAGCAATTAAACATGTAGTCCATATATATTACAAGCAACAACATATGCAAAAAATATGAAACTACTAGATATAACATGCATAAGATGTACTTTCAACATAACAAGCAATTTATATAAAAATTACGTTTAATAATTACTTGGGCCATAGGGAAACGTAATTACTCGTTAGGTTAGGTAACTAACGACAGAGCGGTCTCAGGGTATTTGTAATTATTAAATCGTGAAGGATTAAAATTAAATCCAATTTTTATATAATTTGTATTTTTGTTGAATTTAACATAATATTAAACAAATAATTAATATTATGAACCAAATCAACCAAAAAGTTGGCAAAATTAATCATTTGATGTTTACTAATTTTTACTGAATTTTCCAGGATTTTTCTGGATTTTTCTGTTAAATATTAGGAATTAATAATGAAGAACTGATTAAAAATCAGTTTTTAATTAATTTTAAAGCCTATTGGGCTTAACTGTGTGGGCTTCAGGCCCAAACAGCCAAAATACGAAAATATATTTAGTTTTGGGCTACAGGCCCATGGGCTTTTAAAAAATTGTTTTTTCCTCAAGAATACCCATTTGGGGTAAAAAAAAACACCCTTAAACATACCCGCTTCGGGTGTCGCCGGAGAAGGGCCCCCTGACAGGGGGTGCGGCAACAAGGCCCCCCCGACTGGGGAGGGAGGGTGACAGAGAAAAAAATATAGCAACTGTTGCAGCCAAATTGATTGCAGTAAATGTTACAACCCTACGTCAAAAATGATAGTCAATGCAGCAAATTAATTCTTTTCATTTCCAAAATACTTGTGAATCAAATCTTTTTTAGCACTAATTACTTTGTCATAACAGCATACTATCATTTTTTTAAATTGTTAATAAAATTAATATAGCAAATGCTTCATAAGGTATTCCAAAAAAAAGAATGAAGCTTATTTATGTGCAACAAATGTTGCATTTCCATTATAGCAAAAACAATCGGGATGTGCACCATGATCCAATTAATAACATACTATAACTCATAAAACTCCTCTCAGTCATTTGAGAAAAATCAAATCCTATACACTTGGAATTTAGAAAGGTCGGCACAATCGTTTCACAGAAGAAGTGCCTACCTTATCCGTTCCTATCACAACAGTATTCAGTGAAACGGAAAGAGCACAAATAATCTTTCAATTAATTTCACCCCATTTAAAATAAACTCACTTGTGTTGCTGTGTTTAATTCTATTATTTTTGATATGTTGATTTTAATAAAACAATCAACATACAAATGTAATAGAAGATTGTCCATAATAATATATATCTACGGGAATAAAATTTTACCTCTCGATCAAAGATCTAGGGAAGATTCGATAAAAAAAATAAAGATCCATAAAATGAATCCCCGATTCCGATGCCCCGTGGAAATCGCCGCAACAGATGGCTGCAACCAAAGATTCCAAGGGATCGAGCTTCAACGAGCAGAAATCGCCACAATGGATCGCAGCAACCAAGATTCCTAAGCGCGGTGAGGGTGATTTGAGGGGATAAAAAGAGAAGCTCAAGAACGAGAGCTCATGTGCTGTGCTGATAACGTGTTGGATAAACTCAAAGAATTAGTAACTATGGCTAATAGCCATGGTTCTCTATATATTCATGTCAATGGTATATCAAGGGTCCCCACTACTAAGTAGTAGGGAGTAATGGCGGGATAGAGAGGTGGGGAGGCCAAAGGCCTCCCTCACTCATAACAAAAATTTATTCAGAAATAACAAACTCTCATTAATTACATATGTAAAAGTCATATCATATCGGTTCCACTGTAAATAAGCAAAGTAAATGTTCCTTTATTCATTGGTAAAAGCCATATAGTACAAACATAACAGTTGAGTGATTTCTTCCGAAAAAACCAAAGATATTTTCCATGTTTTTTCTCATTATTTGTTAGCAACCAGGCCTAAACTCAAGAGGGGAGAGAAAATGACATTCTATTTCCTTTTGAAAATATGAATCTTTAATAATGTAGCTATTACCCTTATAATAATGAGTTTGGATCCGACTACATGAAGAGTCCACTTTCTCTCCAAAATTTTACTTACATCTAGGTGTTTCCTTTATATCATGGAAAAGATATATGTACCCCAATATGTATCCTCTTCTATTGTATATGAAGTAATTACAAGCTTACAATGTGGCATGCAGTTATGTCATTTTTTGATATGACCGTCTTCTTCTTTTTGTATGATATTTTCATTGTCTTATATCTTTAATTTTTATTCTCAATATTGTTACCCTAAAAAATACGTTTTCAAGTTTTTACAAAGCCCCTCCAAATGTCGATAATGTGATCAATCATGACGCTTCCTTACATAAACATCATAAACTCTGTATTGATCTCTTCAAGAAGTTTAATATCAAACTTCTATAAGGTACTCGGCCAAAGTCATGTATAATTTGAGTAATCTTAAATCAAAAATGAGCATAGATAAATGAAAATAATTAATGTTGAACCTCCATTAATTTAAGGAAATCACCCATAAAAGGAAAAAGTTACATGCGCGGGGGATAGAAGTGCATACAGAATGCATGACCAAAAGTACAATAGAATTATATAGCACACAAATAATATCTACTACAAGTAACAACAATCACATAATTTCATACATGCATGATGGTTTAAAAAAGGCGAAAGGGAGGTGATAATTCCATGTAAAACTGCCAAGAACGCCTCGATAATCTTATGGACATGCTGCTCATGGGCTCTTCTTGTTGGTGGCAGTAGATGGGTATGAGGGTGGCTTTGGGAAAGTGGAAATTGTTGGGATATGAGGGAATGGCGGAAGGGAAACTCCTGGGATAGTGGGAAGTTCGGGCAAAGGCGGCAACTCAAGCTTTGGCAGTTCAGGCAATGGTGGAACCTCGGGCTTAGGTAGCGTATGAACCTCAGGCTTTGGTACGGCAGGCAACTCTGGCTTTGGAGCTTCTGGAAGAGGAGGCAGTTCGGGTTTTGGCACTGTTGGAATCTTGGGGAGCGGAGGCAACTCTGGCTTTGGAGCTTCTGGAAGAGGAGGCAGCTCGGGCTTTGGCAATGTTGGAACCTTAGGGAGCGGAGGCAACTCTGGCTTGGGAGCTTCTGGAAGTGGAGGCAGCTCGGGCTTAGGCAATGTTGGAACCTTGGGGAGCGGAGGCAACTCTGGCTTTGGAGCTTCTGGAAGAGGAGGCAGCTCGGGCTTTGGCAATGTTGGAACCGGAATCTCAGGCTTTGGTATTGTTGGAACCTCGGGCAGTGGCGCTTCCTCCGCTTTAGTGATGGTCGGTACTTCGGGCTGTGGCGGAAAGTCGATCTTAGGCAACGTTGGCAGAGGTGGCAACTCGGGCTTCGGCAAATTTGGTATCTCAGGCAATGGAGGCAGCTCAGGCTTCGGAAGTTTGGGTATTTCAGGCTTAGGCAAGCCTGGAATCGCTGGCAATGGGGGCAGCTCGGGCTTAGGAAGAGTTGGAATTTCCAGGAGGAGGCGGGCGGCATCACCCATGGAGCTGCTAAAGAAGATGAGCGTAATAAGAAGGCTTTTCATGTGGAAGGTGGCATGAGAAGCCATGGTACAAAGGCAATCTGTTTTCAGAGGCAGAGAGGTGTAGGATGGTTGAGATGATCATGTGATGAAGGGATAGGCTGATGATGCCCAGAGTATTTATAGAGAACATGTCTGCTAATTTTGATAGGTGGTAGGTTGGCAGTTGGCTTTCAGCGGATAGGGTTGGTAAGAATATAGGGAGTTCCGGTGGTTAGTTCACCTTCTTTGCAGCAACATGGAGCCAAATACAGTTATACAATAAAACAAGCAATAATTTCTATTAACTTCGCGTAAGCTGAAGTGTACTGGCAGCTAACGCAAGACTGAAACGAAGTTTGTTGACCGTTCCTAACCTCGTCAAGTCGGCATTCTACAAAAAAGAGCATAATAATCCCAGCAACCGGAAGAGCTTCCATTAGCGAATTACATATAGAGCCTTCGAAGAAAGAAGCACAACGCAGATACACGTACGACATGGGAACATCCTATAACTAAGGCCCATGACGACATGACCCAGAAAGACAACAGTGGAACCACACTAGTTTATTCGGAAAAATGATCCCAAATTATCTTCATTTTTCACAAAACCACCTCTGGTCATATCGCGGTGACAAAAGTCAACGTGTAACTAGCACGTGACCTATTTCAAAACAAATTGCACTTCTTCTTCTTGTTCATCCTCTTCTTATTCTTTTTTTTTTTCCTTTTTAAATAAAGTGATCTTCTTTCTCGTTCATTTCTTAAATTCCAATTTAGATCATCATCGCAATTCGCTATAACATAATTCGCATCAGCTTAATTTCTACGAAGCATAAATTTCTATTTACACAAAGGACATGAATGACTTGAGCGCCGGATGGTTTTAGGTCAAGTGGCATTCCAACCTTCATTAACCGATTCTTCTCTAGCATATGTACATCTATAGATGACACTTTACAGCTTAGATCTAGCTACCACATTGTGTCAGAGATTCGCCATTGCTTAGGTAAGTCGTAGGTCACGTCCAAACAAGTTGCATTGTCTACAATATTAAGATTTGAGTAATCTTTCTTTAAACATTTGGTGACGTATATGAGAATCTGTTGTAGTTGTTGTTGCAGAAAACCGAAAGGAGACATGAACGAAATTACCAAATGAAGTGGGCTGAGTCGCGGACTAGGTCGCTCTCTTTAAGACGTTTCGCGGCTCTGCCCAAAAGTGCAAGCAGTGAACAGCCTCGTTGTCCCCAGGATAAAACAGCCCAGAAGAACCTCTGTTGACGACCACCTCTGCACTGAAGATGATCGGAAGGAACAAAACACAATTCACACTGCTCAGTATCGAAGAATTTTTGTGGGAAAAAGAAAACAGAGAGAAGAATATGTTTGTGTATTTGTGAATATTCGTAGGCAGAAGGATTTCGCAAGCTCTCTTCCCCCATGAACTCACGCACACAGATCTTATATAAGGAAAAAATAGTAATGGGTATATTAAAAACAATTTAATTCTAGATCTAAAATTAACGTGATTTAAAATTATAACCGCGCGCACGCACGTCACGTCATGGCCGGCCGGCCGGCGGCGCCGACGCGCGCGTGTGTTGAACCCAAGTTCATGTAAGTCCTCTCCCGTTCACAAAAAGAGTCGTACCCCTTGGGGCACACCCCTAATGCTCAACAATCCATATATAAACTCCTCCAAGCATCTTTGCCCAAGCAATGTGGGACTAAAGCTATTGAAGGGAAAACCAAAAGAAAGTCCAAATTTCATTTGAAAAATTCAAAAGCTCCAACAATCCCCCACTTGAATTTTTTAAAAAAACATAAAACTAAAATTCATTTTTCATCGAGCATTATATTTTAATATAAGACTTGTGCATAAATAAAGGTGGCTACCGACTTGAACCTTTACATAGTGTCGATGATTTAGATTTTACTAGAGTAACTCGTAGTTTTGAACTCTATCTCTAACATCATCACACACACAACCTAATCAAGGTGTTGTTCATAAGCCCGTGCTTTACGGACATGCACGTGTATCAGTATATTGAATGCTCTAGAGAATTTTGCCCAAAATTCCATAGTAAGCGACCCCACTTCCACGTTCACATAGGTGATTCTATCAAGGGTACTCCTGTAGCTAGGTACCCTACTCCACATAGAGTCTAGAAATCATTAAGAGATAATATTAACTCATCCTTCAATCGCTTCAGGATATCATGCTCAAAATGATTCGTATGGAATAGGACTAATAATTATAATAGCATGATTCTTCACATATTACTTCATGATTTGTTATTACCCTTTGAACCTATTTCTCGGGATCTCCAGTCTATAGGTTGGGTTCCCCTCACAAGTGACTCATCGTTCTAAGGGCATGAGTCACATTCCTTTCGAAGTTTTAAAAACCTTTTCTCGAGCTAATCCTTTCGTCAAAGGATGAGCTAAATTATCATCAGTACGTACATGATCCACTCTCACAGCCCCAGAGTTCATATACTCTCTAATAGTGTGGTGCTTGCGACGTATTTGTCGCCTTTTTCCGTTATAATAACGGTTCTGAATCTTTGCAATAGATGCAGTACTATCACAATGGATCAAGACGGCTGGAATCGGTCTTTCCCATAAAGGATGTTCCGATAACAGGTTTCTTAGCCATCCTGCTTCTTCACTAACTGAAGCTAGTGCAATCATCTCGGACTCCCTGGTGGATTGAGCTAAGATAGTCTGTTTCTTGGATTTCTAAGAGACAGCTCCACCAGCTATGCTAAAAATATAGCCACTAGTTGCATTGGAGTCATCTGAAAGGGTGTTCCAATCAGCATCGATATATCCTTCAAGGACAACGGGAAACTTCTGATAATGTAATCCGAGATTCATGGGATCTTAAGGTACCTCATGACTCTCTCAATAGCATGCAATGCTCACTACTAGGTCTGCTTGTAAACCTGCATAGTAACCCTACAGCATAAGCTATATCATGTCTAGTGCAATCAGCAGAATATCGAAGCTGCCTATAATGCTCGCATACTCAGTTTGTCTAACACCGTCGCCGGTGTTCTTGAACAACTTAACACTAGGATCATAAGGAGTACATGCTGGTTTACAATCAAAATAATTATATTTCTTTAGAATCTTATCAATGTAGTGAGATTGATTCAAAGAAATTCCATGTTCAGACCTAGTTATTTTAATTCCAATGATTACATTAGCTTCACCAATATCTTTCATGTCAAAGTTTGCACTTAACATGGATTTAACTTTGTTCACAACATGAATGTTTGAACCAAATATCAGCATATCATCAACATAACGACATATAATGGTGCAAATACCATTTTCAGATTTATAATATATGCATGTGTCACTTTCATTAATATTGAAACCATCAGAGGTAACAAGGTTATCAAATTGTTCATGTCATTGCTTAGGAGTTTGTTTCAATCTATAAAGTGACTTATCTAATTTGCACCTTTGTTTTCTTAACCATGAACTACAAAACCTTTAGGTTGATCCATGTAAATTTCTTCTTCTAATTCACCATTTAAAAAAGCTGTTTTAACATCCATTTGGTGTACTACTAAATTATGTATAGAAGCAATAGCTAATAGTACACGTATGGATGTAATTCAAGATATAGGTGAAAAAGTGTCAAAGAAATCTATATTTTCTCTTTGTCTAAACCTTTGGCTACTAGACGAGCTTTATATTTATCAATAGTTCCATCAGGTTTCAACTTCTTCTTAAGAATCCACTTACACCCTATTAATTTACAACCAGGAGGTAGATCTACTAGGTGCCAAGTTCTATTTGACTCAAGAGAGTCCATCTCATCATTAATAGCTTCTTGCGACAAGTTGGCATCTACAGAGGACAAAGCTTCTTTAACAATGCTAGGATCTTCTTCTAAGGTATAAGTATAGAAATCGGAACCAAAATCTTTAGATAATCTAGCACGTTTACTCCGCCTAGGTTCAGATTCTAAATCTTTATCAGACCCGTGAATATTACTAACAGGCAAATAACTAGAACTTGAGCCCCACTATTCTTTGATTTAAAAGGATATCTATCTTCATAAAAATCAACATCATTAGATTCAATAACAACATGGTCTTTCAAATCATAGAATCTAACAGCTTTGCTATAAATAGCATAACCAATAAACACACATTCGTATGTTCTACTAGCAAGTTTCTTCCTCTTGGAGTCAGGAATTCTAACATAGGCTAAACAACCCCAAGTCTTAAAGTAAGACAGATTAGGTTTTTTATTCTTAAAAACTTCATATGGAGAAAACTTGCTTTTAGACTTAGGAACTTTATTAAGCACATAGCAAATAGTCAATAAAATTTCTCCCCATCTATGAGAAGCAGCACCAAAGTTAAGTAAAATAGCAACAACAAATTCAGCAAAAGTTCTATTTTTCTTTCAGCTTTACCATTCATTTCAGGTGAATATGGAGCAGTCTTCTCATGAATTATGCCATGTGAATTATAAAAATCAATGAAGATATCAGTCATATTCAGTTCCTTTATCAGTATGTAATCTCTTTATCTTCTTGTTACATGGATTTTTAATTTCAGACACAAATAACTTAAACATATCAAAAGCATCACTTTTATTCTTCATGAGATAAACAAAAGTATAATCAGAGCAATCATCAATAAATGTGATAAAGTAACGTTTACTATTCCAAGTCAAAACACCATCAAATTCACATATATCAGAATGAATTAAATCAAGAGGTTCAAAATCTCTAACTACTGATTTATGTGGGGTTTTGGTGATTTTGGCTTGACTGCAGAATCCACATTTATTAAAATCAGTTAATGATATTTTTGGAATAAGTCCTAAGTTGCTCATATTGTTAATAATGTGTTTGTTAACATGACAGAGTCTAGCATGCCAAATATTAAATGAACACAGCCTATAAGCAGAAGATGAAACTTTATTAGCATCAACATTCAATTTAAACATCCCATCAGTGGCATACCCTTTCCCAACATATACATTATTTTTAGAAATAGTATATAAATCAGCCCCAATAGTTTGAGTGAATCCAGCCTTGTTGAGAAGATAGCCCGAAACAAGATTCTTCCTCATCTCTGGAGTATGCAGAACTTTTTTGGGAGTAACTGTCTTTCCAGAGGTAAACTTTAATTCGATATCGCCAACACCAACTACTATAGTGGAGTGCGAATCTCCCAACAACACTGACCGGCGCCCCGTTTACGGTATGGGCGTAGTGTCGTTTTACCGCAAGTGCACGGTTAGTGTAGGGTGCGGGTTTATCGAACTCAGGGAGGTGGATGGCTTGAGTGGCTACTAGCCTCGCCTAGGTCGTGTGCTAGCTACGCGGATGATGTGGGTGAAGTGTAGAAGTAAAAGAAAGAATTGAAAACGACACGAAATGAATCCCCGCTAACACGGGCTAGAGCATTCATGACACTTGACATTTGACTTGACCCAGGGTGAGACATTGCCCCAAAAGGTGGTACCTAGCATCCATGGCCCGATATTCCGGTCGGTGCCAAGCACGCTAGGCCTACCCGGTTCCGGACGGTGGGCATTCCCATGTCCATTAACACCTTCCGCAATCGGGAGCATTAAGGCCACAATGATATCTCCCAACACTTCGTCCAAGCCGCTCCCGCGTGCGAGGACTCGATGTCAACGCTCGGGGCGTGAGCTATGGCTAGGGAGTCAACCACCAAGTTTATTCCCCCTTGGCCCGACGGTCAGAGGCGGTCTTTCTCCCGCCAATGAAAATGAAACACCCCCGCGTAACCCTAAAGGCCAAATAGGTCAAATGTGATTTCTAGCAATACATCGAAGCGGATCTTGACAGGACAAGCACCGGACCCCAATCCCCAACGCATCTAGTGTGTTGCCATACGAATTGGACCCAGATTGCTAGAAATCCCCATTGACGCATTTCATCGAACACATGCCATGCAACCAAGTCAAATGAAAACAACCAAGCATCAATCCTACCCTAACCCGTATTAGGGTTCATCAATACTACTCAATGGTGAATAACATATAAACAAACAACACAAAAGACATATAAACTTTCACCATCAAGCAAAATAAACACAATACAAACAATGGAGAAAAAGAAAGGAAAGAACTTATCTTGAGTTGAATCGTCAATCCAATACAAGACTTATTGAACAAAAGACCTAATCTAAACTAACTTAAGACTAACAAGAGAAAGGGGAAAAATGCCCTTAAAACTGAAGAAGAGAACTAGAAGAAGATGCCCTAAAAGTCGGCCAGCATTGGGTATTTATAGCCCCCATTCCGAGCCCTAACGGATCGGGTCCAAAACCACAGAAAAAACACCACCCGATCGGTTGACAAGTCAACCGATCGGGTGATCTGTTACAAATAATAAACAGAAAACGGCGGAGCTTCACCCGGTCAGATGAACCGGTCGGTTGAGTTCTTGGGGTGACCGGTTGGATCATGGCGCCATCGGGTGAAGAGGTCGGTTGGATGCCCGTGTCTCGGCTCCTCAGAATCAGCTACAGATGAACCGATCGGGTGAGAGTCACCCGATCGGTTGGCATTTGGCTCGAAAAGACAGAGAAAGGGCCGCAATGAACCGGCCTGAGAACCGGTCGGGTGACATCCGCTTGAGCTCTAGCTGAGACCGGGTGGTGCACGCATGCATCACCCGATCGGTTGACTTTGTTCAACCGATCGGTTGAGGGGCTGAATGATGCAATCATCGTCGTTTGACCCCCTGGGTCACGCGTGACTCCTCCCGTTGCGTCGGGTACTTGTGATATCGTCGTTTTTATGTCCAAAATGCTAGAAATTCCTGCAAAATACCAAAAACACGGAAAAGTGAAAGAGAACAAGAAAATACAAGAAAACAAATAAAAGACGGCGGAAAATACGGAGAAACACAGAAGAAAACGTGCGCAAATATATGAAATATAAACGCACGTCAAAATCCCCCAAGCTGAACTCTTCCTCGTCCTCGAGGAAGACGAGTGAGAGTAGGAGCTCGGAGGGAGAAAATAGAGAGAATGAGAGAAAAAGAGAACTCTATACCCTAGATCGCCCAAAAGGGCCAACAAAATCAAACACGCCACACGAAGTAAGCATACGACAAAACACAACACTAAACCAAGGAATGTGAGTCCAAACAAGTGTCGTGGGCCCACGCGGTGAAGCGCGAGTGAGCGTGGTCGTGTGCTAGCAAACGGTATCACTATCTACATTGTGCAATAAAGCTCCATATACACATACCCAAAGAAAGACCCAAATATCGATTCAATTTGAAATTGCGGTGAATATTAGCTCAAGCATGCATGAGAAGAGTATAAGAATAGAAGCGTATCATGCATCGGGAACTCCATAGCTAGGGACTAGGAAATCACCACACTATAGCCAAGGTAATAGCTAGAAGGTCCCTATGCCAAGTGTTTTCGAAAACGATGGAGGTTGAGAAGATGTGGAGTAGAACACTCGGTGCAAATTCTCGCCTTCCCCTTATTCACGGCAAGTTGGAAAGTATTCACACTGGAATTTTTTTTGGGTTTTGGGTATTTGTATTTTTTTTCTTTTCTTTTCATTTCTCACCTTTTTGGGTTTTTCTTTTCTTTTCTCCCTTTTTTTGGATTTTTGGGAATTGGGATATTTACATGTGTACTCTCCCAAGTGGGAGAACGGTACACGACGAGGGGATTTGCACCAAGTAAAATAAAAATGAAATCGGATTCTAAACACTTGGACAAAGGAGATATTTCTCGCTAATCAGAGCATAGGCTAAATGGGTTATCTTAATCCTTATTTGTGGAATCCTGACACATGCGAATTGAAATATACGATATAAATACAGCATGCATATAGAAGCAGATAGCAGAAGCAAATACCGCATATTCAAATCGAAGCATGATAATCTAGGGGTCAACCAAGGATAGGTATATAAAACATAATCACAAGGTAGAAGCACACCAAACAGCTAGGCACGACGCACGACTCACAAAAAGCTAAGTGGACCCGCGATGCATGAAATGCAAGAGGACTCGATATCCTAGGGTTAGTGAATGTGATTATCGAAGCTGTGCAAGGTGCGCGTGTGATTTTCGTGGCAATTCATCATAGGGTTCATCTCTAGGAAAAAGAGATAAAAAGAAGAAAAGAAAAAGAAAAAGAAAAACACGGAGAAAAACGACTCAAATAACGAAGAAAAAGAGACAAATGACGCACGAAGTGCGACTCCCCCAAGCTGAAACTTGCATTGTCCTCAATGCAATAGTAGTGAATACGAGAGGGCAATGAAAATGGGGGGGAGTTACGCACCGACACAAAAAATGAAAAACACGAAAAACACATGAGCGAAACTAAAAATAAAGAAAAAGAAACACTCGAATAAAAGGTATAAAACACGACAAAAGAACGCCTAGATACAGACACACAACAACGACACACGAAAACATGCACACAAATCGATTTCCCCCAAGCTGAACATGACAATGCCAGCGAAACGATATGATCAATGTGATGCAGAAATATGCAAGGGGAAGATCGGAAAAGAAAAGAAAGAAATCAAAATGCAGGAGAGACGGTGTGCTCATTCTCCTCGGAAGAGGATGAGGGTGAAATGATAGAAGGGCACGACATAAAGGGTTGTTATGATGCAAAAGCAAATCCTAGATATGCTCCCCTCGCTAATGAGAGGAAACGAGATTATTTAAATCTAAACTAGAAAGCGGTAAATTTTTACACTACTGGATTTAGATACACCTGAGCATAGGCGGATCCAAGATCTGAAGTGGGGCAGGTAGCTGCTCTAACTGCTCCTTCTGTGGCTCCGCTAGAAGCGCTGTGCCACGTGTGCCAATGGACCCAAGCAATGCACCTCCAAGCATCCCTCGTAGGTGTCCACCTGTGACCTGCAAAGGACGAGGTGCATTAGTCCATGGCAAGAAATTATTTCCCAAAATAAATGTATCCCAGAGATAGTCGTTGACAAATGATGGTAAAATATATGAAATGTGACGAACACTCCCTGAAAATGGTATGCTATCCTCTGTGCTAGCGACGATCAAATCCCCGCTCTCCATGTGAAGTTGCTCTCCAGGTGGTGACACACCGCAGCATACCTCAAGGGAAGTCGATCCTGTGTCCTGCGAGAGATATGGTGTGTCAAAAATATATAAGTCTTAAGGAATAGGACGTGAAAAGAGAGACTTAAATGTGGAGTGAGAGTGAGTATGAAAATCTCCCTGAATAGGGGCAATATGCTCAAGTAGATGCTCAGCCGCAGAAGAAGTGGAGCGTGACGGTAGAGGTAGATGTGGCTCGGGCTCCATGAAGTGGATGATCGTATCCAAGCCCTCATGCACATCCTCCTCGACGATATGCTCATGCTCCTCCATCTGCCCGATGTCCTGAATGACATCCTCATGGTTGACCACCGACCAAGGAGGAAGCTGTGACAGAGATGACTGTGGAGGTGAATGTGGAGCGGATCACTCGTATGTGGTCGTGGTGTCATCGTCCTCACGCACATCCTCCTCGCCGGTATGCATAAGCTCTGTGGTCTCATCGGTGCTCTCATAGGACTCATATGGGGTATCCAAATAAAGATGAAAAGTCTCTCCCACAGATCCTAGAGAAATCTCCACATCCTCACTATCATCATCAAAAAATGCTTCGTCATCCAAGTGGTAGTGTGGGAAAATTGGGGCATCGGCATGAGATGTGTCTATGGTGGCCGATGAGATGGTGGTCTCAACCATGAAAGTGGGTATATCCTCTCCTTCATCCCCTCTCCTCGGTGTCGGCTCAGTGATTGATACCATCAAGTTTTGTAATATTTGGCCTTGGTTAAACATGGTACTTTCAAGGAGAGACACGAGGCTTGATTCTTCTTGTGTTTGTGGAAGGGTATAAGGTTGAGGAAATGGATGGGAGGTGTTTGGGCTAAGGTTGTGGGAAAATGTTTGGCCTTGGGGTGGGGGGAGACTCTCAAGCGTAAATGGGCAATCATAATACACATGCCCCGCCATCCCACAAGTCTCACAAACCACAACCGAAAAAGGATTGTATCCTCCCATCTGAGCATCGAAATTTGATCTCCACATGGTTACACTAAAGATACCTGGACAACAAAAATAAGAAAACTAGAGAGGAGCGTCAATAGTACAAGAAAATAACAAAAAGATAATATAATAGTGGGGGAAAAATTTCTTGGTTATTGAATATATTTTTTTTAAAAAAGAAAAATAAATTTTTTGTGTTTTTATGCGTAGTCTAACGAACCCAAGCTAAGCTAATATCAAACCGAACGACTCCCCGGCAACGGCGCCAAAAACTTGACCGGCACTCCGTTTACGGTATGGGCGCGGTGTCGTTTTACCGCAAGTGCACGGTTAGTGTAGGGTGCGGGTTTATCGAACTCAGGGAGGTGGATGGCTTGAGTGGCTACTAGCCTCGCCTAGGTCGTGTGCTAGCTACGCGGATGATGTGGGTGAAGTGTAGAAGTAAAAGAAAGAATTGAAAAGGACACGAAATGAATCCCCGCTAACACGGGCTAGAGCATTCATGACACTTGACATTTGACTTGACCCAGGGTGAGACATTGCCCCAAAAGGTGGTACCTAGCATCCATGGCCCGATATTCCGGTCGGTGCCAAGCACGCTAGGCCTACCCGGTTCCGGACGGTGGGCATTCCCATGTCCATTAACACCTTCCGCAACCGGGAGCATTAAGGCCACAATGATATCTCCCAACACTTCGTCCAAGCCGCTCCCGCGCGCGAGGACTCGATGTCAACGCTCGGGGCGTGAGCTATGGCTAGGGAGTCAACCACCAAGTTTATTCCCCCTTGGCCCGACGGTCAGAGGCGGTCTTTCTCCCGCCAATGAAAATGAAACACCCCCGCGTAACCCTAAAGGCCAAATAGGTCAAATGTGATTTCTAGCAATACATCGAAGCGGATCTTGACAGGACAAGCACCGGACCCCAATCCCCAACGCATCTAGTGTGTTGCCATACGAATTGGACCCAGATTGCTAGAAATCCCCATTGACGCATTTCATCGAACACATGCCATGCAACCAAGTCAAATGAAAACAACCAAGCATCAATCCTACCCTAACCCGTATTAGGGTTCATCAATACTACTCAATGGTGAATAACATATAAACAAACAACACAAAAGACATATAAACTTTCACCATCAAGCAAAATAAACACAATACAAACAATGGAGAAAAAGAAAGGAAAGAACTTATCTTGAGTTGAATCGTCAATCCAATACAAGACTTATTGAACAAAAGACCTAATCTAAACTAACCTAAGACTAACAAGAGAAAGGGGCAAAATGCCCTAAAAACTGAAGAAGAGAACTAGAAGAAGATGCCCTAAAAGTCGGCCAGCATTGGGTATTTATAGCCCCCATTCCGAGCCCTAACGGATCGGGTCCAAAACCACAGAAAAAACGCCACCCGATCGGTTGACAAGTCAACCGATCGGGTGATCTGTTACAAATAATAAACAGAAAACGGCGGAGCTTCACCCGGTCAGATGAACCGGTCGGTTGAGTTCTTGGGGTGACCGGTTGGATCATGGCGTCATCGGGTGAAGAGGTCGGTTGGATGCCCGTGTCTCGGCTCCTCAGAATCAGCTACAGATGAACCGATCGGGTGAGAGTCACCCGATCGGTTGGCATTTGGCTCGAAAAGACAGAGAAACGACCGCAATGAACCGGCCTGAGAACCGGTCGGGTGACATCCGCTTGAGCTCTAGCTGAGATCGGGTGGTGCACGCGTGCATCACCCGATCGGTTGACTTTGTTCAACCGATCGGGTGAGGGGCTGAATGATGCAATCATCGTCGTTTGACCCCCTGGGTCACGTGTGACTCCTCCCGTTGCGCCGGGGACTTGTGATATCATCGTTTTTATGTCCAAAATGCTAGAAATTCCTGCAAAATACCAAAAACACGGAAAAGTGAAAGAGAACAAGAAAATACAAGAAAACAAATAAAAGACGGCGAAAAATACGGAGAAACACGAAAGAAAACACGCGCAAATATATGAAATATAAACGCACGTCAAACACTTTCTTGTCCTTAGCTTCAGAATATGACTTAAATGATCCACGATCATAGCAGACATGGCGTGAAGCACCAGTGTCTATCCACCACCATTTGGATCCACCGATTACATTGACTTCAGAAATCTTGCAACCACTTCTTCTTCGGTAAGATTCGCCTGCGGAGCAGGACGACGCTTATTCCGACAGTTCCGAGCCAAATGGCCAGGCTTGTTACAGTTGTAGCATACAAACTGTACCGAATCATTTCTTGAAGAGGGTTTACTGCCTCTCTATTCTTAGACTGATTCTTAGACTGGCTGTAGCGATTACGATTCTGATTCTGATTCTGATTCTGATTCTTCATAGTTTTACCTTTTAATTTTAGAATTACAGAAGCAGATTTCTTACTGTTTGAAACAGTATTAATTTCATCTTTCTTATCTTGTTTACGAGCCTTCTCCTCAATACGAAGACGGGTTATCATACTCTCTTAAGAAAATTCCTTAGTTTTGTGTCTAAGGGTATTCTTAAAATCTTTCTAAGTAGGGGGTAGTTTGTCTATCATAACAGCAACTTGGAATTGTTCATCCAAAGACATACCTTCAGAAACAATTTCATGAGCTACATTCTGTAGCTCGTGAGATTGTACTTCCACAGATTTATCGTCGGTCATTTGAAATTTCAGATAGTGACTGACTGCATACTTCTTTGACCCAACTTCCTCGGTGTTGTATTTCTTCTGAAGAGCTTCCCAAACTTCCTTAGTTGTTTTGTGAGAATTGAAATAATCATAAAGATCATCAAACAGTCTATTAAGTATATTGTTACGCCCTAAAAGGACAGCCTAGTTGATAAAGGCCCGCCCGAATACTCATCAACAATCCTCATCAATGAGGATAAGTTTTCCTAGGCCGAGGAGAGCTCGATAAGGCTCGAAGCAGTGCACCCTTGCGGACCGCCAAGCTTGCCCCAACAAAGAGATGAGCTCGTCATCCAAACCAAAGAGAAGAGTCCTCCGACAGGTCGCACACATTCTACGCAAAGCTCACCCCCAGAGTAGCTCGCCCCGGAGGCAGCTCGCCTACCTCCCCGCCCTAAAGGCCGGCCCATGGAGTTGAGGCTCGTATGCACCAAGGGCCCACACAGATGCACTCCCTGACTCTCCTGATGGGACACCAGCCGAGCTCAAGGTCTCCTCGACTCAGAGATGCTCGCCTTGCCCTGTCGCAAGCTCACCCCCAAGGCCGACTAAGAAGCCCCGTCGGTGCGACCTACCTGCTCCCCATGCCTAGGACCAGCTCCACATGCCCAGGACCAGCTCGCCCACTCGCAACAAGAAGCATCCTCCGGAGAAGCCGAGTTTACTCACCGACCTACAGCTCTCCCCTGAGGGCGACCGAGCACAAATATCTCTGACAGGGTGACGTGAGCTCACCACCTCTCCATTAATGCCAGGGGTTAGAGGGAAGAACTGATGGCCGCCCATCGCGTCTCATTAATACTTCTGACGCCTCCTGGCACCATTAATGCAGTAGTTTAGAAGTAGAACTATGTTGGAGCATACACGCATCTTTATTTTTGTCCTAGAAAATCATTAGAACTCATTTCCTTGGCCTCCAATTCATTATTCTCTAACATATGCATTTTGGAATTTCAACAAGCGACTGCTGAATGATTTACATGCGCCTGTTGATTCTTGATAAAAATTATATATTTATCCTACCATTTCGGTGCTCTTTGTGCATGTATCGTTCACATTCTAGCTCCACTACTCGTGTTTTCATGATATTATCACATTTTAGAGCTTATCTTTTATATATGCATAAGACACAATTTTTACAGCTTATTAGCATCTTCATCTTAGTCTCCTATTATTTTTCAGTTGAAGTTCGTGAAGTCCATATTCCAACGCATGTTTTTCCAGAATTTTTGGAGGTCAGATCAATTTACTGCATTTTTGGAAGACAGGGTGACGGTGCTGAAAATTTCTGGTCTGGAAATTCTGCTAGTCCCCTCTTGTTCAGAATTCTGCTATCATTCCAGTGTATTTTTCGGCCTAGTGATATTTTTTTGTCGTAGTACACTTTGTTACGGTTCCATCGCCGTCTGGAACGCATCATTCTGAGGTTGGATGATTTTTCTAGAATTTTCGCAAGACAGGGTGACGGTACTGAAATTTTCAGCTGCTTTGGGCGTTGCCTATGGGTTTTGGGCCAGAATCCAACCTGTTTGACTTTTTTCCAGACCCAGTTTAGTAGAAGACTATTTTAGGGCTTCTCCCCCTCTATTCTCCTCATTCCACTCTCCTTCTTCTTCATTCTTAGGGTTAGAGACCATTGGAAAGGAGCAAGAAAGCTTGGAGGAGCACAATCATTGGAGGGAAAGTTGTATTTTCTTAAGAGAAATCTTTGGTGATCTCTTCCTTTATTTTGTGTATTTGATTTTGATTATTGTAGTAATATTGGATAATGGTTTTTAGAGAAGTAAATGTCTCTTGTATTGCTATGAGTAGCTAGATTTCATTGTGTGTGGTTGTGTGGTGATGTTGCTTGCTTGGGCGATGGAATTTCAATTCTAGCATGTTCTAAAGTTTAAGTGGTAAGATTTTTTCGGTTATACTTTGAATTAGGGACCCTAGTGTGTATCCCTAGAGTGGAGTTTTCCTAGTGGTACCATTCATATATGCTTGGTTGTTTATTATCTCGATTTTTCATAACATACTTTCATTACACACCATGTGTTCGATAAAATGCCAAATCCACGGATTGCTTATTCCTTAGTCGGAAAGATAATTGAGTTATTCTCGGATTGAACCCATATGCTTAACAACCACATCCCCACACACCACACAAGCTTCCTCGCCTATTTTCCTTCCCGATACTTTCACCCTAGGTTGTTGATTTTGTAGATGGTTTCACACACATTTTCACACACATTTCCACCGTTAGCTTAGTTGGTTGTAGCTTCGCCTGTATCTCTCCTTTATTAATTGAACTTGCGATTGCAAAACGACTTGTCCTCGTGATCCAACCTGGTCTCACCGGATATAAATTTATTACTTGACGTCCTCTTACACTTAGGAGTATCGCTCAAGCATCACATCCTTAAGACACGTTCGAGCAATTGGCGCTGTTGCCGGGGACAACGGTTTTTGCATTTACATTTTTGATTGATTTAGGAAATTATGGCGAGATACTTCACACTATTAGTGTGAGTCTTTTCTATTCTCTATTTTTCACTTTTTGATCTGAGATTTCTTTATTTTTCATCTTTTGAGTTTTTAATTGTTTGTTTTTATTTCTATTAAAAAACATGGCAAGTACTTCAAACTTTCTTGAGTTTGACATTCGGGTGACCAAATCCCTACCGAGATTCCTTGGTAAGGATGAGGAGAGCCCTTACCTTTATATTAAGAAGTTTGAAAATGCTTGCGAGCTTCATTTTGATGGGAACACGTGTGCAGAAAAGTTTTATCTTAAATTCTTTCCTTATTCTTTGGATGGTATTGACTTAAAAGGGTTTAAAGTTTATCTCCCACATCTTATT
The DNA here is from genome assembly GCA_030789695.1 of Scilla litardierei. NCBI lineage: Eukaryota > Viridiplantae > Streptophyta > Magnoliopsida > Asparagales > Asparagaceae > Scilla > Scilla litardierei. The sequence goes on along the minus strand of CM061132.1, from coordinate 47,296,456 downwards.
CCATCTTGGCATGTACTAAAGCACACATTTTGTACGAAGGTTTTTCCTTCTTACAGGACCATAATATGGCGAAGAAGAATGGTGAACTTTGCTCAGCTCATCGGTGAGACATTTTTTCAGGCTTGGACGCGATTTTCAGAATTGGTGTGCGGTTGCCCAGATCATGGATTTGACAGGATGCGTCTTCTTGGATTCTTCATGGAAGGATTGCTTCCGGAGACGCATGGTTTTGTGGATATGTTGGACAACGGAAACTTTTTGGACATGGATGAGAATGCGGCTTGGCATTATTTGGAGTCCTATAAGGAGGAAGATCACACATTGGTAGTGACTCCAAATGAGCCAAGCCATGAAGTTTTGGTCCACCAAGCCCTGGATGAAGAAGTTTTTGTGGATCTCACACCACCGGTAGTTGAAGAATTGAGTGCCACATGCCAAGTAGTTGTTGAGGAACCAAGTGTTGGCATTGAGGAGTTGGTTGAGCCGGTGGAGGAAATTATCATGACGGTACCTACTATTTCTGATGGGCCGTGTCAAGTAGTCGTTGAGGAATTGGTCGTTGACATGGTGGAAATAAAGGAGCCGATCGCGCACACACTTGGGAGCGAAGTGGGCGAGGAAGATTGTTCTTGGGTCGATGAGCATGAAGAAGAGGCAAGCAAGGTGGAGTGTATACCACATGCTATCATGGATCCCGAACTTCCCTCTCCTTCAGTAGTTTCTATGGAGATATCACTGTTGGATCCGGTGGATGACAAACAACACTAGAAGGGGGGTTGAATAGTGTTGTGCAAATATTAAACTTTTTCGGGCGTTGATTAGCATAATTAAAAACCTTTTAATGTTGCCTAAGAAACCAAATAGAGTGATCTACGCTTGGTTCTTAATCAACAAAATAATCTTACAAATAATATGAAAGAGATAATATTACAATTAGATAAGAGATCTTTACACATCGGAATTAAATAAATAATCTTTGCAATAATAAATGAACAAGGAATTACAAAGATATAAGATTAACAAATGAAAAATGCTTGTACAAGAAATATAAACAATCGCAGAAAACAAACGCAGAGACAAGCGATTTTATCCTGGTTCCCCGCAATCCGGGTACGTCCAGTCCCCGACCAATCCAGTACGAGATTTTCCACTATTTGCCTTGGCAAATACAAATACCTAACTCCACTCGTTAGGATTTCCAACTACCTAGTCTTGACCAGGATTTCCAATGGCAACGCCTAGACTTGTCTAGGGTTTCAACAACAACACAATAAAGATCAATATCCAATTCACCACAATAAATTGGTGGAGATTGGTTTTACACCCGGATTCTATAGCCAAATAGTAATAGACGAAATTACGTGTAGTGGCTTGATAGAATAAGATTCTAGATCACACAAAGATACGAATAAATTCTTTGTGATCTAGATCTAATGTTTTTCAAAAATCCTTTAAATTAAAATCAAGAGAAAAGTAATACGGATTTGAAAAACAGTTAGCCAATAAAACGAGATTATGATCTTCAGAAAATAATAGCAAAATTTGCAAGATCAAGAATAAAACAGAATTGGCTAAAGAGAGAATGAGAGCTTAGAACTTTAGAGCGTTTGCACGAGAGAATTTGAATTCAATAGTTGTTGTGGTTTTTCTCAATGAAAATGATCCACTATTTATAGGAGAAATCTGAGAATTTGAAATTCAAATTACTTTGACTTTTGTCCCGGAAATCATGGGAGAAAATCACTCAAAAATATTTCAAAATTCAAGTCAAAACGTCAAACTTCGACAGCTGGTAGTCGACTCCCTAGGAGTGGTAGTCGACTCCCAGTGTGTTTCAGGAAATCTTAATTCTCAGCTGGTAGTCGACTCCCTACCTTTGGTAGTCGACTCCCAGAGGAGTTTTTCCTGCGACACAACTAGTCAAATAGGTAGTTAGCTCCAGGGTGTAGTGGAGTTTCACTACGGAATTACAAAACGACTAGCGAAAGCTCTCAAAATCCTTTTTGAAGATGATTTAAAAGATATTCAAAACATTTTAAAATCGTTTATGTGTGTGATTGTCTATACGATTTGGCTTTAACAATACCCTAAGAACGACACAACACACTCACTATAGACTAGGACACATCTTCGGAAGCTTGATCAATTGATGGAGTAGATGCGAGCTTCACTTGAGCTTCTTGTTCTATTTGAGCTTTGAGCTTCATCATTTGATCTTGGTAACGTTCGGCTTTGTCTTTGAGCGTAGATTGTGCTTCTTGGAGTATACATAAGGCTTTTCATTTGTCGCACAACCTGCACACTTGATTGTAGTGTAGTTAGTACACTAAGCTTCATTTGGTGTGCTCATCATCAAATTCACTTGGGGGTGGAATTCAATTTCCATCAATCACTTCCTCCCCCGATTGAATTTGAATGCCGCAGGGATGAGCTGCAAACCACATCATATTTAACCATCCAAGGAGTTTTCTTACACATTCATCCTACCTTTCATTCTGTATTTTATATTGATGACTATGTGTGGAGGTCGTTTTTTGGGAATGTGTTCCCGTCTCTCTCTTACACAACCTGTCTCCTTCCTTATATAGGTACACACTTTGAGGAGATGCTTGGGGTTGTGTACGTGGCCACCATTGCCATGTTCAGACGAGGAGCATTGGCGGAGGAGCAAAAGGAGCTAATAAAGCAGCTGCCTCCATCGTTGTACATCCGAGATCTGCCTTTTGACCCGATGACTTCTATCCAGTAGTGCAGATAAATAAAACAAATGTTTTATTTTATTGCTTTCGTATGATTTTCTTTTCTTTTCTAGGATCTTTTATCGAGACCTAATACTCTTTCCACATTGAGGACAATGTGTATTTTAAGTTGGGGGAGAGTGTTAGAATCTTTATAAATGCTAGGATTTTTGTTTAGAATTTTTTGATGCTTGAGCGCTACTCCCAAGTGTAGGAGGATGTCAAGTAATAAATTTATATCCGGTGTAGATCGGATCGGATCATGGGGACAAGTTGTTTTGCAATCGCAAGTTCAATTAATAAAGGAGAGATAAAGGCGAAGCTACAATCAACTACGCTAACGGTGGAAATGTGTGTAATAATGTGTGTGAAACCATTTACCAAATCAACAACCTGGGGTGGAAGTATCGGGGAGGAAAATAGGCGAGGAAGCTTGTATGGTGTGTGGGGATATGCTTGTTAAGCATATGGGTTCAATCCGAGGATAACTCAATTGTCTTTCCGACTAAGGGATGCGCAATCGATGGATTTGGCATTTTATCGAACACATGGTGTGTAATGAAAGTATGGTATGGAAAATCGAGATAATAAACAACCAAGCATATATGAATGGTAACACTAGGTAAACTCCACTCTATGGATACCCACTAGGGTCCCTAATTCAAAGTATAACCCAAAAAATCCTACCACATAAACTTTGGACCATGCTAGAATTGAAATTCTATAGCCCAAGCAAGCAACATCACCACATAACTACACACAATGAGATGTAGTTACTCATAACAATAAAAGAGACATTTTCATCTCTAAAAACCATCATCCAATATTACTACAATAACCAAAACCAAATACATAAAATAATGGGAAGAGATCACCAAAGATTTCTCTTAAGAAAATACAACTTTCCCGCCAATGATTGTGCTCCTCCAAGCTTTCTTGCACCTCTCCAATGGCCTCTAACCCTAAGAATGAAGAAGAAGGAGAGTGGAATGAGGGGAATAGAGGGGGAGAAGCCCTAAAATAGTCCTCAGCCGAACCGGGTATGGAAATAAGTCAAACGGGTCGGATTCTGGCCCAAAACCCACAAGCAATGCCCAAAGCAGCAGAGAATTTTCGCATTGTCACCCTGTCTTGCGAAAATTCTAGAAAAATCATCCTACCTTAGAATGACACGTTCCAGGCGGTGATGGAACCTTAACAAAGTGTACTACGACTGAAAAATATCACTAGGTCGAAATATACACTGGAATGATAGAAGAATTCCGCACAAGAGTGGAATAGCAGAATTTCCAGACCAGAAATTTTCAGCACCGTCACAATGTCTTCCAAAAATACAGTAAATTGCTCCGACCTCCAACAATTCTGGAAAAATATGCGTTGGAATCGGCACTTCATGAACTTCAACTGAAAAATAATAGGGGACTAAGATGAAGATGATAATAAGCTGTAAAAATTATGTCTTATGCATATATAAACGATAAGCTCTAAAATATGATAATATCATGAAAACACGAGTAATTGAGCTAGAATGTGAACGATACATGCACAAATAGCACCGAAATAGGGGGATAAATATACAATTTTTATCCCGAATCACCTGTCTACAAACAATCGCCTGTGATTTGTTCTACAGTCGTCGGTTATGCACATACTTTGACACTTGGTTTTTGGGCTTTCTGCTATAACTTTCATCAGGCGACTGCTATACAAAGTACATGCGCATGTCCAATTACAGGCGCATGTGACTTGTTAGTCAGTCGCATGTCTCTCTCTAGCCCAAAGATCTCTAACTTGTCATCTTTCGGTCAGACGACTGATGTTGGTTTCACAGTCGCCTGCCCATGCCACAAGCGCCTGTGAATGTTTATTCAGTCGCCTGTCGATCCTTGTCCTAACACTTTATGTTTGGCAAGCTATGCAAGTTTCGGCCAGCCGACTGATGTTGGTTTCACAGTCTCCTGCTCATGGCACATGCGCCTGTGGATACCACATCAGTCACCTGTCATGTCTTCCCAAAACTTCCCGAGTTTTCATAACTTACTCATGTTTCGCTTAGTCGCCTGTAGAAGGTTTCTCAGTCGCATGTTGGTTTACAGGTGCATGTCCGACCTTCATCAGTCGACTGTCCTACGTGGTAAGTTACCGTTTGAATTCTCACCTACCCTCTGACACAGTGCAGCAGTCGACTGTGAGTTCTTCACCAGTCGACTGTCTATTGTGTAAATTCTGTCCGTTGGCTGTTTCCACACCGATTTCAAAGGGGTTTTGTCACGCCCCGCTTCCCAAGTACGAGAGGCGAGACGTGAAGAGGTCCGCTCAGACTGAAGCTGTGAAGCCATAGTCTGATAAGCGTCTGTGTGTTCATCCATTCGCAAATTCTTGCATTGCATAAAGAAACAACAACAATAATAATAGTAATTGAAGCAGTTAAAGATTAACCAACATTCAACAACATCCAATTTAGATTCAAAACCTCCAGATAGTCATAAAATAAAAGTAAAAGAGTCTGAAAGAAGGCCCAAGCATGGCCGAAACTAAAAGAACATAAGGTGCTACGCACCGAACAACCTAACAACAACAACTAGTAACTAACAGCAACAAAGAGGAAGTCACCAGCTGAGACTAGGGTAGAACTCCGGTAACCACGAACTGAACGTCAGAAAACTAGTCCTCCTCAGCAACTAACTCAGGCTCAAACCTGACATGTGACACCCAAAGAAAAAAGGGCACATGTCAGCAAAAATCTCCAAAAGGGAAAGGGAGATTTATGTGCAAGGAAACATAAAAGCAAAAGAGTACAACTAGCATTTCCAAAATAATGAAGATGACATGACATGTTATTTTAATGAATGCAGCAGTTTAAACATGAGCACGATATGACACATCGTAGCAAGAGCTGCTAAACAATATTTCATGAATAGTAGTGAAACATGCATTCGCGTCGTGCACAGGGTTTACTCCTTACACCTGAAGTTACTGATCAGGCACACTTCTACGCTTCGTGATAGCTTAGCCCTACCCTCCACGTGTATATGGACTGGCACCCATCTTCTGGATCACGAGCCAGGAAGTGTTTATGGCATAGGGTTGACCTAGCCTCATTCATTATGTAGGAGTCAAAATCGTACTTGCCGCAGCTTACATTTCAATTGTAGCGTGTGCTACAAAATCACGAAAAAACATTCCAATACATGAGATGACATGCAATATGAGCAGATATTGAATTGTGTACAGTTATATCAAAATAAACATGACATGTGATATACATGAAATGACATGGTAAGGGTGTCGGATCTAAGCTAGATCTAGCATGGTGTCGGATCTAGCTTCGTTGTCAAGCTAGATCAAGTATGGGCGTCTAGGCGACTATCATTTCACCACCTAGTCTCTTTTACACAAGTATTCAAAATAGCCTAAACATGGCATAACAATTTACTGTGCAAGTTTCACTTGCTTGAAACGATGTCTGTAATCCTCAGTTCAACAGTCCAGAATCTCTTCCTATGTGCTCAATCAATAGTCACCAATCCTACAGTCCCGTATTATTAATCTTAATTAATGATTTAACTAAAACAATAAACTCACGATTTTTATCTTGTTTAAACATGCGGTGTTTGGGTTTCCTACGGATCGGGATATACCTCAACACGACACGAGAGCTACACTGACGTCGGTAGCGACGTCAGGGGTTGGATCCGGTAATGAGCGAGGGTACGACGACAACTTGAGAAAACGGTAGCACGACGCGCGAACGGCGGCGAGCAAAGGGACGAACTTCCTGCTGTGGGTTGCACGGACAGCGAGGAGAAGGTCGGCCATGGGCTGTCGAGAAGGACAGCGGCCTGGGGATGCGTCGTGCAGATCTGTGCAACAAGATGGGGCTGTTGTGCATGGGTTGTCGAGGCAAGGGGCTGGCCTGCTGGTGCACGGCCTGAGGATGCTCATTGGGGTGACAGCCATGAGCTTCTATAGGGTAAAACGGCAGTTGTGTGGGGGAAAAGGACAGTTTTTGAAGTGTAGGAGGGCAGTTTTGGGGTTTTGCCGGTGGGTGGAGGCTGCCGTGGAGGAGGTCGGCGGCAAGGGGGGCCGGCGGGGCGTTTATGGGGCTACCGTGAGTTTTATAGAAGAGGCCAAAGGTTATATATGGATGTGCGTGGGTTGTTTTTGGGGTTGGGTGCTCCGGTGTTTCCCGGTGGGTGGAGGCCGTCGTGGAGGAGGCCGGAGGTGAGTGGCCGGAGGCTAAGGGCAAGGGGGTCGGCAGCTAGGAGGTGGCGGCTGATGGATGAATGGCTGATAGGTTAGGGTTTACTTGCGTGAGATAAAAACCTAGGAGGAAGATACGTTATAGTAGGAGTGGGTAGCTATTTGTGGTTGAAAATGGGGTATACTTAGGTTGATTGGAGAGAGAAAGTGTGAGAGGGAGGTGTTGAGTATTGATTCCCCAGATTTGGTTTTGATGATGAACAAACATAAATATCGTGAACTAACTCTTTGTGAGCGCAGTTATGGAGATCGTCGCCAAATTTCTATGAACATCAAAAGCGACGTCTCGAGACTTCTCAAAGCGCGTGATCGTATGCTTGAAGCTTCGTTGAAGCTCAAGGACCTTATTTAAGTCAAGAGATTCGGATCGAAGCGATTGAAGACGGTTCGTCAAGTTTTATTTATAGTCTTCTAGCTTCGTTTCGTAGATTGTTAAGCCTTGAGTAGGTCTTACGTTTTAATCTTCATAACGCTCCTATCTTAGAGCTAGGATCTTATTAGAAGCCCATACGATCTTTCCCGAAGCTTCACGCTTCTTATCGAGGCTTCTTGTGCATGTTAGTTGGTTCAAGAAGAAGAACCAACCGACTAGATGGCAATCTAGTCGGTCGACAATGCTTCTTGAACCGACTAGAATGCCTTGTTCAATTTCAGCTCAGTTACTGTTTACAGTTAGTCGGTCCAAGAAGGTTCACCGACCGACTAGTTGTCAAACTAGTCGGTTAGGAATCCTTCTTAGACTGACTAGTTGAGCTTCCATTTTTGAGCCTAACTTACTGTTTACAGTTAGTCGGTCAAAGCACAACGACCGACCGACTAGTTGAGAAACTAGTCGGTTGGAAGCTGTTCTTAAACCGACTAGCTGTCTTTGTATACAGCCTATTCTATTTCATCTGTTAGTTGGTCAAAGAACACTCACCGACCGACTAGTTGTGAAACTAGTCGGTTGGCAAGTATTCTTAGACCGACTAGTTCTCCATTCCCTGAACTTCATCTTTTGGATGTTCACCTGTTAATCGGTTCATGTTGAATCACCGACCGACTAGTTGATGAACTAGTCGATCAGTGATCCTTCTTTGACCGACTAGTCTGCTTCAGAATAGAGCCGTTGGAGCATTAAATGCCACGAATTTTGCTCTCTCTTTCCTCTATCCTATATATACTTGGCGTGCTGCTTTCATAGCATTCAAGGCTGATATTTATTGAAGTTTAGATATCAAAGAGAAGCAATTAATTCTCATTCAAAACTCATTCATTTCTCATTTGAATCTCTCTCACTCTTATTTCAAAAGAGAGATTCATTGATTGTGAGCCTTCCAAGCCAAGAGCTTGATCCAAGGTCACCAACATCCTCCTAGGCTTTCATTGCTGATCTACATCTTGGAGTTAGGGTTTGGTGCCTTCATCTTCCCCAAAATCCTCTTTGCCCTAAATCTTAAGTTTTACTCAAGGCATAGGTTTTTGTGGTAAGCATTTCGTATTTCATTTACTTTGATATTGCAGGTGATTTACTCTCGGTTGTGAGAGTTTGTTTGTGATCCCGGGTTGTGGGAGTCACAATTTCATTTGTGTATGATTTGATCTTGTAGAGGTTTTCTACAAGTATTTCATAGTGCAAATTTGAGTTAGATGTTTCTAACTCAAGTATCCGGAGGGGATCCAGGTGTTTGGGACGTAGGATCACCGGGAACAAGTCGGGGAGACTTGGGTGGATCCGAACCCGTTATATCGTCTGTTTGCGATTGCATTTCTTTGTTGTCAATATTTACATTTCCGCATTGTTGGTTGAGTTTGCAAGATAATTAGGAATTATCTTCTTAATTATTTTAAAGTACTATTCACCCCCCTCTAGCACTTGTGCAGTAGCTACGTAGGGCATTACATTTGGTACCAGAGCCAGGTACCTAGCTATGTATTCCAGCGACAACAAAACCGTACGTCCACCTTCAGACTACATCACCTTCAGGAACCGTGAAGGAGCTTCTTCGGTGATGAAAGGACACTCCTCGACGAGGCCTCCCTACTTCAACTGTACCAACTATGGGTACTAGAAATGCCGGATGGAAACTTTCCTCCGGAGTGCTTCACTATGGAGAGCCACGTTGACGGAGTACGTCGAGCCCGAAGAAGAAGATTTCGCTAAGTGGACTACCGCGGAGGTCACCGCGGAGGTAAGCAATGCCAAGGCAATGAACGCCTTGCAATGCGCTTTGGAGCCCGAGGACTTCAACAAGATATGCACATGTAAGAGTGCATATCAAATCTGAAACTCCCTCCTCATCTTGCATGAAGGAACGAGTAGGGTAAGAGACTCCAAACTCGTTGTTGTGAATAAAGATTACGAATTATTTCATATGCAACAGGGTGAGAAGATGAAGGAGTACTATGCTCACTTCGTTGACATCACCAACGAATTGGAGGCTCTTGGAAAGACCTACACCCAAAAGGAGAAAGTATCCAAGATCATTGACTGACTTCCTTCTTGTTTGGAGAAGCGTACCTTCGCCATCGAGGAAGGTAATGATACGAGTAAATATACGGTTATTCAACTAATGGGTACCTTAATGTCTTATGAGGTACGCAAGGATAGCAAACTAAAGTTGCAGGACAAGATGAAGTCTTACTTGAAGCAAGACGAGCCGAAGAAAAAGGCGATTGCGTTCAAGGCCGCTCCATCTACATCTACATCTACCGATGATGAAGACTCGGAAGACGAGTTGGACTTGGAATCCATTGCCCTCATGACAAAGAAGTTTAACCGGTTCTTCCGGAAAGGTAATTTCAAGAACAAATCTAAATTTAGTTCTTCTAACGCCTCCGCTCCTTTGTGCTTTAAATGCAATAAGCCAGGACACATGAAAGCGGATTGTCCTCAAAACAAACACAAGGAGAAGTGGAAGGCGCCCAAGTTCGACAAGTCAAAGAAGTACAAGAAAGGGTACAAGAAAGGACTTGTCGGGACATTCACCGACTCCGACGAGGACTCCTCAAGTGGAGAGTCGGACGATGAACAAGTGGAGCAAGCACACATGTGCTTCATGGCAAGAGAGGAACATGATCAAGGACCCTCCTCCGATGATAGCGAGGATGAAGGCGACGATGAGGTAACTATGGATGACCTTAGATTAGCTAACGAGCAAATATGGTCTAAGTATTCTAAATTAGTAAATAGATATACTAAGATAAAAGATGAGTTAGCTAGCATCCAAACCTCGCCTAAACCTATCATCATCATCAACGACACCATTGTTGAAGATGTGAGAAATAAGATTGTAAATCTCAAATCTCAAACTTGAGCATGTTCATATTGAGGAATCGGATGAACATGAGATAGCGGATTTGAATTCTCAAAACTCAACTTTGAGTATTGAGAATGAGAATCTCAAATCTCGTGTTTGTGTGCTTACATCGCAAGTGTCCATCTTGGATGCTTCTATGCGTTCTCTCGTCGAGAAATATGAGTGCACATTAGGCCGAATTAATAAATTCAATAAAGGTAAGGACCATTTGGATAATATCCTAAATGACTTACTTCCGGCCAATCACCACATTGGCTTGGGATATAAGATGGGAAATTCATCCAAGTCGTCTACTACCTTTGTTAGGCCAACTTCCAATGCCTCAACGAGTGGTAGCAAACACTCTATTGGTAGTTCATCTACCAATGGTGCTTCCACCTCGTACACATCCCCATTTGGAAAGAAACCCACTTTGAGTGGACCTCCAAAGAAGGGTCATGCTTATATGTACACCAATACTATGCCACGTAGGAACACACATCCTACTCCACATGTTCACACATATGATGATTTTTATGCACCACATCCACGGGCACGTGCACACCATGTGAGACACCCTCACGCACGTGTTCCTCCACATGCATATGTTCACCCACATCATCATATGAACAATTATCATCATGCACCATTTCATCATGTGCCATATGCCTATCCACGACATGCATCACGTAAAAATCAACAACGCATGCATGCTCCCAATAGGAATAGGGCTCCCAAAATCATCACTATTTGGAGCCCGAAGGACACAACTATGCATGAAAAACAAGTTTACATGAATTCATATTTCATGAATGTAGTGCATAATGATGATTATGTGGGGAAGTCTAAGTCCAATTGGACTTGGCTTCCAAAGGTCTAATCTTTTAGGACCCAATGACCTTGGGTACCATGGAATGATATGTTTATCCTTAGGTACTCAAGAAAAAGAAACGGAGCAACAAATCCAAATTTGGCTCCAAGAATAATTGGATACTCGATAGCGGGTGTTCAAAACACATGACGGGTGATGCTCAATTGCTCTCCAGAGTGGTGCCCATTGCAAATGGGAACCGGGTAGTCTTTGGAGGAAACGAGAGCGGAACCATCATAGGTGTTGGTAAAGTAGGTAATCCTTCTAAACCACTAATAAGTGATGTTTACCTTGTTAAAGGATTAAACCACAATCTTATTTCAATAAGCCAACTTTGTGACAAAGGTTACAAAGTTAGCTTTGCGAAAGGAATGTGCCATATTTTAAGAAAAGATAATAATGAGTTATTATTTTCCGGCACACGCCATAAGGATATATATATCCTAGATCTCCCTAAGTCACATGAACAATGTCTCATTGCCAACACTAGTGAACAACACTTATGGCATCGACGTTTTGGTCATGTGAACTTTGGAGCACTTTTTAAGCTTTCCAAGTTAAATTCTATTAGAGGCTTTCCTAAGCTTGTCTTTCAAAAGAAAAGCTTTTGTGACTCGTGTCAACGAGGCAAGCTTTCAAAATCGTCATTTAAACCTAAGAAAAGCATTTCATCTAAGCGGCCTCTAGAGCTATTACATCTAGATCTTTTTGGGCCAACTAGAGTTGCTTCATTAGGAAATGCACGATATGGACTTGTCATCGTTGATGACTTTTCTAGATTTACTTGGGTATTTTCCTTAAGTAATAAAAATGATGCTTTTGAAAACTTCACAATATTTGTTAAGAAAGTACAAAATCTCATTGGAACCACCATTGTCACTATTCGTAGTGATCATGGAGGGGAATTTGAGAATGAGTCTTTCTCAAATTTTTGTGATGATGTTGGTATTACTCACACCTTTTCATTCCCTCGCGCACCTCCTCAAAATGGTGTTGTTGAGAGAAAGAATAGGACGCTAGTGGAATGTGCTCGCACTATGCTTAATGATAGCCAACTTGGCCATCAATTTTGGATGGAAGCGGTACATACCGCTTGCTATGTGTTTAATAGAATACTTTTGAGGCCCGGCACCAAACAAACTTGTTATGAATTGTTGTTTGGTAGATTGCCTCAAGTTAAACATTTTCGAGTTTTCAGCGCAAAATGTTTTATTAAAAACACGTATGGTAGTTTGGACAAATTTGATCCAAGATCCGATGAGGGGATATTTGTTGGATATTCCTCCCGTAGCAAAGCCTACCAGATATACAACAAACGAACCTCAACGATCGAGGAATCTCTTCATGTTTCATTTAATGAAGGTTTTGTCCCGACTAGAATTACTAATGATGATGACTCCATGGATGTCTTATGTGATTCTATTGGTAATTCTAATTCTATTTATTCTATTGATACTAACCCTACTAATGAATCTTTTGAGAATGTTCCTAGTGATCAGGGAATTCCCAAACGGCTTCATACCGTTCGTGACCATCCTCATGAGCAAGTCATTGGCAATATCCTTGATAGTGTCAAGACGAGATCTCAAGTCAACTACTTCGCTCATTGTACCTTTGCCTCCTCAATAAAGCCAAAGAATATTAACGAAGCATGCGAAGATAGTGCTTGGATCTTAGCCATGGAGGAGGAACTCATTCAATTCGAGAGGAATGAGGTTTGGGAGTTTGTTCCATTGCCATCGAAGAACCACACCGTTATAGAAACGAAGTGGATTTTCAAGAACAAGACCGACGAGAACCAAATCGTCGTCCGGAACAAAGCTCGGTTAGTAGCTCAAGGCTACTAGTAAGAGGAAGGTATAGATTTTGAAGAATCCTTTGCTCCGGTAGCTAGATTAGAATCTATTAGATTATTGTTATCTTTTGCATGCCATAAAGATTTTAAACTCTTTCAAATGTGTTTCAGAGTGTTTTCTCACTACAAAGCGTTGACCGTGGAGAACCCGGTCAACGTGGTCAAGGGGCCCGCTTTGGGTCCCTCGGGGGCTTCGAAACGGTGCAGAAGGGGCGAGGGGAAGCCTCGGCCCTGGTTGAGACGCTCGGCCTCGGACAGGTGTGCTCGGCCTCGGCTGAGGGGGGGACGAGGGGTAGTCTCAGTCGCCCGGGTAGATGCACGACCGACGAGTGGCGAGGGAGAGTCTCGGAGCCGATTAGGACGCTCGGCCTCGGTAGGGCGTTCACGGCCACGGCAGGCTGACGGTGAGGGGAAGCCTCACTGTCCGGTTGATCGAGTGGTCGGAGAGGGGCGAGGGGTAGCCTCGGCCCGTTGATCTGTTATCCACCTGCACAGACGAGAACGCTCGTCAGGGGGCCGGACCTTGGTTCCGGCCAAATCCCCTCCGATGCCTAAGTCAGATAGAGATCTGAGAAAGGAGGCCCGGCAGAGACGGTCAGACTCGTGAGGAGATCGTAACGGCGTCTCTCGGCGCGAGCGGGGGAGGAAGGAGATGAATTGGGGGAACGAGGTCGTTGATGGAGTACCTTAGGTTGTGTTACCTGAGATGCGGTCCCTTTGGATGATGTCCACCCTCCCCTCATATAGGTGACTCGTCCTGATAATGTGCCATGATGTGACATCATGGCCATCATTCATGGGGACGTGCAAATGTGGGAAGTTTTGACCTCCACTAATTGCGCCCATCTTAATGAGGAGATGAATGTCCTGAAGGTGGCCATGATGGCTGGAGTGATGGACTCGGGCGGTTGCCATATCTGGCGGGCCTTGATGGCTGGAGAGTGATGGCCATTTAAGTCGGGCCATTAAACTGAGCCATTAAGCCGAGCCATGATGGTTATAGAGTGAAGGCCATTTAAGTCGGGCCATTAAGCTGAGCCATTAAGCCGAGCCATGATGGCTAGAGAGTGATGGCTTTGGACGGTTGCCATATTTGGCGAATGTTTCCTTGACTTGGGCCCCGATTTCCTCCATTGTGGAAGTGGGCCTTCGTCATGTGTGGAGAAGCGCGGCCCGCCCGTGAGATCCTTGGGCCGAGGCCCCAAGGTCGTAGTAGTCTGGTTGACCAGTCGTAGTTGACTTGGCTCTTCCGGGCCCGGCCAAACTAGTCCCGTTAACATGCCCCCATCTTCTGAGCTCTACCATTGTTGAGGTGGAGGTCGGGAGATGTAGTATAAAGTGGAAGAAGTTGTACTCTCTGCAAAACTTTGGCCCGTCTTGCGGAGTTTGGCCGGGGACGATAAATCGTCTGCCCGAGATTCGTTCGGTCGTGGGGGAGTCGCCCATCGACTTACTGCCGACGAAGGAGATTCGTTCGGTGGCGAGGGGAGTTGCCCCTCGACTTACGGCCGACGAAGGAGATTCGTTCGGTGGCGAGGGGAGTTGCCCCTCGACTTACTGCCGACGAAGGAGATCCGCTCGGTGGCGAGGTGAGTTGCCCCTCGGCTTACGGCCGGCGAAGGAGATTCGTTCGGTGGCGAGGGGAGTTGCCCCTCGGCTTACGGCCGACGAAGGAGATTCGTTCGGTGGCGAGGGGAGTTGCCCCTCGGCTTACGGCCGACGAAGGAGTGCTCGGCCTACTGGGGGGGTTGCCCCCAGCTCTTTGACCGATCCGTTCGTTCGGTTGCGATGGGGGTTGCCCCTCGGCTTACGGCCGACGAAGGAGATCCGCTCGGTGGCGAGGGGGTTGCCCCTCGGCTTACGGCCGACGAAGGAGATCCGCTCGGTGGCGAGGGGAGTTGCCCCTCGGCTTACGGCCGATGAAGGAGATTCGTTCGGTGGCGAGGGGAGTGCCCCTCGGCTTACGGCCGACGAAGGAGTGCTCGGCCTACTGGGGGGTTGCCCCCAGCTCTTTGACCGATCCGTTCGTTCGGTTGCGAGGGGGGTTGCCCCTCGGCTTACGGCCGACGAAGGAGATCCGCTCGGTGGCGAGGGGGGTTACCCCTCGGCTTACGGCCGACGAAGGAGATTCGTTCGGTGGCGAGGGGAGTTGCCCCTCGACTTACTGCCGACGAAGGAGATCCGCTCGGTGGCGAGGTGAGTTGCCCCTCGGCTTACGGCCGACGAAGGAGATCCGCTTGGTGGCGAGGGGAGTTGCCCCTCGGCTTACGGCCGACGAAGGAGATTCGTTCGGTGGCGAGGGGAGTTGCCCCTCGGCTTACGGCCGATGAAGGAGATCCGCTCGGTGGCGAGGGGGGTTGCCCCTCGGCTTACGGCCGGCGAAAAGGGTGAGGACCTTGTGAAGCCTTTCGAAGATTCCATGGTGGCGCTCTGCCATTGCTTCGTCCAGATCGGTGGATGCAGGAGTTGTTCGGTAAGCGGGGACCCAGCAGCACGGTCGTAGGAGCGATCCGGGTGCTTGAACTCGGACGGGGGTGCTTCGGCCGGATCGGCTTGGCCAGGATGAGGACGACTTTGAGACAAGGTGGCTCGGAGGCTTGGAAGGGTGGTCTGACTCGTCTGGACCGGTCGGCCTCCTCTGGGGTCGGCCTCGGTCTCGGCCTGAACTGGTCGGCCTCGATCGGAGGAGCTGCTTGGTTGCTCGAACTCTGACGATGGTGCTTCGGCAAAACGGCTCGGCCACGGTCGGAGGAGCGGTTTGGATGCTCGACTGGTTCAACAGCCCCATCGCAGTGGGGATAACTTTGTAAGCTCGACGAGGTGGCTTGGCGTTGAAACTCAGATACTTGGCAAGGCGGTCGGACTTGTCTGGTCGGCCTCCTCCTGGGTCGGTTGAAATGGTGTGGTCGGCCTCCTCTTGGATGGGTCGGCCTCGTCTAGACACAGCTCTAGTTCTATTTCCAAATTCAGCTCCAGCTCCAGCTATAGCTTTTGTCTGGACCGCATCTCCCGCTCCGGCTCCAGCTTTGTCTGGATCCTAGCTTCTGCTCCAGCTCCTGCTCTAGCTCCGGCTCCCGCTTTTGTCTGTTTGGCGGTACGACCAAAGTAGCTCGGCAAGGGCGGCATAGTGATGGGAGCTCAACCCATATGCTTGGCGATGGCAGCTCGGTGTTGGTATGGCGGACGTCGAGACAATGGCCAGAGATGGTGGTAGGGCCATCGATGAAGGCCGAGTCGGGGCTAAGCCCGACGCCTGCGAGGGTCGTCGGTGCTGTCTCTTGTCTGAACTCGATCGAGATCTCATTCTCCTTGGCGACCTTGCCAGGCCACTCGTAGCCCCACGTCTTCCTGGCCCGTCCCCGGATCTAGACTCACTCCTTGCGCCTCTCCCTCAAGTTGGCCGAGGCCGCAATGTCGGTCGCCGTGTGCTCCGGCGTTGTCGCGACCATGGCAGCCTTATCGACAAGCTTTTTGTGAGACATTTGTTGAAACCGGGGGATGTGGTTTTTTATCACCATCTCGCAAGAAGTTTAAGAGAGGAGAATTGTTAGGGATGCTCTTGTAGTGGTCTGAAAGCACACAATTAATTAGCAAAGGGGGAAGAGGACAGTTTGACCTTTTTGCTGGGTCGGCTTCGTCTGGGGTCGGCCTTGGCCTCGGCCTGGACTGGTACGATAAGAACAGCTCAGCCGATCCGACACACAGGCGGGTGGAGACCTGCTTGTTCAGATGAAGAAACAAACATCTGCTTATTCAGATGAAGAACCAACGATCGACATTTTCAGGGAGAGAAAACCCCTGAGCTCGGTGGTCTTTGATTTGCAGATCCAGGCACAAGCCTCCTTTGTAGACTTGCAAAACCGCAGGGTCGGTTGTTGATCGCAGGCAACAAGATCTTCATCGTGATACTCGCGGAGATCTCCGGGCTTCCTCAATCTCGAATTCTTCGCCGTCCGAGCTCCTCAGCATGGTCACCTTCCTGGGGTTCGCTGGGGGGTGGTTGATCTTGATGACATCAGCATCCTGGATCTTGCGCTTGGTGTAGATGGTGAAGCCATCGGGCTTGGAGTCCGATGAGGTGTCCTCACGTTTCCTCAGGCAGAGGAGCTTCTGCCAGAGACTTCGTGCGTTCCAGAGCCCTCGGCGATGAAATCGAATGGTCCGACGTCGTGATCTCGGATCTCACCCTCGATCTTAGCGGCCCCTGCGACCTGTCCTCCGGTGGTAGGGACAACCTCAGCCGGCATGGGTCGAGCTTCTTGTCGGAGAAGAGATGGCCGGTGAGCGTCACGACGGGATCGCCTGAACCCGAAACCGCCGAGATCCGCTGATTCGTGGTCCTGAACTCCCTACCAGGCGGGATCTGTCGTTATCGCCGGTGGCATTTTCCCCTTCGGGGGAGTCTCCATCCACGCCTCATCGAAGAACTTACCTCACTGTCCTTCGAAGATGGGGAAGAAGACTCACACCTCATCGTCACCGAACTCGTCGAGATCGCCGTCAAGCGGGTTGAAAGGTGTGGCGAGATCTCGCCAAGGTGAGAGATGGGTCGAGCACATGGTGTAATAAGGTCGGCGGACCCATGCTCGAGAATCTGAACCTTGAGATTAGGAAAAGGGGGGCTTCATCTTTCAGAAAGCCTTGGTGCAGAAAAGGAATTTTAGGTCCAAATGCTGGTGTTTCTTCCCCATGGGGTTTTGGGGACGAAGGGCGTGAGGGGTAAATCCTCACGAGTTGAGAGTGTGCGAAAGTACGATGACGTGGTATGCCTTTACTTCCGCAGTCCGGTCCTTCAGATCTTTGATTAAAGGAACGAGCCATTGCCTATGTGGTTGACGTCGTGGATGTCGACTCGTTCCCACAGACGGCGCCAGATGTTTCAGAGTGTTTTCTCACTACAAAGCGTTGACCGTGGAGAACCCGGTCAACGTGGTCAAGGGGCCCGCTTTGGGTCCCTCGGGGGCTTCGAATCGGTGCAGAAGGGGCGAGGGGAAGCCTCGGCCCTGGTTGAGACGCTCGGCCTCGGACAGGTGTGCTCGGCCTCGGCTGAGGGGGGGACGAGGGGTAGTCTCAGTCGCCCGGGTAGATGCACGACCGACGGGTGGCGAGGGAGAGTCTCAGAGCCGATTAGGACACTCGGCCTCGGTAGGGCGTTCACGGCCACGGCAGGCTGACGGTGAGGGGAAGCCTCACTGTCCGGTTGATCGAGTGGTCAGAGAGGGGCGAGGGGTAGCCTCGGCCCGTTGATCTGTTATCCACCTGCGCAGACGAGAACGCTCGTCAGGGGGCCGGACCTTGGTTCCGGCCAAATCCCCTCCGATGCCTAAGTCAGATAGAGATCTGAGAAAGGAGGCCCGGCGGAGACGGTCTGACTCGTGAGGAGATCGTAACGGCGTCTCTCGGCGCGAGCGGGGGAGGAAGGAGATGAATTGGGGGAACGAGGTCGTCGATGGAGTACCTTAGGTTGTGTTACCTGAGATGCGGTCCCTTTGGATGATGTCCACCCTCCCCTCATATAGGTGACTCGTCCTGATAATGTGCCATGATGTGACATCATGGCCATCATTCATGGGGACGTGCAAATGTGGGAAGTTTTGACCTCCACTAATTGCGCCCATCTTGATGAGGAGATGAATGTCCTGAAGGTGGCCATGATGGCTGGAGTGATGGACTCGGGCGGTTGCCATATCTGGCGGGCCTTGATGGCTGGAGAGTGATGGCCATTTAAGTCGGGCCATTAAACTGAGCCATTAAGCCGAGCCATGATGGCTATAGAGTGAAGGCCATTTAAGTCGGGCCATTAAGCTGAGCCATTAAGCCGAGCCATGATGGCTAGAGAGTGATGGCTTTGGACGGTTGCCATATTTGGCGAATGTTTCCTTGACTTGGGCCCCGATTTCCTCCATTGTGGAAGTGGGCCTTCGTCATGTGTGCAGAAGCGCGGCCCGCCCGTGAGATCCTTGGGCCGAGGCCCCAAGGTCGTAGTAGTCTGGTTGACCAGTCGTAGTTGACTTGGCTCTTCCGGGCCCGGCCAAACTAGTCCCGTTAACAAAATGGATGTAAAAAGTGCATTTTTAAACGGAGATGTTGTTGAGGAAGTTTATGTTTCTCAACCTCCGGGTTTTATAAATGAAAAATTTCCAAATCATGTTTTCAAACTTAAGAAAGCACTTTACGGTTTGAGACAAGCTCCTCGAGCTTGGTATGCCCGTCTAAAGAACTTTCTTTTGGATTTGGGTTTTGAAATGGGAGAAGTTGATTCTACATTATTTGTTAAGTATTCGAATAATGATATTGTTTTAGTTCAAATTTATGTTGATGATATCATTTTCGGTGCTACTAACTTCACTCTTTGCGAAGAGTTTTCTAATGTTATGAAGGATCAATTTGAGATGAGCCACATGGGTGAGCTCAAATATTTCTTAGGTCTCCAAATTCGCCAAATGAACGATGCAATCTTTATCCACCAAACCAAGTACACTGTGGAGTTGCTAAAGCGATTTGGAATGGAGAATGCCTCCGGGAAGATGACTCCAATGAGCACTACTACACATCTTGATAAAGATACGGGCGGCAAATATGTAGACATTCGTCTATATCGAGGTATGATAGGTAGTTTATTACATCTTACTGCTAGTAGGCCCGATATTATGGTTGACGTATGTGTATGTGCTCGTCATCAGTCTCAACCTAAGGAATCTCACTTAGTAGCGGTAAAACGTATTTTCTGTTATTTAAGTTATACACTCGACTTTGGATTACTTTATCCAAAGTCTAGCACATATGAGTTAATCTCATATAGTGACGCAGATTATGCGGGATGCAAATCCGACAGGAAAAGTACTAGTGGCACTTGCCATTTTATAGGAAATTCTCTTGTCTCTTGGTTTTCCAAGAAGCAGAATTCCGTATCACTTTCAACCACCGAGGCAGAATATATTACCGCCGGTGCCGCGTGTGCTCAAGTTCTTTGGATGAGCACACTCTTAAAGACTTTGGTATAAACTGTGATACTTGCACTATCATGGTGGACAACCAAAGTGCAATATGTCTCTCTAAGAATCCGGTACACCATTCCCGTTCTAAACACATAGATGTCCGACACCATTTCTTAGATGATCATGTTACTAAAAAGGACATCATTTTAGTGTACGTTGAAACCCAGAAGCAGATCGCCGATATTTTCATGAAACCACTCAAGGAAGACTCCTTTGTGCGGTTACGTCGAGAATTGGGGATTATGGGTGAATCCGAGATTTAGGATTCATATTTTGTTCAATAATCTTGCATGATATTAAATTTCGTTTATATATGCTCATGCTAGAATTCTTGAGATTTTTCTGGATTTTTGGTTGAATTTTCGGAATTTATGCTTGAAATATTCATGAACGTCGTATTTAAGATTTTCGATGTTTAATGGGGTAGTATAATTATGTATGAGAGTATTTCGATGTTTCGTCCAAGTGCGATTAGGAGAGAACTCAAAATTTCTGAATTTCAAATTTTTGGACTCTTTTAGTCGGTTCATGTTCATTGACCGACCGACTAGATTGCGTTCTAGTCGGTCAGTGAATGAACACAGACCGACTAACTCAAGCCCTAATTTTGGCCTCAGTTACTGTTTGCACTTAGTCGGTTCAAGCTCATTGGCCGACCAACTAGATCTTCATCTAGTCGGTCAGCGCTTGAACTGTGACCGACTAATTGAACAGGGACTGTTGCGTCTTTTCACATTCCGATCGACTTATACCCCCTCCGCACCGACTAGTTCTCTTTCTAGTCGGTGCGAATATTTTCCTCAGCTCAAAAACCCCCGAAACCCTTCGACTTCCTCCGTCGATTTCGTCGATTTCCGGCCGTTTTCCGACCATCTCCGGCCGTGGATCTCTCCTATCTCCTCCCTAGGTATATCTCCTCCCTCTCTCACAGCTCCTAGGGTTCTCTTCTAGGTCTAAATTTGATTTTCAGTTTGGCCTAGGGTTTGTTCTAGGGTTCTATTTCGACCGAGCTTTCGATCTCATTTGTTTGCGCGTGTCTCGTCTCGATTACGGCGAAGACACGCATCCCCATCGAACCCTCGCGTCCGTCTCCTATGATTGTAGAGTCGCCTCCTACGGACCCCCCTCAACCCAAACGAACTCCACCCAAACGCCGTTCCAAAACGACCCATCCATCGTCTTCTTTGCCTCCTCTTAAGAAGAAGAGGACGGCGACCGCTAAGCCTAGATCTCAACCCAAGCCTAGGAAACAGCCCGTGTCACCAGCTTCATTCCGTGCACCCACTCCTCCAGCTGATTCTGATTCTGACACGGAATATATTCCGGAGTCCGAGCATACCGCTAGGGCTCCTACTCCTCCACCTCGATCTAGCACTCGTCAGCCTAAGGGGAAGGTTCCCATGCCATTAGGCGATGTCGATATATCGTTATGTCTCGTTGACCCATTGTGTCTCGCAGTATACAATCGAATCGAACACTGTCCACTGTTATTGGAGCACTTCGTTTAGTTCTCCGACTTCCCACATCTAGCCGATCTTCTTTCTCATAGCGGTCTTATAGATTATCTTCGCCATGACCCTAAGGCGAATCCACACACGTACCCCCGTCTAGTCAAGCTTTTCTATGCGAATCGTGTTCGCGGTCAGTATGACGAGACCCATTCCATTGAGACGACTGTCTTGGAGACACCGATTGTCCTCACGGCAGAAATCTTAGGGGATTTGATAGGTGTCTCCTCTTCTGGCCTTCTTCCAGCTGATATCTCTGTCGATGACATTTCTGCTTTTGACCAGGCCATGCTCTCCGAGATGTTCCATGTGATCCCTCCCGCCATGATTGGCATCCCTTCAAAATCTTTCAAGCCAAACGCATGGGTCTTAAATCTTATCCTGAAGTCGTGACTCCTTCCGAAGTACGGCTCATCGAGCTTACCATCCCAGCCATTCCTTAAGCTGATCTACGCTCTCTTCATGGGGAGCGAGATCAATTGGGCTAGGATTATTCTTGATGAGATGGACTCTTTCAAATGTATCCGAAAGTCCACAAAATCAGCTCACAAACCATACCCTTGCCTTTTGACCCTTGTCTTCCGTCACTTCAAGGTCCCTCTCCCTCCCGATGATGAGCGTCCCCTTGGTCCTCCCCTGAATGCGACGGCCGTCAAGAAGTCTCTTGCGGCGCTTCGTCACGTTCAGAGGACGACTCCTTCTGCCTCTGCTTCAGCTGCTCCTCCTACTCCTACTCTCGCTGAGCTTGCACATTCATTGAGACGTGTGGAGTCTCGTTGTGCTCGTTCTGAGGCGATGCTTGCTCGCATCTGCTCTCACTTGGGCATTGAGATTCCTCCGTCAGTTTCTGACGAGGAAGAGATGGATGAGAATGAGCTCCAGGAGCTCGTTGGATCTGCTGCTCGTGCCCCAGAGGGTACGTCTGCTGCTGCTGCTACTTCTACCGGTGCCCCCGAGAGCACACCTGTTGCCACCATCCCTTCGGTGGATACTTCGTCTGGTGCTCCCGAGGCCACTCCCGTTGCGACTCTACCATCTGTGGACACTCCTGCTGACCCAGTGACCACCACTCCTCCTGCAGAGCCTGCTGCTGCTGCTGACCCTGCCTCCACCTCCTGAGCTTGCTTGGAGGACTCTCCCTATGCACTTTGGATGATATATCTTGTAGTGAGAGAGTGGGGTAGGATAGTTTAGGTGGTTCTGGACTTTTGATGTATTTTTGATGTTTTGATGATACACTCTTGATGTATGTTCATTTTGATGTATGTGCGATATATGTTGTATGATGTACCCCGATCTGAGGATCGCTATTATGTATGTTGTCAGATGTATCCATTTTGTTATATATATATATATATATATTTACATCGTGTTGACATTTACTTCCGTGTGCACATTTTATATATTTTGTCTGTCTCTGATATTGACTTTGTCGCTCGACGATTACATTTGATTTAATAGAAATTATTTCTATGAAAACATAGAATTGTTTTCCATGCACTTAATTCATCAAGAATGTTGATATTGGAGAGTGTATTCCATAACTCAATATGTAAAATTAATTTGAGTTTTGATGATTTTAATTTTCGATTATCGACTATGGTCTCGTTGGTACGCTTTGATTTAAGTCGTATTTTCCTTTGGTGTCATTTGGACCGGGTCGTATTCTACGACTCCCGTGCTTTTATTTGAAGCCAGTGTTGTTGTCGTTGATCTCCTCCCGCTCTTTTTGCTAATGCCAAAGGGGGAGAGAATTAATAATGACAATGTGCTAAATGATAATTTAAAGCAATTTACCGTGAATCTAATTTGATATGTTAGATTCAGGTGGAGTTAAGATATAAAAATGGATTTCAAATCCGATATTTCAATAATTGAATTCTCATTTTTTACTTTCCTCGTCTGCTTGATGCGTATGATTATTATTTATTTTGAAATTAACGTGTCATCAATGCAGGGGGAGTAAGTAAATTTCATTTGAATTATTATTTTTGATTATTATTTATGTTGGTTTTTCATCACCAAAAAGGGGGAGAATGTTGAGTATTGATTCCCCGGATTTGGTTTTGATGATGAACAAACATAAATATCGTGAACTAACTCTTTGTGAGCGCAGTTATGGAGATCGTCGCCAAATTTCTATGAACATCAAAAGCGACGTCTCGAGACTTCTCAAAGCGTGTGATCGTATGCTTGAAGCTTCGTTGAAGCTCAAGGACCATTATTGAAGTCAAGAGATTCGGATCGAAGCGATTGAAGACGGTTCGTCACGTTTTATTTATAGTCTTCTAGCTTCGTTTCGTAGATTGTTAAGCCTTGAGTAGGTCTTACGTTTTAATCTTCATAACGCTACTATCTTAGAACTAGGATCTTATTAGAAGCCCATACGATCTTTCCCGAAGCTTCACGCTTCTTATCGCGGCTTCTTGTGCATGTTAGTTGGTTCAAGAAGAAGAACCAACCGACTAGATGGCAATCTAGTCGGTCGACAATGCTTCTTGAACCGACTAGAATGCCTTATTCAATTTCAGATCAGTTACTGTTTACAGTTAGTCGGTCTAAGAAGGTTCACCGACCGACTAGTTGTCAAACTAATCGGTTAGGAATCCTTCTTTGACCGACTAGTTGAGCTTCCATTTTTGAGCCTAACTTACTGTTTACAGTTAGTCGGTCAAAGCACAACGACCGACCGACTAGTTGAGAAACTAGTCGGTTGGAAGTTGTTCTTAAACCGACTAGCTGTCTTTGTATATAGCCTATTCTATTTCATCTGTTAGTCGGTCAAAGAACACTCACCGACCGACTAGTTGTGAAACTAGTCGGTTGGCAAGTCTTCTTAGACCGACTAGTTCTCCATTCCCTGAACTTCATCTTTTGGATGTTCACCTGTTAGTCGGTTCATGTTGAATCACCGACCGACTAGTTGATGAACTAGTCGGTCAGTGATCCTTCTTTGACCGACTAGTCTGCTTCAGAATAGAGCCGTTGGAGCATTAAATGCCACGAATTTTGCTCTCTCTTTCCTCTATCCTATATATACTTGGAGTGCTGCTTTCATAGCATTCAAGGCTGCTATTTATTGAAGTTTAGAGATCAAAGAGAAGCAATTAATTCTCATTCAAAGCTCATTCATTTCTCACTTGAATCTCTCCCCCACCTTTATTTCAAAAGAGAGATTCATTGATTGTGAGCCTTCCAAGCCAAGAGCTTGATCCAAGGTCACCAACATCCTCATAGGCTTCCATTGCTGATCTACATCTTGGAGCTAGGGTTTGGTCCCTTCATCTTCCCCAAAATTCTCTTTGCCCTAAATCGTAAGTTTTACTCAAGGCATAGGTTTTTGTGGTAAGCATTTCGTATTTCATTTACTTTGATATTGCAAGTGATTTACTCTCGGTTGTGAGAGTTTGTTTGTGATCCCGGGTTGTGGGAGTCACAATTTCATTTGTGTATGATTTGATCTTGTAGAGGTTTTCTACAAGTATTTCATAGTGCAAATTTGAGTTAGAGGTTTCTATCTCAAGTATCCGGAGGGGATCCGGGTGTTTGGGACGTAGGATCACCGGGAACAAGTCGGGGAGACTTGGGTGGATCCGAACCCGTTATATCGTCTGTTTGCGATTGCATTTCTTTGTTGTCAATATTTACATTTTCGCATTGTTGGTTGAGTTTGCAAGATAATTATGAATTATCTTCTTAATTATTTTAAAGTACTATTCACCCCCCTCTAGTACTTGTGCAGTAGCTACGTAGGGCATTACAGGAGGGGTTGCAACTAGTGTGACCTATAGCTAGGGAAATCACATGCCATGCGTAACAAATCCTAAAGATTTAATTAATTTATTTGAAATTCGAATTAATTAGGGCTAAGTAGGTTAGAAAGTGATTAGGTGAAAAGGTTGGTCTAGCGGTGTCCGGTAATTATTAAAAAAATACCGGGACGACCGTGTCGACGAGAGGGTCGAGAGTACGATGGTCGGTCACGTGCTAGGGTAACGGAAAACGGAACTAAAAATAAAAAGATCAAACGTCGAAGTCTAAAGTTACGACACCCCTTCAAACAAAGCTGTTTTGTGGGAGAACGACCCGTGAAATGACGTTCACGAAAAATTCCACAAATAAGTATTCTCTCAGAGGGTCACACTAACATATAACTTCGTGCATTCGGGATACAAGAGGATGTCACAAAAATACGCGTACGAACAAGAAGGTACGCGCACGAAAAACACACGATCGAAAAGCGACCGTGACAGGTTTTTGGGTATTCTGTTTGAGGGCTTTAGAGAATCTATAAAGAGAGCTTCTACTGTTCCATTGAGACCCTCTTAGACAACCAAGCAAGCTCTTAAGAATTCAAGCTTTCATCTCTAAGCTCGCATTCTCAAAAAGCCCTAGATTTCCAATCTCATTCTCTCTTGCTCTTCAACATAGAATCAAAGTGATATCCTCTAGGCATTTGGTGGTGACAAGAGAAAGGGCTTTCTCTCTTCTTGGAAGAGACTTCAACACACAACACACTTGCTCCTGCAAGTTCTACTTCAAGGCATATGTGATTGTAAGTGTTGCTATTTCATTATTTCATATCTTTCGATATTAGTTTTACTCTTGGTTTGTGAGAGTGGTTTGCTTGATCCTAAGTTGTGGGAGTCAATGACATCGATTGTATTTCGATTACACTTGTAGGGTTGCTCCAAGTGGATTTAAAGGAAACCTCAAGTTAGGGTTCTAACTTGAGTATCTGGAGGTATCCGGGTGGAAGGGATGTAGGATTACCAGGAACAAGTCGGGATTGGACTTGGGTAATCCGAACCCTTGAAACATACTTTGTGTTAGCTTGTTGCATTTTGGGTTAATTTATAATTCCGCATTTTATTGTTGGTTAGGAATTTAAATGGCTTAATTTCGGAAAATTACCTCATACTTTCGCTGAATTCCAAGAAATACCTCTTATTTTGATATAATCGCAAAACTACCTCAAACTTTTCAGGTTTCGATAAATTAAGCCAATATAAATTGGTATTACTATCGTTTAAATTTTATAAACACTATTCAACCCCCTTCTAGTGGATTTCTCATAGCCAGTGTCCTTACATCCATTAATCAACTAATAGATTCCAGAAGTTATTAGTCGACCAATGATGTTCATTAGTCGACTAATAAACTTCACGAGTTGACTAACAAAGTTAACCAGTCCAATTCATCTTAGAACTATTAATCGACCAATATGACTTGTTAGTCGACTAATTAAGTTATTGTTGACTGTGATGACCTTCATAAACTAGCCGTTAACTAGCCGTTTGAAGGGGTATTATGGTAAACTCTTTTCATACGTTTTCTCCTCTATAAAAAGGGATTTATTCTCAGTTTTTTACGTAAGAAGACGAACAAGAAAAATCATACTCTTGGTAGAAATTATCATTTATCCTCTTTGAGCCAAAAATCCTAATTTCTATTAACAAAGGTTCAAATTCTATAGAATAGAAAATTTTCCCTTAACCATCACTGCATCCATAAGTAAGTATCTTCAAAGGCTATATGAGATTGTAATCTTTTTTTTTGTTTTATAAAATTTTGCCTCAATTGTTAAGCTGTTTTGTGCTCTCAGTTTGAGGGTGTTGAGATTGAGGTGCACAGTTGGCAATGGTTTTTGCTAAGTTGTGTGGTTTTTCTCATACGGTTTGTCAAAGGGTAAAATGAAAATCTTAAGCAAAAAGCTTAGGGATTGGAGTAGGTCAGGGAGATCGAAGCAGGATTCTCTGTGGTTGCATTTGTATTCTACGGTTTGCTAGTCTCTTTACATTTTTATTACTGTGAACATTTTATAAATTTTCCATTGCAATTATTTTGGTTGTTTGTTAGCTTATCACTAATCGTAACCATTTAATGTTTAAGGTATCTATCCACAGTATCCAACACCTAATTGTTGAATAAACATACCACTTATTTACAAGTCTGCCATTCGAAATTTATAGGTACGCCGTTGAAATTTTTTCCTTTTACCCTCCAACTCCATTCCTCCTCTATCTTCCTCTTCTTTTCTGTCGCAGTCACTAACTGTTGCTCCCGACACCCTGCCGCCACCAACTCTCCCCCTAACTTCCTCCTCCTTCAGCCTCCCTTCCGTCCTCTTCCTCTCTCCACATTCATTCCTCCCCCTCCCATCTTCCATTGTAGTCGCTACCATCGTCGCATGATGGAGGGGTTTAAAGGATGATGAAGCGGATGTAGATGTGGGATGGATGAGGAAGATGCAGGACCAGCGGGGGATGTAAGGGACGGCAGGGCGGCGACCGTGAAGTGGGGGAGGAGGATGAATAGAAGATGTGTAATGTGGGTATATGGTGTTGTGTATAAAGTAAAAAATTTGATTTTTAAATTGGTTCGTGTTTCTGTGAAGTGGTCTGTGTGCACAACAATTAGGTCTGTGCACATAGTAACTCCCGTTTAATGCCTCTGCTTTTCAAACTCAAAGGATTTTTCGCGCCCTTTGTCTTAAGTTGATCATAACTCTAACATATTATAGGCTTGATAACTTTATCTCCATTTCCAAAGGGATCTACTTTGGGCACTCGCCGTTTTGCTCTGCGCATTTACCGCTTAATTTTTTTTGAAAAATAACGATACTGTCATTAAAACCCCCGAAATAACACCGTTAAAACTTACTCTGCACACATACCAAATTACTCACAGCGCACAACATGCAAAACAAAATTACCTTGCAAATTACTCACCATGCATGACAGGCGAAACAAAATTACTCTGCGCACATACCAAATTACTCATCGTGCACAACATGTAAAAAAATTTATATTTATATTTAATCGCATACAAAGTTGATTTTATTTAACTTGAATTTTTATAGTATATATGAACTGTGACGAACCCTATAGACAGTAATGATCTTTGCAGAGATGATTGCATAATCAAATAACATCTAAGGGACTGAGTTATAAAAAAGTTTTTGTTTATAATTTCTCTTGGTTTGAAATTAAAACTCAGTAGTGTAATAATTTATTTATGCTTTGCAAATCAGTATATAAATTGAATGTCGATACAAAATAAAATGCATGGGTCTTAAAAGCAAAAGTGAAGCAAATGAGCGCTTCCATTGCTATCCAGTGCGGTTGTTTTCCTTGTTGAATTCGGACATTGGGAAGCTACACAGTAAATGGTTTTTGTTGAATTTAGTATCTTGCTTGCTGTTGTGTTGTAGCCTGAAATTTACTATGTGCACATACCAAAGTACTCACGCGTACAACATGCCAAAAATTACTCCGTGCACATACCAAAGTACTCAATGCGCACAACTCACTAAACAAATTTATTTAGCATACATACCAAATTACTCACCACGCAAAAATTACTCGACGCGCACGTTGCCAAACAAAATTACTCTGCATACATACTAAATTATTCACTGTGCACATCCCGTCATTTGTGCTCAACGCGAACACATGTGAGTTCAGGTTAAAATTTTCTCAACGTCCGAAAAGCAAACCGCTCGATTTAGAGTTTTTCCAAAGAATTTCAAAGAATTCTTTACATCCAATACAGATCTGAATAATTCTTGAGAGATTTTTGTGTCCTAAAATTGTGCCGTGAGATTGAAAGATTTCGGGTTTTTTCGTGCTCTAAAATTGTTCGAAAGAAACTTAACATGAGTTGGATCATCCTGTAGTAGGTAAGTATATGCAATAAATTTTTTACAAATTAAATGAATTTTACAATGGTATGTGCACTGAATCAACTTTTGTTCAAGAAGAAGAAAGCTACGAACTGATTTAGGATGTTTTGACTTATGGCCATTTCTAACTGTGCACGGAAAAATACTTAACTAATGTAATCTAAACAATAGGTGCGCGGAATACTAATTTAAAAGGTATGTGCACAAAGCCTAACGGCGAGTGCGCAAAGTAGACCCCATTTCTAAAATGGGGCTGGCCCTGGTTTGGACCGAACAATCCGTGCCTCAATTCCAACCCCGTTCAAACAAAACAAAACCAACGGAGAAAAATTCATATTCGCGTCGATGGAAACACTGCAGTCCTTCGGCTCTCATGCCTCGATTTCTCCGCCCCCTTCTCTCTAAAGCCTAAATCACCATTTTTCGTCATCCGACCTCTCCTCCCCTCCAGTCTCCCAAATACTCCCCGGTCTTCACGCTTCCCAACTGCAATGGCGGCTGCTTCACCTACTCCCCTCAAGCTTAACACCACCCGCTCTCTTGTCTCCTCGCGCCGCCCCTCCGTCCTCCCCCTCCGCCACCGCACTCAGATCCGCGCCAAGATCCGCGAGATCTTCATGCCGGCGCTCTCCTCCACGATGACCGAGGGGAAGATCGTGTCGTGGGTCAAGTCCGAGGGCGAACGCCTCTCCAAGGGCGAGAGCGTCGTTGTCGTCGAGTCCGACAAGGCCGACATGGACGTCGAGACTTTCTATGACGGTATCCTTGCCGCCATCGTCGTCCCCGAGGGCCAAACCGCCCCCGTCGGCGCTCCTATCGGCCTCCTCGCCGAATCCGAGGAAGAGATCGCCCAGGCCAAGTCCCAAGCAGCAGCCCGATCACAATCATCCCAGCCCACGAAATCCGAATCCAAGACACAATCTGAATCACCTCCGTCTCCGCCGCCTCCAGCACCAGCGGCGCCTTCGGCTTTTGCTCCTGCGGTTCAATCCGATGCGCCCAAGAAGACTGTGGCGACGCCGTACGCGAAGAAGCTTGCGAAGCAGCACAAGGTGGATATTGGATCCGTGGTGGGGACGGGTCCCTACGGGAGGATTACGTCTGCTGACGTGGAGGCTGCCGTGGGGATTGAACCCAAGAAACTTGCTGCTGCTCCTTCTCCTCCTGCAGTAGCTGCGGCTGCGGCTATGAAAGCACCGGCCGCAGCCGCCGTGCTTCCGCCGACTCCGGGAGCTACTATCGTACCGTTCACCACAATGCAAGCGGCGGTGTCAAAGAACATGGTGGAGAGCCTCTCGGTGCCCACATTTAGAGTCGGATATCCCGTGACAACCGACGCCCTTGACAAGCTTTACGAAAGGGTATACTTTCTCATTCCCTTAAGTTCATAATTTTCTTGAATTGATGAATCAAATATCTTACTTATTTCCGCTCTGTGATGCCAAAGTCTTTAGTTTTTGTGACTTTCTTTTGCTTATCTTTCTTTTGGGTTATTTTCAGAAAACCCTTAGGAAATTCTCATCACAATTAGAGAACTTCCATCTTTTTTGTAAACGATTAAAACACTGCCCTAACGTTATCACAGTCGATAGTTGAGGCACCACATCACAACACATGAATTTTTTTTCTTTTTTTTCCTACTGCGTTTTGACGATAATTCGCATCTCTTAACTAGGATTAGACGGTTTAAGTCAGAACTAGGGATTTCATCATATCTACTGTTTGCTACTCTGCTGCATTCTTCCCCTTGCTCAAAGATCCCATTTTAAAATCGATCAATAAAAATTGCTGAAAGGAATGGAAACCCATCGTAAAAATATCATTAAATCAAAACTCATCTTTAAAATCTAGTGCTCCAAATTAATCTCTTCAATTAAATTTAACATTGATATTATCCCATAGAATTTTATGATTATTCAATCTCATATAAAATTGAGAAATTTTAAAAATAAAGAGTTTGGCTTAAGGACAGCTTAGTATTTTGTTTTTTATTCTTGTTTTAAACCCGAGTTATACATAACATCGTAAGCTTTTGTGTTACTAGTGTTGGTGTTTAGACGCCTGTCTTGGAATGCAAAATTCAGGCAGTATACCAATCATTTAACATATAGATGGAGATTTTCTGATTCTTTGTATTAATTGAACTTTTTAATTTTGCTTCTTTTTTCTGTTTTTCTTTTTTTTATTTTTATTTTATTTTATTTTTTGGGTTTTTGTGTGTGTGTGTGTGTGTGTGTGTGTGTGGGGGGGGGGGGGGGGGGGGGGGCTGGTTCTTCTACTTCCTTCAAAAAAAAATTAATCTTCGATTGTTTCTTTATAGTATTTCTTAAAAAAATTTACTTTAATTGTTTAAATGTAATTTGTTGCATCTTGCTTTTCTATTTGTCCAAGTCATTTCGTTGGTTCATACAGTATTTGAGAAATAGTTTTGATTTCCCAATTTTTTTTTATTTCTGCCTATGTTAAGTTGATTTATTTTGTGTAATCTGTTTTCTGTACATTATTAATCATGAGTTTAATAGAATAAAAAGGTTGGTTTGTTAATTTGGTTTGCGGGACTATCACTGAATTTTAACAAAATTAGGTCAAGTCAAAGGGTGTCACCATGACAGTGTTGTTGGCCAAGGCCGCAGCAATGGCACTTGCACAACATCCAGTTGTGAATGCAAGCTGCAAGGATGGAAAGAGCTTCACTTACAATGACAACATTAACATCGCCGTGGCAGTAGCCATTGATGGCGGACTGATCACTCCTGTTCTCCAGGATGCAGACAAGGTAATATAGTGATTTACATAATGGGAAGCAAAAATTAGAAGCCTTTTCACCCTACCCCCTAGCTAATTGTTAGCAGTGCAGCTGGATATTTATTTGCTTTCCCAAAAATGGAAAGAATTGGTAGGCAAGGCTCGTTCTAAGCAGCTTCAACCCAATGAGTACAATTCAGGTACGTGTTAATTGATATATTTTTAAGTCACTTGTTGGGACAACATGTTGCTGAGTTGTGACTTGTTTTATAGGAACATTTACTCTGTCAAATTTAGGCATGTTTGGAGTAGACAGATTTGATGCTATACTCCCTCCAGGGCAGGTGATTTTTTAACCGTTTCCTAAGAAATTTTCTCGTTGACATGTTAATGACTTGTTTGTCAACTCTAAGGGTGGAATTATGGCTGTCGGAGCATCAAAGCCCACTCCAGTAGCGGGCAAGGATGGCTTCTTCAGTGTAAAGAGTAAAATGCTGGTAAGTTCACTGTTATAGCCTAGACGAAGTTTTAATGTTATGTTATATATATGATGTGATGTGTTGTTATGATCTTTGTGTACATATATGTTGCTATAGCCTAACCGATGTTCTAATGTTATGTTATATATGATATACGATCTACATATACATGTCGAGTGGAATTTACCCACATTGGAAATCATTTAAGTTATTCATAAAAATTCTTAATATTCTTGTGAAAAATAAGCCTCAAGTTTAGTTTTCTATCGCTATTTCTACCCATGAAACAAAACTTTATCGGTGATGGTACTATAAGGGAGTAATTTTATATTTCTCTATAGAAAAACAAAAGGCCATGGTATCTGCTTTTTGTGACTGGAATTTTCTTGTTTGGTAGAAGATATCATACTTGATTAGATGCTATATATCTTCATGTGCTTATGCCAAATGTATTAGCCACCTTTTGGTGATTCACTGTATCACATAATGTGACATTCTTCGTACACCTGTTAGTAGGGATGATCTAACAAAGCAACAAGGAGTATGCATAGTATTGAACATGGATTGAGGTAAGAAAATATGATACCATAGTGTATTTAACAGAGTCAAATGAAGAAATGGGTTCGTGCATCCGACCCGAAGATTGACGAAGGCCTGGTTGTTGGTGATGCTGTCTTGTTGTTGTATACCATTTGGCTAGTTAAATATGGGCTAAAATTATAAAAAAAACAATCAAAATAAAAAAGAACAAAAAGTATAACCATTGCCGCTCTCCTCCCCTTCTTCCTCTTTACCTCAATCATTGTCTTTCTTGTTGTCATCACTTAAAGCTTCTCACCTTCCAATCATCATCACCATCGATGACCCTTTCTCCCTTTCAACTTAGCCACTACTGTCACCCCTCTTAGCGGTCTCAACCACCACTAGCCTTCCTTTTCCGTCTTCGTCTCAGCGCAACCTGACCTTTCCTATCAGCAATGCCACTGTTGTCCCTCTCCTATAGAATGCAACCATCACCGATACCCCTCCCCTCTTGTCTCAACAACTGGCGGTCACAGTTGCTGCATGCTTTTAATCAAAAGAAAAGAAAAAGGAAAGGGAAAATCGTGTATGTATAATGCATGTGCCAACTAGGGGTTATTCTTTTTTTTTCTTTTTAAATGTCATTCTTGTCAATATAAAATATTAATTAATCATCTGATTATTTTGTGACTAATTTTTAATGGTGACTGATGATAGGTAATGTAGCGGGAATTCTAGAAAAAGTTGAAAGGTTTACAGTAATTTTCAAAGCTCATGATAGTTACTTAAAAATTAAGATGAAGTTCATGATAGTTTTGATAAATTTAGCCTTAAACATGTAGTGATAGCCCTTTGGTGTCTCCTATATGGCATGTACGTTGTATAATCAGTTTAGATGTTTGGTAAGGTTAAATTGTATCTTTGCTTGATCTTAAGTTGTCTAGTAAGTCAACTGAATAAATGCTAGGTATAGTCGCACATAACTGAAGTTGGTTTAGTTACTGATAAATTACTCAACAATTTTGGATCTAGGTATCCATGAAGTATTAACATTAATATTTTTCATGTTTGTAATTCTTATGATGAAAACGGTCTAATTTGAGCACCTAGGAGAGCTTCATCATTGCACCTTTCATGTCTTTGATAGGAAAGTCTAGGGTTTGGAGAATAAAAGGAGGATTATTATAGATATAAAGTGAAATACAAAGATAATGTTGTTCCATTCGAGAGGAAACCACTCTCCTAACCTTTGATTCGAGATAAAGACCTAAATCTTTAAAGATTTAATTGTAATCTACTCCTATTCTCTTCTACTCTCAATACGTTTCTTCAAATTCAACATAAGAATTAGCCCTAACCCCGCCCTCACTATATATAAGACTAAGTTGTCCATAATTACCAAAATACCACAAGGACCCAAAATTACAAGTTTGCCACTAGTGTGGCAGTACCACCCATTCCAATACTACGTTGTCCCCGAAGAACCACATTTTCCTTGAGGTGTTGCATGCAATCCGTGGGTGCGCTACTCTAAATAGGGATGTTCGTCCCCTCATGACTCTTCCTCTCCAGCGGCTGCACCGTCATCTTCTTTGACGATCAATACCTGTAGTGTACGATCTCGGCAATGATATCTTGTCCCGAATCTCTCACCACATCGAAAGCATGATCTCTTGACACGCGTGTCCAAGATTTTCTTCTGTGTGAGATGCTTGTTGGCCGGTGGATGCTTGTTGCTCTTCTACTATACTGTCTGGCCATCAATTCGTTCTCAACCACATGAGTATGGAATGTGGCCCCGCCACTCGCTACCCTGGCCTACCGTTCTGTGATTTGCATATCCTCAACCAATTGGATCAACTCCATCGCCTCCATCAACCCCCCTCGCTGTAATCGGAGGTCAGCTTGGATGTTAGGCTTGAGTCCTTTCATGAAGATTTCCTCCAATGTCGCATTAGGAATATCCCTCATCTGACCTGCTAGCATGTTGAATCCTTTCATGTAGTCCTGAATTGTACCATTATGTCGGAGGACAAGGAGCTGCTCGTGTAAATCCACGCCCGGTGTGTCACGAAAATGGTCCAACAGGCAGTCTTTGGACTTCTCTTGATCGCACTTGCTGTCGTTCCCTTCACATGTACTAGGAGATGTCGGCTGCGCACAGTTTCTCCTCCTCAGTCAAGTGATTTACTGTGAAGGATCTCTCTGCACGGTAAACCAATCCATAGAGATCATTCCACTCGAAAATTGATGACTTCAACTTCCGAATCTTGTTCTCGGGGCCAAACACCCCTTGTCGCAATCTCCTTCCTGCCCGCCAACGTGAAATTGCTGATAGGAATTTTTAATGCGTATCAAAATCTTCAAAATGGGCTCCTCCAATTCGTTCGTCATCTCTCCACTCATCTTCGTACCCATCAGAATCCTCATTGCACCCATCAGCACCCTACTTTGGGCCCCATCCATCGCCAATTCCCATCGAAAGATTGTCGTAGCCCGAAACCCTTCACTACCCTAAGTCAACACTATCGGCAAAAACAGCCCCACTGGGGGGGCTTGGCGGCCCATTGGATGTGTACAATTCCCTAATTAGTTTTTAATCCTTTTTCTGTCCTTTTTGTTGATGACATTGCTCTCTCCTACCTCATGCTCTCATTTTCTTTTCTCCTCTCATTTTTTTCTCGTCTCACACACTCTCTCCCCCATCTCTAGGGGCCGACCCGTCACTCCCAAAGAGCCTTCACATTTTCAAATATGCTCTATTGTCCACTGCAAACTGTACATCTCTCTTATGCATATCTACATGCGTCTTCATAATCTGCTAGGCCTTGGTCAGATGTCGCTTCAACTCCTCTAGCATAATGCCACTCCTCCAGTTACTTATATACCTGAGAAACTGATATAAAACTATAATCGTAGTGTAGTAAATGTGGAGGATCACGTCCATATAGAACTCTGAAAGACGTGGTCTGCGTTGCGGTGTGATAAGACGTGATGTACTAGTACTTTGCCCATGCCAATCACCTCACCAATCGCTTCGGAGCCTATAAAACAAAACGACACAAATATGTTTCTATGCTCATGTTGACGATCTCAGTTTGGTCGTTCGTCTGGGGATGGTATGATGTATTCCTTTTCAAGACAGTCTCCTGCGTTCTAAATAGCTCCATCTAAAAGTGACTCAAGAAAACTTGATCCCGATCTGACTCACAGAATGGATTTTGGGACCCCGTGCAATCACATCACCTCACGTATAAATGCTACTGCAACTGTCACCGCGGTGTAAGGATGTCGAAGTGACACAAAGTGTGCATACTTGCTGAAGCTGTCCACCACAACAAGAATGATTGAGTATCCATCTAACTTCGTCAACCCCTCAATGAAATCCATAGTAACTTCCTCCCATACTC
The DNA here is from genome assembly GCA_030789695.1 of Scilla litardierei. Classification (NCBI taxonomy): domain Eukaryota; kingdom Viridiplantae; phylum Streptophyta; class Magnoliopsida; order Asparagales; family Asparagaceae; genus Scilla; species Scilla litardierei. The sequence goes on along the minus strand of CM061132.1, from coordinate 47,260,105 downwards.
GATTTGGTAAGGATAGAGTCTGTAGTAGGCCTCCAGGAGCCATTGTCATATACTTCTCATCGTGATGAAGTATCTGCTGCCTTATTCTCCAGCTCCAATCTGTACTGAATCTCAAAATTATACTCCAAGAGCTTAGAACGCCACCTCAGATGCTCTTCAGTAACCATAAATTGCTTCACTATATATTTAAAGTTTCTCTGATCGGTTCGCACAATGAAGCGGTGGCCAAGCAAGTATGTTCTCCATTTCTGCAATGTTAACACAATAGCCATCAATTCGCGCTTATATATGGATTTGAGCCGAGCCCTAGCCTTTAATACATAGCTAAAATAAGCCACTGGCCTCTGTTCCTACATCGACACGGCCCCTAACCCATAACCAGAAGTATCTATATCTACTACAAACGGTCTGCTGAAGCCAGGAAGAGCTACTACTGGTGCGCTAGACATGGCCCGCTATCGGGCCTCAAAAGCTTGAGTTGCCTCCTCACTCTATTGAAAATTATCCTTATTAAGTTGCTTTGTTAGTGGACAGGTAATGTTGCTATACCCCTTAACGAACTTGCTATAGTATCCCGTCAAACCCAAAAATCCTCCCAACTCCTCGCAAAGTGGTCGGGTATGGCCAATCAATCATTGTCGCAATTTTTGACTCAACTGTCACTCACTTTGTCGAAACCACATGACCTAGATACTCCACTCTTAATTACGCGAAGATGCACTTTTTTGTTGGCTTATAATTGATGGTTCTGCAGCTCCTGTAGTACTATCTCCAAATGCCCACACATGCTTCTTCATAGATTGGATATACACCAAAACTACATCAAAGAAAACTAGGACAGATCTCCTCAAGTATGGACATAATTGTTAATGAGTGCCTGGAAAGTAACATGTGCATTGTAGCCAAAAGGCATGACCAAAAACTCGTAATGGCCCTCATGAGTTCTGAAAGTAGTATTGGCTACATCCGCAGCTCACATCCTGATCTGGTGATATCCCAACTTTGAATCGATTTTTGGAGAAGACTCGCTCCAGAAGCTCATCTAGAAGCTTGTCGATCACCTGAATAGGATATTTGTTAGGAATCGTCTCCTTTCCTTGTTCAATGCTCTGTAGTCGACGCAGAATCTCCAATTGTAATTTTTATTCACCAGCAAGATCAGGCTAGAAATGGAACTCACACTGGGTTGTATCACACCTGCCTGAATCATCTCTCTAACCATCCGCTTGATCTCCTCCTCCTGCACCTGGAGATATCAATAGGGATTCATTCTGATTGGTGAGACCCCCTCTTGTAGGACTAGCATTCTCGTGGTCCCGTGAGGATGGGAGGCCACGAGGCGTCGGAAACACTCACTCGAACCGAATCAAAATCTGTTGCATCGCTGTTGGAATGCCCTGATCGTCGTCCTCACTTGCCAAGCCATGAAACTCCACTAAAGATTCTCCCCCTCTAATTGTATAGCCTTTACCATGGGTTCCAATGAAACCATGGTCCGGCAAAGTGCATATTCTCTTCCCTTTTGGAACTTTATATGCAACAACTTCCAATTGATTTTCGTGTCTCTCAAGGGTTGCAGCTATCTTCATGCCCAATATCACATCTGTGCTATCTAGGTCAAGTGGTAAGAAGTCATCTACGATCTAAATACCCCGAAGAGTCAAAATGATCCCGCGGCACACTCCTTTATTGTACTCCACCTTTCCAGTCCCCATCATCACTCTAAAGCTCCATGTGTCCATAAGCTACAGTCTCTGTCGATACACTACCCGATTGGAAATGAAATTATTGGTGCCCCAATGTCAATCAGCACAATGACCTCCTAATCTGAAATCCTCTCTGTCAACTTCATGGTGATTCTGAATGAACCTACTACGGAGTTTAACGAGACCTCTACGATGCCCAAATGGGGATGCTTCTGATCTCATGCGTCCTCCGCCTCTACCTCCATAACTTTATAATTCTCGTCATCTACTATTAATAACTCGAGCGTGGTGTCTCGACGCTAATGCCCTGGGGTGAATTCTCATCTCAGTGGAAGCACAATCTCTTTACCCGTTTGTTCCGCACCTCAGCCTCTGTTATGCGCTTGTGTTGTCCCACATTGCATGCCTTGTTGCTTTTCTCTCTGCTGGATTTGATTCCTCATGAAGGTGCCTTCGACCCTCCTGTCTGTAACTAGCTATGAAAAGCGGAACTGCCACATGCCCCATTGGCCTTCCGCTCTGCCATAAGTAGATCCAAAATTATCTGGGCAAACTACATTGTGTCCATCAGTCATCATGGTCTCTGCATGTGGAGCTCAGTTCGGATGTTTGTCCTGAGCCCCTTTATGAAACTCCCTTCCAATGTCGCCTCAAATATCACTCTCACTTGGCTCAAGAGCGCCTTACACCTCTCCCTGAATTCTCTGACAGTAGCCTCTTGACTGAGTGCAAGGAGTTGCTCATGGAGGTTTCCTTCCTGAGTGCCTCGAAATCGGTCCAGCAATCAGTTCTTGAGCTTCTTCCATGAACGCACGGGTCGCCTCTACTCGCTCCACTGAATCCAAGATAATGCCTTTCCTTCAAAGCAAATACTAGCCGATAGTAACTTTTCCTCCAACAATCGGGTCAACGTGAAAATCTCTCTGCAATGTAAAACCATCCATAAGGATCATCCACCTTAATTTTTGACATCTTCAGCTTCCTTACACTGCCATCAACGGCAAAATTCACATGATCTGCTCTCCCTCCGGGTTGCTTGTAATGGTATAGTAGGTAGGTGTTCTGTCGGGTCTGTGGGGGTCGGCCAATTTCCCCTATTGGGACTTTATCTGCTTCACCGTCGCTCTCCTAATTGTCATCGCCCTAATCAAATTCTTCTCCGTCCTTGTAGTTTGGAACATCGTTATGGTGATCTCTAAACTCCTCGTAGTCCGTAACATGTTGCCGATACCTCTATCCTAAAAACCAGGGGCCCCACTGGTACCTCTCGCCTGAAAATTAGGGGCAGTGGGGCCCTTGGAACCACGTTGGACCCCTTACAGCATCCCTCGTGGTCGCCGCATTTTGGCGGGCTGCCCGGGAACCGCGAGGCCCCAGTGGCCCAGCCGAGGGTCGCCCACCCTTGCGGGCCGCCCATGGGCCGTGAGGACCATGTGGTGGGGCTGTTGAGGGGTCGGGGACCCCTAGCGGTCATGCCGGGGCCTGCCACACCTCGCTTGATATTGTTGAGGATGAGGCCGTCAACCCGTTGCTTCTTTCCAAGGCCTCTGGGGCTCTAAATCTGACACAGGTGTGTATTTTTCCTCAAAAATGACGACTTTTCCTTCATTATCTTCCAAAATTTTTTCATTTCGCATCTGATCTATGTCGTACAATGATTGATCTTCGGCAAATTCGTTGACTTTCTTCTTTCCATTCGTTAGAGATTGTGCCTTTTGTCCTAGATTTTTATTATCGTCTACTTCGTTTGGATCCAGACTGGTTGTCTTCTCGGGTGGAAGAAGGTTCTTTATCTCGGATAATTGATGCATTAGGGTTTGCCTTAGGGTTTGCATAAAGATTTCCATCGACGCTATTATCCCGGATTCCATTGATGCTTTTATCCGAGGTACAACAATTTTTCTTCCATTAATTTCTTCAATCCCTTCACTTTGTTATCGAGTTTCTTCTCAAATTCTCCACCTTTCTTGTCAACGTCATCAGAATTTGATGGGATTTTCTTGGGTTTTGAAGAATAAAGATCTGATTTTTATTGAAATAAAAAGGATTACATGGATAATTGGCCTCTTTCGATAGGAGAACTGCTCTCTCAAGCCACCAATTCAAGAGGATGTACGCATTCTCCAATACAACTCCAATACAACTGGGTTCTAGTCTCTTCTTTCTCACAAAAATCAGCATGAACCATAATCTCCTTGATTCCCCACTTATATAATAATCGGATTTTTCCATAATTATGAAAACGCCACTGGACTCCAAAATTACGGAAATACCACTGGGCTAATTTTCTGCCCATTGCATAGTTCTGTTCCGCCGTCGCTAGTAAGACACAAGCCAATCATAGCGCCAGCAGAAATGCAAACCAATTCAGTTATTGCCAATGTACATGATTGTATCTTGAAATTTTGGGATGCGTTGGCACACACAAGCATTTGTAGAAACATACACCAACACAATTTTTGCCTACATGGGCATATCCTGAATTTTTGATATTTATTGTATGCTTATCCTGAGTGGCGAAAAAGAGCAAAATGTTATATTGTGGTACAATCTGATTTGTTATTAGCCATGGAATCTATTTTTGCTGTGGTTAGTAGCACCATAAGCCTCGCGACTTCAAGCAGGGTATATAATGTTGATTCCACTTATGGGATTTCCTCACCCGACAACCAACCCCCTGCACATCCCCTTTATCTTTAAAGTGAGAAAAATAAATAATCTTGGATTGTGAGAGTGTGTGTACTTCAAAAAGATCTTATTTCTTGTCATGCATTATTGGAAATTTATTTAGCATGTTTCTTGTCTAGAATACCGACTTGTGGAAGAGTAATTGTGCATCAAGAAGAGTAATTGTGCACTTGATGTACAATGTTCTGCTTTGAAAGTGACAAGCATCTTTAGTCACTTTGGACTTGTAGAGGCATTTCAAAAATAGACATCCATCTATTTTGACTGTTGCAGGCTAAAATCAACATGCCAAGCTGTATATCATCCATAGTCCAGAACAAACTTTTTAAAACTTGTTTGTCACTGACCATGAACAACATGACATAACTGAAAATACTTCTTAGGCGTACTTTAATTAGAAAAACAAGTGATTGCATTAATGTATTAGAAACTCATTTGAGATCTTTCTACGCTCTATTTTCGCAAGCATCGGGCATCCTAAAAGATGCTACAAGTTTAGTCATTTGTATTTTTAAAAGGGATTAATGTAGAGTAGGTAGCACCTGATCCATTGGATCAGGTCAAGACACAAAAAGGTGGGGCCCCACGAGTACAAGCCCATGTGGGGGCTTGTACTTCCCATCTTTTTTTGTGTCTAAGCACCTGATCCAATGGATCAGGTGCCACCTTTTCTACATTAAATCATTTTTAAAATATATTTTTCCTGGGCTTATTCACCCTTTTATATTTAGGAGGATGCTACCTATTTGATTGGTTTTTGAAACCAGTTAAAGCTAAGTCTAAATGTTGAGATCATAACCTTGTGTAAATCTTGTGGACGCAAATGGGTGTCCTGACTCCAAATTGTGCATGCATTTCTTCAAAATATATAACATCCTTATCTAAAAGATATATGAAGGGCTACGGAGCATGCATTTTAGTTCTTTGCCAGCAGTTAATGTAGTCTACAGTCACTGAGAAATTAGATTCAATATGTGCTGCTCTATGAAGCATGAAGACATCAAAATGGGTGCCATGCCCGTGTTAGACATGTGTCAGATATCGACACTTGTGTGATATGTATTGGACACACCGAAGCTATGTCCAGTTTTAAGAATCCAAAAAGTTGTGTCTCCAAGATATATCAGCTTTAACTAAAACACGATGTGATGGGGAAATGAGGCCATAATTGTTTAATCTCTATGGTTTGTGGTGGAAAATGGATTGTTGGGAAAAACAAAACTAGTGTTTCTAAAATAAAAGAGGTAATGGGTTGAGCTTCTTTTCCAGGCGAATCACTTTCCTACTTTAGGCACATCGTATATAAAGCGATTCAAGGAAGAAATTAATGTAATAATTCACTCTCTTTTTATTCAATCAGTTCTCTATTCTTCATTGATTATAAAAGAATGCATTAAGGTCTTTTTATAAGAAAACAAAACTTGAAATCTAAGAAAACTAATCCTACTAGAATTCTAAAAATTTATTTTTTTAAATAAGTCTACAAAACAACTAAAACTAAAGCTTCAAAAAAAAAAAACTACTACTACTAATTTGATTCAAACTTTAAAAATAAAAGAAACTTTTAAAGACTCTAAAAAAGAAACCTCAACATACCCAAAAGAAATATAAAAATGAATTAAACACTAAAAAGTCTAAACTGGCTCAAACTCTAAAAAGAACCAAAAAAAGAAACCAAAATTCTAGAATTATTCTTTCTTCTTACGGGGATTTTCCGACATGCACTATCATCATTGGTTCTTAAATAAAATAGTGTTCGATTGTTGTTTGTTATATAAATCAAATCATTCTTGATTGTTGAAAACTCGTCCTCAAGCATTAACGTGAAATTGGATGTTGATTTTCAAGCGAACATAAGGGAAGCACATTCAAAAATCACAGGGAAGCACATTCAAAAATCACAACAGACAAAAATATATGCAAAATCTGTTGATATGTGAGTGATGGAAAATCCAACATAATAAAATCAATGTGTTCAGGCGTTGGAATTTGGATTTGAATTGGATTCACTAGAGGAATAAGTTACAATTTGTTCCAAAAAAAAGCTTTGGCACAAGATCAATTGTCTCACATTCAAGTTCGGCTGCAGGCTCCAATTCGGTCTTTTGACTAAGCTTCTGTTTGTGCTCTAATTTGGGCAATTGATGGCACACCTCATAAAACTTGAATCTTTTTTTAGTAATTTCAACAATATTCGTTTTGAAATTCTGACGTGATAACGGCTATTAGCAACCAACTCTTACTAACTAGGCCTACACATGTATATTTGTAATATAAAGAATTCGACGCCTCAAATACAAATCCACGCAATTTAGTAACTCCAACATAATCCATAATAAGTAAGGATCAGAGTGGGCCAGGGCTGGCTCGGTGCCCAATCGGGCCAACCCGAAAAGCCCGGATGATATTCATACCCATTCAGGCATTGGGCCAGCCCGAACCCAATATTAAATGCCCGATTAAATTTCAGACCAAAAGCTGTTTTATGCCAAAGCCCGATCGGGCCGTCCAGATGAAACGTCGTGTGTCGCCCGAACTCGCCCGCCCCGATCAAAACGCTTGACCATCGAGCTTTTTTCTGCCATCCATAACTCGAGGTTCCTCGACTGCTTATCCTCTGGTCGATCACCGTCGGAGCCCTCCCCTACAACACCCGGCGCCCTGGCAGATGCGACGGAGCCCTACGTCCTCATGTCTTTCTCTGCAAACAATTTCTGCTCTTTTTGGATTTCTCTTATCAATCAGAAGATTGAGAGCTTGGTTAGTGATTTCATAGATCGCAAGCATCGATTCCAATTGTCTGTAAATCGCAGAGGGAATAGAATTTCCATCTGGGTCTGTGAAAAACAGTCAGAAAAAGGGAATATTGAAGAAAGGAGAGATTTTGATCGGTGAAATTAGGGGAAAAGCATCAAACCTGATGAAGAAATTGAAGAAGATGATGATGAGAGAATGTGAAGGGCAACAACTTGATCTCCAGGGTGAGCAATCTCACGCCCGTGTCCTCGGGTCAATCTCTAGGGCAAGAAGAAGACGAGGGCCAAAGTGAAGAGCTCCTTGCCCTTGTCCTCTAATGTAATAAATATATAAATTAGTAAAGAGAACCGAAGAGAGTGAGAAATAGAGAGAAGGAATTTGTGGGCGGGTTTGTATAGTTGGATGGATGGCATCTTTCTATCCCTAAACAATGTAACAAAGCTCTGGGTGTGTTTTGTTTGAAAGGGAAAGGAGAAGGATGATGTGTGTGGGCTGGCCAGTAGCCAACTTGGTTTTTGTTTGGTTTTAATTAATTCTCTTATGTCATCTTTCCTATTTTTCTTTACTTAGTTCCCTATTTTGATTGACTCAAAAGAACGAACTGATCTGTTATAGGCTTTGAACCCTCTAAGGTGGTTTGCATGGCCGGGGTCAGGTCGGGGTCGGGTCGGGTCGGGTCGAGCTCATCTCACTTCCACGTTACTACTCGACATGAGTTGATTGTTAGGAAACAGCAATACGTGACCATCACAAGATGGTTTTATTAAGAGGCCCGATGGGCATGTCCAAAGCCCTATTTGAACCCATTTGGGCATTCCTAAAAAGCCCATATGGGCTTTGGGCCGGCCCATTTGAAATGGGCATCTATTTGGCCCGAACCGGCCCGGCCCGTTCTCATCTCTAATAATAAGTTTAAACAAATACAAAAAAGACATACCGTCGTAGGTTCCAATTAGAATGCTAACAAAAGGTTCAAGCATCAATATATACACCACATAATACATAGGTTCACTTTCCAGTCTAGCCCACATAATATAAAACACATACTTGTACAATAACAATATACACAAGGTGTATTAATATTCAACGAAATAACTATAAAGCGATAACAAAGTCCCCACCTTGCTATACCTTCTCTATCGCTCCAATTTCTAAAATGACTGCCACCAAACGATGGGTGAAGTGTGACAGCCCAGCAAGTAAAGACAAAAGAAACAAGGAGACTTAGATTGAATAGAAGGAGATTTAAATTGAATAGATAAATGTAGTATTTATGAACCTACATTGTACCACACAATATCTTATTCTTAATTTCCGTGTCTGAGTGTCTTATGTTAAGTTTATTGTCAAGAGTATTGTTTTATCAAAACTATAATAAAAACATAAATGTATCGGTCGTCACTGATGTCATACATACTATCAAATTCATAACAAATACATAATATTATTTGTTACAAAGGAGGTAAAATCATCGAAAATCATAATGTATAAACTATCAAAACAACAATGAATACATAAGTAAATAATTCGTCACGAAGGGTGTATAACCCATCAAAACAAAAACAATTGAATAAGTGCATCAATCTTAACTGGGGTGTATAAACCATCAAAATTAAAACGGATACATAAATGTATCAATTGATACGAAGGGCATATAGTCATCAAAATTAAAGTAAGTTCATTAATGTATCATTCATTACGAAATGCTTATAATATATCAAAATCATAATAAAATACATGAACGTGCTACTTGCGACAAATGGCGAATGATCCATCAAGACCATCACAAAATACATAAGTATATCACTTGTCACAAAGGGCTTAATTCAACTAAAAGGCATAAAAGATATATAAATATCTTGAGTGGTCACGAAGGGCACTTAGATCAATATGAATCGCAAAAGAATACATAAGTTTTCCAAGTAGCCATGAAGGACACACAAACCACTATAAATTGTGGAGCCAGAGCACCGTATCCTCTTGGTTGGTGCCGGGCTCGAGTGTGATGGGACTACCTCATGGAAGAATATATATCTTAAGTGTGAACACGAAGGGTGAACAAACGAATGTAAGTTTGCTAATTATACAAATCCATAAGAAATAGCTTTCAAACATGCCACACGGGCCCAATGATATATTTAGATGTCATGTCTAAAGATTCAATAAGAATATCAAACTAAGTTCTCATTACTTAACAAACTCGCACATGTACTTGGTTACCACGAAGTCATCACATATGTTCACCATGAAGGCCATAAGCATAATAGTTACCATGAAGGATATAACTTAAGCTTGCCATAAAGAGCCAAATGCTATGAAGGGTCTAAGTACACCATTTGTCTCATAATTTATTCCATTCATGTTATATACAATTTTGCCTAAAGTGAGGAAATCATGGGTCCAGCCATATTGTTGCACTAATACCATCACATGTCCATGTATATACATCTTCATCATAGTCAAAGAAGCAATTGTTGGTAGTATGCATGTAGAAATGTATGTAGGATGCCGTAAAGGCTCAAGCAATGTATAAATTACAACACTTATTCGTATATCAAAAGCCATAATTAGTGTGTTACAAATCAATCATTTATATCAAAGCTGATATGCTTCATTCCACAAATCGATTGCTTATCATATATTAAGCTAATACACATCATACCATGAAGGATGAAAAGCAAACTTATAAACCAACGATTTCATAAAATCTGATCATTTTCAAAGACTTTTCATGGGTGCATAAATCGATTATTCTATAAAACGAGAAACTGCAAGACTTGTAAATACTAATAACGAATTCACATGCCATAATGGATTCATAAATTCAATACACCCATAAAGGCTTGCTAGTCAAATCATATGGAAATCAAAATCAAAACATACTTTCATTGAAACATTTCAAATTATATCATTTATAATGCATACATATATACATATGTATGGAGATCAAAGTTACATGTTTTACTTATCCGACTTGCTCCTGAGGAATGACTCATTGAGCATTTCATGTCATGCCATTTACTTTTACTTTTCCTAAACTTTATAACGTACATACCATCACAATAGCTAATTATATCTTGACTCAATAGCTAATTATATCTTGACTATTGATTCAAGAGATAATTATAATAATTGTCTTATTATATCTTGACTCAATAGCTAATTAGGATCGTTAGTGAATTCCATCACACAATCAAGTCGATCTTTTCAATATAACGTAATAAAATCTTAAATTAGTCATTAGATAATTCTTTCACCACGTCATATACTTATACTCATTATAACATAATGATGTGTGAGACTCATTTTCTAAACAAATACGCATTTAACTTCATTTAGAGGGAGAATTCCTATAAAGACCAAATTTTGGATGAATTAATCTATAACTTAACATTGAAAGCTTTAGCTTTTATCCATAACATTCTCTTTTAAGATCAAAACATAATAATTAACCATAAAGGTTACGATTTTCTATAATTAGCTTACTAATTCTTGTCAAAACTTCATTTAATACAATTTAATAACACAATCTCATGGATCCACCGATCCATCAAACACGTAATATGGTTAAGCTCTCAAAGAGTCAAGAATATGAAAATATTCAATCTTTAGAGTCTTAGATGACAAAGGTCCAAACTCAATTTTTAGAGAATTTATCTTCTAGTCTTTATGCACAAAAAATCACTTTTCTCAAATCCAAGACTTTAAATAAGATCTAGGTGTCGAGGAAGTTACGAGGATCAAAGAACTCTAGCTCCAATACTAGTCTAGCCTTTAAGAGAGAGATGTAGGAAGAGGTGATTGGCGTGTTCTTTATGATGGCTGAATTGATGGAGCAAAAGGCGGACGCCCTTGGCTGGCCTATTGCAAGGGCTCGGGTAAGCTCAGGTGAAGGGGTTCACCATGGTCGACCCTTACAAGGAGGTGGCTAGGTTGAGGGTCACGGTTTGAGTAAGAGGAGTGATTGGATGAGAGAAATGAGAGAGAAGTGTGAAAGGGGCTTTGACTTGGGGCAAAATATTCCCATATATATTTCCACCCTATTACGTCACAAGTGATGAGATGTCCCAAAACAATTATCTCTAGCTTGTTTATTATTTCCACCCCTTAAAGATAGTATACATGAATTTCCTTTTACTTTGCAAAAATCCTTTGCAACAATGGTTCTTCCAACAATTAAATTGATGACAATTTCGTCTAAAAAGTTTCTAATTCGTTTTGTTATTTCATCTTTTAAGATTAATTCTTTTTACGGTCATTACTTTTGCATAACTTTTGGTTCGGTAGACTAGATTCGGATTATAAAAGAAAAGAAACCAAATTTCTAAAGAATCTTCTAGGCCGCACAATCTTCTTTGGTTTTCAATTAAAATAGCGTTCAAATCTTGCTTGATCCACATCCCCCAATGTAGACACTTTACAACCACGTCTCTTGAGAGAAAAAAATAAACATGTTGTTCTTAACTAAGTGGGTACTATGTTAGCAAGTTTTAAACATCACTAGACCTAAATTAGGTACCGACTAGATTATTTTAGATGTTTTTTGTTGTTACTCAATTAGAAGCTTGTCATTCCAATTTTATATATTTTTTGTTTTAGTTTTAATAGAACACATCTTAATCACTGGACGTGTGTATTATGTATAGATACGTATGAATGCGAATACATGATTATATGTGCTACTTTTTAAGAATTTGCCATGGCCTCGTATCCATGTCGTGTTGTATCCATGGCCCGTGCCCATGCTTCCTAGGTGCTGTCTAAGAGTTCTGTTCTTAATACGATGGCATGTTGCACCATTAAATTGAGATTTGGCTATCCATCATGGTTGTTGCAGCTTCCTTGTGGAGTATGATATCTTTATGTTGAGCTAGATACGGCTAACCTTCTGTTTGCATGGGGGAGGTAAGAGAAACCAAGTTGGAGATTCTCCATATCTTAAGGAGGAAGCAATATTTTAACTTCTTTAACCTCATCTATATGGCGTGGATGATAATCAAGCATCGCAGAACATATGCTCTAGCTTGTCCAAGGCTTGAATCTAATATCATTCAAATTGCGCAAATCCTTCTTAGGACCAGATCCTGTGTCGGATCAATGCTTGCGCTGCATGAAAAATTGTGGAAACCAAATCTCTTCAGCATGTAACTTCCGGAATTAAGCATCCTTTAGCTAGGCAGCGAGCTTTTTGTCAGGATAGAAACTGCTAGTCCAACCACTCGTCGTTACTTAATATTTGGAGCTGGAGCTGCTAAAAGCGAATATTGTTGAAAATTAGAGTACTGCCAAGAATATGCCTGGGATAATAGAACCAATTTGATGTCTATTTGCTTCTTTGATTGCCCTCATTGGCAGTGAGTGTCCACACCTTTTTTTGTCAGTACTCTCTTTCGCACCTTGTGGGAAAGTAACTTTTGTTGCTTCCTTCTAATCTGGTTTAGTACTAATGAAGTACCAACATGACCAACATTTTATTGATTTGAGCTTATCTTATATTAAAGCACTAAAATTGAACTTCAGAATTTGGTAGATGTTCATTAAGCCCTGCTGCCAATGTTTTCAGGTGAATGTGACGGCAGACCACCGGATTGTATATGGCGCAGACTTGGCTGCCTTCCTCCAGACATTTGCAAAGATTGTGGAGAATCCGGACAACCTCACACTATAGATCAGAGACCATTTGTTTCAGACATGATGATTATCCTGTTTTTAGAGCTGTAAGCATTCGATAAAGAAATTTTGATGTTACACAGCAAGGATGAATGGAAGAGAGAGAGAGGGAGAGGGAGAGGGATTATAGATTGCTATTATCTTAGTGTGTTGTTCATAGAAACTTTTATTTGTTTGTTTTTTGGTGCTATTGTTGTATCAAGCACCGATTACATGGCAGAGATATTACACACCAACGCAATGAAAAGAACACGGATATGCATCAGGGGAATACGAGAGAATGGGAAGATACCATAGTCCAACATCGAAAATAGTTTAAATATGAAGGGGTCTCTCCACCTAATACCAATTGGTTTGGTTTTGGGTTGAAAGCTAATACCAATTGGTTTGGTTTTGGGTTGAAAGCTCAATAATACTTAATAATTAAGGGTGAGCCTAGTGTTGTGTCTTGTATGGAATGGGTCTCTAACAAATGGGCTAGTGTTGGAGGCCTAGTATGAGATGGGTCTATGTCACAGAGAAGATGTCATTGTGAGGGTTGATGCCCAGCTATTTCAACTGAATGAGCATAGTCGACATCTTTGAACAATTCAAGTAAAATCAAATGATGGTAGGACATAACGAGTTGTGCTGGTGGGGGAGGGCGAGCGCGTCGCTCGATCCGAGCCCTTCTCCGGTTTGAGAGGCGGAGCTCCGTAAGCTCGTCCCGAAGTTTGACGGTGCCCGTAGTTAGGTTTGTTTTCGCTTAGACTTTTGTAATTCCCTCGGGAGGGTGTTCTCATTAACTTTTACAAGGGGTCTGATGAAGACTACAGTGGATGATTAAGTACGACCCATTCCGTGGACGAGCTGGAGAGTCGTTCCATGAAGGGTTGCAAGGTCTCTCTCCTGTGAATTCTTGACTCGGATGGAAACCCTGGGAGAGGAGGAGCACGAGGTAGCGGTGGTGGCGTCGCCTCCATGGGAAGATAGAGGAGTGGAAGGCAGGCGGTGGAGGGCCCCCCTCTCCGGTGGAGGCAGGTATGCCTTGTGGGGCTTTTGCCTTTCCCGCCAGCGGAGATCGTTGTGGAGCGGGTGCTGGTTGGGAGGAGCGATCCGCCTCAGGTCCTCTTGTTCTCATGCCGCAAGTTGTCCAGGAGAAGTCGAGGAGTGGAAGACGGGGCGCCCCTCGTGTAAGAGGAATAGCCCATCGGCGATCCGTATGTAAGATGAATAACCTATCGGAAAGGCGTGGTCCATCGTCGACGAGGGACCTCCCCCACGATCGGGTCGCCGGCGGTCTGTTTTTGAGAAGGGGGGTGTATGAAAGCAAATCCGACCCGGACGTGCCGGGTCGACGAGGAGAGGTCGACGGTAGCCGTACCTCGCCCCTTTTCGACCTTCATGGGAGGTGGGCTAAAGCTTACTCGCTTTCCCATTCTTTTTTTCTTTCCCTCAAAGGAATGAGTGGAGTATTTATAGATGGCGGGAGCTGATAGTTCCAGGGGGGTTAATGTGATGAGCTGGTACTTATTGGTTGGCCTGTCAGGGTCACGTCCTTCGAAGCAGCTTTTGCCAAGTGGTGTCAGACGCGAATCGTCAGCATATGCCTCTCGGGGTGTGTGTCATCATTTATGGCGCGTTTCCCGAGTGTCCTTTCGTTTTGACGAGTCGCATCCGGGGCACGCTTTATCGGGACCCTGCATTGACCGTAGGTTCTTGCCCTGCGCGAGGCCTGCCCCGGTTCGCGTGCTCTTGCCCCTTTCCCTAGGTTAGGGTTTTGAGGCTCATGGGTCTGTTTGGGACGACGGCGAGCGCGTAGTTCGGCCCGTGCCCTCCTTCCAGTTTGGGTGGCGAAGCGTGTTAGGCTTGCCCCGGAGTCTTTACTGGAGGGGGGAGCGAGCGCGTAGCCCGGCCCGTGCCCTTCTCCGGTTTGGGTGGCGAGGAGGGATCCTGCCCCGGAGGCTTCGTAGGTGGGAGCCGTAACTCGACACGTGCCCTTTTTCTCCAGTTTGGGTGGCGAAGCGTGTTAAGCTTGCCCCGAAGTCTTCACTTGAGGGGGGGAGCGAGAGCGTAGCCCGGCCCGTGCCCTTCTTCGGTTTGGGTGGCGAGGACGGATCCTGCCCCGGAGGCTTCGTAGGGGGGAGGGAGCCGTAGCTCGGCCCGTACCCTTTTTCTCCAGTTTGGGTGGCGAAGCGTGTTAGACTTGCCCCGGAGTCTTTACTGGAGGGGGGGAGCGAGCGCGTAGCCCGGCCCGTGCCCTTCTCCGGTTTGGGTGGCGAGGACGGATCCTGCACCGGAGGCTTCGTAGGGTGGGAGGAGCCATAGCTCGGCCCGTGCCCTTTTTCTCCAGTTTGGATGGCGAAGCGTGTTAGGCTTGCCTCGGAGTCTTCACTTGAGTGTGTAGGGGGGGAGGTAGCCCGACCCGTGCCCTTCTCCGATTTGGGTGGCGAGGACAGATCTTGCCCCGGAGGCTTCGTAGTGTGGGAGGGAGCCGTAGCTCGGCACGTGCCCTTTTTCTCCAGTTTGGGTGGCGAAGCGTGTTAGGCTTACCCCGGAGTCTTTACTTGAGGGGGGAGCGAGCGCGTAGCCCGGCCCGTGCCCTTCTCCGGTTTGGGTGGCGAGGACGAATCCTGTCCCGGAGGCTTCGTAGGGGGGAGGGAGCCGTAACTCGGCCTGTGCCCTTTTCTCCAGTTTGGGTGGCGTAGCGTGTTAGGCTTGTCCCGGAGTCTTCACTTGAGGGGGGGGGGGGGGGGGGGGGGAGCGAGCGCGTAGCCCGGCCCGTGCCCTTCTCCGGTTTGGGTGGCGAGGACGGATCCTGCCCCGGAGGCTTCGCAGGGGGGAGGGAGCCATAGCTCAGGCCGTGCCCTTTTTCTCCAGTTTGGGTGGCGAAGCGTGTTAGGCTTGCCCCGGAGTCTTTACTTGAGGGGGGGAGCGAGCGCGTAGCCCGACCCGTGCCCTTCTCCGATTTGGGTGGCGAGAACGGATCCTGCCCCGAAGGCTTCGTAGGGAGGGAGGGAGCCGTAGCTCGGACCGTGCCCTTTTTCTCAAGTTTGGGTGGCGAAGCGTGTTAGGCTTGCCCCGGAGTCTTTACTTGAGGGGGGAGCGAGCGCGTAGCCCGGCCCGTGCCCTTCTCCGGTTTGGGTGGCGAGAACGGATCCTGCCCCGGAGGCTTCGTAGGGGGGAGGGAGCCGTAGCTCGGCCCGTGCCCTTTTTCTCCAGTTTGGGTGGTGAAGTGTGTTAGGCTTGCCCCAGAGTATTCCCATGAGGGGGGGAGCGAGCGCGTAACCCGGCCCGTGCCCTTCTCCGGTTTGGGTGGCGAGAACGGATCCTGCCCCGGAAGCTTCGTAGGGGGAGGGAGCCGTAGCTCGGCCCGTGCCCTTTTTCTCAAGTTTGGATGGCGAAGCGTGTTAGGCTTGCCCCTGAGTCTTTAATTGAGGGGGAGAGCGAGCGCGTAGCCCGGCCCGTGCCCTTCTCCGGTTTGGGTGACGGATCCTGCCCCAGAGGCTTCGTAGGGGGGGAGGGAGCCGTAGCTCGGCCCGTACCCTTTTTCTCCAGTTTGGGTGGCGAAGCGTGTTAGGCTTGCCCCGGAGTCTTCACTTGAAGGGAGGAGCGAGCGCGTAGCCCAGCCCGTGCCCTTCTCCGGTTTGGGTGGCGAAGACGGATACTGCCCCGGAGGCTTCGTAGGGGGGAGGGAGCCGTAGCTCGGCCCGTGCCCTTTTCTCCAGTTTGGGCGGCGAAGCGTGTTAGGCTTGCCCCGGAGTCTTTACTTGGGGGGGAGAGCGAGCGCGTAGCCCGGCCCGTGCCCTTCTCCGGTTTGGGTGGCGAGGACGGATCCTGCCCCGGAGGCTTCGTAGGGGGGAGCCGTAGCTAGGCCCGTGCCCTTTTTCTCCAGTTTGGGTGGCGAAGCGTGTTAGGCTTGCCCCGGAGTCTTTACTTGATGGGGGAGCGAGCGCGTAGCCCAGCCCGTGCCCTTCTCCGGTTTGGGTGGCGAGGACGGATCCTGCCCCAGAGGCTTCGCAGGGGGGGAGGGAGCCGTAGCTCGGCCAGTGCCCTTTTTCTCCAGTTTGGGTGGCGAAGCGTGTTAGGCTTGCCCCGGAGTCTTTACTTGAGGGGGGGAGCGAGCGCGTAGCCCGGCCCGTACCCTTCTCCGGTTTGGGTGGCGAGGACAGATCCTTCCCCAGAGGCTTCGAAGGGGGGAGGGAGCCGTAGCTCGGCCCGTGCCCTTTTTCTCCAGTTTGGGTGGCGAAGCGTGTTAGGCTTGCCCCGGAGTCTTTACTTCAAGGGGGAGCGAGCGCGAAGCCCGGCCCGTGCCCTTCTCCGGTTTGGGTGGCGAGGACAGATCTGCCCCGGAGGCTTCGTGGGGGAGAGGGAGCCGTAGCTCGGCCCATGCCCTTTTTCTACAGTTTGGGTGGCAAAGCGTGTTAGGCTTGCCCCGGAGTCTTGTTAAACTGAAAATTTTCAAGTGGAGACGGCAAGAGTTGAAAATGTGCAGAAAATGGAGTATTGCATTAAGGACTCACAATTACTGATAGTATTTTAGTAGATGTTCTGCATTCCACGGATGAGCCAGTTCGCTTCCATCCAGAGTCGCCAAGATGTATGTGGCCGGTCCGACGATATCAACGATTTCGTAGGGCCCCTCCTATTTTGCCGCCAGCTTCCCTTGGCGAGCGGTCTCGGGCTTGAAGGCGGCGTCTCTGAGGACCTAGTCACCGATCCTGAAGCTCCGCTTCTTCACTCGGGAGTTGTGGTGCCGGGCCATCCTCTGGCTGTGCCGGACGAGGTTCGTCAGAGCTCGGTCTCTTACTTCGTCGATGAGCTCGAGACTGAGGCCGAGGCCCTCCACATTGACATCCTCGTCAAAGTACCGAAGCCGAAGAGTTTCCTCTCCGACCTCCACGGGAACGACCGTTTCCGACCCAAACGCCAGCATGAACGGGCTTTCTCCCGTCGCAGTTTTGTGGGTCGTGCGATACGACCAGAGAATGACCGGCAGTTCGTCTACGCAAGTGCCGAGGGCTTCATCGACCTTCTTCTTCAGGGGGCCCAATATGCATTTGCTCGCGGCTTCCGCCATCCCATTGCACTGAGGGTGGGCGACGGAAGCGAAGTGAACTTGATCCCCAGCCCGAGCAGAAGTCTCGGAAGCCCTCGCAGTCGAACTGCCTCCCATTGTCCATTACTATGGCACGTGGTACTCCAAAGCGGCAGATCACGGATTTCCAAATGAAGCCATTTATGTCCGTCCATGCCATGCGCGCCAGAGGTTCGGCCTTGATCCATTTAGTGAAGTAATCCACTGCGACGACCAGGTATCTCCTCCCCCCGGAGGCCTTTGGAAAGGGTCCGAGGATGTCGAGCCCCCATTTGGCGAACGGGATCGGGCTCAGGATGGGCACCAGGTTGGCTGAAGGCGCTGCTGTGTGTCGGCCGTACTTCTGGTACGCCTCGCACTTCTTGACGTACTGGGCCGTGTCGTGAATCATTGTTGGCCAGTAGTACCCCTGGCGCACTATCTTATGGGCGATAGTGCGCCCGCCGTAGTGGTTTCTGCAGAAGCCCTCGTACACTTCGCGGATGACCTGTTTGGCTTGCTCTGGCCCCAAACACTTCAGGTAAGGTAGGACATCGAAGCTCGCGTGGCGCCGGCGGTATAAGACTCCGTCAAAGAGTGGGAACGACAAGGCCCGCCTCTCGACCTTCTTGGCCTGCAGCCGCTCCCCGGATAGGGCCCCCGTCTCCAAGTATTGTATAATTGGGGTCATCCACGTCGTCGTCTGGCCGACACACATTAGTTCCTCTTCTTCAATGGTGGGCGTCAGCAGATTCTCGACGTAGATGGCCTTTTCGATCTTGGCCGCGGAGGAGGAGGCCAGCTTTGACAGGGCGTCAGCCCAGAGGTTGTTGGAGCGGGGTAGGTGTTGGACCTCCGCTTTCTTGAATTTCTGGAGCTCGGCTTGGATGCGCTTGAGGTAGCGCTTCATCATCTCTTCTCGGGCCTCGAAGCTCCCTTAGACCTGTTGGACGACGAGCTATGAATCACTAAGCAGCAGCACGTTCATCGCCCCCATAGCTATGCAAAGCTTCAACCCGTTGACCGCGGCCTCGTATTCCGCAACGTTGTTAGTCGCTGGGAAGTCGAAGCGCAGGGCGTACTCCAGCAGGCATCCGTCGAGGGTTTGGATGACGATGCCCGCCCCCGTCCCGGATCCTGTGGCTGACCCGTCGACGTGAACGGTCCACAATTTGCCTGCTTCTTCTGGGGCGGGCTCCGAGGGTCCAGCTACTCCCATTGCCGGTTGGGATGCGCCAGCGGGGGTGCGTTCTGCAGGTCCTCAGGAAGGTCTCCAACAGTGCATTCCACCACGAAATCCGCTAGCGCCTGGCCTTTGATCGGCGTCCGGGCTTTGTATACTATGTCGAACTCGCTGAGCTCGACGCTCCAATTGAGCATTCTGCCCGATCGCTCTAACCTCTTCAGGTTCTTCTCGAGTGGCAGGTTGGTGTGGACGGCGATAGGGTGGGCCTAGAAGTACGGTCGGAGCTTTATCGCCGTTGTGACCAGGCAGTAGGCGACCTTCTCGATGGGGCTGTAACGAGTCTCTGCCTCTCGAAGAATCCGGCTTGCATAGTAAACCGGCCGATGCACGCCCTTCTCCTTCTTGATTAAGACCGAGCTAACGGCCTCTTCACTGGTGGCAAGGTACAACTCCAGCTGTTCCCCTTCCTCGGGCTTAGCGAGCAACGGTGGGCTCTGCCGGTAAGCCCTCAGCTCCGCGAATGCTCGGGTACATGCGTCGTCTCATTGGATTACTTTTCTGTCAACATTGGCTTCGCCGAGAGCCGTCCGTAGGGCTTTGAAGAAGGGGGGCGATCTCTCTGGGGACTTCGACAAGAATCTCCCCAGCGCTGCGATCCGGCCGGTCAACCGCTGCAAGTATCGGATGGTCCGTGGCTCCGCCATATTGACGAAGGCCGACACCTTGTCAGGGTTCGCCTCATTCCCTCGCTTCGTTATCATGAAGCCAAGAAACTTCCCCGACTGCACGCCGAAGATGCACTTCGCCGGGTTCAGCCTCAGGTCATACTGGCGCACCTTCTGAAACGTCTCCCGCAAGTCGGCGAGGTGTTCCGGGGCTTTCTTGCTCTTAACCAGCATGTCGTCGATGCAGCCCTCCAGATTCCGTCCGACCTGCGAGCTGAATATCCTATCCACTATGCGCTGGTAGGTCACCCCGACGTTCTTCAGTTCGAAGGGCATCTTTGTGAAACAGAAGGTGTCACTGTCGGTGATGAAGAACGTCTTCTCCTTATCCTCCTTCGCCATCGGGATCTAGTTGTAAAAAATTATGTCACATGTCAAAAGCATGTGGGGCTCTTTCGAGCATTGCATTTTCCTCTTTTAATGACGCTGTAAAAAATTATGTCATGCCATTAACGAATAATTAAATAATCATAAATCATAAAGAAAGATACTGTCCATCAAATGTGGTGGAAAACTTAATTATTTATTAAACCACAAATCGTTTAAAAAGATACTTTCCATCAAATGTCGTGAAATTCACTTACGCATAAGGCCAATTAAATCAAGGCGAAAATTGGCTCAATGATTCATATTTTTAAAAATACACAATCATGTTTGTTTACAAGTGTTTTATCACCACTAACTCGTTGATCGACAACTGGGCGGTCAACGTGGTCAAGGGATCGGTTGAGATCCCTTGGATACACCGAGCTCACGCGCTCTCGGCGTGGATAGGCAATGGATCCGCGGCTAAACAGACGCTTCGGGAGAGCGTCGGTCCTCGGTTGGCATGGAGCCGAGGGGAAGCCTCGATTCCGGGTTGAGTGCTCGGCCATGGCTGGACGAGCATCGAGTGGAAGCCGCGGCACCTTGAACGTTCCTCAGTCTTGATTGGCGACGGCGCTCGCTAACGGCGATCGGGCTCGTTCCTTGCTAGATTGTAGTCTCGGTTCAGCTTCTTCCTGGACAGACGAGGAAACTCTTCAGAGGGGCCGGACCTTGGTTCCGACCAAGTCTCATCCGATGCCTAAGTCAGAACGGATCTGTGTAATCCTCGGCAGGATCGGTACGGCTCAAGAGGAGGCCAGCACACGTATCCTCGGACCGAGCTATGGCAGGGGGGATAATAGGGAAAAGCAAGGTCTGGTTGATGGAATACCTCAGTTGTATGTGTCAAGGATTCGATCCCTCTCCCGGTTGTCCCTGCCATCCCTTTATAGGATTTGGCCCACGATTGCCCAAATCCACGCCCCCTGACCGCCTCCCCTCACGTCCCCGCGATCCGCCTCCATCAAAGCGCCTGCGTGCGTCGTGGGGAGGGTCGTTTAATGGGCCCCTTAATGATCATTAAGGTGCCGCGCTTTTTAGGGGGACGGTTATCTCCGGAGAGCGCAAGCTAATCGTGCGTCCTCCAGGCCGGGGCCGGTCTGACGTTGGGTCCATCCGTGGGCCTCATCGGGTGGGTCTAAACCCATTCGTGGGCCTCCCGCTCTAGGCTTGGGCTTGGGTCTCTGGTTCTTGTGCTTCTCCAAAATAGCCGTATCAATTGCCCCCATCGTCCGAGCCGTTCGGATTCTGCCGGTTCGATTCGGGTGATGTGACTCTTGGGGATTTTGTCAGGCGTGTCAGTCGAGGAGGTGGGGGACTGTAGCTCGAGCTATGTTTTCGTTGTTTTCCCCGGGGACGCCAAGATCTTGACAGGTTAGGGAGGGTTATGTCTATATGACTTGACGTTAATCCTCTCCGAGGCTGACCGTGCCGTTGTCCAGCTTCTGTCGTCTCTTCCCCTAGAGGAGAGGTCGGTCAGGCCGCTGCTGGACGACTTGCTTCTTAAGACCGTTCTGTGGTCTCCTGGTAGGCGCTCCTTTTTCTTTCCGCTTTCCCTCTCGCTTACCCTGATCTTCTTTCCTTCTGCAGAGATGGCTGGTCGCGAATTTGCCCGCAACGTCGACAAGCTCATCTGCCGGGGAACCGGCC
Organism: Scilla litardierei; assembly: GCA_030789695.1. Taxonomy (NCBI): domain Eukaryota; kingdom Viridiplantae; phylum Streptophyta; class Magnoliopsida; order Asparagales; family Asparagaceae; genus Scilla; species Scilla litardierei. Next base: position 47,238,301 of record CM061132.1, on the reverse strand, counting down.
GAAGCCGAGGGAACCCTTCGGGCTAGGCGCCCCGCCTCACGGTTGAGGAGGAGGTGCGTCAGGCCGAGCCTGCGATGGGAAGGGTGGAGCCCGTGGTTGCTGCTGCGCCGCTTACCCTGGCTGCGACGGATCTCCCGGCGGCGGAGGCTACGGGGGCCGAACCCCCCCCCCCCCCTCCGTTCATGCAGAGGGAGGCAACGAGGGTGCTTGGCCGGCCCTTCGCGTGCCCGCGGGCAGTCGCGGCGTGGGGCGTAAGCGTTTCCCTCCGAAGTCCGCTGGGCCTAGCGAGAGGAAGAGGAGGAAGGAGAGTGGGGATGTCCACCCTTCGGTGGCTCCCGGGGCGTCGGTTGCCTCGGGCGAAACCCTCCCTCTGGCCCTGGTGGCCACCCCTGTTGCCTCGGCCGAGCCATCCTTGGTGGGAGCCAGTGGCGCGCTGGCGAACCTGCTGGCGGGCCCCAAGGTTACGCCCGGGACTCGGTATTTGTCGACCGAGCCGTGGCCACCCAGTTGGCCCAGAGCACCGTCCTCCCGAGGGACCGCTCCATCCTGGAGAGAGCCCCCTCCGACCGACTGTCGGACTCCTTAGTTTGGCAGCTTCAACAGGTTTGGTCGCTTCGCTGTTTTAAGACCAGTCTCTTGATTCCTCTTAACGTAACTTTTTCTTCTTTGCAGGCCACCGTGATGGCCGTGGAGGCGCAGCGCCGGTCGGCCCAGGCGAAAGACCTCGAGGATTCCTCGGCTCGGGACCGCTTGAGGGCCGGGGAGGCCGAGGTGGCCGCCGCAGAGGCACGCATGGAGGCCCGGCAACTTCGACGCCGAGTGGACGAGCTTGCCTCGGAGGTGTTGGACCTTCAGGGGGCGCTGGCTGATGCTCAGAGGTCAGCCCAAGAGGCGGAAGAGGCATTCTGTCGGGAGAGGGGCAATCTCTGGAACGAGCTGGGAGCCCTGCGTCAGATGACCCGGTTCGTCGAGGAGGTGGAGAGGGGCGTTGACGAGGTCCTGAGGCCGCGGATCGCGGAGGTCCTCAGGGAAGCCTTCGGCTCCTACGAGGACCTCCTGGCCCCTCAAATCATTGAGGTCTTCCGAGACTCCTTCCAGCGGTTTTCGGAGCGCGCCCGACAATCTCTTCCACCCCCGGCTCGTCCCGTGGATCCCACATGCTCTGAGCAAGGCGAGGTTCCAGAGGATGCTTCCTCCCGTGCCCCGGGACCTTAGACGGCACTTCTCTATTTTGATCCCCCCCTGTCTTGTAATACCGAACACTTTTTCGCAATGTATAAAGCTTTTTCGTTGGTCCACGTGTTTTTCGCCGTTTTCCTTGTTGTCTGGGCATTCTTTTGGCAGGGTTGCTTCGCAGGGGAAGGGGGCCCTTGGTCTTTTTGATCTTCGGTTACGTTTGACCTGGTCGAGAAAACGATTCGCTGATGTCCCTTTATCATTCGTGGTGAGCTGAAGGGTCTTCGGGACTTTGTGTCAGTCGGTCCAATAGACCAGGGCCTTGGAGGTGCTCTTGGCCGACCTGCCGTGATTTTCCCTCGTTCGCGATCCTCGGGCCTGTCGGGTGACTGCCTCGCAAACTGTGGGTTTGCCCTCAGTCCTACTGCCAGTCGAGGGGTCAGCTTGCGGGAGGAATCGCCTCCGATCCCTCAGCTGACGGGGTCATCCGGGCTGCAGGGGGTGTTGTCCCCAGGCCTATACCTATCTGATATTCAGACCTGCTGACGTAGTTGCCCCCAGCCTTACGGTTGATTAAGTCGGCGGGTCTTCGGGGGGAGCTATCCCTCGGCTTATGACTAACCGTGGGTCCTGTCTGCTGGAGGAGTTGCCCCCAGCCTTACGGATGGGCTCAGTGATCGACCTGCTGGGGGAGTTGCCCCCAGCCTTACGGTCGGTCAGGTCGACTGGTCAGCGGGGGGAGCTACTCCTCGGCTTATGACCAGTCGGCGTTCCTGCCTGCTGGGGGAGTTGCCCCCAGCCTTACGGTCGGGCTTGGCGATCAGCCTGCTGGGGGAGTTGCCCCAGCCTTACGGTCGGTCGGGTCCACTGTCTGGGGGAGTTGCCCCCAACCTTACGGACGGGCTCGGCAATCGGCCTGCTGGGGGAGTTGCCCCCAGCCTTACGGTCGGTCGGGTCGACTGGACAGCTGTGGGAGCTACCCCTCGGCTTGTGACCAGTCGACGTTCCCGCCTGCTGGGGGAGTTGCCCCCAGCCTTACGGACGGGCTCGGCGATCGGCCTGCTGGGGGAGTTGCCCCCAGCCTTACGGTCGGTCGGGTCGACTGGACAGCGGTGGGAGCTACCCCTCGGTTTATGACCAGTCGACGTTCCCGCCTGCTGGGGGAGTTGCCCACAGCTTTACGGACGGGCTCGACGATCAGCCTGCTGGGGGAGTTGCCCCCAGCCTTACGGTCGATCGTTTTGTTGCTCTCACCCGGGGGTGACTTCCTGCTTGTCCTGCAATCGATCGCCCAACCAGCTATAGTGAGAGACAAAAGAGCTGTATTAACACGGTTCTTTCCATTCCACGAACCCGGGCGTACATTTGGAGGAAAAACAAAAAACGGTGAAGGCGTGGGCAAGCTAGCCTTGCCCAGGCGAGGTGGCAGCTGATTGTCCCGCCAGCTCACTCGATGATGTGCATGGCCGTCTGGACCACCTTCTTCCCTTTGTCCGATTGCTTGGATGTCCCTTCCCCGGGGGCGGGGGCCGAGTCGTCGACGAAGTTCTTTAAGTGCCCTCGGCTGACCAGCTTCTCTATATCATTCTTTAGGTGCCAGCAGTAGTCAGTGTCATGGCCGTTGTCCTTGTGATACTTGCAATACTTCTCTTCGTCCTTTTCGCCTCTCTTCATCTTTGGAGGCGGCCTGCTAAAGTGCCCATCCTTTTGGGCGTGCACGAGGAAGACATCCGGAGAGGCGTTCGGTCTGGGAGGTCCCGGCTCTTCCCTGCGCTGCTTTCCCTTGGCCCTCTTCTCCTGACGATGCTCGTCAGGGCCGCGGCGCTCGTTCTCGTCGCGCTTGAATCCCCGCTTCGTTCCCATCGGGCGGCTTCCGTCGTCCTCGGCCAGCGCCTCTTCCGTCAGCATGTAACGTTCCGCCCTGGCTATGACGCCGGTGAGGTCTTTCGACGGATCGTTATGTAGTGATTTTCTCAGGCCCCTATGTCGGAGCCCTTTCTTCAGGGCCATCTTAAAGACCAACTCGGGGCAGCTCTCCACATTCAGTCGCTCCGCGTTGAAGCGACGCATATAGTGCCTCAGGGTTTCGCCGAGACCCTGCACCACATTGAACAGGAGTTCTGAATCCGGTTTTACCTGATGCCCGGCCATGAATTGCTTGTAGAACTGCTGGGAGAGGTCCTCGAAGCTATCGATGGATCGGTTAGGAAGATCATGGTACCAACTTCGGGCCGCTCTCCGAAGGGTGGAATAAAAGCCTTTGTAGAGCAAGTTATCATCAGCCCCTTGGAACGCCATGACACCTTCATAGTCCATCACGTGGTCCTCTGGATTCCCCGTGCCGTCATACTTCTCCAACGTCGGCACTTTGAACCGGGAGGGGACCCGTGCCACGGTTATCCTCCGGGATAGCGGACAACGATCGCTTCTTGCGCCCCCGGGCGTCCTCCAGCGCTCACACCGTTGTTGCCTGGAGGTGACGAGTGAGCGTGGTCACGCCGGGGGCTCACCTGCGTTCTTGCTGAGCTGCGGGCGGGGGTTGATTGGCGGGTGCTCCTCTTTTCCCTACGGTAGTCTTGCTTTTCCGGTTTTGCTTGACGGGGACTTCCACTCCGGCGGGGTCGGTCCCCCAAGGCTCTGTGGCCGACCGACCGCCGATTTGCCGAGCCTGGTCGCCGAGACGAGGCGGTAACCGATTCGCCTCCGGTTTGGTTGAGTCCCATCCCTTCTCCCTCGCGGGGCGAGGTGGAGTGAGAGACGCCTCCGGGATGAAGCCTGGCAGGGTAAATCGCCGTTCCAGGTTGGTTGTTCTATCCCCGTGGTCGGTGACCATGTCGGACCGTACATGCTGGTGGTCAGCTCCCCCTTGGTGGGCCCCTCACATCCCCACTCGTCGGACGGATGGGTTGTCGACAAGCTGTTGGATCGTGGCGACCAACGTCTGGAGGTTGGCGTTGGTTTCCTGGGCGAAGAGGCGAAACTGCTCTTGAGTCACCGACCGGGAGTCGCATGTTCCCTCGGTGGTGTGGCTATGCTGGTTCTCAGGAGGGATGTAATCTCCCTTCTCTTGGATGGGGGGCATTCGCCCCGAGCCGTTGCAGAGTGGTTCCATTCCGGTGGTTTGACGTGGGCTCTGTCCGGATCCAACAGACGACGCCAGATGTTTACGGGTGTTTTCTCACCACTGACTCGTTGACCGACAACTGGGCGGTCAACGTGGTCAAAGGATCGATTGAGATCCCTCGTGTACGCCGAGCTCACGTGCTCTCGGCGTGGATAGGCGATGGATCCGCGGCTGAGCAGACGCTTCAGGAAAACGTCGGTCCTCGATTGGCGTGGAGCCGAGGGGAAGCCTCGGTTCCGGGTTGAGTGCTCAGCCTTGGCTGGACGAGCGTCGAGAGGAAGCCTCGGCACCTTGAACGTTCCTCAGTCTTGATTGGCGACGGCGCTCGCTAACGACAATCGGGCTCGTTCATTACTGGATTGTAGCCTCAGCGCCTCAGTTCAGCTTCTTCCTCGACAGACGAGGAAACTCGTCAGAGGGGCCGGACCTTGGTTCCGGCCAAGTCCCCTCCGATACCTAAGTCAGAACGGATCCGTGTAATCCTCGGCGGGATCGGTACGGCTCAAGAGGAGGCCAGCACACGTATCCTCAGACCGAGCTATGGCATAGGGGATAATAGGGAAAAGCAACGTCTGGTTGATGGAATACCACAGTTGTAGGTGTCAAGGATTCGATCGCTCTTCCGGTTGTCCATACCATCCCTTTATATGATTTGGCCCACGATTACCCCCAATCCACGTCCCCTGACCGCCTCCCCTCACGTCCCCGCGATCCGCCTCCATCAAAGCGCCTGCGTGCGTCGTGTGGAGGGTTGTTTAATAGGCCCTTTAATGGTCATTAAGGTGACGTACTTTTTAGGAGGACAGTTATCTCCGGAGAGCACGAGCTGATCGTGCGTCCTCCAGACCGGCCTCCAGGCCGGGGCCAATCTGACGTGGGTCCATCCATGGGCCCCGTCGGGTGGGTCTAAACCCATTCATGGGCCTCCCGCTCTAGGCTTGGGCTTGGGTCTCTGGTTCTTGGGCTTCTACAAAATAGTCGTATCAATGTTGTTTTGTTAAAAACCGGCCAAGGTATTAAATGAATATTTCATATGGTACAAGAGATTTTTGGTACGAAGGAAATAAAAAACTTCGGGGTGCCATTCACATTTGGCTTTTTGTCAAGGGGGGTTCACACATATTCCCCAAAATTTTAAATTTACATTATGTTAAATTAATGCAATTAATCATAACAACCCAAACTTTAACAAGTAAACGCAAATTGCTTAAAAATAGAAAAAAAAGAAAATTAATGAAGACACAATAAAATAGGCGGGTCGAAGAAAAGGTGATGGTAAACAGGAATTTTATCCTTTATAATGGGGTAGAACTTATAATCTGTGAAGGAAAAAATAGCTTTTCATAGCGTCACATTTCATTTTTCGCCTTCCTCTTAGAAAAGTCTACTGCTTTAGCTTGATTAATTTATTTCTGTTATAAACGGGCTTTGGAGGCCCAACCCGTGAGTAGGTATCCACCCATTATGTAACCCTATTACTATAAATACAGGGCTACGGGGTTCCGTAGCCGCCATGGTTTACAACACGTTATCTTCGGGTGGCGGGGCCCGCCGCTGCCGGCGGCGGGGTTGGGGCCCGCCGCTGCCGCGGCGGGGACGGCCCGCCGCTGCCGGCGGCGGGGTCGCCCGCCGCTGCCGGCGGCGGGGACGACCCGCCGCTGGAGCGGCGGGATCTGCCCGCCGTGGCCAGCGGCGGGTCGTCCCCGCCGCCGGCAGCGGCGGGCGACCCCGCCGCTGGCCACGGCAGGCAGATCCCGCCGCTCCGGCGGCGGGTCGTCCCCGCCGCCGGCCGCGGCGGGCAGATCCCGCCGCTCCGGCGGCGGGCAGTCCCCGCCGCCGGCAGCGGCGGGCAGTCCCCGCCGCTGGCCACGGCGGGCAGATCCCGCCGCTCCAGCGGCGGGTCGTCCCCGCCGCCGGCAGCGGCGGGTGACCCCGCCGCCGGCAGCGGCGGGCCGTCCCCGCCGCGCCAGCGGCGGGCCGTCCCCGCCGCGCCAGCGGCGGACTGATCCCGCCGCCGGCAGCGGCGGGCCCCAACCCCGCCGCCGGCAGCGGCGGGCCCCGCCACCCGAAGCGGCGGGCCCCAACCCCGCCGCCCGCAGCGGCGGGCCCCGCCGCCCGCAGCGGCGGCCCCACCCCCCCGGCAGCCGCTCGTATCGGCCCCCCCCCGGTGCGCGCTCATGCCCGGAAACCCTAGCCGCCTGAAGCGGCAATCCGCGCGACCAAAAACCCTAACTAGGGTTTGACCCCGAAATTTTTTTTCGATTTTCAAATCTTTTTCAGATTTAATTACGATTTCTTTTTCGTCAAAATCTGTTAAATTACACAATTTTTATTCATCGCATTTTATTCGGATTATCTGATTATTTACGTTTAATAATTAGGAAGATCCTGCGACCGCTCTGCCGTTAGTCAACTAACCTAACGGTGTATGACGTTGCCTAGTGGTCCAATAATTATTAAACGAAAAATCTTCATTTCCATTATAAAAATGCCTGTGATGATTAATTGTCTGTGTTGATCGTCTGCTATGATATTAAATGCCTGCCGCATTTTTCTACGATGTGATGTATATTTTTGTTGCCTCTAGCATGAATTTTCACTTAAACACTATAAATGCATGCGTAGAAAATTATATGCCCGTCGCATATTTAATGTTATGTAACAAACATTTTATTTAGCATGCTAAAATCTTTTTGATGTATTTTTAATGCATGTAGCATAAATATATGTCTGAGATAAAATTATTATATACCTGCAGTATATAAATAGCATGTGTATACATCATACTTATTCGAACTTTGGTTAATTGAGCACAATTTTTTTTAGCTTACTAGATTTATATTATATGTATGATGTGCTCATGACATGACAATATTTTATGACAACAAACCAATAATGATTTCAATAAATTTTACCATCATATCCTAGTTGACAAAATGAACCTGGAGTTCAAAACCAAAATGAACCTGAAGTTCAAAATCAAATCAAAAGTCAACACCCTTTCACACTAATAAATATTAACAAGTACGATGGCTTATACGAAAAACATTTATGCGATTTCTTTTAGAAATACGCATTTCGCGATAAATAGATCTCTCAGATCCACGGTCTGTATAAACCGATATTGACACCAGCAGTTGTCATAACATCGCCAAACTCCTTTGAGTAATCTCACTTTACAAGGTATGATTCTTGAATCTAACCTTATTTTTAAGCGTACGCCCGAAGTCGTGGCTTAATAGATAAGTGAGAAATTATAAAATTCGTACCCACGTAATTGTTTCCCCTAGAGTATGATTCTATATCCACACAATACTTGAATAACTCAATAAAAATGGCCTGTAGACCATACTTGAGTTTCCAAATAGACTTTTAAAAGTCTATCATAAACTAGAAAAGTGGAAATATAGAAACTAACTCATTTCCCTTGTATAAGTCTACTTTGTAAGACCAATAAACATTCTTCCTTATAAACGACAATAGGGACGACTGAAAACAGGGGAAGTCTTGAATAAAAATGAGAAAGGGAAGATATGATGTATCTCGATATGGAGTATGCAATGGCAACCCAATATCAGACCAGAAGTTCTGAAAAGACCCATAATGCTTTTTGCAAAATTAATGGGCATTAAAGTATGCCATATAAAAATATATACATATCTAGTCTAAACGACGAAAGTCAAATTGACTGTATGTATATTTCGCTACTCCCCGAGGACAAATAAATTTTGAAAATAAATTTGATCTGTTGTCATAATATGAGTCTAAAATGAGCACAATTGTGGACTTATATTTTATAGAACCCACATTATACTACGAAACTTGTTGCTCTAACATAATTATTAGTAGTATTCTCTTGCAGTATATATGTGCCTTTTACGCATTTTATTTTACTGTAAATGATTTATCATCCTGAATACTCCTAAAACGAGGATGCCATGTACTCTCTGAAACTTATAAAGTTTCAAAGGATTTTCGTCAAAATGAAATCCCTAATGACTCAAGAAACCAATAAAGCCTGAAGCTTTATCCAACTATGATCCGCATAATAGTCATTGTGAAGATGTAATCCTTCACAATTTGAACAGAGTTCACCTATTACCGGACAAAATTAACTTGAGCATTTTAATGGACGTTCAAAAGTCCCACATAAATTCGAATAGAGGAATTAATTTGGAACACCAGAAGTGTCCAGAATCGACCAACTTCGGATTGATATCACCCTGGATTGATGATGCAAGACATCATTAACCAAACGAACCTGAAGATTCTTCAAAAAGGGTGAAACTCTCATTATCCCATTCAAAAGGGAAAAATGATTACGAGATCATCTCCATTCACGTGGACATTGACTCTCCTCACTTCCTCAAACGAATTTAAGATGATATACTATCATTAGAAGAATGAGACCTTTAGGCCTCTTGAGAGTATTTGAGGGATAAAAGTGGACTCACACACTCCCTACATATGGCTGATGATGTACCTTAGAGTACTCATCTATATATCCTCTTAAAATGGTCATAATCAAAACCTTGTTATCCAACCGCAGTCCAGATTATTATTAATCACAACGGACATATTACATTACTGGGATATTGGTTGGGCTTTTACTTACCCTCATACCACCCTCAAAAATGCCGCAGTGGAACTTATTCATCGGGACTAACCCTCCTAGATGAATATGTTCCGAGATCCCCAAACGGGGGAGGCATTAGAGCACATCTTATAGATGGAGCCTTGACGGGTTCATATCCCTAGTTCTTTTCTCAACTTCATTGAAGTCGAGCTTATCGCGGATTTTTGGGATAACACTGGGAAATCAATTTAACAACTGGAAGAAAATTGAACACCCTGAAGCTTTGTGTTCACACCCAGAAATGGGTTATATGTAAATCATTAAAATGATTTAAACGGATTACTTATCCACTAGAAATCCAGTTGTAGGTGACCATGTGGGAACATGCAAACCATCAGAACGCCTCCTTAGAAACTATTTATATGAGCCTGATCACCTCATATAAACAGTTTCCGAGAACCCCTAACGGGGGAAGCGTTTAGTGCACATCTTATCGATGGAGTCATGATGAGTTTACATCCCCATATCACCACTATGGACCATTTAAAACATTAATACCTATGATCTGATTATCATGAATAGTAATGAGATCCGGAAAATCCACATTTATGAAACTGTTAAACAGTTATCAGACATAGCTACCGACAATATAAATATTGTCAAATTCACACATCCCTGCTACTAAAAATCCAGCTAGGATTGACATACCAACTTTATGGATGCAATCTACCAGTAGCAGAAGTGGATATCCTCAATGGATGAGAGGACATACCACGAGACCCTAAAACAATACCACCACAGGAAAGTGAGCTCATCTCCATATCCTCTCCCTTTCCAGAACCTCCAGAAGAGATAAATCTGGAATAAATAGAATAATGTACGTACACGGAGAGGTATTTGGATAAAACACACTTGTCGACAATTACTCACATTTCATTTTGCCATTGATATCGTTCACAATCTCCGTTTCCTGAAGCAAACGCAGAAATTTGGCCAAATTATGTGGAACGAGGCAATAATAAGTTGAGCTGGACTCACTTATGAAATGTGAAGTGTTTGGACCTGAAGTCCTGATATCAAAAGATATCAAACCTGTGGGCTACCGAGTATTGTATAAATAAATAAAATCGTATGCTATAAGCAAAACGCTATAGCCTTAGAGGTTTATTTCGCAGAAACCAGGAAGTAACCATGTAAGATGAGTTTAACTCACTTACAAAATTAATCAAACTGATGCATCAGGCTCCCTGGTCATGATTGCGAAACCCATGCGATTAGCAAAGATAATTTTAGGCTATGTTGCTATGGATGATGTGACAACATACCTTTATAAACAATCATCCTGAAGATGAATTATCATCCTGAAGATGAAACATTCATCTTGAAGATGAATTATCATCCTGAAGATGAAACCTTCATCCTGAAGATGAATTATCATCCTGAAGATGAAACCTTCATCCCGAAGATGAATAATCATCCTGAAGATGAAGTATCATCCTGAAGATGAAACCTTCATCCTGAAGATGAATTATCATCCTGAAGATGAAACCATCATCCCGAAGATGAATAATCATCCCGAAGATGAAACCATCATCCCGAAGATGAATAACCATCCAGAAGATGAAATTATCATCCAGTCGATGAAGAAACATGGAAAATTGCAATCCACCAATACACCTACTGGTTGTATGGATGCACATTAAGACCCCTTCCGTTCGCTGGAAGAGGGGAAGGATATCCTAGGTCCTGAAGTGCCTTACTCAAATGTCTTTTGTACACTCCTTTATCTGGTAGTAAACACTTTAATCAGATACAGTGCAGCGCCTGCAGCGCACCACTGGACCAGAGATATGTAGCTTCTGCGCTATCTCCAAGGGTCAAGGATCATACAACATGTTAAATGTATTTGCAGATACAGGTTACAGATCATCGCGATGACTGCAACAAAGAAGCGACCACCTCCTGGAGACCAGCAAAGCATGCTTCCAAGGCAACATCAATCCCACCATCCCGAGAGGCTCATCAATCCAAGAAGCAAATCATAAGTACGCACAGCCAGGTCCTGTAGTACCTCGCAGACACAGTGAAGACTGGTCAGAGACGTGATGCTACCTACCGAGTCTGCAGACCACTCCCCCTCAGAAGAGATCCCTCAGATTCAGTAGATGTCATAGATGAGCGATACTTGTATAGATGAGCGATGTCTTGTATAGGTGAGCGATGCCTTGTACTTTGTATCAGAACACTGTAAGAGATTGATGTATAGTTGCCTAGGAGATCTGCAAGCCTGCAGCTTGTACAGATCAGGGGGAGTCAAATGTAGTGTTATACTCTTTTCCCTTGGCTATTGGTTTTTCCCACTGGGTTTTCCATAGCTAAAGGTTTTAACGAGGCAAACTCATTGACTCTGGATCCAGAAGTATCCACCCCCTAAATACTTCCACTAATCAGGGGAAGTTACGGAAACTGTACTCTTTTTCCTTGGTTATTGGTTTTTCCCACTGGGTTTTCCATAGCTAAAGGTTTTAACGAGGCAGGTATCCCTAACTTAGGATCCAGAAGTATCCACCTCTAGTGATATCCATCGATCAGGGGAAGTTATAGAGACTTGTACTCTTTTCCCCTAGCCATTGGTTTTTCCCACTGGGGTTTCCTTGGCAAAGGTTTTAACGAGGCAATTACTCTTAAACTTGGGATCCAGAAGTATCCATGGACCCATGATCAGATAAGCTCTATGAACCCTGAAGCGTTCATCACGGCTTACAACAATGGATGGATAAGGGGAAGTGTTATAAACGGGCTTTGGAGGCCCAACCCGTGAGTAGGTATCCACCCATTATGTAACCCTATTACTATAAATACAGGGCTACGGGGTTCCGTAGCCGCCATGGTTTACAACAATTTCCCTGTAGTTGTCCATCCAAAATAATATAGGTGTATATCTAAACTCTTCTACCCGTATGAAGTTACATGAAAATTTCGAACAATTACATGCTTCTAAATTAACAGAGGTAAAATGGAAGTTTTGTGAATGTTCTGTTACAGATGTCAACCATCAAGAACTAGTAACAATGGCCCATAGAGAGACTAAAGATTTAGAACAGAAACCTTTTAGCCTGCACAGGGATATCTGGATAATTTAAAGAGACCAGCAAAACATGCTTGAAACCATTCTTCCGAAACACCAGTTGCACAGCAAACACTTAAAAGGCAGGTCTAGAACCAGGTTGTACTGGCAATATACTTTAAACGACTCATTTTTTTAATAAATAATAAATTAATTAACATCAGCAATAGGGCACCCATGTGATGGCATGCCTGCGTGCCTATTCAATCAGATGTGCTTTCCATAATGTCTTACCTCTAAAAGCAGAAAATTTGAACATCTTTTTAAGACTTGGGGTGGCTTTTTAAGTGGTGTTGTTTATAGATTTTCCCACACACTTCCTTACCATACCTGTAAGCTTTGCCGATATAAGAAACTTTCGTCAAGGATCATCAGCTCTTAGCCAGGTAAATAGGCAACATCTAGGTTGTTCACCTTCGGAAACTAGATAATACGCTTTAACATTACATGGCTAGGCCACAAATTTTCAGTAAAACAGAACCTGCACAAGAGGGAAAATATCATTGCACAAGATGAGCACAATATTTACTGTCAGCCAATAATGTACAGGAAATCATACAAGCAGACAGACAGGCATATACATACAAGCAGACAGACAGGAAAATGGATATATAATTTTGTTCTGGATATTAAAGACAAGCATAAACATACAAGCAGGCAGACAGGCACACACCACATACATATCTATATACATAAAGATGGGAAGACGCAATACACACGCAAACTGTCATGAACCGCTCCGTTGTGGCACACATCGCACGTGGAAGACGATGTGGCGTGTCTACATTTTTCCAATGGGGTGTCTAGTGAGAGTACGTAAAATATCTCTTGCAGGCTCTTGCATATAGATATTTTGGACGGAAGTTTCCAGTAGGGTCGTTTATAAAGATTGATATACAAAAACTTCTAGAAGGCCAATCATAACCGAAGAGGTGCTTTCCTATAAAAGGGGGGAAGAGAATTCATTTTTAACAAACAAGCAAAGCAATACAACACTTTCCATGCAAGTGTTGATCTCTGTACCTATTCATTGCGAGGGCTGGCTCAGCCACTTCAACAGCGGGGAAAGATAGCTATAAGTGCTGCACAAACTGGGTGAGTTCAGGGTTCAAAAATAATCCACTCATAACACGCCTGCACAAATTTTCTGTAATGGTGCATCATCTAAAGAGCATCTTGTGCAGTGCCTACACATTTCAGATAAAATACCATATCACTCTCTTCTTTCTCAAATGTTTACAAATTTCTTTGGTAAAATTTATTATAATTTTTCATTACGTAGTCTCTCAATAATATCCATATTTTTTAATAATTATTATGAAGGATAGTTCTTCACCGTCACAATTACAACACACATTAGAATCAATAACAAAATAATATTATACAAGATAGAAGTAAAAACTCAAAATGTTAGCATGACCAAGTATATGATTAAATGATCCAGAACATGTCCTAGATTGGGCACATTGCAAAAATTAAGGTATATAATCACAAATGTTAAAGGTGTTGTCAAAATATTTACAAACCTGCGAAAGGTTATTGCATAAGTACATGAATGAGACGTTATCAAGGAAAACAATTAGATAGGGCAACTAGTTCGACTAATTCACCATCATAATTTAACATGATTAGTAGGCATTTAAAGGGTGTTTTCTGGTATAACCATGAGAAGGATGTTACCTAATTGGCGAGACACATCATGATGGGAGAGCAAACTCCCAGTTTTGAAGAAGAACCTAGCTTTCGAAAGATATGCTAGGCTGTAATGAACCCAAATTACATGCATCGCCAAAGTCAAAGACTAGGTTGACTAAATGTTTTTAACTATCAAAAAAGGTAAGGAACTATTAACTACTACTTTAGCTTCATTAGATACTAGCATTTGTTAACTTCTTATAGTAGGACTAATATAACTCAAATACCGTATATTTATTTTGGATTTAATGTAGAAAAGGTGGCACCTGATCCAATGGATCGGGTGCTAAGACACAAAAAAGGTGGGAAGTACAAGCCCCCACATGGGCTTGTACTCGCTGGGTCCCACCTTTTTGTGTCTTGCACCTGATCCATTGGATCAGGTGCCACCTGATCTACATTAATCCCATTTATCTTACTACATAGTAGATTGATAGTTGCTAATTTTTGCAAAAAAAATAATTATTGCTTATAGACAATTTCCACAACCTCATATTAATTATAATATAATAGGTAAAATTGCTAATGCAATAAAGGAATATCAATATTTAACTAAAAATTTTCTGTTTCTTTCGCTAATACTAATAATTATACCGCAGTTATTCATGCTCTAATCAGTAGATGTAAACCCAATTTGTAATGATAAATTGTTTTCATATTTCGGTGTACATGTTATTTACTTAATATAATTGGTAAAACAGCGGTTGGAAATATCACTGATCAAATTAACTTAATCAAATATGCTATTCTTTTATTAAAGCGAATAATGTTAAGAAAAAATATTATAAAGATAGATGTGTAAATTTTGAATTAAGGCCAAGTCTTAAACAGATGTGGTTGCTTGATGGAATGGTATCTACGACATGCTTGTTTATGCACAAAAGATGGTATTATTGGTGTTTCGAACAAATGAGCTTTATATACTTACAATTTGACTAAATAACATCAAACTGTTAATAAAAATTTAAAAACATTCCTAGAAACTACTAAAATTGTGACATCATGATTTTCTACCTGTTATACCTAACTTCTGATATTGTTGTACAAGAATTATATAATATAGCTCAGTTATTTAATGCATATAAAGAGAACCACATAGTTAGCGACATGATTGTAGAAATGAAAGTTAAAATAGAGGAATACTATGATGAAATTTCATGTTTTTGATTTGGCCTCAATTATAGACCCCAGTGTTTAAGGTAGAAGTACCAATGCACTTATTAAAGCATTTTTATTAGGTTATTTTCCCCTTCCAAAAATGTAGATGATTATAGTAATAATGTTAATAATTATTTATTAACATTTGATGTGGACACCACACGGTCCACCATACTTCGAACTACTTGGGTAATTACAAGTTTGAGTAGACCACATATCAACAATGTTTTTTCTCATACGAGCAACAAAAAGGAGAACTGTTGAATTCGTATCATCGTCGAGCTCAAATTCATTGAATAAATTTGAAACGCACTTACATATATGAATCATTAGTGAAGATATAAAATATTGATTTTGATTTTTTTAAAGCATGGTCGAAAAGTACATAAATCATTATATCATGTACTTTTCACCATTACCCTTGATTTGCTAACCATTCCAGTATTCGCAGTAATGACAGAAAGTGTTTTTGAGCATAGGTCGCAGTGTTTTAAGCAGAAAAAGATGTAACATGTTACATGAAGGAAACTACCTTGGAGTACTTCATTTAAGGTCAAGATTGGGATCTACCAAAAAATAAGGAAGCAGAAGTAATAGCTCTAGATTCAAATGTTATAACTTAAAATCTAATATGAGTCGTTCAAAGTGTGTCACAAGTCGACGGCCGAGCTGATGATGAAGATTAAGAGTATAGATTAACTTATTGTGTTAAAATTGTAAAGAACTGTAATTTGTAATTTTTGTAATGTATCGTGCGAGATACGTAGGCAACCCAAAATATCAGATAGATGCATTTTATAAAATAAAAAAATCCAATTTCTGATTTTACTAAAAATATCAGTCATGTTTATTAGTTCCTTTTGTAACTTTTTGTATTATTAATATTTTTAGCAGGTTAGTTGAGGTTAGTTGTGTTATCAATAATTTTAAAGCTAGTATTAATAAATGTTCATAAAATTTGAAAAATAAAACAAATTGATATGGGTAAGCTCGCGAGCCAACCCGTCCCAATTCAACCCACGTGTTAGCCCCGCGGGCCGAGCTGGGCCAGCGCCCTGCTTAGGAACTGGTTGGCCCAACCAACCAGTATCTACCTCGTGACAGGCCAGGCCGAGTCTAGCCCATGCCTGCAGGCCGTGAGCCAGATTGGCCCAAACCGTCCCATCTGCCACCCTTAGCTCAGCCCATGATTCAAGTACAAAACATGTTTGTTATAATTTTCATTGATAGCTAAGTGTGCATATTGAATTATTTTATGGATGTTTCCTGCATCTTTACCAATGGCATCATTTTAATAAAAAATTTGATTTGATTTCATGCAACCAATACCTCTTCTTGATTGGTTCGGATTGCGGAGGTCGTTCACGAAATCTAATTTGTCATACTGCAGAATTTTCCGACCTCTAATCTTTCAGGAATCCATCAAGCTCCATAGTTTAGTGTGGTTTCTCTCTCTTCTCTCAACCCAACTGATGAAATCTAACATGTGGCCATGCAACATCTTTCTACCACCAACTTTTTGGGAAAGCATTAACTTCCCTTTTTTTCGTTTCTCTCCACTACAGTTGCGTTGCAACTTGCAGTTCAAGATTTTATTTAGTTCCAACCAAACATATGGATTTGAATTCCTTAAATTTAACACTACAAACAAGCATAAGAATGGGTAAAAATCTCAGAATGATAAGAATGAAGTGAGAATAAATACTGAAAAGAGTGGATATATAAGCTAAGATGATTGTTTCAAATTAATGACTAATACGAATCCTTACAATTTACCACATAAATGTTTAATCAGCTGAGGCACCAAAGAGCCGTAACCCTTTTTAGTGGAAACCGGAGGCGCGCACGCACCTGACACACTTTTGCACCCGAGGCCACAATGCGCACACCCGGAATCGAGCCCCTGACCACCACAAAGGGATGGAGGGTCCTGACCATCTGAGCTATTGCTCATTGGCCTTTAAACCCATATGTTACGACCAACTTCAGCAATGTCGTCTCATTAATGTTGACAAAAGATACAATCCTGGGCATGTAAAGGAAAGGGATGGTCTACTTTGTCCCTTTCTTCATTTCATATTCAAGATATGAATCAACTAGAAGTTTCATGGATAACAATAACAAAAACAAAGCAGCTTTTTTCGGATATATGCATCCAATATTAAGTCTCAGGTATAATGACCAACACCACATCCAAACCTTTATCCCAACTCATCAGTTATGGAGCGTATCTTGTTATTGCTGTTTCAGCTCAGTTCCTAGCATGAACAGGAGAAAACAGCAGGCAGGTATGCATAAATGCATATGCAAGCAGACAGCTAGGAGCTTAAAGGGATTTAAAATCTCATCCAACTGACAAATTAAGAATTAAAATTGGTCAACTGAATAACTTCTTTAATAAAAAATTGTAACACTATGCTAGTGCATGTTCATTTAAATAAAAAAGTGCAACTCATCCCATAATAGAAATTGGTTGACTGAATAACTTCTTAATTAAAATTGGTTGACTGAGCAACTCATGCATATGTTAGTGCATGTTCATTTTTTATAAACTGTTTAATCAATTATAAATTTGAGATTCTTAGTGTTCCAATGTTAAATGGAAATGAATAATTATAATCTGAAGCAAGGAACAAAAAATTATAATCGATGACTTCAGAAGTCTGCTAATTAGGATAAGAGTCAATCCAGACATATTTATAATAAGGGATTAACCTGTTTTTTTTCACTGATCTGTAAATAGACGACCAGTTAATACATCCAACACAAAGATACCCATTTCAGGTAGGATTGGACTACTTACAACTATGTTACAGAATTCAGAACCGTTTATAAGCATACTTAACAGTTAACATCAATGATCCCTCATCTAACTCGGATTCCAATCCCTCCTCAAACATGCAATCCAGAGTCTGGCACCAAAGGATCTAAGGTGTTGCATGGAGAGATGATGGTTCCGATGTTTCCTCGTCATCTTACCTTTCCTTTTATGTTTCCCTTTCTTTAGGGTTAGAACCATTCTAGCTTTATCTTTTTCTGCAGAATTTTTTTTCCATGCTTTTGATTTTACTACAGTTGATAGGAATGCAATCATCAAACAAAGATGTTAACTGCGGCAGTTTATTAAATGAAGCTGTTGTGAAACACCAAATATCATGTTGTCTTCATGTTCTACTTACAAGAC
The DNA here is from genome assembly GCA_030789695.1 of Scilla litardierei. Taxonomy (NCBI): domain Eukaryota; kingdom Viridiplantae; phylum Streptophyta; class Magnoliopsida; order Asparagales; family Asparagaceae; genus Scilla; species Scilla litardierei. The sequence goes on along the minus strand of CM061132.1, from coordinate 47,220,261 downwards.
ATTTAAGGAAACAAAAAAGAAACAAATATTTATGTTTAATTTGGAACCAGTTGCAAAATCACTGGAGTCATCTTTTAATTGTGCTTTACTTGAGAGTTATGTTTATTCGGGAATCAGGTACAAGATCCCAGAGTCATTTTTGTAGCATATATGAAGGTATAATTTTAAGTGTCTTATTTTTCTCTTCAAGTCTTTCTTGTTATCATCCCTTTCTAAGTATTCTGTTCTTCCTGTTTCTTTTTGTTTCAGCTTTTTTTAATTTTGTGACAAGCAGACACTTCCCAAATCCTACTTTAGCCCCACACCAGCAACCTTGCTATTCCTTCTTCTACCAATCAGGTAAGCAATCAAACAACTCCTAAACTTTTCATTCCTATAACCTAGAGATACTTAGCTTACATTATATTATCAGAGCATCTTCTGGGTTAATAAGGTGAAACCGGTTTTAAAGCCTTCTTTAGGACAATGTTAAAAACAGTGTATGTGAATAGCACAGCGCTATACTAATCAATAGCACAGAGCATATAAAGCATAGCACATAGCTTAAGCTACAAGATTTTTTTATTAATTAAAATGAAATTATCACTAATATAGTTGTAATAAGTAGGATAAATATTATTAAAAAATTTCAAGAAATCTGAAAAATGATCTAATAAAAATTAATACAAGCTCTATACAACGATGACAACAAAATGTATACAAGTAGAAACATGCATACATGAATATCAGTAAATATATGTGTTAACATAAAATAAGTCATGAAAACCTAATAAACCTAAAAGTAAATACCTAACTAACAGCTGCTTCAAGTCTTATACAAAGTAAACAAATTCAACTAGTAAACTAAGACTACATTAATTTCAACCAAAACATAAATCAATGGCTTGATTATGATGATCTAAAACATGTCCATAATCTGTATAATCTAGGCAAGAGCATAACAAGACCATGCCATTGCATTACGAATCTTGTGCCATCCAAGTTGGATGGTGTCAAAACATGCCATTTATGGGTCATGACAAATATGTTATGAACTAGAAAGTGCAATCCAAACCTTAGCCTTCTACCATTCTGCATATGATGTCTATGCCTGCTGCAACTATTGTTGTCGCCTCCACCTTTGATCTCTGTTTCAATCTTGCCCATTGTCCATGTCGCATCACACATATAGAGCGAACGTTAAAAGTGCCAAGTATCGACTTAGTCATAATCCAACTTATAACAAAAGGGAGTCCGTCAGGACCAGCTTTTTACAAGTTAAACCCGCTCCTGACAAGGGCAGATGCGGAAGCGACAACGACAACGGGCGACGACTAAAATTGGCGATTTTTAAGCGGCATCTTATGCTGATAGGATCTGTTACGGTTTTGATGTAGAAAGTTAAGTTTTTGGGTGGAAAGATGGGATTTTTAATGAAAATGTGGAATTTTTAGGTTTTCTAGAGAAGAGTTAGGGGGGAAGTGAGATTTTTATTGAAAATAAACTGAAAACAAAAGAGATACAAAATATGGGTGAGTTCTTTTGAGAGGAACTCGATCTCCCTTGGCCACATTCGAGAGGTGGACCGCTCTCCTAAGCTTCTAATCTAGAAGAAGCCGCAATATACCACAAAAGAGTCTCTTCTCTCAAGATTCAACACACTTCATTATCCTTCTCTACTCTCCCTTACCATATATAAATAATAAACTAAAAATACAAAATTACATAAATAACTTTAAAACTAACAAGTACAAAAAGACTCCCCAAAACTGAAAATTACAAAACCACTCCTAAGACTCCAAAATTCAATATCTGACCTTTTTGATATAATACGGTAGCATTATTACTCCGCCACTGAAAACACACCTTGTCCTCAAGGTGGTGCATGAAAATCATGGGCATGCTACTCCAAGTAAAGATACTCATCTCCTTCCCTACGTCCTCATCCTCGTTCACTACCATAAGCTGAAGTTTGCGAACTCCACAACGATGCATAGTGGAAAACTTATAATTGCACTTGAAAGACAACCCCTTTAACCTCTTCTCATTCATCTCATCCTCAGTCGTCAGCAAAACTACCAACCCATCTGTGCCTCGTCGCGTTTATCTCGACTAGACTGCCTTGCCCCTGCTAATGTCTTTTGTTCCACCACCGGTTCTTCGCTACGAAGATTGGATCCACTCCGAGTCCCTCTAGACCTCATCTCTTCAGTAATGCAATCCTCTATCAACCAACTGTGCTAGGTCTATCGTCTTCACTAATAATCTCATAGGACAATGAATGCGATATTTTGCACAGATGTTTAGCTTGAGACCCTTTATGAAGCTCCCCTCTAAAGTCTCCTTCGATATTCTCTCAGCTCACCTTGATAGTGTCTCAAACTTCTTTCTGTACTACCTGACAAATCCATCATACTTGAGTGCCAGCAACTACTCCTGTAGGGTTGTCCAATGGGTGTCACGAAACATATCCACCAAACTATTCTTGAGCTCATCCCATAAGCGTATAGACTTCCTCCTCTCCCTCTAAAGAAACCCAGAATGTGTTTTCCCTTCGAAACATATGTCGATTGTCTCCAATTTCTGCTCCTCCATCAGGCATGACACTGAACAAAATCTCTCGTCTCTGTAGATCCAGGCATGTGGGATCATCCCCCTCGAGTATGTGCATTTTCAGCTTTCTCACTCTACTGTGCATCCCAAAATTCACATCTGCTCGCCCATCAACCTGCATGTGATGATGAGGATGAAAAGTATCCAACCATCTGTCCATGTGGCGCCCATAACCCTCCTTTGGGTGTCGTCTATGTCACCATAGCCACCCCAGTTGACATCACCCCAAACCGAGTCTCATCCATCCTCCTGGTCCACGACACCATCGTAGTCCTCGTATGCCGGAAGTGGACGTCGTCGCCTCTCTGTCGCATACCGGGGGTTGTGGGGACCTCGAAAGTCATCACAGCCGTCACCGGGCTCTAGAAGGTGATTCTGAGGGCCACCGATGTCTCGGTATGCCATTGGAGGCCGCAGTGCCCCCATCGGTCTAGCTAGACATCGGCAGGGCCCTGACGACCCTGCATGGACCGGGCACCCCTGCCAGCGCCCTGCAGGGGCCGGGCGCCCCTGCGGATGGTCTGCAGGGGTTGCACGGCCCTGCCGTCTGTCTGCATGTGTATTGGGCGACCCTGCAGGGGACCGCAATGCTTCCTATGAAGGCGGCTAAGGTTTCCCCTTTTGTGAGATTTTCTTCTTCTTTCACGAAGTAGTCATCAGCGTAGGCGTTGGAGAACAAACCCTCAACGTATTCCTCCGTTTTTCCTTTCCCTTTCTCCAAAGCCTTCGCCTTTTGCCCTATATTGGGATTGTCGCCCAAATCTGAATTCTTTCCCGCATTCATATCGGAAACATCTTGATTTAGGGTTTGTATGGCTTACATGATATCTTCGAACTTTTTGTCGGCCGTCTTGGAGATCTTTCCTCGATCAATGCCATCAATGACCTAAGTTACTCCATAAATTTCTAAGTCTTTTATTTCGCCATCGCATTTTTCATTCAAAGCTTCGAATTTTTCATTCGAAATTGTTGCCGCCATGGATCATACCGCTCTGATACCAAATTGATTGGATCCGCTAGGGTTATGACGTAGAAAGTTAGGGTTTTGGTGAAAATATGATAGTATTGATGGAACAGTGGGATTTTTAGGTATTCTAGAGAAGATTTGGAAAAAGATGAGATTGTATTGAGAATAAACTGAAAATAAAAGAGATACAAAAGATGGGTGAGTTCTCTCGAGAAGAACTCTCTCTTGGCCACGTTCGAGAGGTGGACCGCTCGCATACGCTTCTATTCGAGGCAAAGCCGCAAACTCCCACAAAAGAGTCTCTTCTCTCAAGATTCAACACGGTTCTCTAATCCCCCTAGCCCCATATAAATAATAAACTGAAAATACAAAATTACAAAAATAACTCTAAAGCTGAAAATTACAAAAAGACCCCATAAAACTGAAAATTACAAAAACGCTCCTAAGGCTCCAAAATTTCAGATCTTCAGGAATTGAACCTACGAATTTTCCAATTATGAGTTGGGTGCTTTAACCATTCAACCATGTATGCTTAACTGGGCTCATCGTACATCATAAATAACCAAATTCCAATTGAAATGAAATCTTTAGGAGGAATAAGTGAAACGACATCAATTCAAATCATGGATCTTCAAATTGAGAGAGATATTGAGAGAGATCAAGAATTCTGACTATTTCTTAGATTCATGGATTACATTCGATTCAGTGCGATCTTTCACTCCCATTTTTCCACCAAGAACATTTTATGAAACTCTTTGACCCCCAAATTTGGAGTATCCTAATTTCACGTGATTCTTTTTGATAGAATACGGTCTCGTTAGACGCCAAAGTGGTCTGAAAGCTTCCTCCACCTACCCAGGCGCCGTCTAAGCCACCTTTCAAAACAATAATCATGGTCAATAATTTAAAAAAGCAACTTTTAAAATCCTTTCTTTAAAATTTATTTTTTAATTCTTAGAATAAATTGCATTAATAATGTCAAATACCATGCTATTTAGAAATTATTTTTCATCGATAGTTTGATTGAGTCTTCATCAATTATTCAAAGTTGAACACTCCCAATTGTCTTCACTATTTTACTGTTCACTTCAATTGTTTTAAGCCACAAATAAAAACAATCTCAGTATTATGATTTTTCAACTATGATCCTATCACTGACTAAAACATGTATGTTTTGTTGCTCAGGCCCAAGCAATACATTTCTCCCACCTATCTGGGACCCATGGTTTAGGTTTATGTAAGATAATCAAATTGCTTTAATGTAGTGGAAAGTGAAAAGCAGTTTGAAAAGACCTTTAGGCTTTCTGGGGTTAGTAAGACTTAATGGCAGAGAGTGCCAACAATATTTTCTAATTTTTCAATGAAAATGCAAAAAGAAAAGAAGAAAAATAAGAAAAATTCATAACTAAGAAACTTCAATCATTTACTGATGCAAGTTTATAAGCAAGTGAACAAAATATATTGAAGCATAAAAAAGATAAATATAATAAATATCTTATCAATATACAGTGTAATAGTAAATAATAAATAATAAATATAGCCAATAACTAAAAATTCTTTACATTCATTTTGGTTCTATCCAATCCAATAATTTACAATCTATACAAGAATTACGAGTGAACATGACGGCCTTGTTTGGCAACAAAGTTCAGCTTCAGAAACAATGACTTGGTGAAGTTTAAGGTTTAAATTGAGGTTTTGAAATTAGACCTTGGTTGGGAACCAAAATAGTTTCTGAAATTGAGGTTTGGAACCATTATGAAACTGGGGTTTAGGAAAAATCCAATCGAAATTGAATTTCTGATAGAAATTATGGTATGTATGAACGGAAACCTAGGTCTCACTGTACACGAATCCCCATTTTCAGAAACTAAGTTGCAAGCTAGGCCTAAAAGATCACAAAGATGAATGTAAATATCAAAATACATAATGTGCAAAATGTAAACATATGAATATTAAAAAAAGAAGATACATATGAATATTAAAAAAAGAAGATACTTCACAATCATAAAGAAATAAAAGTTCATAGCATGAAGAAATACAAAAAAAAAATTAACAAGATTTTTGAATGGTTATATTAGTTATAATGTATAATCAATAAATAATAAATAACCAGTCATTTTACTGTTCTAAAGAACGAATCTAAGATATGCAGGACACTTCTCACAACCCAATGTGCCATGTCTGACACTCAGACGTGACACATGTCCATCTGTGTCTGCAACTTTCACATATATACATTTGTTTTTCACTTTATAAATATGTACAACATTAAGTATGTTATGCCCTTTCTTGACATATTGACATTTTATATATCATTCTACTGAATATTTAATTCTTTTTGTATGAAAATTAACACTATATATATTTATATGCGTCAACTACTCATATATGAGGATATAAAACATACATAACAGTGTCCTTGTGTGTACTGTTTGAATAATACCCTTGTTCCAACACCTCATGTCAGTGCCAAAGTGCGACATTCATCTTCATGTCTCCAAATCATAGGAATGAGGTAACAATGAACATGTAGCAAAATTAAAGACCACATTATATAAAGAATTAAGAACAATTTTCGATACTAAAGGTGTTAAGTGACCATTTGCCAGTAATTTAGTCGTTGTCTACCTTAAAAGGTGAAAGTAAGACATGTTCATAAATTGTAGAATTTACCTGATATGATCCGCTAGGGTTTTGATGGATAAAATTAGGATTTTTGATGGAAATGTAAGATTTTTAGTTAAAAGGGGGGATTTTACGAATTTAATAGATGAGATTTTGGAAAATGGTGGGATTTTTATTGATATAAACTGAAAATAAAATAGAAACAAGATAGATTTGAGTTCTTTCGAGAAATTGCTCTCCCTTGGCCGCGTTCGAGAGGTGGACCGCTCTCACAAGCTTCTATTCGAGACGAAGCCGCAATCAACAAAGAGTTTCTTCTCCAAGACACACCCTCTCTAGTACCCCTAGCACCATATAAATAATAAATTAAAAATACGAAATTGCAGAAATAAGCCTAAAGCTGAAAATTACCAAATATCCTAAAAACTGAAAATTACAAAAACACCCATAAAACTTCAAAAATTTCAGATCTGTCATTTTTTCATAGAATGTGGTGTCATCATTACTCTGTCACCAAATAACCACCTTGCCCTCAAGGTGGTGCATGAAGTCCACAGCTATGCTAACCCAAATGAAGATGCTCGTCTCCCCTAGATCGAAGATCCAAATGCCTCTATCGTCATCGTTGTTGCTCTCAAAAGGGCCATCGTCATCATGTGGGCCTCCTCTGGTTTCGCCTATGCATTGCATGTCTTCGCCACAATCGTTAGGCCATCTAAGGTCTATCATCATCCGCAAATCCCGAAAGGAAGTAACGGTAACCACTAACATTCCTCATGGATCCGTCGGCTCCGTCGTGTCTCGAAGATAGTTGCATGTCTCAAATGGACCCCCATCAACACCCGAGGCCCTGCATGCCCCCTTTGATTCGATGTCGAGGGACCGCAGGGCCCCTGGCAGACAAGCTAAGCCAGGACCTATAGGTCCCCCCAGATTGCTGTCCGGGGCCTGCATGGCCCAGCGACATGGCCCAGCCAACCCTGCAGTGGCTCGATAGTGCCCTGCAATGGCCACCAATGCCCTACATGGGTTCAGCCGAGCCCTGCAAGGGCTCGGAAAGGACTCGGCAAGCACTGTAGGGGAAGCCATGGGGACACTGTGAGGGAGGGAGGGCACGCCACCCCCGTCAAGTTGCACGGCGCCTTCTCAGAGTCCTCGTCCTGATTCACTTAGGAATCATCGTTACCGTCTAGATCTGAAGCCGTATCATCTTTTTGAGGGACCTCCTTATCAAAAAGGGTAATTTTGCCATTGTCGCTTTTCAAAGTTGTTTGCCCTAAATCTGGATTTTCGACCCCATCCGAGTTCTTCGTCGCATTTAGATCTGGAAATAGTTGAGATAGTTGAATTAAGGTTTGCATGTGACGCACCAGATTATTAACCTCAGAAAACAACCAAGTATGGCACAAATACATTGAGATAAATCCTTGTTATCGAAGCCAAAAGCTTGATGCGTCCCTAGAACAATTCCGGATGATACCACAAGTGCACTGTGTCAAGTTATAGTATAAAAGATATCGATCCCACAGGGAGGTGAATGTTGTTGACTTGGGAATTTTCTAGATCTCAGATTATGTCAGCAGGCGTAACTCGAGATTGGTTGTCACAATTTATATGGTAGCAAGGTTATAAACAATATAAAGAAACTTGGGCATTAGGACTCACCACTAGGATCGTCGGATGTCAATGCTAAGTTGGAACTCTTACGTTGAATTGGCTAACTAGGAAGAATTTATCGCATCTAGAAAGTAGAACTCATGGCTCTCACGCCATAAGTCCAACGTACCGCATTCAAGTCCCACCTCATGGGTAAACTTTTACACGAAACGTGCATTGCAATCGACAAATATATTCAATCTCAGCTCATACCACCTCGTGGGGATTAGAGCTAAGATTTGTGATTTGATGGTTCTTGTTAGTATAGGGATGCCGGTAGATCCGTCAAAGTCCGTGCCACCTCGTGGGAATACAAACCTTGATTGAATCTCCGAACATACCTAATTAGATTCATAGGATACCCATTAGGAATTCATACCACCTTATGGGAATTAGAACCCTAGTTGGATCTCCTAAGATCTTTAGTGGATCAACCAAATCACATCCCTTATGGGCCAAAACAACCTAAAAATCCTAACTTTACATCTTAATCCTAAGATCTTAGGAATAATCCATTAGCCCTAGATAGAACTACTCATGGATCATAGAAAAAGCAATGAAAGATTCGGCAAAAACAATAGAAATCATAAAATAAAGCATGTAAAGAGAGAATAATGTTACCAAAACATCGTAGGATGATAGCCAATCGCAGATAATTAATAAAAACAAAATTCCACGCAATAAAGATCAATAAAAATGTCAACTTTGGTTTCTACAAAATAACGACGGCTAGAACTCTCTCTAGATCTAAAACTAAAATTAAACTAAAGAAAAATTCGCAACCCCCTCAAAAAAGGGTTAAAATAGTTCTTATATACAAGGGGTATGTACCCCAAAAAAATCAATTATTATGGGCTCTTGGGCCCACCAACTGTCTAGCCGCGTCGCCTTACTCTGTCGAGTAGCGGCGCCACTCGGTCGAGCTGATACGTGGCTCCGCTTTGCTGCCTCTTTGGCTCTAGCTGATACGGGCTACTCTGTCGAGTAGCCCATCTACTCGGTCGAGCTACAGTAGATTCGAACTCTCTCCAAAATGCTGCTCTGTTTGATGGAGACTCGGGTCGAGTAGGCGAACTGCTCGGTCAAGTACTCTCGGCTGCTCAGTCGAGCTATATTACTTGGAGAATAGCTTAAAATAGTCGTTCTGTTTGGATGCAGCTCGGTCGAGCTGGCTATCTGCTCAGTCGAATGGGGTGTGTCCGTTTTCACGGAGATATCTGTGTGTCAGCTCGGTCGAGTGCTGATGCACTCAACCGAGTGGCCTGGGAAACAGACCACACATAAGCCTAGAGCTCTCTGCTCTCGCTCTCTTCTCCTCTCCACCGAACTTCTTCCTTGCCTTGGCAAACACTCTTGGAAACCTCGCCAATGATGTCCCGGACGTGTAGGATGTGTCCATGTCCCTAAATAGCTCCAATCCGCTCCAAAATCCATGAAAATCCACAAAGCTATACAAAACTCGAATATGATGTTAGAAGCACGATAATATATGAAAATGTGGACTTTGGAGGCGAATATGACATGAAATGATGCAATAAAAAATAGAAAAAACGGACACATCAGCACGAGAGCACCGTATTGTGTTAGGGTTTTGCATGATGGCATCAAACTTCAAATCCAACATCGCCTCCCTCCTCGCCAACGACATCCTAACCTTAAATCTAGCACATATTTCTACAGATCCACCTCGCCATCGAGTTTCTCTCCAAAGCTTCGATTTTTTCGTTGTCGTTGTCGCCGTCGCCTTTATAGATCGTAATGCTCTGATACCAAATTGATAGGCTCCACTAGGGTTTTGATGAATAAAATTAGATTTTTGATGGAACGGTGAGATTTTTAATGGAAAAGAGGGATTTTTGGGGTTTAATAGAGGAGATTTGGAAAAAAAGTGGAATTTTTATCGATATAAACTGAAAATAAAAGAGATACAAGATAGATTTGAGTTTTTTCAAGAGGAACTCGTTATCCCTTAGCCACGTTCAAGAGTTGGACCGCTCTCCTAAGATTCAATTCGAGACGAAGCCGTGGTATCCCAACAAAGAGTCTTTTCTCCAAGACACTCTCTCCAATCTCCTTAGCCCCATATAAATAATAAACTGAAAATACAAAATTACAGAAATTACCCTAAAGCCGATTATTACCAAAAAAACTCTTAAACTGAAAATTACGAAAACGCCCCTAAGACTCCAAAAACTCCAGATCTGCCCTTTTTCATAGAATGCGGTCTCATCAACAGATTTATAAAACAAAAATTGGTTTTCATCTACTTAAGTTAGTTTATGTTGCACAAAATAAAGCACATAGAGATTTGAATAGGGGCGTTCTTCCACTTTAACAAGCTAAAAGGCAAGTTGAAGTGGGCTTTCAGTCTCCTGAAGCAGGGCTTCGGGTTAGCAAAGTGATCCAGGAGCTTATCATTATGGACAATTTCTGCAAAGAGGCCAAAAAATTAAATTAGTAAAAGCGACCTATAATTAATTTAATTGGGAAAATCGACCTCTTTTGCAGGTCGGTTCTGGCCCGTGGGGCGCGTGTGCCCCACTGACCGCATCTTCAGAATGCGGCTCTCGACCGCACTCTACAGGTGCGGCCCTGCAAGTTGCCAAACAGAGAGCAAAATCTGCTCTCTCCTCTGTTTGCAAACAATAGCAGCTGATATTGTTAGTGCTCCTCTCAATATCAGCAACTGCTTCTGCTCATACTTCCACAATACTTTACCCCTGATTCATCACAACATATGCATATAAATCAAAACGTGTCGCAAATAATGCGCACACTTATACTTCTTACAGCCATAGCATTTCACAAATATCACAAATAGTATATCACAACACATCACATTGTGTTCAGAAAGTTCATATAAATCAAAACACATATCACATCGAATTCATCAAGCTTACACAACACATATATCAAACAACATTGAATTCATCAACCATAGTATTGTCAAAATACATATCACATCAAATTCAACAAACTTACATAAAACATATAGCAAACATACATAAAATGGCTCTAACATAACATTCTCAGTAGAGTAACATCCACCATTGCATCATGTGCGGGATCTGCCTCGGCATTGAGATGAAGACCCGCCGCGGCCTTGAGATGAAGACCTAAAAGATAAGCATAAATTAAATCATATATATATCCACAAGAAATATATGAATTGCAAAATCAACATACACTTGTGTGAGAAGAGGATTTTGGCAGCGTGATTTGTAATGTCCGAGTTAATGACAATTGCCACAGCTATTCTGTCGGCTACCTTCACGGGGAATATCCATTGCCCCACGAATACGTGTAGATGTAGGCCAACATGGAGGTCTTCTTTTGTCGGGTGGAAGTAATTTGGGACCATCCCAAGCCTTCTGATACCGTGCATCGGGTATGGGGTGAAATAAAGGTTCATATGCAAGGCGATATTTGCTAACCCTATACCATGGCGAACAGAATGTCATATATGATATGTTGGCACCGTATTCTTGTCTAGACGTTGCGGCGATCACATGGGAATATTGCAATTACATCTGCATTTCTCGTCATGTAACTTAACAATATAACCGAGGCCATCGTTGTCCGCCACCTGCCACTCACAATCACTAAACCTTGTGAGCATAAATGTTCGGGCTTCTTCCCTCTGTTGCCCAATAATGTCCATTGTTGTGAGTACAAAATCTGTCGTCCACCCTTGCCCACTCAGTCTTCGATGGTAGAAATATTTATTTAACCTGTAAAATGTTCTTCCTATCAACGCTTGTATCAGTAGAGCTCTAGCACCCTTTGAGCACCCCATTGAAGCTCTCAGAACAATTTGTTGTCATGATACAATAGTGTTTCCCACGATCAGCATGCATCGCCTACATGCTTTCTGCCCCATGTAAATATGCAGATATCCACCGATCTGCTTCAATGGACTCGTCTCTGATTTTGGCACGAAAGGCATTGTATGAAAGCAAGTTTTATGCAGTGCCAGCCATCCAGAAGTTTCCCTTCAAGGTACGTGTTCAAAATCTGTTTGCCTTGTAATTTGCAATAATATGCCGAAGACAATACCTATGGTGACAATGTGCTGGCTAGCCCTCTTCTAGTGCTCGTGGAATTCCTTTCATTCTATCTGAAATGAAGGTAATTGTTCGTCCATGGGCACTTGGTATGTATTCATATATACATGCAAAAAACCACTTCCAAATTTCTTGGTTCTCAGCTGACACAACAGCAAATGCCAAGGGAAACAGCCCACCATTTCCATCCACTCCGGTGGCCACAAGTAAATACCCACCATATTTTCCATACAAATTGGTATCATCAATACTTAGAATCGGCTGACAATGCTTGAAACCCTTGATTGAAGGATCAAATGCCCAGAAGACCCCAGAAAATTGTGCCACTCATTCTCCGATGGTGTCACAAGTGATCTTGTAAACTGTACCAGGATTAGTTTTGAAATGGCCTCTAAATACCAAGGTGGCCGCTTATATGACTCCTCCCAATCTCCAAAAATCCTTTCTAGCGCTTCTATCTTGTCATCCATGCTTTGTAATATGAAATTCGGAACCTTAACATGGTGTTTAAGGCCTCTTGGATTTCTGAAGGTGTCAAATCCAACTTTATCTTCACCATTGGTATAATCATGTTACAAATGAAGGATGTTGTGGCTTTTTTGTGATCTGTATTGAGGGTTGGATTATTACAAGTATGTTCCTCAACAACCTTTGATAGCTTGAACTTCCCAATGCTACTCTTCCACACATCTGCATGGATAAGCCACGGACATCTTCTACTAGCCTCATCTTGTGTATCCGGATTGACCACAGCATTTAGGCCGCATATCACGTTATAACTTGTCTTGTTTGTCTTGATTGGCCTAAATGAAACATTACGCTTAATGCTCCACTCTGTTATTGCGTTTATCAAGTCGGCCTTTGTATCATATATATCGCCGACATTGAACACCCACCTAACGTTTTGAGGTCGAGACTCTTTCATTCTCCTTTCGAGTGTATTTCTCATAATTGTTGCATTTAGCCATTCTTCCTCTTCAACTTCATCTGGCAAAGCCTCTTCATCTTCCACAATTGTGTTAACGGCAACCGATTGTTGTATCCATGTTATATCATCTTCGTTTTGATCTTCCACATAATGCATGCTATCCTCTCCGGTCCCGACATGCTCCTCGTCATCGCTCTCATCTCTTTCTTCATCAACATTTCCAGGTATGCAAATCTCATCAGGCATCGACTCAGGTACAAAAGGCCTTCCATGTAAGTTGAGTATTGATTTTCAATTTTCACTGCTTCATCATTCAACCTGTTACTGACATAAGAGGTTGCAAATTTTAGATACTACTAACAATTCGCAAAACTTGATTGAAATCTAGACTTACACGTTCATGTTATCACCATCTTGCGGATATTGCGAACACCCTTCTCCCGTCATATTTTCTTGGTCGGTGTTTATTGCATCCATACCCACATATATTTCAACTCCACGGTGACCCTGCGATAAATCAAAAAGATTCTACATATCATCGTCATCTGATATTTTCACAGTGGTCTTTCCTCCCATTACTGGCCAGTTGCACACCAGATACAACACATAGTCCTCCCGACGAATCTTCGTGACATTGTATATCTGATATACTAGATCGTTATACGTCGAACCACGTCTCAGCTTCATCGATTTAACTTCCCCTCCGACATATTGTGGTTCGTGATTTCCATTAATATATAATTCATCGACAAAATAGCATGACAAAAATTGAATCACTTGCCATATCCAACAACCTGCACACGCACCAATATAAATCCCTAAATCATAACATAACGATGAACAAAAACAATGAATACCTATTAGGAGATCTGCTATATCTGAACGAATCGGCTCCCGTGGGGCACAGGGGGGTCGGATTTCACTTAAGTTGAATTGGAATCGGAATGCAAAAGAAAAAACTGTCGACGCAAGAAAACAAGCCACGCTAGAAAACAAGCCGTGGCAAGATTCCAAGCAGGCAGTCGTTTTTGAGGCCGCACTCCACAGGTGCGGCCCAAGGCCGCACCTGTGGAGTGCAACATTTGGGCTATAAATTACAGCTCTGGGCCGCACTTGTGGAGTGCGACATTGGGGGCTATAAATTCCAGCAGCCTGATGCGATACGTATCACACACCCGCCGACTTCATAACGTGCTCAAGCTGGAAGCAGTTGGAGTGATGGTGCTTGCTCAACAGGGATAACGTTGTCACTCTATTTGGAGAAAGATTGTTGACGGAATGATGGAGGTATTCTGTCGATGGGTTGGGCTCTGTTCCAGCGGAGAATTTTCTCCTTCTGATCGCATGTACGCGCTCTTTTGCTTCTTCGTCGGCCGCTTGAGCCACTGTCTTCCTCCTGTAAGATGTGGAGAAAGCCAGCCGCTCAAACTGCCACCGAAGCAGCAAAAGGGTATGTAGATGAGTTCAGGAGGAGAAAATTCTCGTCTGGAGCATAGCCCAACCCGCTGACTGAATACCTCCATCAAGCCCTAACACAACCGTTCTCTAGGGGATATGTGTGCGTCAATTTGTATTAGCTTGTTGGATATGTATGTATATGTGGAGTGTCAATTTTGCTGGCACGTATCAGCTTGTATGGATATGTGATGTATGAACATGTGGTGTATGAATATGTTGAATGAATATGGGGTGTATGAATGAATTGTTTTGAAACCATACATAACACATATATCAAATATCAAACATTGACGAAACTATACATAAAACATGGCTCATATTCAGCAAACATACATAACACATTTCAAACACACATATCATCGACGACCCCCTTTGCGTCGACTAAATACACGTTCATACAATGACCTAGCCGATGTTCCCTTTTATACTGAGACGGCTGAGCAACGCCAACATCCTCTTCCGCATGCTCCTGTGAAACGCCTACATCATCACATTGTGTCTGAGGGGGCTGAGACGTGCCAACATCCACTTCCGCATACTGCTGTGAAACACAACCTTTCTCTAGGGGATATGTGTGTGTCAATTTGTATTAGCTTGTTGGATATGTATGTATATGTGGAGTGTCAATTTTGCTGGCATGTATCAGCTTGTATGGATATGTGATGTATGAACATGGGGTGTATGAATATGTTGAATGAATATGAGGTGTATGAATGAATTGTTTTGAAACCATACATAACACATATATCAAATATCAAATTCATTGACGAAACTACACATAACACATGGCTCATATTCAGCAAACATACATAACACATTTCAAACACACATATCATCGACGACCCCCTTTGCGTCGACTAAATACATGTTCATACAATGACCTAGCCGATGTTCCCTTTTATACTGAGACGGCTAAGACACGCCAACATCCTCTTCCGCATGCTCCTGTGAAACGCCTACATCATCACATTGTGTCTGAGGGGGCTGAGACGTGCCAACATCCACTTCCGCAAGCTGCTGTGAAACGCTTGCGTCATCCCAGCCTGTCTGATGCGGATGCGACATGCCACCATGCTGTGAAACGCCTCCTTCAACCCATTCCGTTTGCTACGGATGCCAAATGCTGGTGTCATCCCATGTACCCTAGGTAGGCTGCCAATGGCTGGAAACGTGCCATACAGGATCCCATCCAGTGGGCTGCTGCCAACTGTCGGCGTCATATAATATGGGAGTGGGCTGCTGCGAACTGCCGGCGTCATATAATATGGGAGTGGGCTGCTGCCAACTGCTGGCGTCATATGATATGGGAGGGGGCTGCTGCCAACTGTCGGCATCATATGCTCCGTGAGAGGGTTGCTGCCAACTGCCAGTCTGCTCCCAAGTGACGGTGTCATATGCTCCGGGCTGCTCCAGCTGCCAAGTGCCGGTATCATCTGCTCTGCTCATGTATGCTGCTGCTGAGAAGTGCTGGCGACATCTGCTCATGTATGCTGCTGCTGAGAAGTGCCAGCGTCATCTGCTCATGTATGCTCATGCTGAGAAGTATCGGCGTCACCCTCACCCATCCTATAAAAACACCTCAGCATTCTCGTATCTACACCTTCTGGCAAATGGCGTGTACGTTGTAGCATCTCATCGATATGGGACTTCATCGTACCGAAATACCCCTGATCCTGTGTTTGCATTCTTTGGCCCGCCATATCGTATAATGTAACATATCCTCCAACCTGTAAAACAAATTAAGTGCCAATCATATTAGTTATAAAAAATACTATTAAAACAAAAAATGAACATCTTCTTACATGTTGGCGCTCGATGGGTCCGCGGGGCATTTGTGAGAACGGGGGTTCCTGCCTTTGAAAAATCCACCTCCTGTTAATCCCCAAATACCAATCCAAATAGGCAGTGGCTGATACCACATCACCCTCATGCACAATGTGATCTTCTCTATTGATCCAATGCGCAAGTGGATCCCTGATTACAGGAACACCTGCTGGCTGTGATGGGCTTGTCTTCCCCGACAAGACTGGGAGTGCAGCTGGGATGTGTTAACGTAAACCAAATTGACACATGACGCGGTCTGGTGCATGCATCACCAGTGCTTCCCAGCAGAATATAGGAACCCTCGCATGCCATAACTCGAGATGTTCGCGACATAACGATGGTAGCTGCTCGAGTCGCTCTACATAAGGCTCCCAGGTAACCTATTAGGTAAGAATGACACAAATTTATCAATGTACTACATTACATATCAATTGTTCACTTGACTTTATAAAATTTACATATACATACATGTGTACTCTCTAACATGTCAAACTGGTCTCTGTACATATCCAGGTTCCCATGAGCAGTTTTGATGAATGTTTTTCCCGCAGTCCACCTGAACACATAGGGAACGGTGTCAGCGAATACATCCTGCAGGAGCCTTGGTCTTTCTACATACATTCTCTCCCATGACCAAGCCAAGCCTGTAAATATGAATTTTTCCCAGATGTGAAATATATATATATCACTATTTTAGCTAACGAAAAAAATTTATACATGCAACAAGAGTCCGCATGCATATAGACTGTCTGTTTTAATGCCACCTTGCTGAGCTCAGAGTACAAGTTCGCAAGTACCGCACGTCCCCATGAATATGCAGCGGCCTCCTTAAAATTTTCTAGCTTGGTCAACCAACGAAGGTTTATAGATCCTTTGCTTGGATCCGAAACCAGCAAGGTTCCAATCATATGAAGCATATACGCCCGTGTATACTGCTGAATGTCCTCGTCTGTTGCATCATCAGGCAACTGCTTAAATGTATCACGTAGCCAACTAAGTTTCACCTTGGCTGCTTTCCTTGATTGGGTATCCTGGCCAAGTAGCCTCTCCAACAACGCATCCCAGCTGCTATCTCGCATTTCACATTGTCATATGGGTTCCCCATCAATGGGTAGGCATGTGATGACTGACACGTCCTGAAGCATAATTGTCATCTCTCCTTGGCGCATGTGAAATATATTTGTCGCTGGCCTCCATCTTTTAACCAAAGCCGTCAGCAGTGCGTGGTCCAACCGTACCCAACGCAATCTCGTACATAGGTGTAATCTGGCGGCTTCGATATAATCCCTATAATATACAATTATTTATCATATATCATTACAAATTTCCCCAATGGTAGAAATTATCTCATAAGCCCCAAATTTCATGCTAAATTGTAAAATAAACACAAAAAATATTCAAAACTTGAAAACTTGAGTCTAGAAATTACCTAAAACTGTGCCAATTTATCAACCAAGGAAAAAACGATCGTCGGAACGTCGGACTTTGAAGATGCGCTGGAATTAGGGAATTTTCGAAGGGAAGACAGCAGCCCGCAAGCTTGCGGGCGATGGAGGTAATGAATCCCCACGGCCACACCTATAAAGTGTGGCCGAGAGCCGCACTCTGAAGATGTGGCCCGTGGGGCACACGCGCCCCACAGGCCAAAACTGACCTCTTTTGCTGTTTGAGACAAAAGAGGTCGATTTTGCCAATTAAATTAATTATAGGTCGATTTTACTAATTAATTTTTTTGGCCTCTTTGCAAAAATTGTCCTATCATTATTGCTTTTAGTTGAGTGAAGCACCCACTAGATCACCCAAGCTAAAAAGCATCATTAGCAACTTTTATGGTTTTCTACAACAATGATTTGTCTTATGCTTCTTCCTCTATTTCTATTCTTCTATGCTATGAAGCATGAAAACAAGTACCGGCACAGGTATAATACGGACACTAAGATACAACAATTTTCGGAAAAAATAAGATAAAAGAACTATGATGCAACTATACATATCTGCATGTGCGCGCGCACATCTAATCCACAATAGAAAGAACACAAAACATACATAATTGAGGTGCCTTAGCTTAGTCAATATCGTGCACACTATTCAATAAAAACTTTTAATATTAATTACACAACTTTTCAAAATCCCTAGTATAGAAAGGTGCACATCTGCCCTAACTTTCTCTCCTTGCAATTTGATTTAATTGAAATCAAAAAGAAAAAAAGAAAATTTGCAGCAATAGAGAGATGGATCTTACTTTTGTAGTAGATCCACAATAGCATGTGCCAGGTTTAAATTAAGAGAACCGGATCCACAAGTTTAAACACGCACGATATTAATCATGACATGCCATGTCATGTACATACCGGACTGAAATCGATACTGATCATGACATGCCATCTCATGAACGTACGGATCAATATCGAGAAATGTTTAGCCGAGTACCTGGAAATTTATGCATTAACACTTGCCATGTACAATACACATATCAAGCCATATCTGCACCATATCCATGTCCGATATGTGTCCCATGGGTATGATATCATTTTCCACTTATCAGTGCTTCATGGATTATATGCTTTCTATGTTCCATTCCGATGACACTCATTACCCAAAAAATAGTTGTGATTCTCCCTCCATTTGTACAACAGTGAACTGTTCGATCCTTTTCCCTCTATTTATATGCGTCCTAAGTTTCATTCAAATGACACTCATTCCCAAAGGCCAGTTGTATTTGACATGTGCACAGTGGTTAAAAAGTAGACATTTGATGGGAGACCAATTTTCACCAAATGTCCTCTCCTGTTAAACATTTGTAGTAATAGTCCATACACTTTGACTGGAGACGAACCATAGGCTGAGGCCGGCCCTATATTGCATTGACTAATATAAAGACTTCAAATTGTGGAAGATTAATATCAAATTATTGGACATGTTTTCACCACATAATAAGAATCTAACTACATTAAATCAAACAAATGGACAGAACTCATATAACTCCATGCCTCCATTAGAGATGCTGACTAATAATAGTGCAACCAGATTATCTGAGTACACTGGCCAAGCATGTGGTGTTCATAGTCATTATATGGTACAACACAACTATTATGGATCTTAGCACTACACAGAAAAGGATAACATAAAAAGATGATACATGGAAGGTTAATATAACTTTACATCTAAAGGGTAAGAAGAAATAAAATTCTGCCATGATGTGATGTGTGTAACATAATACAATGATGGATGCAAGCTTAATCAAATTTTGCATCTACATGATAGGTAATAGAATATGTGGTCTAAATAGTGGCACTGTCGCTATATCGGATTTTGAATCCAATTGTGACGCTATAGGCTTTTTCCCATAGCCTTATGCATTTTAGGGGCTGATAACGATGATATATCGGATAGCACCTGATATATTGCTATATTGTCAGTAGAAAGAGGCTGATTTTCATTTCTTACTAATGGGTGCATTTAGACTGATTGATTTCAAGACCCGATCCAAAACATTTACCAAAACCCCCGATAGTTATAAGAGAAGAGAAAGAAGTATAGCTCCTGGTCCTTGATTCTTCTTTCTCTTTCCTGCAGCCTCATCTTATCTCATTTAATCTTCCATAGGTAGCAGTGGCAATGGCAATCAACCAGGTTTCGTTGAGCCCCGACAAGGAAGCAACAACTCAACAACGTAGTAGCTAGTTATTTTGCAATGGACTAGAGATTAAAGATTCATGGTTTAATGCAATATAGTAACATACCGAGGTAATATATGATTTATGAATAATTAGATAGGTATATGACATGCATATGACACATCTTTAGTGATTAAGGCACTTTAATAGCCTTATCAATCACTAAAGATGTCATATGCATGTCATATACCTATCTAATTATACATAAACCATATAAACTCACATAAAAGCATCATGGTTTAATGCAATATAGTAACATACCGAGGTAATATATGATTTATGAATAATTAGATAGGTATATGACATGCATATGACACATCTTTAGTGATTAAGGCACTTTAATAGCCTTATCAATCACTAAAGATGTCATATGCATGTCATATACCTATCTAATTATACATAAACCATATAAACTCACATAAAAGCATCTTCACAATATAATATTTAGTAAATATCATTGAATTATCCTTGATATCCACGGTAGTGACCTTAAAATAATAAATGGCTAGCAAAATGAAAGAAAAATTAAATCAAAACATGTTGCTAAACCTTAGTGATGAATGTTAAATTATGCAAAGAGTTGTTCTTGCAATTAAAACAAGACATGCAATTCATATGTGCAAAGAATGAAAATAACAAACGTGGCATGAGATATTTTGAAGATGCCACCTTACTCTCCTGGTGGGATAAAGGTGATCACATCAATTACTTCACTCATTTCAAGTGAAAGAGAGTCTTATAGGCTAAGTCTTCATAATTTCTCTCACAAACTCTCGTTCTTTCTCTCTTTAACTCTCCCTCACCTCACTGTTGAATCGGGGTCTAAGCCTAGAGGTGGGGTGAAATGGCTTATGAAATATTTTCACGTATACTCAAGTAATAGTCTATTCAACCAATCAATCACAGAGTAAATAAAGTGCAAGTAAAGATATCACAGAACAATCACAGAGTGCACGAAAGATTTACCTTGGTTCGACCGTCCCAACGACCTACTAGAGCCTCAACCCCCAAAAACGATAGTTAAAAGCACTACAAAGATCTACTAAGCAACATCACAAATATAAGAGAGATATACATTTAAGAATGATCAGTTTGTGATGGTTTCGTAGTTTCTGTCAATCAGCACGTCGTCAGGTATGCTCTGACGCAACTGTAATCCCGATCTGATGTCTGGATCAGAAGATGTGGCTCTCCAAAGTTCTGATTGAAAGGGTAATTTCTGACTTGTCTGGGCTCTGTTACAAAATGCATATATCGATCTTCTCGAAAATTGTAAGCAAAAAGAGATTATTTCGGGCTGCTGCTTCGTTGTTCTGGTGTATGCTTGCTTCAACTTAGTGCGCCCAGTCGGATCCGTGCACTTCAGTTTCCACGTGGATGATGGCGTTGTTTGTTGACGTGTGCATGTAAATTGGACTCGAAGAAAACTGTTAGCGTCGGCGTTGATGAGCATGGAAAGGATGGGAAGCTGTCGGTGTCAGGCATGGTTGGAAATCATGCGCATGCGAGAGAATAAGTTGGTGAGCTTTCTATTAATTCCGTTGGTTTAACTCGATCTCTATCCTTCTCTCTCTTCTCCAAATTAAATGTGGAGCACTTTGTTTTTGTCTTCTCCCAACAATTAGTGCTAATCCATTCTCACTTGATTTAGTTGTGTTGCTCCTCAATTCATGTAGCCTTCTCTCTCTATGTCTGATTTTAATGGCAGCCTCCCCAAATATTATCAGCCCTCTCTCGATCTCTGTGTCGCAAGCTGCTTCTCTGATTTTATTATTATTATTATTATTATTCCCAACCGCCCTCATTTTTGCCTCTACCGCACATCCCTTTATATAGGATGATGCTTGCCTTGGATGACCTAGTCTTTGAGATGATTAATTTACGAAAATGACATTCCTTTGATTCCCTTTTTGAATTCAAAAGCCTGAGCCAACCAAAAAAATCGCAGCCGCCCACTTTTTGAATTTGTTCCCAGCCACACACTTTTGGGTCACAGAGTTTGCTCCGGCCAAAAACAAATACACTAAAGCTTTAATTATATTTGTTCACAAGCACTAATGTTGCATGCAATTTATATGAACTTTGCTTCAAAAATTATGAAGTTTGCTCCAAAAAATAGTTCTTTAAGGTTGCATTTTGGGCCACTCGTTTTGGCTCCCTGCACCAACAAAATAACACGAGTGCTTTTAACTATTTGCATGCACACTTATATAAAAGTTGGCTTCAAAACAATTATATATATATATATATATATATATATATATATATATATTAAAGTACAATTATAAAAAAGTTAGCTTCAAAAACAATTATATATAAAGTTTGCTCTAAAGAAAATTTGCTTGCGGCTTTCTTGCTTGATTCTCGATAGTTTCTCTATTGTTCTCCTTGTTTGTTCATGCTTATGTGTACCTGAAAAACACTTAACGAACACATCAAAAATATTCATGAAGGCTTGTTATCATCAAACAAGAAATCGTAAATCGTTGTACCCAACACCGTTGTATCCAATACTCACCACCGCACTCACCTCTCCTTTCTTCTCCCGCTGGCCACCACAGTTACTGTCGTCACTAATCATTGAAAGGGAGAGACTTAGAGGCTAAGTCTTCATAACTTCTCTCACAAACTCTCTCTCTCTCTCTCTCTCTCTCTCTCTCTCTCTCTCTCTCTCTCTCTCTCACCTTACCACCACACTCACCTCTCCTTTTTTCTCCCTCTGGCCACCACAATTCCTGTCGTCGCTAATCATTGAATTATAGGCCCCATCAACCAATGGGAAACACCCGCTATTTGTTCCTAAATTGGGCCAAAAATAACCCCCATCATCCTTGATTTTAGCTTCGATTTAAGATGGAAAGTTAAGGTTCTCTCTATTCTTTAAAATTAAACCATCTAAACCTCAAAAGATTGAATCTTACTGTTAAAATTTGATGCAACTTGGGTTTTCATACAAGAAAATTTGAGATGAAACTCCCAAAAATTCGCTAAATCCTTGCTTTAAATTCATTAAGCTTCAAAAACTCAGATCTTTAATGTTTTTAGCTCTCTAAAATCTTGATTTAAAGCTAAACACTCGTTTAAATTAATAAACCACGAGATCTTGGTTTTAAATTGGGAAATATGAGATCTTGCTATGGCGTAAGAATATGAGCTTTGTCACTAGTACTTAAGTTTTGATTCTAAAAGAATATGTCAAAGCTAAAATCTAACTATTTTATGCTATTTAGGTAAAATTAACTAAAGATGTGATGTTTTATGCACTTAAAACTTAATTGAGACTTAAGGCTAATTATTAGCAGTGGAATTCTTATTTCATGATAATTAACAGGTAATTAGTGCATATCCTAATGAAAGGGTTCTGATACGATCCGGTGGATCGATCAATTAATTTCAGATTTAAAAGAGGAAAAATATAAAAAAAAGGAATTTTTATAAGATTTGAGACGAAGAACAATAGATAAATTGGGCCTCTTTCGAGACGAAGCCCTATCTCCTAGCTTTGAATGAACGGATCAAAGCCTAAAAACCCTCACAAATGACGACTCAAAGTGTTTTCACAAATCAAGCATAAAAGAAATAAAAGACGGCTAGCCCTAATAAATAGAAAAGGCGGGGAATTACTAATCTAGTCCACAAAGACTAGAATACCCCTAGACTAACCCTCCTACGCCGCACGTAGGTCACTAAATGTGGGTGGGTCCCACCCATATAGCCGCCGGCCCTTGGGGTTTGCGGATGCGGGTCGGCATCAATATCGCCCCCTAAAAGAGCCACCTTGTCCTCAAGGTGGAGATCTGGCTTTGAAGGCCCCCGAGGGAAAACAGAGGCTAGGGTCACCTGTCAGAACCACCGTGCGACCCCCCTCCTGGAATTCCATCCTAAGCTGCTTCCAATTCATCTTCACCTCACCCAACCCCCTCAGCCACTGCACGCCCAAAATCACATCGATATTGTCCAACTCTAGGGGCAAGAAGTCCTCCACGATCTGCTCCCCTTGTGAGGTCAGACTCAGCCCCTTGCACATCCCACTGCTCTCCTCCTTCCTCCCTGTCCCTGAGAGGACCGTAAACGTCTCCAAAGTGCTCACCTGCAACCTATGACGATCCACCAAATGTCGAGCGATGAAGTTGTGGGTAGCCCCACTGTCTATGAGTACCGTCACCGGCGCGTCGTCCAATCGTCCAGACAACTTCATGGTATGGTTCGTGGTTACCCCTACCAAGGAGTTCAGGGACACTTCAGCTACATCCAGATGTGCGTGCTCAACCTCGCTCTCTTCCGTCATCACTGGCTCCCCACTATCTGCATACTCCCCCTCATCCGGTTCTAGCACAATCTGCATCAGCCTGATCGCACATCGATGACCGGGACTGAACTTCTCATCGCATCTGAAACAGAGGCCTGCCGCACGCCTCGCCCTCATATCAGCCTCAGTCATCCGTTTACCAGGGATCACTGGTCGGGTTTCCTCTCTCTTCATTTCCGTGTCCACTGGTGCTACTGTAACCCCAGGGAGTGGGGCCGGTGCTGTCTGACTACGCTGCCCCTGGGCTCCCCAAGTCCCCCGAATGCGTCTCTCCTCTACATGCTTCTCCTCCGCCTTGTGGGCCAGGCGAAGGACATCCTCCAGTGTCCCCGGGCTCTGCATCCTCAGCTCTGCTCGTATGGAGGGCTTCAGCCCCCTCATGAAATTCCCGATCATCACCTCGTCGGTCACCCCCTTCACCCTACTATTCAGCATCTCGAACTTCTCCACATAATCCCTGACCGTCCCCTCCTGCCTCAGAGCAGATAACTGCTCGTAGAAATCTCCCCCTGCCGTCTCCTGGAATCGATTTACGATCATCGCTGACAACTCCTCCCAGGTCCGAAAGGGGGACCGGGCTATCTTCCACCGGCACCAAGCCATAGCCTTCCCCTCAAAGTAAATCCCGATGGCCTTCAGGACCTCCTGCTCCGTCAGCCCCATCTCGTGGAAATACCTCTCTGCTCGGTAGATCCACCCATCAGGGTCGGTGCCGTCAAATGTCGGCATCTTCAGCTTCATCAACCGCCGATCTGCGTTGATGTCGCCTAGCTGCCCCCTATCTCCGCCTCGGTCACCACCCCGGACCACCTCGCCACCCCGAGCCTCCATCGGGCCTCCCCCGTCAACCCCGTACAGCTCCTCTGGCCATGCAGGTCTCTCCCACGCCTCGGGCTGGTAGTAGTGCCCCGGAAACTCTGGTGGCCGTGCAAAATTGGGCCTCGGCCCAGGCGGAATGGTCTCTGCTCTCCAAAACTGGCCCGCCGGGGTCCCAATCGCTGCTCCCGAAGCACATCCGCCTCCCATAGTCCCCAAAGTCCTCCCAGAATGGGGAACGAACCCCGCCACACCCCCGAAAGGGCGGGACGAAGTCGCCGGGCCTCCAGGTGGGCCGGCCCAGCCCTTCATGGCCTCGGAAGGCCCGGCCCAACTCGTCGGGCCCTGAAATGGGCCGCAGCCCTCTCCTGCACCCCCGGATGGGGGTGCCGCACCTCCCGCGGCCCCGGCGGGGGGTGCCGCCTGCACCCCGGGCCCGCCGGAGTCGGCCGAGGCCCCTGGTGGCCCCGACGGCTCCACCCAGGCCAGGGAGGGCCTGGGGAAGCTCGTCGGGGGCGCCGAGGCCCCCGGTTGGCCGGGCGGTCTCGCCCAGGCATGGGGGAGCCTGGGCGGGGTCGTCGGCCCTAGGGCAGGCCCGATTGGGCCTGCCGCAACTTGTACGGACCCGCGCGGGTCCGTTGGTCCTTCTGCGCCGTCGATTTGATGGGGGGTTGCCGCCGTTGTTCCCGTTTGCCCTAGAGAGGCTGATTCTAGGGTAGATCCGTCCCCCTCTAGGGTTCCCTTGTCTCGATCTCCTCCTTTCGCCATGGCGAGGGCTTGGATCATCTCCTTCAATTCTCGGAGATCTCGTCCTTGTTGCGCAGCATCCGTCCTCATCCCCCTAAGCTCGATCTGGATGTCTTCTTGTGAATGAGCGTAATCCTTGAGCGATTCCCCCATTGTTTTCTTCAATCCTTCGAAGCGTTCTTCGATCTCCCGGTTGAGATCCTCCCGTAGCCCTTGAATCTTCTCTTCGACCGCATCCGCCTTCGATCTAGTGCTCGCCGTCATTTGGATCTAGTGCTCTGATACCAATTTGATACGATCCGGTGGATCGATCAATTAATTTCAGATTTAAAAGAGAAAAAATATTAAAAAAAGGAATTTTTATAAGATTTGAGACGAAGAACAATAGATAAATTGGGCCTCTTTCGAGACGAAGCCCTATCTACTAGCTTTGAATGAACGGATCAAAGCCTAAAAACCCTCACAAATGACGACTCAAAGTGTTTTCACAAATTAAGAATAAAAGAAATAATAGACAGCTAGCCCTAATAAATAGAAAAAGCGAGGAATTACTAATCTAGTCCACAAAGACTAGAATACCCCTAGACTAACCCTCCTACGCCGCACGTAGGTCACTAAATGTGGGTGGGTCCCACCCATATAGCCGCCGGCCCTTGGGGTTTGCGGATGCGGGTCCGCATCAGGTTCGCTAATTAATCTTAATGACGGTGTTTAAATGTATCAAAAATGATGATGAGTCAATCAGTGTTGAAACTCACTAAAATTCTTAATTAATTAATGAAACAAAACTAAATGTGATTGATTTTAATATTGTATATATTATCAAGCTTAGGAAAGTCAAATAGGAAGCAAGTTACGAAAGCACTCAAGGTGATTAGGTACCGCAGAGCGAGTTAGATAAGTAAACCCCCAATATTTTAATATTTATAGCTAGTTACCACATGTATGGATTATTATGAGTTTTGCAAGCAATGTTGAATTGATGGCTTCATGGATTTATGGCACGTCCTCAAAGAGAACAACATTTTATGTATCGTTGATTTATGTTATTTCATATCCTTTGTATATGTGAGAAATCAGATCATGATACAAATATGCGTGAGAAATCAGATCATGGTACAAATATGCGGGTTTCAATATGAAAGTAGTTTTATGACATGATATGTATCATGTTTCTTCGTGCGAGTACATGTTGTATCTTATGCTTTGATATCCCATAAAATCCTCGTCACTTTTTCTGTTTTTCATATATTCTACATGCTATGTAGTACAAGATTTCATGTTTCCTCAACTTAGTGAAAATGAATACATATATGAGATGATAAATGATTGGTGGACATTAATATGATAATGACATTTGGCATGATTTTCTCGTTTAAAGTGAAATGATATACACATGACATGGTACGCCCTTCATATCAATATTTTGGTCGACGCTTGCATGGCAATATGCCCCCGTGGAACTTTATATGTCTTTCATGATGAACTGTATTTCTGCACCTTAGTGGCAAGCTGATATTCTATATGGCAAGATGATATTCTATATATCTTGATGGTGAACTAACATTTCGTACCTTAGTGGCAATGGTTATATTAGCCCTTTGTGACGATAGTTTGGTTAAGCTCTTCGTGGTAATATTGAGGTTAAACCCATGTCGCAATGATCATCCCTTCGCAGTGATATTATATATTGGATGGCATGTTTAGTACCAAAGACATTATCAATATAACCTAAGATGAAACATATATGATACTAGTAGAAACAGAGAAAAATGATGAACGAATTTGAAAAGTCGGAAAGAGAACAAATGTTGGATGTTGACATTAACACTCGTTTAAGTCATTATATGCATTCATATATCATTTGGAATGTGTTACATCTTATATCTGTATATAATATTTTCATGCTCCATGCCTGTTTTCCAAAATGCCTGGAGATTTAAACATGTACATGATGCAAGATATGATTATTATTACAGTTCTCATGGTTAAACATGTTTTTGATTCATGAATCCTTGATTGTAACCCAAATCCTAACATGATTAGGATTGCCCAAAACAACCTCTAATATGTTCTCTTGATTTTAAACCCAGTCCTAGCCAAGCCCAAGCCATTGGCTTGCGGCCTCTCCTCTCCCCTAGGTCATGCCTTCCCCTTGGTCGTGCTCTCTCCCACTTGGCCGCAAGTTTCTCTTTTGTTTTGGCCGCAACGTAAATTTAAAGTGATTTCCGCAACCATTGGCTCTTGGGCCGCAAGTTGTGTAGCCGCAACTTTTGAGTTTTGACTCATTGGCTGCAATATTTGATTTTGAGCAAGCTGTAATTCCTTTTGAGTGCCGCAATATTTTGAATAGTTTCGAAAGGCCATGAGTTTGATTTTAAAAGAATGGCAGCAAGTTTGATTTTGAGGTTGGCCACAACTTTGGACTTTTAGGGTTTTGATTTTATTTGCCATGTTCTTCAAATTATTATGACCATGGTGTTCAACTATCTTCCACAAAACATTTATGTATAAAAATAGTTGTTTCCCCGAACAATTACTTTCTACCTTAATTATCATGGCTCAGTGATTTTTATCACGCCATTATTATGTTTTCATTGCCTCAGTTCTGTTAAACATTATTAGCGCCTATCACCCTTTATCGTTTTCAAAAAATAAATATCATCGAAGCTGTTTTACCTCCCTGTTTTGCATATAACATACCATGTTGGCACATCTTAATGTTGAAATTTACACCATATTGTTATGAATTATTTTCAGATTTTTGTAGTGTATGTTGTTCAGTTTTTAAAATGATATTTCCTGATATTTTTGCCACGTTCACAGTTTGAAATCCTGAAAATTTTGATGACATGTTCGTTGTTTAATTCCTGAAATATGCTACATTTGCACTTAAGTTTCATGCAAGAATTTGACGACATGGTTAAGTTGTTGAGATATATATTGAATTCGACAATGACATCTGTTGGGTCGTAATCTAAGCCTAGATGTGGGGTGAATAAACTTATGGCAAATTTTCGCGAAATAATATTTTTGGCCTACTCAGTCAGACAATCACGAAGCAAATACGTGCAAATAAAATAATGCGGAAACAAACACAGAGTGCACACGATATTTAGGTTTGGTCGCCAAAACGACCTTCATCCAGCCCCAAAGTAATCACTAAAATACTAATGTCAAGGTACAAACACACGAAACTTCGTGCCCCAACACTCAGCTCATCAAGTCTATACCTCACTCCTCAAAGTATCGAACACTAATATTCTAACAAAAGCGTTCCTTTGACTTGCGCTAACGAGTCAAGAGCCCAAAAAATCCAAAAAGAAAAGTGTAAAATAATACATTCATCTACCAACACTATCACAAATAATAAAAAAATAATAAGTTTAGAAAGCCTACTTTGTGATGGTCAGATAGTCCATATCAATAAGCACGTCGTCAGCTTCGCCCTGCTGCAAACGGTATCTCAATCCGATCACTGTATCAAAATATATGACCCAAAAGTTCGTTGCTCAAACTGCTTGGAATTGGTCTATGTGTAAATCAATTGTCTGTGGCTCGTTGGAACTGTGGGTCAGGCTCATGGAATGAGGGTTCCACTCGATCGAAATTGGTGTCTATGCCGCTGCTTGAGTTGCGATCGGTGCGCTAAGCTCTCTCTGCAACGAGTCGACAGAGTTTTTGGCTCGTGATTCCAATGAGCCTGGCTCGATGGAATTGAAGATTCCGACTAGGTCAGCAGCGGGGCCTCATTAGTCGGTAAGCAGATCTTATGGCTCATTATTCCATGGGTCTGGCTCGATGAAAAACCCAATTCGGACTGGGTCAGCAGTGTAGCTTGACAGCAGAGTGCATGGACTTTGTGGCACTGCAAAGATGATGGTTGCCCCTTATGATGTGTGTGTTACTTGTGCTTGGGAGAGCCTTGGGGCTTTGTAGCTTGGTGATGGATGCTTGGCAACTTGCTAGAACCCATTTGCCATGAGTTAGGTTGTTGAAGGCTATGGCTTTGTGATCTTCCCTAGGTGATTGATGGACTTGGCCTGATTGCTTGAGCTTTGATGTGGCTTGTTGATGCTAGGGATGATCTTCTTGGCCGTGACTTATGGAAGTTGGAGCTTAGCTTTGGCTTCTCTTCTTGTACTTGGATGATGAAGGACTTTGGCTTTAAAGCTTGAAGGAGATGACTTTGTGGAGATCCCATGGATGCTTGCGGCAAGAAAGCTTCTTTGGCCTTTAATGCTTGAAGACGATCTTTTTTTGTTTATGATGAAGAATCCAAGACTAATTGGATGAAGAGAGATAGGGGTAGGACCGGCCATGGTTGTGGGTATTGAAGAGGGTAGGGTCGGCCACATGTAGACTAGGGTTTTTGAAATATTTTCACTCCTTAGTTTTGGCTAAGGAAGTTTGGGTATATTTATAAAAGATGTAGAGCACAATCCTAGTTCCAATCAAACTTCTCATCACCCCAATCTCCTTGATCTCCTATAAACACAAACTCTTTTTTGACATGAGCTCTAGCCAATTTCAAACACAAGTCCTAGTTGGAATCAAATTTCTAGCTAGACGTACAGAACTTTGAACATACATTGTACTATGACACTCCTTAAGAAGTAGGACTCCTTCGTCATCATGGAATTCAAATTTGATTGTGAATCTTCTCATCTTCAATGTGCATTGAACTAGGACCATCCATGATGAATTTAAACTAATTATCTTCACACATTATCATCTTCTTAAACCAATTATCATCTCATCCTTTATTTGATTTTCTAGGCCTAAATTAATCTTATATCATCTTCTTTGACTTTCTAGAAAACGTTTGACCACCTGAATATTGCAAGTTTGTCCCTATGAATATATTGAGAAGTTTGCCACATTATCACAATTTACAACATTGTCACTATTTTTCTCCTTGGTCATTTGCATCTGAAAACACTTACACATACATCAAAAATATTCATGAAGGATTGTTATCATCAAACAAGAAATCATATATCGTTGTATCCAACATCTTCTTGGCTTTTATTTCTATTGCATGAGAAAATAAATTATATGGCATCAAGATGAGAATTGAGATTGAGATATGTTGTAAAAAGCAAGAGAAATTCGTGTTGAAAATTTATGTAGTAAATTGTAGCAAGAATTGATACACTCGACATATGGGGTGGGATAACTCATTGTCACAAGGGTGCGGAGCAACGAGGGTCTCATTTGGCCATTTACTCGTAAAGGGGCAACGGTGCGGTTTAATGGACATAATATTTTTCTTATTTATGATGCAGTTGATGTTGGAATTGTAACTGTATGTGAGTGCCCACGAGGTGTGGGTGAGTGCCCACGATTTCAGTCTGGATTCTAGTTTCGTTAGGTGAGATTGGCCCATGGATATAATAGACCCAGGCTACATCATCATGACTAGTTTTTAGTCCATAATGTTGAAATCGATGTTCCAAGCGGATGGAACACCCAAGTTACATATTGTACACTCGGGCATAAGTCACGCACTTAGGATAGAATTTCGTGTTGTCGCTATTGCTAAACATATTGCCCTACACTTGAGATCACTTTTAAATATGTTTGTCGCATTACTTCACTTTATCGTAATCATGTGATTTATGGGATTTATGCTTGATTTTACTTATTTATTTTCTATGATTTAGTTCTCATATGATTTTCCATTATCATTATGTTTTCACTTATTTTTATGGAAACTTATCGACGAGATTATATGCTGACCACATTCATGTTTCTGTGGATGTGAGTCAAACTCATCGGGCAGATATGTTGAAGATGAGCCCTATGATTCAGTAGCTTTACCAGAGCACGATTTTCCTCAGGATTACATTGGTAATTTATTTTATTTTGGCAATTAAATTTTGATTATCTTCTGTAACAGACTTGTAGCCCTTTTTATTTTTAATTCAGATGTAATAATGGACTCCAGTTTTTGGAGAGCTTTTATTTTTATTTATGCAGATTGGTATGCTTTAGTCTTTATTTCTGTGATTTGTTAAATGAATGGTATGGAGAATCTGCGGGATTATATTTTTACGCTGGGAGTATTTAAATGCAGGAAAAGGTGGAAAAAATATATTCCATTATTTCTAATGGTTTAGCATGTCACGGGCCTTTACGTTTCGCTCCCCAGATATTTTGGGAAGCGAAGCATGGCATTGTTTTGGTGTCTGTATTGCGAGATCAGGTACCGCAAGAGACCCTCAACTTGAGGACACCCCATACTTTTGTGATTTTTTGTGTGTGTTATGCTTTATTGAATTTTAAACAACTTAAGTATATGTGTAGTCCATTGGAAAATTTGTGAAAATATGTATTTTAAGTGGGCTTACAATTGAAAATAAACATGAATCCCTTGGATGTATAAATTGGTACAGTAATTATCTTTTGATGGAATTCTGGTTGGATCTACTGGTGTCTTGTATCTTTAGGCTTATTTGATTATGTTAGAATCATATTTACCTGTGTTGGCTTGTGTTTGAAGTTTCAACCTTCACATATCATAAAATGTTTATGTAAGCATGGTTAGCAAGAGTCACTCACTCATGACCGTTGTCATATTGATATTTTGACGGCATGGTTAGCAAGAGTCACTCACTCATGACCGTTGTCATATTGATATTTTGACGGAAATACTGCCGAAATTTTTGAGAAATAATTTAGATTTTACAAGGCATGACATCGCAATCCAATATTTTACTGCCAAAGCTGCTACGAGTCCGATAACCATTATTTAAAACACCAAATAGAATTTACCATGATTTGACAGCAAATTTCAAGTTCTAAAACCCCCGGTTTAAAGCTACAAAATGAAGGTGGCTGTTGTAAAGGTAATTGTAATTGCAAAACTACCCTTGAAAGATTATGAAATCACAAAACTAGTGTCTATTGGTAACGAATAGGGGAACCGCTGCAAGGTGACACGGTAAGAGATGTTCAAAAAAACATACACGCAACCAGAATATCCACATGGTAGAGAAACCTTTTGCAGCTTCCTAGTTTGCACTATGTCTGAACCTAAACTGCGCCCTCTAGTAATAAGATAGCTAACTGAATCTAAAAGGACAAAATGCAGTTTACCATCTATAATTCAAACTCACGGGGGGTTAGATCCAAAATAATGGGGATCACTGCTTATTATATGGTGTGGGAGCCACTCAGCCGTTGTTGAGGCCTCAATCAACCACCTAACAGCTCAAATTAGCAAAACTATAAAGACATCATTTATGGGCAAGATCACAGACAAGAACTGTAAACTACAAGAGTTCTAAGCAGCGAGTGATTGAATTAAAAATCCTGACCAATCAGCACTTCAACAGTGATCTCACTCTCTAACATCTCAAACCATATGTCCTAACCTAAGACAACCTGCTGTGCTATCAATACCTAAACTACATGTAGTTAGCTCATGAACAATAATTCAATTCGTTTTATCATGGGGAAAGAATTTTAAGCCTATAGAGCTCTCCATGCCGCATTAAAAATAAGGTTATAGATATCCTTTGTTAATAGATAACTTTTGCATGCATTTTTTTAAACAACATTTGTAGCACTCTCTGTCCTAATTGTTTTTGTTTCCTCATATTTCTTTAATATTTCTGCTAACCATTAGCATATGTTTTTGTGGTATAGGAAAAATATCATTGGATGTCCCTTGACTACAGACACCACCACCACTCGATATCAAGAATATATGAATCCATCAGCTGCACCTAAAGCATGCTTTATTAAAAATACCAAAGCAACCACGACTTCTGTGCAGATTTTCAAAAGTAGATATAAAACTAAACATACTGCATTTACTTCCCTATTTAGAATTGTCAATCATATCAGCTTCAAGCATCATAAGTTGGCTATGGAATTTAAATGCAATTCTAATACTGTTAATTGGTACCTAAGCAGTTTTTTTGTGTTGGTTTTGAAAAGTAATATAGGTATATTAGTTTTGTTCAACACGGAGTCTTACAGAAGGAATTCTATTCTTGATCAAAATCGGAAAAAATTGAATTTCAGTAATATTTGGCATCCTCGTTATAATAAGACAAGTAGAAGGTTGTTTTAATTGGTTTTGCAAGTATCTATGATGTCACACATGTGAACGAAATTTGACCCTTCTGTTTGAATTAAAATATAAATTGTTGTTTGCAGGTTGACAAATTGTGTTTCCACTACCTAAGCTATAGCTAACAACCCATTCAACCAAATCTAAATGAACAACAAACTGCATGTATCGCAAGATAAATAACAAAGTTGACCGAACTATGGCCAATTGAACTTCAACTTGACAAGCTTACAACAGTGTACACATCATTCACTCATATGGATTTCACAACAGTAACCTGATAGGCATTCAGAAATCAGTTTCAACTTTGGTTTTGTCCCCTCCAAGGAATTCAAAGTTGGCAATTGCAAGCTATGGCCAAAAGAACCAATATCCAAAAGAACCGGATGAAGAAACACAGACTATCTTGCAGTGGATGTTTAATGAAAAAAGTGATCACATTGAAGAATCTTCTCCACATGCTCCCCAATGCACATCCAAGCACAAACTGAATCAAACATTAGAAGTATGTCCAAACCCATTGTCAGCCATTACAGCGAAACCCATAATGCTGTAAAAACGCCTTATCAAGTACTGCCCCTACTAACATGCTCAACCAAACATTCAACTTCTAACACCACATCTAATTGGCCCAGCTCATCTCAGCAAGAGGCAACATCTTCCCACTGTCTCAATAATTATAATTTCTCAAGTATTTAAAAAGATTGGTTTTGGTATATTAATTCTCTAACAATCAGCATAACCTAACAATGCAATGAAAATATATTTTGAGCCCCTTCCGGACATCTATGGATGATGCCCTATAGACATACTTTTCATAGGTGGGCATCCAATGAAAAGAACCTGTATCCAAAAGAAAAGTAAAAGTTTACCCTGCCTAGCAAGCTGATTAATCAAATTTACAAATGTTTATGTGCACCACGCATATTAAAAAGCAACAGAAAACAGTCATGGGAAATAAAGTATCCTCAAATTAAAGCACACATCTGATTACATCCAAGATTATTCAACTATTTGCTAAGAATACAAACACTAAGAGAAGAGCCAACTGCTTTTACTAAGCTACTCGGACACCAGTCCACACAAATTATCTAACCTAGCTTCAGCACATAGTTTCGCACACCCGCATGCAAGCATGCACATACACTAACAAAATTGCATCATGCTAGTGTACAATGTGTGAAAATACATGAAGAGACAGAGATATCCCGGCATAGTGAAAATACTGTAATAGATTGCTAGTGTAAGAATAATTGCATGCCACTGAGATAAAACCTAAGAAGTGTGATATAAATAAAAAGAGGCATCAAGCAAAGAGAAGAAGGTAGAGCACGTACTGAATTCCCTGAAAATTACCAAATATACCTATAAAAATATTATCGATGTCAATATAGGGTAGTATATAATATACACATCTGGAATTGACATGTTCATAAAAATGTCAGATAAATCAAAAATAATAATATTATTTAAAGAATGAAAAATTACCCAAACAAATTTCACAATACAAGCCTCCAGCCAGCAATCTCCAACGCAAAAGCCTCCAGAAGACCAAAAGACACAGTTATCAACTATCTTAAGAAATAACTTGCAAGAGAACGAAAAAACCATCATTATCATAGCAAGGCTTCCCACAACTCTTAGTAAAGAAGGCAAAATGAATGTAACCAATTTTTTACGACCATTAAAGCCAAACTCAATGAGTCGATGCCTAGCTTGACAAAGGTAGAGCTACACCAAGAGGAAATAGGCTAGGTCGGTTGATTGTAAAATCAAAAAAAGGAAACAAAAAGCATACAGTAAAAAGTAGAAGATGCTAGATAAAACCATGAAGGACCAAAAAAACCACTTATAAAACGATAGCTGTTTCAATAATTTTCTACAGGTTCTCTACATGCGTGCAAGCATGTGTGAGCATGTGTATCTATACATATGTATCCATGCTACCATAAGTGAGAATTTTCCTCCTATGCGGCTGCCAATCCGCTCTCCACCTTGAGATTGGAAAATATGCACTGTTCATATACATCTTCATGTCCTAAAAACATAGCTGGATCAAAAAAATTATGACTTTGCATGTAGCTCTTGCATCTGCTAGTTGAAAATATATCAGTTATTCGCCAGCGGCCTGTAGGCCGATTGGCATCTCCCCCTGCTTTCGTGCATGGCCACCAGAGTTCGAACCCTGGTGGCTGCGTTCTCAGCACGTGCTGTGTGCCAGCTTTCCGAATGATCAAAAAAAATTATCAGTTAATCAGCAACACAGCATTTCCCACCCATAGAATGATGATTTAAATGCATGCGAATCATAATATTTTTTGTGCATCTATGATTTCTGACATTGAGGTCAACATCTATAATGTCAAACATCCAATCAAGAAAGACAGAATGGACTTTCCATAAATGCTTATACCATTTTCCTTTCTGTACACACACCTATATATAGATGGCCAATTTGCTAGATTCTAATGCCTCAGAAAGGCCGGTGGAAAAACCAAATTAAATAAAAAATTTGAAACCCTTGCAGCACACAAGAGAGTTGATTGTCAAATGAAAAAATGAAAAGCATTTGCTAACAGTAGAAAATATAAATAGTGGACACAAAAGACCTTATTAGTTTAGAGCTGTTCTGCTAAATTCTCAGAAGAAGGATTCATCTGAAAGTCATACAAACACTACTCTAAATTCTTATACCATGAAAGCCAGTATCAGGTTTCTCTAAATAAATCTGAATCAAGGTTTCTCTGAGTGAAAAGCTCCAACATTCCTTGTTAGTATTATATCAAATAAAAGGGTAAATTGTTCAAGTTAGAAGAAGTCAGATTAAAACACGTCAAACATACTAGCATCCCAGCAAACAGACCAGGGTACCTTTCTTTTGGCTTCCTTCTGGCATCTAAACCATGGAATTGGTATCCTCAGAACCCCGGCAAAATCCTGAAGAAAGAAAATATTAGACTCTTTGGGGCCCAGAACACCTTCTAATTAAAGATCAAATTCTGAAGAATATTATGCACGGTAAAAACAAAGGTGAACAACTTGAAAATGTTGATATAGCATGCCAACTAGCCTGCAATAACTTGCATAATGCCAACTAGCTTGCAATAACTTGCAAAAATATAGCAGCCGAAACAAGTCCCACAACACAAGACTGAAAGGCAGCTAGAAAGGCAGCAAATTATAGATATGACAAAAACAGACAATCTAAGATGCATACAAGAGTTTCACCGAAAAATATATTTAGGTATACAAGAATTGTGCAAGCATTTTCTATATATTAAAGTCCCTGAACTGAATATCACATGCATCTTTTGTGTGCACAATATGCATCTAATAGTCAGGTAAAACTGAAGAAGATACGCGGATATTCAATTTAATATATCTTCCAAAAATCAATCATATATGTTTTACAAGAGATGAAAACGCCGTTGGCGAGTTGTCTTACAAGAAACAGAACACAACCGACAAGAACTGCCATGTACGAAGGTTGCAGACCGACCATCTTTTCCATGCTTCATCCACGTCAAGTAATCCAAATCCAATGCTCTAGGTCCATTGTCTCATAGACAAGACAAATAAATGTTGAAGAATTAGATGAGCTAGATAATAAGTACATTACAAGGTAGAAGCAAGCTCAATAGCATTTGCGGAGTCAGAAAATCATCATCTTAATTCACTTGCCCGTGATAAACGGATGACTAAGTGCTTGAGATACTGTCATCCTCTTGTCTGGATCCAAAATAAAAATTCTTTCCAGAAGGTCCTTGAAATTAGCAACCATCTTTGGGTCCTCCCCAGGGGAGGTTGAAATGAGTGCACCAATGTCCCTGGGCTTAATATTTGGAAGCAATCTCTTTATAGCCTGCAAAAGTAACATGTAGGGGGTAAAGAAAATGCAAGGATCTTTGATTCGCAAATTTTCATACAGAATCAATAGTAACAGATAATTGTAACAAGCAAATGACAAAGAAAACAAAAACTTGCCTTCCTTGTGGCAGGATCCTCCTCTGTAGCATGAAAGTTCAAATCTTGATCAAAATGCTGGTTAGTGAATAGTCCCTGTTAGGATTCATAAAAAGTTAGTTACTGCATGGTTCCAAGTCTTGTCCTTCCATTTGCAAATAAAGTCGTGCACATAAGATGATTATGTCAATACTTTCCTTTCTAGTAAGATAATAAAAGCTATTTCAAAATTAAGCAGAGTTCTAGAAGCATATACGTGATTATCAACTTACCTTTCGGAGCATTTTCTTTGGAAAAGAACCCTTCAATTCCATATGAAGTCGAAGCATATCATTATTAGATGGGCCCGGGAAAAGAACCTTCCCAGAATAAAGTTCATACAAACAGCAGCCAACCGACCACATATCAAGTGGGTGCTCATATTCTAATCCAAGAACTGAAAAGAAAGAATTTAATCACAAAAGAGGATACAGTAGATAACTGTTACAGCAAGCAGTATCGAAACGGTAACAAAAAAGGCTGATGCTTACTTATTTCAGGGGCTCGATAGAAACGGCTAACCAAGTATGGTGTGGGATCATTCTTACCAATACACATAGCATTGCCAAAATCACAAAGCTTCAGCACATTCTTGCCCTCGTTTACCTATATGAAAGCAAGAAAACAACGGTTAATTCTTATGAATTAATTAAGTGTTCCTGTGTGCCTAACAAAATAAAGACTAGAAAAATAGATATTTACTATACAATGTCTATTTAACTCCAGAATGAAATTGCAAACTTGGTATTATCTCTCATGTATATCAGTTGCATTCCTTGAATGAAGAAAAATTCACAAGAAATGACAAAAACATGAAAGAAAATAGATTGGAAGATAGAAAACCAGAAGGATCTAACATACGTCTCACAAACACAAAATTAGACAATGCAGAAGAAATTTAGAAAGCAAGAAACAAGGTATCAAATGATTTAAACTTCAAAGATGGAAACAAATTGAAAGTAATATGGTGAAGACTAAACAACGAAATGGCATGCAGAACAAAGACTTGAGGAGAAATATAACCAAAAATATGGATTATGTTGAATGTTAAAACAAAGAGTAGTAGTAATCAGGGAGAAAAATGTGCAAAGACTTAAAAAAGCATACAACTTAAAAAAGCACACAACAACATTGTCTGCAGGCAGCTGCTAAAATGCATGTTAACAATAGTGACAATATTTAATTAGCAATGCCCCTGGCAAGTCTCAATGCATGCACAAATGGCTACATAAATATACAATATAATGCTTTTTACTTGTAGTGATAACTGGCTATTTACGCATGTTCTTGCAAAGTGCAAGCATAAGCCTCCGATATAAATCAATCAACATATAGTCTATAATCAAATTGATCCGTTTATAATGACTTTTGAGTTAGGGGATGTGCAAACACAAAAAGAACCAAATTACTTAAAAAACTTACACCATACGCAACGTCAATCAAGACATACTACAATAATTGCAACATGACACCAAAAGGATGACGATGCATACCAGCATATTATCTGGCTTTATATCACAGTGTATCACGCCACAGTTTCTTAGATGCTTCAGAGAAATGAATAGCTGCTGTGCATATGTCCTCACAGCAGTCAGTTTAAGCCCAATGTTACGACCAAACTTCTTTAATACCTCACGGAGATTCATATGAAGAGATTCAAAAACTAAACAAAGATGATTCCTGTACTTAAAACTTGAAATAAACCTAACGCAATGCCGTTTGTCCTCGGGATCTGCAGCAGCCAGCTTAGCCAATATTTTTAGCTCATCTTGACCTGCCCTATACCTGAGCGACCATGCATCCAAAACAAAAAAGGAAACAGGAAAATCATAAGAAACAAAATACTTGCTTGAACGAAAAAGCAACAAGTCTACCATTCACTCACATAGTCTCATTGTTGCGTATGATTTTAATGGCAACCTCTACCGGTTCACCCTTCCCAGCTTGAAGATCCTTAGCACGAACAACAGTCGAAAAAACACCTTTGCCATGCGCTGCAATAACTTCATAACGACCATCTAGAACTTCGCCAAATCTGTAGCCTGCAATTCGAGAGACGAAAATATATAGGGACTTCCAAAACAAAACATACAAGTGATGCTTTGACAGATTTAAGAAAATTTAAAAGAGTAAAAATTAGTCAATCATGTGACAAACTAAAAAGATCAGGAGGAACACACTTCCTCAAGATAAGACAAGACAAAAAGCATTTCATCTGACTTACTGTAATAACCCTCTGCATCATCCCAGTTGTCATGAAGGCCATTTCTTTCAATTTGTGGATCATCCCCTTTGCCCTGCACAAGGTACGCATAGTGAACATCAACATGACAAAAGCAGAAGCATAAAATATGCTACGCAGCTTATCAAATGTCCAGCCCATTCATAAGGGAGCCAATGCAATTCTCCAAGGCATAACAGACAGCATCATTACAAGTAAATAAAATAATAGACGGACATGTTGCACGCGTACTTGGCTATGCCGACAGACATGACATGCCGACCCTTGACAAATTCTTAAAAATACAAAGGACATGTGGGTTCGACGCAACAACGCAACAGGAAGATACATGGATTAAAAAAAGTAAGCACTTCTATGTGATAATCTGATGTCGTTAGTATACACTTGCACCTTATTTGACAGTTGTTCACAAATAACCTACAGGCATTTGGGAGGAGGGTTCTTATTTGACAGGAGACGCATTTGAGAAGAGGGTTCTTAAACCCAAAAATAAATGC
Organism: Scilla litardierei; assembly: GCA_030789695.1. Lineage (NCBI taxonomy): Eukaryota > Viridiplantae > Streptophyta > Magnoliopsida > Asparagales > Asparagaceae > Scilla > Scilla litardierei. Next base: position 47,179,771 of record CM061132.1, on the reverse strand, counting down.
ATGTTGACTTGATGTATCCCTAGGAGGGCATTGCAGCTGAGAATACAACTATGATTTTTGGAGAGTTGGCTAGCAATTGACAAATTGGACTCCACAGATTTAGGAATGTGGAAAGTAATTTCCATCCAATCTAAATAGCAGCTTTTCCCATGTGTATTCATTGAAGTCTTCAAAACAAGCACCCTTGAATATTTTAGAAAGTTAGAGAGAGAATTTGACAAATGATCTACATAATAAATTATCTTCAATAACTCTAGTCATTTTAAAGTTCCAAGCATCCAAGTAGCACATTAACCTGCAGCGGAAATTTACCAAACAATCAAATGGGTTCAGGGAGCCCTTCCTTATTCTGATGGTATGGTTACGCTGAAACCATCAATGATGATAAAACATGATGTCTTTATAGTGATTCTGCAAAACTGCCAAAGCAAAAGCATTACCAGAAGTTCATTCCGACTCTTGCAAAACACTCGAATTCATTACTTATAGCAAATGATTATTCAAAACATAGCAAACTTGGAGAGGAATATTTACACCAAACAGGGAAGAGCTCATAACAACCTATGTCCAACCAGATAGCCAGTTGATAAGTAGAACAGCATCTGCCGATTAAGAAAAGGTTTTTTATATAGTCATCAAGTTTATGAATACACTCTTTTTACACACTTTAGAGGACCCTTGGGGAAAGTTACTATCGATAGCTTGAATTGCAGTGTCTAACCATTAAGTCACGTGACAACGTTCATACAGTTCTAACCCACAATTAGCATTAGCAGGTTTGTTCATGCTGTAGATCTTTTTTGGCACAAGATGCAGCATTCTAGTTGAGAACCACCTTCAGTTAGGCCTGCATTTACTAGGGAAGCTTTCCTAACAGCTGTTTGATATCTTTGGACTTCTCAAGTGCAAGCATTCACCTAGGGTGTCAGTTTCAGATATCAGCTATTTTCATAGCACTGTCTTTTGCTATTTTGTTCGGTCTTGGAAGCATTGGCTGTTTCAATGCCTGGAGTGGAGGTTCACAATTGGATCTTACACTTCCTAGCCATAGCTAGCTCATGTCAGGTAGTTGTTCTTTTGAAATCCTTTGAATTGGTAGTAGTGATCCCACTAAGTCATACTAGCATTATACATGTTCTTTTGCAAGAACAAAATTAAGAGAATCAATTTTTATACTATACAGCAATAAATGAATACAACGCAAAATTGCGCTTTATTTTAGTTTAAATAACTCTTTAATCTATGCATGCAAAGATTGCATACATATACAGATATATAGAGAAATTACAGCTTTTGAAGAAACATGTAAAACGAAGTATGCTGGCCTCCTGTGGTTAAATCTACAAAAGATATATTTAAATAGGGATAGTTGGCAAGTTTTCCACTTCCATTTACAATAACTAGTTCTTGCATTGTATGTAACAATTATATGGAAATGGGTGGAGTTTATATAAGTATACAAAATGAAATAACAGCAGGGTTTATTTCCAAAACAATCAAGTTAAATGCGGTGTATAAAAAGACATCCTGAGAAAGATATGTGTTCAGTTATATATGCAACTCAAAATATTGTGTTTCAGGTTGGGAACAGATCTTATACAAATTCAAATCAATCCTGTTAGCTTATATACTGTTCAAGCTTATCATACAACCTCCAGAAACTAATTCTAGAATTATTTTGGAGGTGATTACAGCAGCTTTTGTAGAACAGCAAAGACATCAACCACGATAATGTAATCTCATGATCTCTATGTTTAGGTAGGTTTCCCATCTGTTCATTCCTTCTCAACTTTTTATTTTTTATCTTTCTTCGGAAATTTATTGGGTCACTAAGCTCTACATGTAGTCTCTATCACTTTCTACATTTTCCTCCCTCTTCCGGAACCTAACCAATGATAGGTAGGGATACAACTTTGGAGTGGTTGACATATGCCCGACGGATCTGAAATAAACCTTTTTATGCGAGGCATCAGAAGAAAGTCAAGAACTCTGACCTTAACTATACCTTGGTTAAGCTTTAAATTTAACCTGACTTTATATTAATATAGTGCCACTAGATTTGTGGTATGCCTTGATTCATGGTATAGGTGCAGGTATGGGAACATGGTATGCTACTTTTGGATGGTTGCACTATGGCTTAATTGGTGTTGGTCTTCCAGGACATATGAGCCCTTGACTTTTTTATGCAGTCCTAGATAATTATGCATGTATAATGATAATCTATTTTCGGTAAGTTTCATCCGATGCTTGTCAAAAAAAGAAATCAAATTATTTTAATTTGAAGTTCAAGTCTACTTCAAACACACTAAACACTAAAAGATGATAACTGGAAGGGCTCTTTCAATAAAACTAGTCATTATTGTTCCTTACTTTCTCGAATCACCGATGTTAACAATCTAGACCGAGAACAAAAAAAAACTGAATCGCAGTTCGAGATCAGTAGCAAGGAATATGAACTATCGGTTAAGATATCACCATCACCCCATCCTCATTTATTATTTGTGTGTGCGCGCGCGGGCGCAAAAGAGCGTTAAAAATAGGAGAGATGAAACCTCATGAAACTTGCCTAAGGACGCAGTGTGCAAGAGAGAGTACAAAGAGGGGAGGTGATACCACATGAAACTTGCCTAATGATGCAGCTTATAACTTTGAACAATTAAATGGGTCATCTTTTGGGTAATCCAGATTAAATCTTGATCTTCATTCATTCCTTAAACATTGGTGTAAAAAGGACCACGTTATCGGGAGTACCTAGTAACCCCGTCTAGTGTTTGAAATAAATAGTCTTTTTGCGGTAGAATAGACAAGACCACTTGACATATAAACAAATATCTCCAACTTATATGAGTTTAAGCAAACTAACAACTGGATTGCATAGAAAACGACAACAGTTTGGGGTATGTTGAAGGTGAATATTATATTAGCAGATGAAAGCTTTGCTTACTTTGAGTCAACTCTTGACACAAATACTATGAGGATTTGTTGGAAAAGGCGGAGGAAATAGAAAGATGAAATGGAAATAAGGGGGAGGGAGGGGAGTGTGTGCACACGCGCGGGGGGGGGGGGGGGGGGGGGGGATGTCAGGAGATGGTTTTTGCCTCGAGAAAAAAAATTCATTTGTAAAAGTACAGAATGCAACTGATGGAAAAGAGTTAATAATGTTTGGGTAGGTGGGAAGGAACACATCACATTCAGTTGCTATGGGCATGGTAAATGGGTTGGTAAGTGTAAGGCAATTGGGTTTGGCTTCATGAGTAGGGCTGTAAATAAGCTAGAGAAGCCTGACACAATTTGACTCGGTAAAATCTCGCTCAAATTCATTTGTTAACGTAAATGAGCCAAGCGTGAGCTACATCTTCATCCTTGATTATATAAATGAGAAAACATCTACATAGCTAGGCTCAATTAAAGACCACATTTGAAACCCCCGATTAATTAGAAAGATAGCTAGGGTTTGAGGGGCAGCGAGAGAACCATACAGCGGCGAACCCAGAGTTGTCTCGCGGCGACGAAGATAACCCTACGGCAGCGAAGAGCTAAAGCTTTCTCCACATGAACAAGCTGATTGATGATTTCTGACATCTCTTCGTCCTTCAATCAAGTCAGCCCCTCGCTAATCTTCTTCTCAATATTTTCTCAATATTTTCTGTTAAATCCCATTAAAGCCAAGCGCAAAAGAAATGAAAATTGATGGAATATAGCAAAACTTAGCTGCGGCAACTCAACCAGTAGGTGATCCACCAGATGAAAGATCGAATTCGCAGACAAAGATATTATCATTCAGAGATATGCTTATGGGAAGGAGCAAGGTTCATAAGTCTTACTTTAGGAATCTCTTTAAGGATGGATTGATGAAAGCTATGTATGAGGATGAAGGCAAATTGAAAGGTAATGGTCGAACATTCAGTGGAAGAGAATTTGATTTTGCCATGGAAGGAAACTGTGATTATCAAGCTATTAGGGAAACAAGTAGGTTCGACCTTATGAATAATAGGCTAAAGGGGCTCTTGAAATTGAATGGGTCTTTTGAAATGATTGATATAGGGAACAATTTCTTTTTGACTATTTTTTATCATCCAAAAGATCGTCAGGTTATTGAATGAGGTCCTTGGATGCTTTCTGACCATTATTTATTAGTTATGCCATGTTCCCTTGAGTTCGACCCCCTAAGAGAAAAAATTCAAAACACTATGGTATGCTGGTCTGAGCCTAGGCTACTATGATGAGGAATTCCTCATGCCACTAGCATCAGTTATTGGGAAGCCCGTGAAGATTGATAGTAACACTTTGAAAATCAACAAAGGAAATTTGCTCGAATATGTATCGAAATCGATCTGAATAAACCGGTTACGCGATGGATATGGCTGAAGATTAGATGGGTCAGAGTGGAGTATGAAAGATTGCGCATCATATGTGCTAGCTGCGTTGTTTATGGTCACTACTCAAATGAATGTGAAATCCGACAAGCCACCAGTCCGGCAGTCCAGACGAATCACGAGAACCCTAATCCGTTGTAAGAAACTACAACGATCCAAGAGAAACAGAGCATTAATCAGGGCGAGATTAACAGTGGCAATAATGATATAATTATGGAGAACCAAGGAGACATACAAAGAATGGATTAATGTGCAGAAACAAGGTCGTCCACATAAGGCAAAAGTTATAGCACCTAAAATCACTCGGCAATCAATGAATCCGTTTCTAGTCTTGGGATGGTTGAATGAAACAAAGCACACAACTAATGCCTAATTGGGAAACTCAGTGGATATAAGCATGGCCCCTGATTTGTCATTCAACGCGGGCAAAAGTGAGAAAAGTCGAGATGCCAAAAGGCCCAGACCAACTGCCCAAGTGGACACAAAGGAGAAAGTCCAATTGGCTAAATGCACTAATCGAAAAGTCAAAGAACGCAGCGAGCTTGCTATGCAGAAAAAAAGAGTTGGCATTTAAAGGAGAGTCTTCCAAGGGGAATAATACTGAGACATTAAGTGGCCAAAAAAGTGTGCAGTCGTTGACCCATATCATAGTGCAGCATTCCTCGAACAGTAACTATATAATCCCTGCAATGAAAATTGGCAATTCTCAGGCTTTGGCAACTATCAACATGGGTTATTTCCAGCAGTGAACGGAAAGCAATTCAATTTTGGGGCAAAGGGTTGATTCAACGACCAACCAACTAATATACAGACGATCAAGACCACGTGATAACCCAGTTGCAGCTGTTGAAGATTTTACAATGGGTGAAAACGGAAACTCAAAGGTTAAAGCAGTGATGGAGACCCCAGAGGAATTTATGGGACATAAGTCCAGTGATGGGCAGTTGTCGCCTTCCACCCAGGTTCTTTCCTTTCATATATATAGTTTTATATATACGAAAATATTTGTTTGGAATTGTCGTGGTGCAAGGAACAGAAAGTTTTCTCGTACTCTTGAATCCATGCTGGATTCTCATCGTCCGAGAATGATTGTGCTGCTTGAACCAAAAGTTAGTTAGGAACTGGGAAGGATAATTCTTCACAAGATCAACTATCATTTCAATGAATTTTTGGAGGGGAATGGTTTTGCCCACGGAATATGGGTAACATGGCAGAAAACTGAAGAAAAGGTCCAAGTGCCGCATAAATCCACCTAATTCTTACGTATGAGAGTTTCTCTTAATGGGGAATCGCCATGGTTATTATTACAGTCCACATTTAGAGATGCGAATAGAGGTGGAATTCTATCGGGTTGCTTAGTGTTTCAATTTCTGAACCGACTATTGGCAGGAGACCTTAATGATATCATTGATAAACATGAGTAACAAAGGGGCTCAATTAGGCCATTGGCTCAACACAGCTCTGATTTCAAGAATTGGGCTAGTAATTATGCTTTGATGGATACGGGACATAGCGGTTATTACTTTACCTGGAGAGGACCTAAACATGAACACCTACCACATGTTTTCAAACGTCTAGACAAAGATCTATGTAATGGTGACTAGAGAGTCAGTTTCCCTGAAGCAATTGTGAAAGTCCTTCCAAGAATTTATTCTGATCACCACCCTCTATTAATTTCCATTAAGGGGGAGAGATGCTAGAAAATCCAACGTCCCTTCCGCTTTAAAGCATGCTGGTTGAACCACTCACAATTTCAGTCATTTCTTAGGGATCAATGGCACTCCAACATGAATCTATCAGGGAACACAAGCACTGATTGAACCCTCAAAGGAATGGAATATTGAAGTGGTTGGTAACCTGAGAAAGAAGAAAAAGGTACTGATCTCACGCCTTAAATGGATCCAAGAAGCCATGACTAGAGGGTGAAACACATACTTGATAAGCTGAAGAATTACCTTCTAAAAGAGCTCAACTAGACACTTGATCAGGTAGAAGTCCTATGGCAACAAAAATCGAAAGTGGAATGGAATAGAGAGGGGGACAGAATTACGTCATTCTATCTGACCAAAACTCTAAGAAGAATGCAACAAAATCAAATTAAGGGTTTTTATTCGGAAGAGGGTGAATGGCTTACAGAGGATGACTTGGAAAAGCTGGCTAACTACTTTTTCAGTTCCCTTTACTCCAAAGAAAGCGGGGAGGATGCAAAATTAATTATTCTGTCAAGTTTTCCCAGTCTGAGTGCTGATATAAGAGAAGATTTCGATACAGAGGTACAAGACTTGGAAATTCTAGCTGTTGTTTCAAGTATAAGTGCCTTAAAGACACCTGGTCCCGACAGATTCAATACACTTTTTTATAAAAATTTGGGGTGTCATGGGGAAACAACTTTGTCAAATGGTTAAGGAAGCTATAATTTCGAAAAGACATATATAGGAAATTATCCAAACCCAGTTAGTTCGCATCCCCAAGATACAACATCCTGAGTTTATCCATCAATTCAGGCCTGTCATCCTTTGCAATGTGACCTATAAGACCATAACAAAGATGATTGTCAATAGGTCGAAATCTTTACTTCCTAAGTTGGTCTCAAATGCCCAATCGAGTTTTATCCCCAAAAAGCATATTCAAGATAATATTGTGATTGCTCATGAACTGATGCACACCATAAATAAAATGAAGGGAAAACTAAAATTTCTGGCCATCAAGGTGGATCTTGAAAAAGCTATGACCGCATTCGATGGGATTTTATCAACCATACCCTTCTGTAAGTCGGATTACCAGATAAACTGGAGGAAAATATTCATGTATAACTTCACCTACTAACTCGGTTTTATGGAATGGTAAAAAGAGTGATCCCTTCAATTCAACTAAAGGGTTGCATTAAAGAGACCATCGGTCCCCTTATATCTTTGTACTTTGTATGAACAAGTTGTCACATTTGATAAGTGATATGGTTTAGCTTAACACCTGGAACCCCTGCGGATTGGTAGAGTAAGGTCCAAGTGTCACATCTTATGCTAGTTGATGATTTGCTATTATTTGCGAGGCATTTACTGCTCAAATGGAAGGAATACTAAAGTGCCTTCACACTTTTGGGAAAGTATTAGGGCAAAAAGTGAATCATTCAAAAACCAAAATCATTTTTTTCTAAGAACGTTAGTCAACATGAAGCAGGGCAGATCCTAGAGATTTATGGTTTTGAACAAAAACACTCATTGGGACGTTATCTGTGGCTAAACGTTAACGTTAACGGAGGGGGTAATAAGATGGAAGCTCTCACTACAAAGGTGAATGAAAAATTGAGTGGTTGGCAGGCTTAATGTCTATCTATGGCTAGGCATGTCACTGTCTAAATCCATCATCTCAAGCATCCCAGTTTTTCAGATGCAACCATAAAAGATTACTCAGCAAGTGTGATCAAATTGAAAAAAAACAAAAAGATTTCATATGGGGACATGAAGGCAATGAAAGGAGAGTTCACACTGTGGGATGGAACACATTTTGCTCCCCCTAAATAGTGTGGGTGTCTGGGAATCAAAAAATGAATTATATGAATCAAGCGTGTCTAATTAAAATGGCTTGGTGGGGTCTAACAAATCCATCTTCAACATGGCCTTATATCTTAAAAGAAAAATATGGGAGTGAAAATGATTGGAGGAGTATCTCAATTAAGCAGAGTGATTTAAGGTTTCACAGTGATTTAAGATTGTGAAACCTGGGGGAGGCTTGGAATCAACTTCTGACACACCCAGTGGACGATTAGTGATGGTCAAACTGCAAAAAAGTGGCTAGATCACTGAGTTGGGCCTGGAATAAAACTGATGGATCATAATACGCAGCCACTCTCCTCCGCAGATTTAAATAAGAAAGTGAGTTTGCTAGTGAAAATGGCGACTGGAATTGGAGCTAGGGGTGGAAAACTGGTCGGGTCGGGTTGGGTTCGGGACAGGTTCGACCCGACCCAAATAAGGGTAAACCCGAACCCGACCCGAATTAAATTCGGGTCAAGGTTCGGATACCCGTACCCGACCCGACCGTAACCCGGGTGACCCATACCCGACCCGGGTTGTCTTACGGGTCGGGTTCGGTTCAGGTTCGAGTCGGGTTTGGTGTGAAAGAGTGATTATTTTGCAAAAAGGTCGGGTTCGGTCCGGGTCGGATCCGGGTCGGGTTCGGGGTGAAAAGGATGAAATACGGGTCGAATTCGGGTCAACCGGGTCGAGGGGTCAAACTCATACCCGACCCAGATTTTTATCCGGGTCAGTCGGGTTGACCCGAATTCGCCCCGATCCGGATTGGTCCCGACCCATACCCGATCCAAGAGGCCGGGTTCGGGTCGGATCCCTAATTGGAGCAGTCTCATATATATGCTGCCAAAATGACATAAAAATTATTCAAATTCCTCCGCCATCCAAGGATGGGGGAGATGACATGCTAAGCTGGTCAAATAAAGCACACAACTGCAAGTGAGTGACATATACAAGTAGCTAACATCTGGGTTCTATCTACCAGAGAAAACAGATTGGAATCGGATATGGAAGTGGCATGGAAAATTCAAATTTTTATGTGGAAGCTTCTCCATTATGGGTTGTTCACTAATTCGAAGCGGGCTTTAATGTTTAACGCACCGCCTTTTTGTCAGTAATGCGAGGGAATGGTGGAAACTGGGTTACACATTCTGAGGGATCGTGGTAAAGCCACAAAGGTTTGGAGAGCCTTAGTTCCACAAGAGAGACGTCACCGTCTACCCCTCCATGAATGTGTATCAACCACCTCTCTGAAACCACAAATGATTGGCATATCTTATGATGTATCACCATATCAAACTTATGGCTTGCTAGAAATCAGAGGATTTTCTCCAATGAACCGCAAGGGAGGGGATTTAACATTGGGTATCTATTGGATCAAGCTAAAATTGCTTCAACAATATCGGAAATGAAAGCTAATGAATGTGATAAATCAGAAATTTTAGTTGACTAGAACCCGCCACCATACAGCTGGACTAAACTTAATACAAAAGGCGTAGCGACAGATTCGACAGCTACTTGTGGGGCAGTAGCTTGGAGGGCTATCCAAGAATTTGGGGCGAACCACAGCAATACAAGCTGAGCTTTAAGGTCTATTTGAGGGGATCAACTTGCCCTGGAATAAGGAATTTCGGTAGGTTTTGGTACAACTGGATTCTAAGATACTGACAGAGAAATTTCAAAAATCAACCAATGAATGCATCACTGATCATCCACCCATGAAGCAAGTTCGAAGCATGTTGAAAAGAGATTGAACAATCGCTATCATCCATGACTATCGGGAAGCAAACTATTGTGCAGATTGGCTCGCTGAAGAGGGGCTATCACTCCCTATCTGAAACTATACGACTTCCCTCCACCTTAACTGAATGTATTCATTACAACTGATATGACTCGGGTCTCATTTACCCGACTTGTATCTGGTTAAAGTTTTCTTTTGTAATTCATAGGAGCTGAGCCTCATTTTCAAAAAAAGACCAAATTTGATAAAAGGGCCTCAAGTCAACATACACTCTTACACAGCCCATGATACACTTCATCAAACGTGCGGATCTTATCACATCAAATTTAAAAATTGGCGATTCAAATCAAAATTCAATTCCTTTGGATGTGATCTAACACATTTACATTACTTATAAATAAAAATCCAAATGATTTTGATAAGTTCTATCCATGCAAAAATAGGCAACAAATCAACATTTCAAAATAATCATAAATTGACTAATTTGGTGCACTTGATTCATGGTAAAACATATCAAAATCATTTGAATTTTATTATAAGTAGTTTAAATATGTTGGATCACATCTAATAAAATGGATTTCCAATTTTGGATGGCAATTTTTGAATTTGGGGTGATATGATTGACATCTTTAATCATATCAAGGGGATCACAATCAAACTCCATGTAAGGATTGTCAATCCTTAATTTAGGAAAATCAAAAATAAAGGTAGGCAATCATTACTTTAGGATAAAAAAGTAATATTATAATTCCTTAATTTAGGAAGATGGAAATATAATGCTGAGCTTTAAGATAAAAGATGTACCATTCTGAGATGGTCAAATAAATATGTTTGTGTGTGTAGATATGTACACACACACATATTCCATACGTTTATCTTTGAGATTATATCTTTCTGATTATTTGTCTCAAATAAAACTATTAGCTCTTTAACATTCTTCACAGTAAGTTTTAATTAAAAATTTCACCTTCTAATATACAGGGAAAATAACATATATTTCGGCTTTCTAATTCATTCTTCTCTTATGACTCCTATTAATAGTGGGGCCAGGGCAAGTTTGAAGCCAGGCCCAGGCTCTTTGCAAGTTCACTCAAGCTCATTGAGTTAAACGAACCAAGATTAAACAACCTGTAAAGCCTGTATAAATAAACTAATAAACATAAATTACATAAAGCCAAGCTTCTTAGGCTCAATTTACAGCCCTACTCGTGGGATTCGGTTAGGGTCAGGGATACTAGGATGGAAACTGTCAAGTTATATAGTAAGGAGTTCAAAAAATCAAACATTCTGTCTCCCAGCCTATCCTAATGTAAATAAGTTACTCGAATCAGGAACCTAATGTGCAATATTAAGATTTATTAAGATTTTGTATTCTAACAAAGAAAATTACACTTTCTGAGATTAATCTTAAAGTAGTCCTTAATAATTACAGTACCAAGAAATTGCACAAAAGTTTGCAAATCGAAAGTTTGAAGAATAGAAAATACAGAAAGTAAGCCCACGACAATTGCAAATATGCATTGTTTACCATCTTCCGAGTGCCAACAGGTGATTCTCCAAAGATATCATCACAAAACATATCTGTTGATCCCTCACTCTGTAGGAAAAAATGAACAAATATAGAAACAAGTCATTATCTATCGCATCTGTCAAGTAAATAACAAGCTGTGCTAATATTAAACTACAACTAGAATTCAGCAGAGAATAAGCCCTATTGTTAAAGATTATTAACAGACCTTCGGAGTACCCTCACCAAGCCCCCCAGCACCACCTTTCCTCTCAGGAGTTAAGGCCCCATTATGTATTGGTGATTTCCCCACAGAAAATGACGGATCAGGAACATAAACATCAGAAGAAGCAAGCTTCGCATCAGACCTTGTCCGGGCATGACCAACAGAAGTCTTAGTATCTAGCTCCCATTGTTGGTCTTTCTGCACAGATTCCATATTCTCTGCAGCATATACATGTGTATGGTGAGAAAGGCAAAGGAGTAATATATCCAAAAAGGGAAGAGAAGAATGGCCAAAATGCATAAAATACCATTTCCATTCAACAAAGGAAAAGACACAAAAACTGGAGCATAAAGTACCTCCTGGAGTATCATTAGATTGATATTCAACAAATTTATTATTATGCTGCTGCTGCATGTTATATTTTTCCAAAATGGCTTGTCTCCTTTTTCTGCTCTCCTCCTTGATTTTCTCAAGATCCTCTTCATCCTGATTCGCAAGTTGCTGTTCAATCCTCTCCTTATAATCTTCTTCATCCTCCTCCCTAGCAAAATAAAGCAATCATGTAAAAAAGAAGAAACATATGATTAGAACAATCTCATGCTCCAACAGAATGTAGTTTAAACCCTTACCATACAGATTCTTTTTTTCCTTCTTGAAAATCATATCTAGCAGAGCTAGGTTCCTTGACAAGCCCCTTTGATCTTGTTCTCTCTCTATGATGACCCCGTTCATCATATTGTGAGTGCCTAGAATTCCGTTGCTTGTCTCGATTGTTAACCCTATCCCTCTCAATTTGCCTATCATGCTCCCTATCAGAATCTAAGTTCAGTTCGTGATCCCTGATTCGACCCCTATCTCTATCGTAACCATATCTGTCCCTTTCCCTATCTCTGTACACATCCCTTGATCGGTCCCTTTCTCTATACCTCTCCCTGCTTGCATCTCTTCGCTTCTCCCTATCTCTGTTTCTCATGTTGCCTCTGTCTATTTCTCCTGTTCCTCTGTCCCTATCATGCCTGCTAGAAATGCTAGAACTCCTTCCCCTACGATGTTCTTTACCCACATCTATTTCCATGTCACGATCACAATATCTGGATTCTCGTATATCATGTCTGCTATAAGCAGCACTCCTCTCCCTCTCCTTATGTACAATTCTATCTGTCACTTTTTCTCTATTGTGATCAAAATGTCTCTCTTCTCGACCATCAAGTTTGTTAGAAGAGTTACTCCTCCCCTTCTCCATATGATCCCTGACCATCTCTGCATCAAATGGTCGACTTCTTACCTTATGCCGGTCCTGCCTATCACCCCTATTGCCCCAATCATAATCATTATCATGCGATCTTGATCGATCACTATCACAGACTTCGCTGGGATGATGTCTGATGGAAGGAGAATGCATCATGTCTTTACTGTTCCTGTGTCTTCCCAGAGTATGATTGGACGCGGTCTCATTGTCCTCTTCCCTGTCCTTGCACTTCATTGCATGTATATTCTCCCTAGAAAATGGTGATATTGACCGTGTTCCATTTTTTATATCTCCTTTAGAAATATCATCATCCTTATTCATTGATTCTTTTCTCTCAATAGGGATATTCTTCGAGACTTCACTTTCACCCTCAGCCAGTGAACATTTCCCCTTGGTTACATTAGCATCTCCAAATCTTGGTACAGCTTCAATCTTTCTGCTAGGAATCTCATTACTCTTGATCATTGGTTCATGATTCATCAAATCAAGGGAATTTGACCTTTTATTTTCAATATGCAATGCATCCAAATCACTATCAAGTGCTTTCAACTCTTTATTTGAGTAAGAATGATCATCCCCAGAAAAATCCTACAAGAAAAAAAATAACTGGATAGTTTATACTCCCAAAATGCTCATGTATTTCATTGAAGTATAACTTTATTTTAAAATGAAAAGAAAACTTAACGAAAACATCCCAATAGAGCCGATTAAGTAAATTCAAACAGGATATAGAATACATCCATATCAAAAAGGTAAGCATCTGCACAGCAACAAAGATATAAAAGCCAAATCTAATAATTATTATGAATAAAGTCCAAACCTGGCTACTTTTCAGACTTTACTCAATCTGCTAACGATAATGCCGCAGAAATCAAAAATCAAATAGCAACAATCAAATAACATAGGATTAAGAAGCTTAGCAAATTACAACACAGTCGTTGCATCAAAAGTAATTTAAAAACAGAAAGTATAAAAATTAGAATAGAACAATTTTTTTTTCTAATTAAGAACTGAAAGAACTTAACGATGACTATGTAAAAAATTCAAGTGGATTTAGTCCAAAATAAACCATTCATCAATTTTATGCATAAATTAGCTGCATCCGAAGATCACCAACTGTATAAATCTAACAATCAAGGATAAATACCAAGTAAATCAACGGTCAGAACCATATACTCTATGGATTAAAATGTAAAGGCCAGATAAAAAATCAACAAGAGTAACTACAAGCAACATGTACGACTTAATTTTTTTAGAAACACAGCAGAAAAGGAAAAACGTCTGAAAATATTTAAACTAAATACATATGCAATCTACAAAAAAAAAATACACATTTGTTAATTCTGCATACTTAATCTAAACATGAGAAAGTCACGAATTGAACAGGAAAAAAATACGAACAAAAGATGTCAAGAAACAAACTAAATCCACTTAATCTTATAAGGAACAAAGTAACACAACATAAAAAATACGCACAAAAGAACTAAAAGGGAAATGAGATATCAGCGAGATCAATAAACACACCGAGTTGGCAGTCTCCTGTTTGATCTCGCCCTCTTCGAGAATCTCTCCTTCCTCCAATTCCACATCCACAACCGTTTGAGTATAGTCAGAAACGCCATCGCCCTTCCCATCTTCACGAATTTTTTCTTTGTCATAGTCACAATCACCTTTCTCCTTGTCTTTCTTGCTTTGATGGCGGTGGCGATGGTGTCGGTGTCGGTGACGGCGGTGGTGATGGTGTTTCCGCCGCTTCAGCTCGCCCTCCTCGTCTGCTCCTTCGTCCGGAGACGGCGATCGGTGCCTCTTCCAAGAAGGAGACAGTGCAAGCTCCCGCTTTTCGATTTCCATGGCAAGGGTCGGATTTGCAGAGGAAATTAAGGTTAGTGTTTGTAAAAGAAGAAGATGGGGGAGAATTTTAGGGCTAGGGTTTGTACGGGAACAGGAGAGATAGGATTGGTTTCTCTTTTTGTCGCGCACTGTCTCGCTATTTGTTGCCTCTTCACGAGGCTCAAATCCGACGGAGAAGTAATAAGACGGGTCAAGAATTATAACGTTTTAAGTAACCCGCGACACAGCGTTTCATTGCATTATGAAGCATTGAAGCTACAGTTTTATATTTTCCGAAGCACCAAATAAAAAAGCTACAGTTTTCTACTTCTATTTTTTTTACCTTAACGCATGTTCCCGAAAAGGACTCGGTTTGCCTGAACTGCTGAATGCGGGACGGAGAAGGAAATCATGCTCCTGCTCCCAAATTATTTGTATATTCAATCCAGTATACCAGTGGGAGATGGAGGCTGTTACACCTATTTTGCCGAAGCCCGAAAGACACGAGTCCAGAAACCCGACCATCGATCAGAAGCCCATCTGCGAGATCAGGCCCGTCCGACAAGGCCCCCTAGAGGGCCCCCGAACGTCGATCCGACCCGGCCCCGAAAACGCGCGAGTCACTCGCCCACTCCAGCGATAACCGTTCCCCCAGGCCCGCTACCACTTAATGGCCGTTATGGGGAGGTGCTGGGATGGCGCGGGGAGCGGCGATGGGGAGGCGGATTGAGGGGCACGATTGGGGGCGGACAAGGGACGTGAGTCATGAGTGGTCGCGACGAGAGGCCTATAAAAGAGCTAGGAGGACGACTGGACAAGAGACCGCATCTCAGGTAACAAAACCTAAGGTACTCCGTCAACGACCTAGTTCCCCCACTTCATCTCCTTCCCCCCGCTCGCGCCGGAGGCCGTCGTTCCGATCTCTTCTCGAGTCGAACCGTCCCCGCCGAGCCTCCTCTTTCAGATCGTCATCTGACTTAGGCATCGGAGGGGATTTGGCCGGAACCAAGGTCCGGCCTCCCTGACGAGTGTTCTCGTCTGTTCAGGAAGACGTTAGATCCGAGTGTCGAGGCTACCCCTCGGCTCCACGCCGGCCGCGCATCAAGCGAGGCGACCGAGGCTACCCCTCGTCGTCCGACCGACCGAGGCCGACCGCACCCATCCGAGCCGAGGCTTCCCCTCAGCTCCGCGTCGGTCGCACGCCAAGCCAATGCGCCGAGGCTTCCCCTCGTCGCCCGACCGTCCGAGGCCGAGCACCTCACACCGGGCCGAGGCTTCCCCTCAGCCCCCCTGAGGCCGAGGATCCAGACCCGGCCCAGCTGACGTGCTCTGCATCGACTGCATCTCCGATTCGCGTCGCGTCTGCACGTGCTCGATGCACCCAAGGGACCCAAATCGGCCCCTTGACCACGTTGACCGGGCAGTCCACGATCAACGATTTTGTAGTGAGAAAACACTCTGAAACATCTGGCGCCGTATGTGGGAACGAACTATCCCACGAAAAACAAACCACACCTGCAATGACACGGCTTCACCCGTCGCGGCGAAGGGAGGGCAAGGCCCAGGCGCGAGGCGACAGGGCCCGCCATGGTTGGCAAGAGAGGGACCGGGCCCAGCGCGAGGAGGACCATGAGGAGAAGACCAAGAAACCCTCGCCGGTCCTACCGGTCGGGAGGACGGGCACGACAGTGACAGCGCGTAGGTCGGACGCAGCCTTGATGGTGTCGGTGATCATCGACACAACAATGGTACGGCGGCTGCTCATCGACACCGGCAGCTCCTGCGACGTCCTCTTCATGTCAACCCTGGAGAGGATGGGTGTCACGACCCGCTTCCCTAAAATGGAGGCGAGACGTGAAAAGGTCCGCTCGAGAGTGGAGCTGTGAAGCCCCAAACCCGATAAGCGTAAATAAAATATAAGCAGGTCCCTGTAACCACAACGGAACAACAATAATAACACAAGAAGAGACTGAAATAAAATCTCACATCTCATAATTGTCCAACATCAAAATAAGTCCAACATCCAGAAAAGCCACCAGGCTAAAAGAAAAGAGTCCAAGGCCCAGAACAAGGCCAACAAAAGCAACGACAACAACAAGGTATAGGTGCTACACACCGATAACAAACAACTGTCTAACAAAAGTAAAACACGACGAAGACACTAGGACTGGTCCCCAGTGTCCACGTACTCCCCGTCAAACACGGGCTCGGGCTCGGCGTCAGCAAACACCTCGTCCTCAACGAGGTACTCAGGCTCAGGATCTAACATGTGACACCCAAAAGAGTAAAGGGGCACATGTCAGCAAGTCTAAAAGACTTGGGCAAGGAAACTGAAAGTAAGGCAACTAGCAACCTAGCAGTTTAGTATGCATGACATGGCAGTTATAACATGGGTGCACAATTAAGACATGGCAAGACAATTTGTACTTGAGAGCAATCATCGGGACAAGACAAGACAAGAGTATCCAAGCTACTATCAATTCCAATCAATTCACTATTCACGTTGTTTTGTAGATGTTTACGCCTTACAGCTGAATGGGTTCACATTCGCTGATTGGCCGCTTAACAACTACCCCACCCCAAAGAGTTTACGCCTTACCACTGCAGTTGCTGATCGGGCAGACTCCCAGTTGAATGGCCGCTTAACTCTTACCCCCAATACCCACACGTAATGGAGCCAGGGTCCCCGAACAATGAGCTCAGCTAGTGAGCCTGGGGTTGCCCCGCACATGAGCTCGCATTCTTAAACATTTGGCGTAGGGGTGCACCTAGCCGGAAACACGCAATTCGGGCATTGGCTATCAACCAACACATGGCCCGCTTCTGGAACACGAGACAGGAACACAAGCAATGTAGCAAAGCTACGCAATCACTGATTTACATGAAGGATGCAATGGCATGACAATTAATTTGCGTACCGATAATGGAAAGTAAACGTGACATGATAGTTGTGCAACATGCTAAATGTCGGAACTAGCTTCGTTGTCAAGCTAGTTCCCCAATTTGCGCCTAGGCGAGTATCATTTCGTCGCCTAGCCTCTTTTACGCCTACAACAAGCAAATGGCCTAAAACATGGCCCAAACCCTAAGTGGCAAGTTTCACTTGCCTAGCACCGGGGATGACGATCAACCTCGTCACACGGATGCTAATCTACGGAGAAATCGCTGTTTTGGGGGAACAATCAACAAACAACACGAAATATTATTAGGGTTTCATAAAAATATAAATAGGTTATAAAAACAACGGTAGATCGATTTCTTACCGAGAGGAGGCGGAAGAAACACTCCGGAGAACCCTAGGATCAGATCTGGAAAAGATTGGGGAAGTTTGGGGAAACTAGGGTTTTGGAGGATTTGGGGATTTGGATGGATTTTGATGGAGATTTGGGGAAGATGAGAGGTAGATAGAGTGAATGGATGGATTGGATGATGGATTTAGGGCTTGGAATGAAGGATTGAAGCTTGGAGGAAGATGGGGGCTCAAGGGGGAAGATTTTAGGGTTTTGGGTCGTGTTGGAGGAAGAAGAAACGTTTGGGAGGGGTATAAATAGGTTGGGCTGGCGGCTGCCCAGAAATTAGGGTTTTAACACTGGTTAGTCGGTCAAAGAACAACCACTGACCGACTAGTTTGACAACTAGTCGGTCGGTCGACCAACGCAGACCGACTAAGTGCAAACAGTAACTCCTGAACGAAAATAGGATTTTAGAGTTAGTCGGTCCATGAACAAATACTGACCGACTAGTTTAGCATCTAGTCGGTCGATGAACGTTCTTAGACCGACTAAGAGCAAACAGTAACTCGACTGTACAGTAGAACCAAGAATTAGTCGGTCTGAGTACAAAACTTAACCGACTAGTTTAACAACTAGTCGGTCGAAAGATGAACTTAGACCGACTAAGAATAAACAGTACTGATACTAAAATTTAGATGATGTGTTAGTCGGTTAAAGAAGCATTGCTGACCGACTAGTTTGCAACCTAGTCGGTCAACCAACGTTCTTAGACCGACTAACGATAAACAGTAACTCCTGAGAAATTTAGAAAGCTAACTAGTCGGTCCAAGAAGGATTGCCGACCGACTGGATCGTCATCTAGTCGGTCGGTGCCCCTTCTTATACCGGCTAATGAGCACAAAAAGTTCCGATATGGAGCGCGGGGCCCCGGGATCGATTCCTAAGACTCCTAGGCTTGATCTAATAGTTAGATATGACCGTTATGAAGTCCGTCACGAGTGACTTACCCCGAAATCGACGATCCTAAGGAAGAAATGAGAAAATACGACGAACCGATCGAAAATGAAAACTACGGAGACGAAAATCACGCATGAGGAGAAAATTCACCAAAACATATATATTATATTATATTAAATCCAGATACATGAAAAGCAGTCGTTACATCCTCCCCAACTTAAGAAAAATTCCGTCCTCGGAATTTCCAAATACTCACGAGTCCGGAAACAAAAGTGGGAAACGCTCTCGCATCTCATCCTCATTCTCCCAAGTAGACTCTCCAGGTGAGCCGTGTCGCCACATCACCCTCACAAGATTGACAATCTTGTTCCGAAGCGATTTCTGACGCCTGTCCAGAATCTGCACTGGATGCTGGTCATACGTCAAATCGGGGCGAACGGTAATCTCCGAAAAATCCACCGCATGAGACGGATCGCTAATGTATCGACGAAGCTGCGACACATGGAAAACATTGTGAACTCCTTCCAAAGATGGCGGCAAGGCCAAGCGATAAGCTACCTCGCCAACCCTCTCCAAAACGTCAAATGGTCCAATGTATCGCGGGCTCAACTCCCCACGCTTCCCGAAACGAATCACACCACGATTCGGGGAAATCTTATAGAACACATGGTCGCCCGGCTGAAACTCCAAAGGACGACGTTTAGCATCCGCCCAATGCTTAAAACGGTCCTGAGCAATTCTCAACCTCTCCCGAATATTCCTGACGATCTCCACGGCCTCCACGATCATCTCAGGTCCCAACAACTCCCGATCACCAACGTCATCCCAACTCAATGGCGATCGACATTTCCTCCCATAAAGAGCGGCGAAAGGCGCCATGCCAATACTCGCCTGGAAGCTATTGTTGTAGGAAAACTCTACCAGATGTAGATGGTCCTCCCACGAACCCTTGAAATCCAACATGCACGCCCTCAGCATGTCTTCCAAAATCTGAATCGTCCTCTCGGACTGGCCATCCGTCTGCGGATGGTACGCCGTGCTGAAACTCAGACGCGTACCCAAGCTCTTCTGCAAACTCTGCCAGAACTGAGATGTGAACCTCGTGTCTCTGTCCGACACGATACTCACGGGGACTCCATGAAGTCGCACGACTTCCTCCATATACCTCCTCGCCAGCGCCTCGGTGGACTGTCCCACTCGGAACGGAATAAAGTGCGCAGATTTGGTCAATCGATCTACGATCACCCAAATCGCGTCATTCTGCTTCGGACTCCGAGGTAGTCCAGTCACGAAATCCATAGTGATGTGCTGCCACTTCCACTCCGGAATCGGAAGCGGTTGTAGCAACCCGGCCGTACGCTGATGCTCCGCCTTCACTTGTTGGCAAACCAAGCACTTGGCTACACTTCGAGCCACGCTTCTCTTCATACCATGCCACCAATAATTCAGACGAAGATCCTGGTACATCTTGGTGCCACCCGGATGCACAGAATACGGCGAACCGTGTGCCTCCACCATCAGCTCCTCTCTGATATCCCCAGCTGGCACACACAACCTGGCTCCAAACCTCAGCGAGCCATCCTCATGAACCAAAAAGTCAGTCCGCAGACCGGCTTCCACCCGCTCCCGAATCTTCACCAGCTTCGGATCCTCAGCCTGGCCAGCCTTAATCCGATCCACGATCGTCGACTGTACCTGCATGTACATCAACGACGAAGCCTCCCCAGAAAGAACAATCTCCACTCCAGACTCGCAAAAATCCTGCTGCAATCTCCACTGCGAGGTCAAAATCATCACCGCTGGAAGCCTACTCAGCGCATCAGGAACCACATTTACCTTGCCAGGGTGAAACTGCAAATCAATCTCATAATCTGCCATCAGCTCCAACCATCGACGCTGTCGCATGTTGAGCTCCTTCTGAGTGAAAATATACTTCAAGCTTTTGTGATCGGTGAAAATCTTCACTTTCTCACTCAGCAAGAAGTGCCTCCAAATCTTAAGATCAAACACAACGGCAGCCAACTCCAAATCATGCGTCGGATAATTCTTCTCATGAACCTTAAGCTGACGAGACGCATACGCCACAACATGTCCATGCTGATGCAACACACAACCAAGACCCTTGCCAGAAGCATCGCAAAAGATCTCAAATCCACCGCTGCGATCAGGCACAACAAGTATAGGGGCAGTCGTCAACCTCTCCTTTAGGATACCAAAAGCACTCTCACAATCACCCGACCAAACAAAAGCAACATCCTTCCGCGTCAACCTGGTCATCAGCTCGGCAATACGGGAAAAGTCCTTAATGAATCGCCGATAGTAACCAGCAAGTCCAAGGAAACTCCGAATCTCAGACGCAGACGACGGAACAGGCCACTCCCTGATGGCCCTAATCTTTTCGGGATCCACAGAAATACCATCTCCAGTCACCGCATGCCCGAGAAAAGCAACTCGATCCAGCCAAAACTCGCACTTCGAAAACTTAGCATACAACCGATGCTTCCTCAAAATCTCCAACACCGTCCTCAAGTGCGAGGCATGCTCTTCCTCCGACTTCGAATAGATCAGAATGTCGTCAATAAAGATAACGACAAACTTATCCAAAAAGTCGTAGAAAATCAGGTTCATCAGATTCATGAAAACTGCGGGCGCGTTAGTTACGCCGAAAGGCATAACCACGAACTCATAGTGTCCATACTTCGTCCTGAACGCTGTCTTCGGAACATCATCCCTCTTCACCTTCAACTGATGGTAACCACTCCTCAAATCCAATTTAGAAAACACCCTCGAACCTCCAAGCCGATCAAAAATATCATCGATGCGAGGCAACGTGTATTTATTCTTAATGGTCACCGCATTCAATCCCCGGTAGTCCACGCACATGCGACGTGAACCATCCTTCTTCTTCACCAACAGCACCGGCGCTCCCCACGGAGACACGCTAGGATTAATATGACCCTTCTGCAAAAGCTCATCCAACTGCTTCCGCAACTCTTCCAACTCAGCAGGTGCCATACGATACGGCGCCTTCGAAATCGGCTGCGCACCTGGAACAAGATCGATAGAAAATTCCAGAGCTCGATCAGGCGGTAAACCAGACATCTCCTCGGGGAAGACGTCGCCAAAATCTCGCACCACAGCTGGCCACTCCAGCTCCATCTGCATAGCCACAACCTCCACCGGCCTGGCCCGAAATCTGACCGGACCCAACGAACTGCTACCACGACTGAACTCAAAGACTGGATGTCCGGGAATCTCGAACACCACCTTCTTCCGACGACAGTCGATCGTAGCATAAAAGCTCGCAAGCCAATCCATTCCAAGAACTGCATCATAGTTGATGATGTCGTGGACAATGAAATCAGCGAAAAGCTCATGTCCACAGACCACCAACGAGCAAGAATTGCAACCACGATGCACCGAGACCACGCCATTCCCTGTAACGATATTCCAACTCTTTGGAAGAGGGGACGTCGACAAGGAATGCCTCTCCACGAAGCTCCGAGAAATAATGCACATCGATGCACCAGAGTCAAAGAGGACTCGTGCAGGAAACGTGCACACCAAAATCACACCTAACAAGCAATTAACAATCAAACCCTATTCTAGCAAACAACCATGTTCAAGCAAACAACATAATCTAACAATCAAAACCAAATAGGAAAGTAACGGCTAGATTGAGGATTACCTGCGATAACCTCATCCACAGCCTCGCTCTCCACAGCGGTCATCAGAAAAGCCTGCCTCCTCGGCGGAACAGCCTGCCGAAAAGCCTGCCCCTGCGGAACAAGAGCCGCTCCACGTCCAGCAGGAACAGACGCTCGCTGCTGCAACGGCTGAGCTGCAACAGGAGCCCTCCGCAGCTGATTCGCATGCCGACAATCTCTCGCGACATGGGAGGCATCACCGCAAACCACACACTGGCCCAAAAACTTCCGACACTGATCCTTGACGTGGCCAGGCTTGCCGCAGAAATGGCAAAGCTTCAGAATAGGCCCTCCTGGCCTCTTAAACTGAGCCGACTGATTAGGCCTGAATCCAGGTCTAACCACAGCTCTCGCCTGTTCCACAGGCCTCTTCCCAGCACCAACCAAAGATCCTCTCCTCTGGTTCACGAGCAGCTCCTGCCTCTTGGTAGCGACCAGAACCTTCTGATAAGATTCCCGGTCAGAGGAGGTCACAAAACTCTGGAGCTCCGAAGCAAGTCCCTGCAGGAACCTCTGAGCTCGCTCCTCAGCGTCCTGCACCATCTTCGGTGCAAACCGACTCAGCCTCATGAACTCCTGGTGGTACATGTCCACCGACGAGCTCCCCTGCTTCAAGTCGATAAAACGCTGCAGCATCTCTTCCCTGGCAGCCTTCGGGAAGAACTCTCCATCAAATCTGGCCTTAAAGGTAGCCCAGACGATCGGCTCCACCAACATCTTCTCCTCCGCATCCCACCAATTCCTGGCGTTATCCTTCAGCTGCCTCTTAGCCAAATCAACCCATCCAGCCGGGGTGATCTTGGCCATCTTCAGATTGTCCTCAATGTTCCGAATCCACTCATCGGCAGCCAGAGGACCCTCAGAACCATCAAAATACGCGGGACCCAGCTCCCGAAATTGCTTCGCTCCTGGCTCAGAGCGAGGGGCATCCGGAAGAGCCCGGGCAGCTCGAGCAAGTGGGGCATTCTGGACTTGCAGAAGCACGTCCTGCTGCACTTGCATCATCTGCAGCATCATCCGCATCATCTCACCGCTGGTGGGTTCCCGCTCAGGCTCCTCATCATGAGGAAGCGCACCGCTGCCCCCACCATGGGTGAAACGCCTTCCTGCCATCTAATGACACGGAGAACAAATCAGATTAGACTCATAGCTTATGACTCGGACGTCGAACTTAGTTTATTGGACATCTAATATTATTATCGCTATTCCAAAGATCGCAGTTACAGAAGGACCTGCATGGGCCACCACTAAAACCTGTCACGACCCGCTTCCCTAAAATGGAGGCGAGACGTGAAAATGTCCGCTCGAGAGTGGAGCTGTGAAGCCCCAAACCCGATAAGCGTAAATAAAATATAAGCAGGTCCCTGTAACCACAACGGAACAACAATAATAACACAAGAAGAGACTGAAATAAAATCTCACATCTCATAATTGTCCAACATCAAAATAAGTCCAACATCCAGAAAAGCCACCAGGCTAAAAGAAAAAAGTCCAAGGCCCAGAACAAGGCCAACAAAAGCAACGACAACAACAAGGTATAGGTGCTACACACCGATAACAAACAACTGTCTAACAAAAGTAAAACACGACGAAGACACTAGGACTGGTCCCCAGTGTCCACGTACTCCCCGTCAAACACGGGCTCGGGCTCGGCGTCAGCAAACACCTCGTCCTCAACGAGGTACTCAGGCTCAGGATCTAACATGTGACACCCAAAAGAGTAAAGGGGCACATGTCAGCAAGTCTAAAAGACTTGGGCAAGGAAACTGAAAGTAAGGCAACTAGCAACCTAGCAGTTTAGTATGCATGGCATGGCAGTTATAACATGAGTGCACAATTAAGACATGGCAAGACAATCTTTTTTCTGCATATTTGCATACCGTTTTGATCGCCCATATCACGCTTTTCACGATTATTCGACAATATTGCGATACTTTTCACTATTTCTTGTTTTTGTCGTATTTCAGGAAATATGGAGCGATTTGGATCGATTGTGAGATCAAGAGGATTTGCACCCACTCCGGAGTGTCAACCATGGCCTTTTTTGAGGGGTATTCTACAATGGAAGAGGAGTGGAAGAAGAAATAACGTCGTAGGAGCGACGGGGGAGCGAAAAGATGAAGATTGGGCATTTTCAGCATGCCACTCGGCCGAGTGAAGGAGTCACTCGACCTAGCATTGAGACCCCGCTCGGCCGGCCAGATTGGACACGCAACAGAGATGTATCAGCGTGCACTCGGCCGAGCATCGCACGCCGACTCGGCCGAGTTAGGAGACTCCGTCCGCCCGAGTGGCACCCAGACGACAGGAAGCCAAAATGTCCAACTTACTGTAATCCGTCAGTCTGCCCCAGAAGCCCAACTCGGCCGAGTAACGAAAGCCGTCCGCCCGAGTACCAAATGCCCCTCGGCCGAGTGACATTTGCCACTCGACCGAGTGATGCCGAGGACACACGGCGCCCAGATTTTCAGACATCCTCCAACTCTTTTGAAATCTGCTATCATTCCAGTGGGTAAAGTATTTTTCTCATATTTTTTATGGATAGTAGGCTTCATGACGATTCCAACGCCGTCAGGAACGCGTCAATCGGAGGTCAGATGAAATCTGGAGAATTTCTGCAAGTCGATGCTGCAGTGCTGGAATTTGCATGTCAGTGTCACTCGGCCGAGTGACATTTCCACTCGGCCGAGTGACCAGTTTTTGACAGTTTTTGACAGTTTTGATAGAGTGCTGTTTTCTGGAGTTTCTGCAGGAAAGCTCACTCGACCGAGTGAGATTTCCACTCGACCGAGTGAGCTGTCCACTCGACCGAGTGAGATTTCCACTCGACCGAGTGATATTTCCACTCGGCCGAGTCGTAACTGGCGCAGATTTCTGGGCACGCGCAGATTCGGTTTTGGGCCCGATTTTCAGGGGCTTTTTAGGCAGTTTTGCTAGGGTTTTTGGGAGAGTATTTAAGGGTTTTGTAGCCACCATTAGAGGGGGATCCCCATTATGTTTTCTTAGCCCCCATATGTTTTTCTTAGGATTATTTTAGAGGTTAGGCCATGCCCTAGGCCCCCTCTTGGATCTAAAAGCTTGTATTTTGGATTGAAGATCTTCATCAAGCTAAGTATTTTCTTCTTTTTATTTGAATCTTTGTTTTTCTATCTTTTTGTATGCAAGCAATGATTTCTATTGATTATCATATCCTTATTGCTATGCTAGAGTAGATTTGTTGTTCTAGGGTTTGGGGATGAACCCTATGGATCTAATTTCATATTTGTGATGAATGAATCTCTAAATTGCTAGAATTGCTAGGAGGTTAGGTTGTGATTGATTTATTACGGATAGCTAGGGATTTCCATCGATTTGGGGTTTGCAAGAGATTGGATTCCAATCGATGGGAAGCCCTAGAAATTCGATTTAGATTGACAATTGGGTTTCTCTAGATTTGGTTTGCAAGAGATTGGGCCAAAGCTAGGATTTTTAATTGTGATTCTATACCCATATTCGTTTGCAAGAGATTGGACGAATACGAACTATCACAACCTATATCGTAACTCGAGTTTGCACGAGAGTGGGCTCGAGGGGCGATTGAACGATGATGTCGATCCTAATGCTAGTGGTTTAGGCTAGGGTTTGCAAGAGATTGGGCCCTATCCTAGGTTCGCTATAGACCTGCAATAGCGCGAGAGCGTGAGCTTGGTTCTATATTCAGTTACGACTAGTTCACCTCAACGCAAGTCTAGTAATATTGAGATTCACTATTTACGATGATGTATGACGATCCGTAGTGGGAATTCCCTAGCCCTAGACGTCTTTCTTTGATTTTATATCCCCATACTTTGCCCGACGATTGTGACAGGATCGCCGCAAGGCAAATTCCCTCTTTTATTATATTGTATTTGAATCGATATTTGACCGATTTCTTTATTATCGACACCGACATCCACCACCATTTCCATTATATCATACCATAGCCATCTCCACCAATAAAACATTCGTAGTCAAACCAACCTAGGATAGATTGGAACCAACACCACCTCCTCGTGTTCGATACCCGCTCGCCACTACGCCGTGCGTTTGCGGTAAAACTACAATCGTTCTCCGGGACGTGTATCCGGGGCCGAGCAAGTTTTTGGTCGTGCTCTTGGGTTGCATTTCGGGGTGATCACTACACACCGATAACAAACAACTGTCTAACAAAAGTAAAACACGACGAAGACACTAGGACTGGTCCCCAGTGTCCACGTACTCCCCGTCAAACACGGGCTCGGGCTCGGCGTCAGCAAACACCTCGTCCTCAACGAGGTACTCAGGCTCAGGATCTAACATGTGACACCCAAAAGAGTAAAGGGGCACATGTCAGCAAGTCTAAAAGACTTGGGCAAGGAAACTGAAAGTAAGGCAACTAGCAACCTAGCAGTTTAGTATGCATGACATGGCAGTTATAACATGGGTGCACAATTAAGACATGGCAAGACAATTTGTACTTGAGAGCAATCATCGGGACAAGACAAGACAAGAGTATCCAAGCTACTATCAATTCCAATCAATTCACTATTCACGTTGTTTTGTAGATGTTTACGCCTTACAGCTGAATGGGTTCACATTCGCTGATTGGCCGCTTAACAACTACCCCACCCCAAAGAGTTTACGCCTTACCACTGCAGTTGCTGATCGGGCAGACTCCCAGTTGAATGGCCGCTTAACTCTTACCCCCAATACCCACACGTAATGGAGCCAGGGTCCCCGAACAATGAGCTCAGCTAGTGAGCCCGGGGTTGCCCCGCACATGAGCTCGCATTCTTAAACATTTGGCGTAGGGGTGCACCTAGCCGGAAACACGCAATTCGGGCATTGGCTATCAACCAACACATGGCCCGCTTCTGGAACACGAGCCAGGAACACAAGCAATGTAGCAAAGCTACGCAATCACTGATTTACATGAAGGATGCAATGGCATGACAATTAATTTGCGTACCGATAATGGAAAGTAAACGTGACATGATAGTTGTGCAACATGCTAAATGTCGGAACTAGCTTCGTTGTCAAGCTAGTTCCCCAATTTGCGCCTAGGCGAGTATCATTTCGTCGCCTAGCCTCTTTTACGCCTACAACAAGCAAATGGCCTAAAACATGGCCCAAACCCTAAGTGGCAAGTTTCACTTGCCTAGCACCGGGGATGACGATCAACCTCGTCACACGGATGCTAATCTACGGAGAAATTGCTGTTTTGGGGGAACAATCAACAAACAACACGAAATATTATTAGGGTTTCATAAAAATATAAATAGGTTATAAAAACAACGGTAGACCGATTTCTTACCGAGAGGAGGCGGAAGAAACACTCCGGAGAACCCTAGGATCAGATCTGGAAAAGATTGGGGAAGTTTGGGGAAACTAGGGTTTTGGAGGATTTGGGGATTTGGATGGATTTTGATGGAGATTTGGGGAAGATGAGAGGTAGATAGAGTGAATGGATGGATTGGATGATGGATTTAGGGCTTGGAATGAAGGATTGAAGCTTGGAGGAAGATGGGGGCTCAAGGGGGAAGATTTTAGGGTTTTGGGTCGTGTTGGAGGAAGAAGAAACGTTTGGGAGGGGTATAAATAGGTTGGGCTGGCGGCTGCCCAGAAATTAGGGTTTTAACACTGGTTAGTCGGTCAAAGAACAACCACTGACCGACTAGTTTGACAACTAGTCGGTCGGTCGACCAACGCAGACCGACTAAGTGCAAACAGTAACTCCTGAACGAAAATAGGATTTTAGAGTTAGTCGGTCCATGAACAAATACTGACCGACTAGTTTAGCATCTAGTCGGTCGATGAACGTTCTTAGACCGACTAAGAGCAAACAGTAACTCGACTGTACAGTAGAACCAAGAATTAGTCGGTCTGAGTACAAAACTTAACCGACTAGTTTAACAACTAGTCGGTCGAAAGATGAACTTAGACCGACTAAGAATAAACAGTACTGATACTAAAATTTAGATGATGTGTTAGTCGGTTAAAGAAGCATTGCTGACCGACTAGTTTGCAACCTAGTCGGTCAACCAACGTTCTTAGACCGACTAACGATAAACAGTAACTCCTGAGAAATTTAGAAAGCTAACTAGTCGGTCCAAGAAGGATTGCCGACCGACTGGATCGTCATCTAGTCGGTCGGTGCCCCTTCTTATACCGGCTAATGAGCACAAAAAGTTCCGATATGGAGCGCGGGGCCCCGGGATCGATTCCTAAGACTCCTAGGCTTGATCTAATAGTTAGATATGACCGTTATGAAGTCCGTCACGAGTGACTTACCCCGAAATCGACGATCCTAAGGAAGAAACGAGAAAATACGACGAACCGATCGAAAATGAAAACTACGGAGACGAAAATCACGCATGAGGAGAAAATTCACCAAAACATATATATTATATAATATTAAATCCAGATACATGAAAAGCAGTCGTTACAATGGGGCTGCGGAAGGAAGACTTGGAACCTCGCTTGGGTCCCGTGGTAGGGTTCACGGGTCATTCCACCCCCATTGTCGGCACGATCCACCTCCTAGTGACACTCGGAGGCCCACCAGACTCGGTGACCCTGGCGGTAGAATTCGTCGTATTGGGGATCGAGTCGGAGTACAACGGAATCATCGGCCGACCCCTTCTCAACGCCATCGGCGCAGTTGTCTCGACCCTTCATCAGACTATCAAGTTCCGAACGCCAAGGGGGATGGGGCAGGTCGAAGGCGACGCGGGGAGACCGAATACCTGCTACCGACTGGAGGAGGAAGGGCCCGAGGATCGTCTAGTCGACCAGATGGCCGCGCTCAACTTAAGGAGCGGGCCGAGACCCGCCCCTGCGGAGGAACAAGAACTGATCCCGGGCACGGACGTCGAGGGCAGGTTCGTCTCAATCGGGAGAGGGCTAAGCCATGACCTGAGGAGCCAACTGATCGAGTGCCTGGAGGCGAACCTTGACGTCTTTGCTTGGTCACCAGAGGACATGCCCGGCGTAGATCCCCATGTGATCGTCCACCAGATCAACGCCGACCCCAACTTCAAGCCAGTCAGGCAGAAGAAGCGAAACCTGGGTGGCGAGAAGATGAAGGCGGCCTCCGAGGAGGTAGAGCGTCTTTTCGACGCCGGCTTCATACGAGAGGTCTGGTACCCGGAGTGGCTATCGAACGTGGTGATGGTCAAAAAACCCAACGGAAAGTGGCGAATGTGCGTGGACTTCAGTGACCTCAACAAAGCATGTCCCAAGGACGCTACCCCCTGCCGCGCATAGACCACCTTGTGGACAATGCCTCGGGTTACGAGATGCTTAGCTTCATGGACGCCTACTCAGGGTACAATCAGGTCCAGATGGATCCCCGGGACGAAGAGATGACAGCCTTCACGACGGACCGGGGAACCTACTGCTACAAGAAGATGCCCTTCGGCTTGAAGAACGCAGGGGCCACCTACAAGAGAATGGTCAACAAGGTTTTTTACTCCCAGATCGGGAGGAACCTGGAGGTCTACGTCGACGACATGCTTGTCAAGTCGAGAAAGCCGGAGGACCATATCGCCGACCTCCGTGAAACCTTCGAGCGGTTGCGGCGACACAACATCCGACTCAACCCCACGAAGTGCACGTTCGGGGTAAGATCCGGCAAATTCTTGGGATTTATGATAACTAACCGTGGCATTGAAGCTAACCCTGACAAGATCGAGGCATTGATCAATATGCGGGAGCCAACGACGATCAAAGAACTGCAAAGGCTAAATGGGCGCATCGCGGCCTTGGGGCGATTCCTATCCAAATCGGTGGAGAGATCGCTCCCCTTCTTCAAAGTTCTGAGGAAAGCGATCGCGGAACCGTCAGACAACAGGAAGGCGATACCATGGGACGAAGACTGCTCCAGGGCGTTCGCGGATCTCAAGGAGTACCTTCGCAGCCCGCCTCTCCTGTCCAAGCCACGAGAAGGGGAATCGCTAAGCCTTTACCTGGCACGCGCGGAGGAAGCGGTGAGCTCGGTGCTAATCAGGGAAGACGGTGGGGTGCAATGGCCGGTGTACTACACGAGCCGGATCTTGAAGGGAGCGGAGGTGCAATACTCACCCATTGAGAAACTGGCGTACGCCCTCGTTCTCTCAGCGCGAAGGCTCAGGCCCTACTTCCAAGCCCACACCATATTGGTCTTGACCGACTCGCAATTGGAGCAGAATCTCAAGAGATTCGATCGAATGGGAAGGATGCTGAACTGGGGGGTGGAATTGAGCGAGTTCGACCTCCGATTCAAGCCACGCACGGCCATCAAGGGGCAGGCCTTGGCCGACTTCATCGCTGAATGCACAACGGAAGGAGAACATCCCCCGGAGGAAGAAGGCCCAGCAACGGTAATCACCCAGCCCTTATCTTTTCTTTCGGCTGACCACCTCCACCCTGTCCAGTCAGGAGTCCCAGGAGCATGGATAGTCCATGTGGACGGATCGGCAACACAGTCAGGAGGCGGGGCTGGGATCGCGATCCGATCTCCGGAAGGGAACATCATGGAATACGCGTTGAGGTTCGAGTTCCCGGCCACCAACAACGTGGCGGAGTACGAAGCGGTAATCAACGGCCTGAGGCTGGCCCAGGAGCTCGGGGCCGAGTCTGTGCGCCTCCTTAGCGACTCGAAGCTCATTGTCAACCAGCTTCTGGGAAGTTACGAGGCGCGGGAGGAAGCAATGCAGAGGTATCTCGCCGTCGCCAAAGCGGCGCTGTCCAGGTTCAAGAGCGCGGAAGTCTTACATCTCCCACGGTCGGAGAACGCACGGGCAGACGTGTTGTCGAAGCTAGCCTCGTCCTCGACCAAGGAGCTGGGCCGCACCATTTACGTGGAGAACCTGCAGTCCCCCAGCACGGAAGAGCGGGAGGTGATGGCGATCGACCAAGATCCCACCTGGATGGACCCGATCATACGGTACCTCACTCATGGGGAGGTGCCGACGGACTGGGACGAGCGTCGGACCCTGGAAAGGAAAGCGCTCCGATACGTGATCCATGAGGGGACGCTCTACCGAAGACGCTGGACGAAGGCGGATGTCCTCCCATACCTGAAATGCATCGGACCGCAGGAAGCCCACTACGTCCTACGGGAGGTTCACGAAGGGATCTGCGGAAATCACCACGGGGGCAAGATGGTCGCACAGAAGATCTTGAGGCAGGGATACTACTGGCCGACCCTAGTCCAGGACGCAACGAACTACGACCAAAAGTGCCAAGAATGTCAGAGGTTTGCCAACCACACCTCAACTCCCCCGTCGGAGCTCATCCCTATCGTGAGCCCCATCCCCTTTGCGAAATGGGGGCTCGACATCCTCGGACCATTTAAGCCGGGTCGGGGGCAGCGGAAGTATCTGATTGTGGTGGTGGACTACTTTACCAAGTGGATCGAGGCCGAACCATTGGCCACCATCACGTGGAAGAAAGCGAAAAGCTTCGTATGGAACTCCATCATCTCCAGATTCGGAGTTCCACGGGCCATCGTTACAGACAACGGGAAACAGTTCGACTCCGCGGGGTTCAAAGACTTTTGCGCGGAATGGGGGATCAAGCTCCTCTTCGCCTCTGTAGCGCACCCCCAGACCAACGGGATGGCGGAAGCAGCCAACAAATGCATCATAGAGCCCCTCCGAAAGAAAGTGAAGGACGCCGAAGGAAACTGGCCGGAAGAGCTCCCCGGGATACTCTGGTCATACCGGACGACCCACAAGGAGGCCACCGGTGAAACCCCCTTCATGCTTGCCTACGGAGCCGAGGCAGTGGTACCGGTCGAACTGGGTGAAGAGTCTCTCCGCCTCAAGTGCTTTGACAAAGACAGGAATTCGTAAGGCCTAGAGCTTGGTCTGGAGCTCCTCGGCGAGCGGCGGGAGCAAGCCCTAGCCACCATTATCCGCCAGAAGCAGAAGGTGGCCCGATACTACAATTCTCGGGTCAAGGGAAGGAGTTTCCACCTTGGGGACCTGGTCCTCAGGAAAGCAAGCTTCAACCCGGATATCGCTCGCAAAGGGAAGCTCGCGGCTAAATGGGAGGGACCCTATAAAGTCATCGAGGTCCTCGGACCCGCAACCTACCGTCTAGCCAATATGGAGGGGAGGATCCTCACTCACGCCTAGAACACAGAACACTTACGCAAGTACTTTCAATAAATGTATTGTTTTCTACGAAATAAATTTACTTAAGTTTGTTCCTTTCCAGATAAATGTGTTCACAAGAAACCCACTCGGGACAAGGGAAGCCTCGCCCGATGGGACGCCTGCTAAGCGTGCGCCTAACAAAAATATGTACAGAGAGACGTACGAAGAGGTTGAGGGGCATTCCCCTCCCTCAAACATCTCCAGGGGCACCTGTGGAGCCACATGCTGGCTGTTCACTTGGGTCGCCCCCCACGCTCCGTTTCGCCGTCAGAGTGCGCCCGGAGATCCTCGAAGTTGACTCCCGAGAGCGGGAACTTCTTTCGGATCTCAGATTGGCAACAGACGAAACCCTTCTCGAACGCCTCAGCCACGGCTGACTCAACAAAGGAGGTGGCATACTCCTCCACAGCGTCTTGGGCGATCTGGGACGGATCCACCTCCTCAAGCTCACGCACCCGAGCCTGCAAGGTCTCGATCTGGCGTTGGAGCTCCACCCTCTCCACCTCAACATCCCGGGATCTCTCGTCGAGTTGAGCTAGGAGAGCCCTCTCCCGTTCCTCCGCCACCTCCAGACGACCGGAGAGCTCCAGGGCCTCGGGGGCAGCGACAGAGACGGGAATCTTGTCAGCACCCCCAGGTGTGCCGGCGTCCCCCAAAAGCACGGCGACCCGCTCCTCGGTCTTCGACTTTGCAACCAAAGCCAAGGCTCTCTCACGGTCCGTCTCTTCGAGGGCAGTGGACAGCTCAGTTATGCGGGTCTCCAAGGACTTGACTCGCGCCTCATCTAACTGACCTGCCTCCCTCTCGTCACTGTGGACATCAGGGCCTCGCCCGGCGTCGGACTTGGCCTTAGGGAGCTCCGCAAACTGGCGCCTCATCGAGAGTCCCACCGAGGACAACTGCACCAAGGCAACAAAGGTAAGACGGCGAAAGCAGCTAGAGGGAGGACAAGCAGAGACACTCTACCTGTTGGCTGGCCTGAATCACGAAGGTAGCCAAACAGTCGCCTCTGACTCCATCCAGCGCAGCCTGATCAGGAGGGAGGCAACTATTCTCGGCCACTCGTGCGGCAGCTCCGCGGCTCAAAAACACCGACTCCTTCTCCCCCACCGGGAAGCGTGGACGAAGAAGGCCTTCCCCTGACGAAGGAAACTCGCCTGGGTCGGAGCCGAACGCGCCTAGATACCGATTGTAGGCATCAGGGAGAGAACCGCTCGGGAGAGGCGAGGGGCCAATCCACGGCCATGCAATCTCAACGGGGGCAGGTCGGTGCTGATCAGCGGACGGCGGGACGTCAACTTCCTCGACCCCCTCGCGGACCCTCTTGGAAGACTCCAACAAGGGGATGGAGGGAGATGGCCCCTTCTTCCTTTTGGAGCCAACAGCTGAGGTCATGACCCGCTGCTTCTTCCGGACCTCCAACACATGATCCCTCTTACGCGGGCCCGGATCTGGGGCCAGCACATGAGGGCTGGCGGGAGAAGAACCGAGAGGGAATCCACCTGCACCCAAAGAAGAAGTAAGGGGCCGAGAAGAGCCCGAGCAACCCCGAATGGTGAACGTTCGGAGAACTTACCCAAGGGCCACACAGTCTTGCACAAGTTATGGCTGCTGAAGAGGACGTCGATCGTCCGATCCCTCGAAGGAATCGCCAGCTGGGCCTTCGCCGTCTGCAGCTCGGCGGCAGTTGGGTCACCCAAATCAAGGATGACCGCGCCGGCCGCTCCCCAAGAGTCGGGAAAGGCACACTCGACTGGAATACGACAAATACGAACTCCCCCTTCCAACGCTTCAGGGAGCTCGGCAACCCCAACACAAGGCTCATCTTCAGACGGGCGCTGATGTAAATCCACGCCCCCGACTGGTGATGACTCATGCGGTAGAATTGGGCGAAGAGACGGAGGGAGGGCACCACTCCCTTCAGCATGCAGATGACGACGAACCCGACGAGGAGCCCGATGGCGTTGGGGCAGAATTGGCACAAGCCCACGTTGTGAGCTTGAAGGAACTCGATGATAAAGGGGTGGAGCGGGAAACAGAGCCCATAGCGGAAGCACTTCTCGTACACTCCAACCTCGTTGGGACCGGGAAGGCAGATCCGCTCGTCGGACCCAGGGGCACGAGCCGAGTAAGGTGGAAGCAGGTAGGTGGAGTGCATACTCCCGATGGTGGTGGCATAGACCGACGAAGGCCATGCTAAGACCTCTGGAGGCACCCCTGAAAGTTCGCCCCCATGATGACGAATCGCCGAAGGAGGACTACCCATCAGGGTAGGAGTGACGTCACGCTCCGGCTGACTCGAACCAGTGGCAGAGGAAGACGACATGGGGCAGAGCTTAGGCAGGATCAAGATCAACACAAAGAATAAGATGACGGGATGGTGGCTCACAACCCACCCAGCTCCTCTACCAAAGACGACCCCGCGAACGGTGGGGATAAACCCGCAGTTACACGTGGCAACATCAGGGGACCGACGGTGCTTCAGAACCCACGTCTTAAAGGTGTCGAACGGACCGACTCATGATGACACCCAATTAATGAATCAGCTTCGACTGACGAGCCTGTCGAAATCGGCGGAAGTCACATCGGCCGAGCCGAACCAGCCGAGGCCGATCGACCCGACCAATGGGGGCAATTGTTACGCCTATTTGGCCGAAGCCCGAAAGACACGAGTCCAGAAACCCGACCACCGATCAGAAGCCCATCTGCGAGATCTGGCCCGCCCGACAAGGCCCCCTAGAGGGCCCCCGAATGTTGATCCGACCCGACCCCGAAAACGCGCGAGTCACTCGCCCACTCCAGCGATAACCGTTCCACCAGGACCGCTACCACTTAATGGCCGTTATGTGGAGGTACTGGGATGGCGCGGGGAGCGGCGATGGGGAGGCGGATTGAGGGGGCACGATTGGGGGCGGACGAGGGACGTGAGTCATGGGTGGTCGCGACGAGAGGCCTATAAAAGGGCTAGGAGGACGACTGGACAAGAGACCGCATCTCAGGTAACAAAACCTAAGGTACTCCGTCAACGACCTAGTTCCCCCACTTCATCTCCTTCTCCCCGCTCGCGCCGGAGGACGTCGTTCTGATCTCCTCTCGAGTCGAACCGTCCCTGCCGAGCCTCCTCTTTCAGATCGTCATCTGACTTAGGCATCGGAGGGGATTTGGCCAGAACCAAGGTCCGGCCTCCCTGACGAGTGTTCTCGTCTGTTCAGGAAGACGTTAGATCCGAGTGCCGAGGCTACCCCTCGGCTCCACGCCGGCCGCGCATCAAGCGAGGCGACCGAGGCTACCCCTCGTCGTCCGACCGACCGAGGCCGACCGCACCCATCCGAGCCGAGGCTTCCCCTCAGCTCCGCGTCGGTCGCACACCAAGCCAAGGCGCTGAGGCTTCCCCTCGTCGCCCGACCGTCCGAGGCCGAGCACCTCACACCGGGCCGAGGCTTCCCCTCAGCCCCCCTGAGGCCGAGTATCCAGACCCGGCCCAGCTGACGTGCTCTGCATCGACTGCATCTCCGATTCGCGTCGCGTCTGCATGTGCTCGACGCACCCAAGGGACCCAAATCGGCCCCTTGACCACGTTGACCGGACAGTCCACGGTCAACGATTTTGTAGTGAGAAAACACTCTGAAACAGAGGCAAAGATATATTATACAAAGGAGAGTTGTTGGCCAGTTAGCAGTATTTGTCCTAATTGTTTCGGATTGTTTTCTCACCACAGATTGGTAGTACGGAGGTCCGAATGTCGTCGCTAATGTGGAAGACGAAGATGACCTTCATGTCCCATCGGCCGAGCAGACTCTGGTTCGAGGATGCTCGAAGCCGAGCGATGGAGCACCGAAGTTGGGCTTCGGCTGGATGATGACCTCCAGGGTCGGTCGGCCGAGCAGACTCTGGTTCGAGAATGCTCGGAGCCGAACGATGGAACGTCAAAGTTGGGCTTCGACGGGGTGATGTCTCCTTCGACCTGCAAAACGAGTAACTCATCAGGGGGTCGGACCCTGGCTCCGACTAAGTCCCTTCAATGCTTAAGTCAGATCTTGACTAAAGAGTGCTAGGTGGAATCGAGTTCGACTCCCTGAGAGGCCGTGCACGAGTTCTTAGGCCGAGATATGCTGTGGGAGCAGGTGTAAGGAGAATGTATACCTGGGTGTTAGGTATCCAGCCATCGTCCCTTTGGCCTTTCGCCTGTTCGGTTACATATATGAGAGCATCACGTCAATGCATCCTCTTGATACGCCCTTGCATTCATGGTGTTTATGGCTCCTCCCGTCGCGTCCGCCCGTATTGATGGTGGCTTGAATGGCGATCAATGCAGGCTCGGTTTAGGGAGGGGTTTCCTCTACCGTGGAGGGCCGATGGTCCACCGGGCTCTAGCCTTGGGCTGAAATGCCCGATCCGCTCTT
Organism: Scilla litardierei; assembly: GCA_030789695.1. NCBI lineage: Eukaryota > Viridiplantae > Streptophyta > Magnoliopsida > Asparagales > Asparagaceae > Scilla > Scilla litardierei. The sequence continues at coordinate 47,142,873 of CM061132.1, read as the reverse complement.
GAGGTCCTCGATCCAGAGCCCGGGGGTTGTGGGCCGAGCAGTTGATTCGCTTCTCTCTGGCCCATTCGGGGGTTGTATCAATGGCCCCCATCACCCGAGCCGATCTGCCATGGCGGTTCGGGTCGATGGACGTGATACGTGAGGATTTTGACTGGCACGACAATCGAGACGGCGCATTTAATGAAAGTCATCACAGCACATGGCACCAAGAAAATTTTCCCGCGCCTTGGGCGTGGGATTTGGAGAGTCGCACACCTCGTGATGCTGACACGTGTCCCCTCGTGAAGGGTCTGGATCCGACACCGCTCCCCATATAAGATGGTGGGTCTTTGGGAAGGGTCTTCTTCACGTCCAGTAATACCGCTATTGTTTTGTCCCGTCTTTGGAGAATCATTTGCCCGGTTCGCCTTCGGTGCTTCTCCTTCCTCGACTTTGTAAGGTAATTTTCTTCCATTGTTAGCGTTCCTATTCCGATAGATGGAGAGGGTGTTAAGGATCGAGGGCGTTTCCGAACATGACGATCTCGATGCGACTTTCGGATTTCTTCCACTTCCCGAGCTTGGAGGAGCTCATGTGAAGGGAAAAGGCTTGCGATTGATGCTTTGATCCAGCGAATGGGCCCCTCGGTAGAAGATGGGTCTTGCGTTCCTCCGGCGGTTCGAGATGCAGCTTCCTTCATTTTTACTCCGTGGTTGAAAAGATCAAGGCTGAGTGTCTCTCTCATCCATATGGGGTTCGGGCCCCCTTTTATGATGAACGGATTTGTTTCCCTGGGAGCTCAGAAATCGGTGTGTATATTGAGATGTTTCGACTCGGGCTCCGCTTTCCCCTTCATCCTGTTCTTCTCGAGGTTTTGGCCTTTTTGCAGCCATCCTTCTGTCAGCTGACCCCTCCTTCAATCCACTCTTTGGTTGGCTTTGTTATGATCTGCCGGTTGCACGGGGTAGTGCCAACCTTACCGCTCTTTTTTTACTTTCACCAGGTGCGGCTCGCTTCTTCGGGGACATGGCTCCACATTTCTGCCAGAAGGGGCAAGGACCTCCTGCTGGGGTTACCATGTAGGATCGGCGACTGGAGGAATAACTTCGTTTTCGTCACCTTCCATAGACATGCCAAAATTCTAACCGACTGGGGCAGCTCAGGCACCACAGATTTGGAGTTAATTCTTTCCAGGATTGATTCTAAAGTCATCGATTTTAATGGCCTTGCCCGAAGAGGAGAGGTCAATTTGGGCCTTGTTGGACGATCTTCTTATCAAGAGCACCCTATGGTCTCCCGGTAAAGGAAATCTTTAGATTTTGTTCTTCATCTTGGCTCACCATGATTTTCTTCTTTTTTGCAGGCATAGCGGGTCAGGAGTTCAATCAGCCCTTCGACATGTGCCAGCTCATTCGTCGCGGTTTTCAGATGGCCAGGGGCAGGCCCTCTGGTCAGTTGCCTCGCCATTTGGTAGGTAAGGCGATGCGGGCGAACGAGTCGTCGATTGGGATGTTGAGATTGACTGATGTTTGCCCAGCTTCAACCCCGATCGGAGAGAGCTCTCCCTCGGTGATGGAGGGTCCGATTAATGTCTCTGACAACACGAGATCCGACATGGAGACGCTACTGGCCCCAAGGAGGGCCTTCCTGAAGCTGTAAAGGATTCGAGGAAGAGGAAAGATCTCTCTTCCTCGGGGTCCGGAGACCCTGGAGAAGAGGGTGAAGGAAGGTGAATCTGATCCAGTGGCTTGGGCCTTGTCGACTGACTTTGGGGGGGGGGGGGGGGGGGCGTTCTCGGCCACTGTGAGAGGCTTCCCGACTCGGTGAGGTTGAGTGGACCCCATCTGAGCGGGCTCAGATACTACCGGTGTTCGGTCCCATCCAGGTTAGTCTTGTCACCGAGGCGCCATCCGGGGAGTCGGTCTTTGCGGATTGCGGAGTGGCGGTCCGCTTGGCAGAGAATTCCGTCCTCCTAAGGGATCGTTCCCTCTTGGAGAAGGCTAGTCATGAGGGCCTGGCAGATTGCATGATATGGCAAAGTCAATAGGTTGGTTCCCCCCTCTCGTCCGCTTCCCCTCAGCTCCAAATATCCTTAACTCATTCGCCTTGCAGATGTCCTCCATGGCCGTCGAGATGCAGCGACATTCGACGAGTATGGCCGTGGTCGAGGCGGTCCTCGAACGAGAGCGTCAGAGGACTAGATGGCCGACAAGCTGCCGAGGAGATTCACAGGGATCGACGGTCTGCACTTCTCAAGGTCACCGAGCTTTCGACGGAGGTTGGAAAGTTAAAGGGAGCGTTATCGATCGCCAATGCCTCCCGAACGGTAGCTGAAGAGAGCATCCAGATCTTGTCTTCTTTGAAGAAGGAGGCCGAGGAGGTGTTGGTTCTCAGGTGATAGATGTGTAGAAAAGAGAAGGTCGAGCTTCGGTCTTAGATTGCCTCCCTGAAGTTGGCCGATCCCAAGCGACTCGTCACCGAAGTCATGAAGGGTTAGGAGGAGGTCATGGCTCAGCGGATTGCGAATTCATTTCTGGATGGATTCCAAAGGTACACGGAGCGGATCCGACAAATGCTCCCTCCCCCTCGATTAACCTTGATGAACTTACGGAGACAGTGGGAGCAGGTGAGGCCGAACAGGCTGAAGAGGTGTCGACCGAGGTTCCTGCCCCAGAAGCAACACAGACTGTTTTTGCTTTCCATCTCATTTGTAAAAAATTTTATGGACTCCATTCTTTTGTAGAATAGCCGTGTTTGCTTCTTCTCTTTTGGTTCCTCATGTTGTGTGAAATCCTACATTGGCTGCTCCCCTTTCCGCAGCTCAGGTTGACCTTGGTTAATCATGAGCTTGAGTTGAGAAAAGTGTCTTTCACGAAGGTGTTGGCTGATCGGATGGTCGTCTTGCCGTGGGGGCCACCGTCGGTCCTTCAGTGGTCTGAATTTATGGTCAGCATGCTAAGGGAGGGGACCCCAATCTTGTAGTCGATCAGGTCGTTGGCCTGTTGGGGGAGGTGGCCCTCAGCCTTATGGCCAACCATTTGATTGGCCTACTGGGGAAGTTGCCCCAGCCTTATGGAAAACCATTTGATTGGTCTACTGGGGGAACGGTGATGTCTCCATATTTTCTACCGTTTTCATATCATCACTACATTGCATTCAATGCCGTTTTCGCATCCAAATCCCATATTTTACTACGATATCGAGTTTCTGATGTTATATTCGAGTTTCGTAGTGTTTTATGAGTTTTCAGGGATTTTGGAGTGATTTGGGACCCGACATGGGTATGGACACGTCCGACATGCCCGTGATCTCATTGGTGAAGCCCAACAGAAGTTCGCCATGTTTTGGGAGCCTTGGGAGGAGTGGAGGAGAGAGAGCAGGAGGAGAGAGGAGCCTCAGCAGCCTCAGCAAGGAGTTCCCCGGCTGCTCGGTCGAGCAGTACAGATGCTCGGACCGAGCAGACGCAAATGAGAACAGGAAGCAGACACTGGGATCGCTCGGACCGAGTAGTGCATCTGCTCGGTCGAGCAGTCCTTCATCCTAAAGCTGAAGCAATCCATTGCATGGCCCGAGCAACTATTCAGCAACCGAGTCAGCCTCTTCTCGGACCGAGCTGAGCTGACTCGGCCCGTGCATGCAGAGTGAGGATTTTGGAGATTTTTCGATTCCATGTCAAGCTCGGTCGAGCAGCACAGCTGCTCGGTCCGAGCGACCGATCGAGCAACGCATTGCTCGAGCAAGTCACCTACTCGGTCGATAATGCTGAGGCTATTTTTGGAAACATTTTTGGAGCGGCTTCTGCGCGATCTGAAGGCAGTGAAGTCGGGGAGCTGGATGACGATTCAGGGGGGCGATTCATTTTGAGTTTTGGATAGGTTTTTGGAGAGCAGAGCTTAGGGTGAATTTTTATTAGTTTTTTAGATTAATCTTTGTCGAAGAATATTGGATCGAAACTTTTGGATTGTTATCTTGGTTCTCTATTGTGATTGCGTATTGGAATCTGGAATTTTGTTGGATCTATTTCTCGTTTATTTTCTTCATCTCTCTGTAAGTTTTTGATCTTTATTCCACCAATTGCTATGATGTTCTCTTCCATAAAATGATGTTTTTATTCGCTAATATTGCCATGAGTGAGTAGATCTCTCTAGGATTGATGGGTTAGCCCTAAGATCCTAGGGGAAGACGTAGATCTGGATCTATACGTTGAATTAGGGATTTGGGAGAGTATTTTGGTCGATCCTACCGAATCCCTAGATAACTCGTACTGAGATCATGCCCACGATATGTGGAATTGATGTGCTTAAGGGGTATCTTTGGGATTCGAATAGGGGAATCGGTGGATCCAACCAAGGCTCGTGACCATGCCCGGCTCGTGCCTTGAGGGGATCCATCGACGAACTATACCACTACGTTGACGGCTACCGCCATTGCGTCAATGAGAGCTACTGAAATACCTCACAATTCTAACCCACGAGAGTGGTACGAATTGGGAGATTAAACCCCTAACCCTAATGCAACATAAGGATCCTATTCCAACGTCGATCCCCGATGATCTTAGCGGTGATCCCTAATGCCCTAGTCCTTTTTATTTAGTAAAACAATAACAACCCCCCAATCAACTCTCTCAACCCGAGCTATCTCACTTCGAGGTTTAGAAGTAAACTGAGAACCCATATACACTATCACCGTCCCTGGGGGATTCGATCTCATTTATACTACAACTTGACACAGTCCGCTTGCGGATCGAGCCCGGAATTGAAACCTATGGGCCATACCACGCCTGGCGATCGTGACACCGCCGGGTGGAATCTAGGTGTAGGTTTCGGGTGCGTCAAGTTTTTGGCACCGTTGCCGGGGACGGTAATATTGTTTATCTCAGTTTATTTTTTATTTTTGAAGTTTGCTAGCACTCTAATCATTTCTCATCTTTCCACCACTTTTATTCTTTAATTTATTTCCGTGCTACTGACGGTATTTGTCTGAGTTTTGTTGGTGCATGAACACCCGCTTCAGGGGATCTACTAGAGAATTATTATTCGATCCCGAGATCGAAAAGACAGCGAGGGCCTTGAGAGCCTCAAGTAGAAGTTCATCTCCCTCCGCTCAGATGGTGGAAAAAAATCATCCTCCTCCTCGCACTGGGTCCATCAGGGACCATATGAAGCCGACGTTTGGAAACAACTCCTCTATTCTTAGGCCGCAGCTAGCGGCGGCGAGCTTCGAACTGAAAACGGGGCTAATTAATCTGATGCAGCAGGATCCCTTCCACTGGCATCCGCATGAAAACCCCAACCACCACATTGATACCTTCCTTGCAAAGTGTGACACTTTCAAGGCGAAGGACGTAAGTGATGATGCTGTGAAGCTGCGGCTTTTCCCGTTCACTTTGAGGGATAAAGCCTCGTACTGGCTCCGGGCCCATCCTCCCAATCATTTCACCACATTGGAGAAGCTGGCACTTGCCTTCGTGGATAAGTTCTATCCACCCTCGAAAACGGTACGAATCCGGGGAGCAATTTCAAACTTCAAGCAGCTCCTGCAAGATTCACTCTATGAGGCATGTGAGAGGTTCAAGGACCTCCAGCATCAATGTCCTCACCACGGGATCTAGCCGTGGGATTTGGTGCATAGTTTTTACAACAGATTGCAGTCTAGCACCAAGATGATCATGCTGCGGCGCAAGGCGCCTTACTTGATAAATCTCCTGAGGAAGCTATAGACTTGTTGGAGCATATGGCGGCCAACAATAAACAATGGAGTGAAGAAAGAACCATTGTGACCCGGACTCCCAAGGTCAAAGCTGCTAGCCACTTGGACTCTCACATCGAGACCTTATGCAAACAAGTGGCCAGGATTGAACAGCGCCTGGATTCCATCACGACATCACCTAGCACATCGGGTTATCATCATGTAAAGGAGTATGCAGAGCATGGGTATATCCCTAATGAGGCACAGTATGATGGCGTCGAATTATCTGAATCTGTGCAATACGTTCAAGGAGATGGACGGAATCAATGGCAGCATTCAGCTGCTAGGAATCATCCGGGATTCTCTTATGGGAATCCAAGTGGAGGGCTGCAACCTTCGCAATTTCAGAGACCGCCACCCCCTTCTCATCAGCAGCATGGGCAGCAGCAGAATCAGCAGCAGAGCGGATTTAGGCCAGCTGGGCCTTATCGACCGCCAGGATATCAGTTCAACCGGCCGCCTCAGTAGGGCTATGCACCAAATCCGCCTCGGTCCAACCTGGAGGCTACATTGGAGACCTTTATGAGTGGTCAAGCCCGGTTCAATCAGGACACCTCGACTCAGTTTAAAAGTATAAACACTTCACTAGATGAACTGAGGGGTCAAATGTTCCAGCTCTTGAAGAACCAGGGGAGATTGCCCTCACAGCCGGAGACAAACCCAAGGGCCCAGGCTAATGCAGTGGTTTTTGTTACCACACGTGGTGGACGGATGACTGACCCAGTCATGGTCCAGGTGCTGAACAGGGAGAAAGTTACTGTAGAAGAAGCCGTTGATGACGGCGATAGAGAAGAGGCTGCTAAAGAGCATATAATTATTGAGTAGAAGGCGGATACCCCCTCTATCACGCCTACAACAACATCGCCTCCCGTTGATACAACAAGGAGTAAAGCTACCCGACCTCCCCCTCCATACCCACAGAGGCTAGCCCTAGCCAAGATGGAGAAGAAATACTCCAAGTTCACAGAGTTACTGAAGGGAATCCAGTTGAACATCCTGTTCATGGACGCTATCACGGAGATCCCAATCTATGCCAAAATTTTGAAGGATCTGATCACGGAAAAGAGGAAGCCGGAAGAAATTAAGCTTATGGAGGACTCCACCTCTGTCATCAAGAATCATCTCCCCCGGAAGCTATCGGATCCGGGGAGCTTCACCGTGCCGTGTTCCATTGGAGAGATGCCCATCAGCCGGGCTTTGATTGCCTTAGGGGCTAGCATCAGTTTGATGCCCCCTTTCTATTTTCAGGAGATTGCAGACTGGAAGTGAGTTAGAGTTGACAAATATGTCCATCCAGCTTGCTGATCATTCCATCACTTACCTGGTGGGCATAGCCAGGGATATCATACTTCAGATACCCCCTGGGTTATGTGTTCCCGTTGACTTCGTGATCATGAACATGCCAGAGGGAGGAAGCTCCCAGCTTATACTCGGTCGCCCCTTCATGGCAACTGTCGGTGTTTTGATCGACATCCGGGAAGGGAGTCTCTCACTGAATGTGGGGAACATTGAGGCTGAATTCCGACTGCAGAAGCCGCGGAGGGAACATGCCCGTGATAAAGGAGCTAGCTACTTGGAGCTCCTGGAAGATGAGGCTATTGGAGATTTTTCTTCTGAGGGGATCATGAAGGACCTCGTGAAAACAGGAATTGACAATGACGGTGACCCAACCTACCACAAAGCGGTCGCCGCATACATCCGAGTGTTGGATGAGGAACTCCTAAATCATTCTCCAAATCACGAAGAATCGGAGTCCATAGGATGCTCCTGGGAGAGTCTTGAAGTAGGCAGACACCAAATACCGCCAGATTGCATCGTCAGAAAGAATGACGCGTGAATTCCACGCACGCCAAGTGACAATCGATGAATTAAAGGGAGTCAAGCTCATGACTAAAAACGAGCGCTTATTGGGAGGCAACCCAATTTCTTAGATTTCGGATTTTCCTTTTTAATTTCTTATTTTTATTTCATATTTTAGAGATAAAATTATTAAACAACAAAAATTTGATGAGTTCATCTTTTGTACAGGTTGGACATGTGGGGGCATTCAGATCGACATCCTAAACGGAAGGAAGTTGGATGAGGGAACCAAATTTGAGAAGAGAACTAAAGAAAATGGAGCAAAATAGACACAGGTGACTCGACCGAGCAGCTACACTGCTCATTCGAGCAGCGTAGGGACGAGTATTGAGAGAAAATTGTCACTCTGTCAGCGTGGCCCGAGCAGCACCGGCTCAGTCCGAGTAGACATAGACTCGGTCCGAGCAACCCATTACTCAGTCAAGTATGACAGGCTTTTGAAGTTGTGGAGAAAACAGCACTCTGCCTACACGGCCCGACCAACACTGCTCGGCCCGAGTAACTGTCCGATCAACCGAGCATCACACTGCTCGGTCGAGCATATGAGGGAGTCTCCTACAACTCAATTTAAATCATTTCAGCTGCATGTACGACTCCACCGAGCAGCATCATTGCTCGGACCAAGTCGACTTACCCTATCTTATGGGCCCCACCCCCCAAACGAGTTGGGTCTTTAACCCAACTCGATTTCGCTTTTACCTTAAAAACCCGAAATTTTTTACCCTAATCCACTATCACTCGAGCTCTCCCTCACTCCCTACTCAGACCCCCCTCGTCGCTGACGTCCTGCGCCGCTCTGTCGCCTGCACCGCCGGTCCGCTGTCCATCTCCGGTCAGTCGCCCCCTTCTCTTTCTCTCTCTCTCTCTCTCTCTATCTCTCCGCCCATCTCTTCCCCCCGTCTTCTTCCCCCATTCAAATCGACGCTGGCCAACTTCCCACCCCTAACCCCCCCACTCCCCCCCGACGCCTAAACCCCCATCCCCCCGCCTATTCTCATCGGACCGCCCAAACCCCCCAACTGCCGATCACCCGTGCCCTAGGGCACGGCTGCCACTGTTCGGTCCACTGACCGAGCAGCGTAGTGCTTGGTTAGCACTTCCCACCGAGTATCACAGCTCGGACCGAGCAGTAGCACTGCTCGGTCGAGCACCCCAAAATCAGCCTGTCCCCATTTTAAAAAGCTTATTCTGACGTTTTAATTGTTTCTAATGCAGGTCTTGCTTGCCTATGTCAGCACCGACTACCAGGACTAGCTTGGGGAATATTTTGGCACTCGCATCGCTCGCACATTCGGTACACTCTTCCCATTACTTATTTTTATACCGTAGCTTCACATTACCATCAATACGATGGTTGGCACGCGAGGGACCACCACCACACCCATCCATGGGAAGAGGCCGTCGTCCGGCACATCCTCTTCTTTCCCCCACACGTCGTGCTCGCCTCACCACCACCACTACCACCACCACACCTATCACGGCCGCCACTATCCCTACCACCACAGCCCCTGTCCCCACCGCTGCACCCACCGCCACACCTTCATCACCCCCACACCCAGCCCCCACCAGGGATGCCTTGCCTGCACGTCTACAGACCTATGACATCACTTTCAGAGACGATGCACACCGCGAGCGCTTCGTTAGGCTCTCGCAGTGCCGTCTCGTACTTACATTGTTCATAGACGTGCCTACCCTCAGATCCCTCGGATTCCTTCAGGGGGTCCATCACCTATACCGAGCGATTGGTTTCGACCGCTTCCTCGGTGTCCATGCCCACACCTACTCCCACATTGCACTCGAGGCTCTTAACTCCCTCGCTCGCACTCCTACGGGTGACGACATCACTTTTTGCCTCATGGGCCACGATTGCACTATTACACATGCCATGATCCGCGAGTACTTTCACTTCCCAGCCATCCCCGAGCCCAGAGCCACTTTCTCTCCGCATTATGATGTTGACACATTTGATGCCACCGCTTGTTGGCAGCGTATTTCAGGACTGGATTAGTACCGCCCTAGCCAGGCGAAGGCGTCGCTCAACGGCACTTAGCCACTACTATTTTCTGCAGGCCTGAGGTCGGGACCATGTCCCTACCAGAGCTTACCCACCTTATGGGTATGACCCGACCTCTACGCTTTCACCTGTAGGATCCTGTCAAAACAACGTTAGGATCGATAAATGAAGTTGAGACTTACGCTTGCGTACGCGGCACGGTAATCTCGGAACTTCGCCCTCGGATTCGCCACAACGGTCGATACTTCGTCACGGAGGATCGAAGTAGAGTTTCACCGCCTAAATCTCTAACTAGAAGAGGATTTTAATGGAAGGGAGAAGAAGAACATAAGATGCCTTATGCAAACTTATGGCATGGAAAGTGTGAATGAATGCCTTACCCTTGGGTCCTATTTATAGGCTTTAGGGGTGGTTATTGTAGGAAATAACCAATTATAAGCTTATTAGCATATATTAGCATATTCATTTATCTTCTTCTTTATCCACTTATCAAGTGCCATTTTGCACTTATAAAGTGGCTTTTTCCACTTATCGAGTGGCTTTTTCCACTTATCGAGTGGTCCTTTTCACACGAGAAAAGGTTCCCTTCGCGCATGCCTTCGTGCACGCGACATCTGAGGTCCGTATACCCTCATACATCCCCTCATGGGTGTATTTATGTCGTCCATATCCAACATCACCCTGATAGCTCACTTCGCCGATTCATGCTCTCTGACGCAGCCCACTGGTTGTGTCATCGCCTTTACCAGACTGCCACCACCTACTTCTTCACGGACATCTGCTGCGGTGGTTTCTTTACCATTTCTGCCAGGATGCTTGATATTCACCTTCCAGATGACCTACACATCCCCGTTGGACCGACACGCTTGACCCTCGGCGTGCTCGAGCACATGCATATTATTAGACCTTACGGGGATCGTCACTGGTCATATCTTGTAGGCACCCACCACACTCCACACATGGTACTTCCGGCCCCACACCTCACCCACATTGCTCCAGTCCAGCTTGACTGGATGATTCCTAGGGTCGAGCTACTCCCTCCCGTACACATACTCGAGCCCCCAGGAGCACCCGTCGAGGCAGTCGCCGATGACCCGGTTCCACGCTCCGCTGAGTTTGAGTTGCATGATATTGCAGCCCTTGTAGCAGGCCTTCCTGTACCACCCGCACACCCACCACCCTCAGGATCCGACTCCACCACCACCTCTGTATCCATCGTTTCCACCGCCGTCGAGTCTTCGGGGACTTTCTCCACCTCTTGCCCGAGACTCAGATTTCTCTCTCTACCATTTCCGTGCCGGAGGCACTATATACAGTCTGCTCCTGATCTCACAGATCTCGATTTTCCAGAGCACGACCCTGCCCCCACTCTTCCACCTCTCAGTGACCACATAGCTTCACTTCCTATCTCTTTAGGTCACCACATTCCCATCTTCGGCACCACTTCGTCATCATCAGCGGCCATCTTTACTGAGAGCGTCTCGACATTTGTTCACACTTCTGTGTCGACGACCGCTCTTTCTTCCACTGCTGCTGAGATCCCTTCTAGCTCACCCTCTCCGACTTTCCACCCTAGGCACCGTGCCTCAGCCACACGTGAGCGTTTTACGAGAGTGGTGACTCACCGTCACGTTCCCCGCCCTCCACCCAACTCCCGTACTACAGACGGTCGCCTGACAGCGTTAGAGGAGTCGACTTCTCTCCTACGGATAGATTTCGACGACATTGTACGCTCGACAGTGACACATCACTCGAGAGTCGAGGCGGACTTGGCCTCCATCATAGACCTTCTCAGGACATGTGGACCACCTCCAGTGATCCTTGCACATGCCCCACCACCTAGGCCAGCCACTATGATTTCCACTGCACCACTCAGTGCTTCACTTCCCCAGGCTTCTGCAGCGCCTATTTCTTCCACTTCTGAGTCGGCAGTCACAGTCGATCCCACGTCTGCCCTAGTGCTATATTCGGCTGAGCCTTCCACCACCACCACTGATCTCCCATTTGACCCACCTGTAGTGCTCCACCCTGACCCACCTACATCTACTGGTCCACATCAGAGGGACCCATCACCACCCCCAGAGGGTGGTGCCTATGCTTGATGTCGTCCTTACCCGTTTTTGCCTCCCCCAATTTATATTGAGCCCATCTGTCTGTTCGGGGCCCTACACTTACATAGCTTGGGGGAGGACCCATGCATGCATCATTTTTCATACATCATCGCATCATATCATGTTTTTATTTTCTTTTTGCACATTTTTTTACTCTTATATCTCCCCGCCCACCCCACCCCATTTAGCATCATCTCCCGCCTACTAGCGTTTTCTTAGCAGTGAGGACACTGCTAGGTTTAGCTTGGGGGATGAGCGCTACCGCTTTATTTTTCACTTTTTCTTTTTACATTTTTCTTCTCTATTTCAGTTTTTATTTTACTTTTTCACCACTTTTCCACGTCTTTTTATTTTTTTCTCATTCTGCATCATATTTTCTGCTTTTTACCATGCATACATCTCTTTTTCTCCATTTTCCTATTTTCTCTGCCTTTTTATCTTTTTATGCTAAGGGTGGTCCGCATGATGATACCTCTCGTAGCCTTAGTAGTTATTCACGATGCTTGCTATTTGTTGACATGCTATTATGATAATTTCAGTTTTACTATCTATATGCGTGCATTTCTTTTGCTGATCTATCTGATTTAATGCTTGAAATGAATTGAAAATCAAATGCATGAATTAGTATCTAGTATGCACTATGTTGGGTAATGCACCTCGGTTCACGCATCACTAGAACACTTGGAGCATCTGTTTTTCTTATCTTACTCACTTCTGTTTGCATGCCTGCTGCTATTGTGCTTATTACTGCATGCCTTTTCAGTATTCATCTAGAGGAATGAAAATATCCATGCTATTTATGAGTTTAGTTAGGGTATTATTTTATCAAACTGTTGTGCACCTCTTATGAGTGAACCGAGAGATATTCTATTTTCCTTCTCCACATACATATATATTTCTCTACATATCAGTTGGTTACACCCCCACAGCTATCTTTACCGCATCTCACTTCCCAACCCCAAAAAGAAAAAGTATAGCTTCAAATTGAAAAAAAATAGAAAAAAGTGTAACTATTCATATGTGAAGAAGAAAAGAAAAAGAAAGAAAATGAATAAAAATTGTTTTGTATCCTTTCATTAGAAGCTATCATATATACTGGGAATAAGAAGAAAAATTTCATATCATATTCCTAGATGCGACGCCTCAAGCTAAGCTGGGGGGGGGGGGGGTGAACCAACTGATCACATGAGTGAGCATGACATTAGAGTGGAGATGGTGCATAACTGGGAGATTTAATAATACTTAAACTTTACGAAATGCTTTAGTTTTTGGAGATTTTTCATGAATCGAAATGAATAACTGAATGGCATGACTTTTTCTATTCTATATTGCATGTTGTGTGATTTCTATATGCTCCTCGTGTATCTGTAATTGAAAAGGGCATTGCCAACTTTTCTATACTAGACTCTATGGATTGCATGAGATTGATATGAGTTGATGACGTTATTTCACTAGATCCCTATCTTTTGTCTCTATTGCATGCTAGACATGTGATTTGTAAAACGTGAAATTGCCATTAGCATGTATTGTTATTATTCAGAGCATCGTGATATACTACTTAGGACTGAGATCTGACCGACCATCCTTAGCACCCTCCATCCACTTCTACTCTCTTTTCTTTTTATTTTTATTTCTTATTTCTTTTTGTTTTCCTCCCGACGTACTTAGTATTCGTCTCCCTCGAGGACGAGTAAGAGGTAAGCTTGGGGGATTTTGATGTGTCCATATTTTCTACCTTTTTCATATCATCACTACATTGCATTCCATGCCGTTTTCACATCCAAATCCCATATTTTACTACGATATCACGTTTCTGACGTTATATTCGAGTTTCATAGTGTTTTATGAGTTTTCAGGGATTTTGAAGCGATTTGGGACCCAACATGGGTATGGATACGTCCGACATGCCCATGAGCTCATTGGTGAAGCCCTACAGGAGTTGGCCATATTTTGAGAGCCTTGGGAGGAGTGGAGGAAAGAGAGCAGGAGGTGAGAGGAGCTTCAGCAGCCTCAGCAAGGAATTCCCAGGATGCTCGGTCGAGCAGTACAGATGCTCGGACCGAGCAGACGCAAATGAGAACAGGAAGCAGACACGGGGATCGCTCGGACCGAGCAGTGCATCTGCTCGGTCGAGCAGTCCTTCATCCCAAAGCTGAAGCAATCTAGTGCACGGCCCGAGCAACCATTCAACGACCGAATCAGCCTCTGCTCAGACCGAGCTGAGCTGACTCGGCCCGTGCATGCAGAGTGAGGATTTTGGAGATTTTCGATTCCCTGTCAAGCTCGGTCGAGCAGCACAACTACTCGGTCCGAGCGACCGACCGAGCAACACATTGCTCGACCGAGTCACCTTCTCGGTCGAGAATGCTGATGCTATTTTTGGAAACATTTTTGGAGCGGCTTCTGCGCGATCTGAAGGCAGGGAAGTCGAGGAGCTGGACGATGATTCAGGGGGCGATTCATTTAGAGTTTTGGATAGGTTTTTGGAGAGCAGAGCTTAGGGTGAATTTTTATTAGTTTTTTAGATTAATCTTTGTCGAAGAATATTGGATCGAAACTTTTGGATTGTTATCTTGGTTCTCTATTGCCATTGCATATTGGAATCTGGAATTTTGTTGGATCTATTTCTCGTTTATTTTCTTCATCTCTCTGTAAGTTTTTAATCTTCATTCCACTAATTGCTATGATATTCTCTTCCATAAAATGATGTTTTTATTCGGTAATATTGCCATGAGTGAGTAGATCTCTCTAGGGTTGATGGGTTAGCCCTAAGATCCTAGGGGAAGACGTAGATCTGGATCTATACGTTGAATTAGTGATTTGGTGGAGTATTTCGGTCGATCTTACCAAATCCCTAGATAACACGTACTGAGATCATGACCAAGGTCTGTGGAATTGATGTGCTTAAGGGGTATCTTTGGGATTCGAATAGGGGAATCGGTGGATCCAACCAAGGCTCGTGACCATGCCCGGCTCGTGCCTTGAGGGGATCCATCGACGAACTATACCGCTACGTTGACGGCTACCGCCATTGCGTCAATGAGAGCTACCGAAATACCTCACAATTCTAACCCACGAGAGTGGTACGAATTGGAAGATTAAACCCCTAACCCTAATGCAACGTAAGGATCCTATTCCAATGTCGATCCCCGATGATCTTAGCGGTGATCCCTAATGCCCTAGTCCTTTTTATTTACTAAAATAACAACAACCCCCAATCAACTCTCTCAACCCAATAGCTATCTCACTTCGAGATTTAGAAGTAAACTGAGAACCCATATACACCATCACCGTCCCTGTGGGATTCAATATCATTTATACTACAACTTGACACCGTCCGCTTGCGGATCGAGCTCGGAATTGAAACCTTGGGGCCATATCACGCCTGGCGATCGTGACACCGCCGGGTGGAATCTAGGTGTAGGTTTCGGGTGCGTCAAATGGCTCCCAGTCTTACGACAGATGAAGTTTATGATCGACCTGATGGGGGAGTTTCCCCGACATTATGATGAAATAAGTTTGGGATCTGCCTGTCGGGGGAGTGGCCCCAGCCTTACGACCGATCGGGTGGTCGGCCTGCTGGGAGAGTTGCCCACAGCCTTATGGCAAAACCAAGTTTACGATCGGCCTGCTGGGAGAGTAAGCCCCAGCCTTACGGCAGATCGGGTGGTCGAGTGGCTGGGGGAGTTGCTCCCAGCCTTATGGAGAACCAAGTTTAAGATCAGCCTGCTAGGGGAGTGGCCCCCAGCCTTACAACTGATTTGGTAGTCGACCTTCTTGGGGAGTTTCCTCCAGCCCTACGGCAAAACCAAGTTATGATCGACCTGCTGGGGGAGTTGCCCCCAACCTTACGCCCGATCGGGTGGTCGACCTGCTGGGGGAGTTGCCCACATCCTTACGGCAAAACCAAGTTTACGATCGGCCTGCTGGGGGAGTGGCCCCCGACCTTACAACAGATCGTGTAGTCGACCTGCTGGAGAAGTGGCCCGGCTTTACGGTCGATCAGGTGGTCGCCTCTGAGGGAGTGGCCCTGGCCTTACGGTCGATTGGGTGGTCAGCCTGCTGGGGGAGTTGCCCCAGCCTTACGGTAAAACCAAGTTTACGATCGGCCTGCTGGGGGAGTTGCCCACAGCCGTATGACAGGTCGGATGGTCTGCCTACCGGGGGGGGGGGGGGGGGGGTTGCCCCAGCCTTATGGCGAACCTAGTTTAGGATCGTCCCGTGATGTGTCCATATTTTATATCATTTCCATATCATTATCCCATCACATTGCATAGCATTTCCGCGTCCAAATCCCACTTTTCACTGCATCGAGTTTCGTAGTATATTTTGAGTTTTCAGGGATTTTGGAGCGATTTGGACCCTCGCTTGGGTATGGACACATCCGACGTGCTCCTGAACTTGTTGGCAGGGCTCTGGAGGAGTTCGCCGCATTTCCGGAGCCATTGGAGGAGAGACGAAGGAGAAAGAGAGCAGAGAGAGAGAGAAGCCCCAGCTGCTGCTGCACATTTTGAGTTTCCCAGAAAATGCTCGGACCGGGCAGCTTGCTGCTCGAACCGAGTCATATCAGTTTAATGAAGCAGCAGATACGGGCTGGTCCGGACCAAGCAAATCATCTGCTCGGTCAGGTAGCCCCATATTTCACAGCCCAAGCAGCGCCCGATCCCCAGACAGAGCCGATCCTACTTGGACCGAGCATGTACTACTCAGTCTGGATAAGTCGACTTCCAGATCTCCAAGCAGCCGAGCAGCTTGCCTACGCTGACCGAACCTCTGATCAAGCTACTCTGACTCGGACCGAGTAGCCGACTCGGTCGGCACTTCCCAATGCATTATTGGAAAGATTTTGAAACCGCGATGCGCGCGATCTGTGCAGCAGCTGAAGCTCGCGATTGCGGGCTCGGCTGAGGGAGTTCAAGCTAGCTTTTGATTTAGAATTTTTTGGAGAGAGCTTGGAGCGATTTCTTGTAGGAATTTTTGGGATTTATTCTTGTAGCAAATTTTTGGATCGATAATTGAAGGTTGGTGTTTATTATTCTTTTCTGGATCTGTTCTTCGTTCGTTCTCGCTGTAAGTTATTTTAGCCCTAATTTCTTTATTGCTAAAATGTTTTCCTCTGCGAAATTGATATTTTTGTGCGTCCTTATCATCATGAGTGAGTAGATCCATTCTAGGGTTGATGGGTGAACCCTAGGATTTTAGGAGGAAAATGTAGATCTGGATCCCCACGTTGAATTGGGGGATTTAGGGTTGTATTTCGGTAGATCCTACCGAATCCGTAGATAACCCGTACTGAGATCATGCCCACGGTCTGTGGAATTGATGCGCTTAAGGGGTATCTAGGGATTCGAATAGGGAAATCGGTGGATCCAATCAAGGCACATGACCATGCCCGGCTCGTGAATTGAGGAGATCCATCGACGAACTATATCGCTACGTTGACGGCTACCGCCATTGCGTCAATGAGAGCCACCGAAATACCCCGTAATTCTAACCCACGAGAGTGGTACGAATTGGGGGATTAATTCCCTAAACCTAACACAATGTGAGGATCCGATCCTAACATCAACCCCCAACGATCCTAGCGGTGATCCCTAAAGCCATAGTCCTTTTTATTATATTACACAACAACAACAATCAACCAAAATCTTTCACTCCGACCGCTACACTACTTCTAGATTTAGAAATAGACTGAGATTATCACAGACATTATCACCGTCCCTGTGGGATTCGACTATCTTTTTTACTATAACTCGACACCGTCCGCTTGCGGATTGAACCCGAAGTCGTAGCTTAAAAGCCATATTACGCCTGGCGATCGTGACACCGCCAGGTGGATCCTAGGTGTAGATTACGGGGTGTAGATTACGGGTGCGTCAAGTTTTTGGCGCCGTTGCCGGGGACTGCAATAGTGATATTATCTCAGTTTGTTTTTATTTTGAGAGGTTTGCTAGCATTCTGATCATCTCTCACCTTTCCGCCTTTTTCACTCCTTTTATATTTTATCTGCCTTGCTACTAACATCCCCCTCCAGCTAGCCATTATCTCCTTACCAATCAGGCACAATGGCGACAGTAATGCAAGTGCAGTGGATTTGTGACTCTGATAGCGACTCAGAGGAGTTCAGTTTCTCTCCTTATCATTTACATGGCTTCCAAGACTCGCACATTGACGAGTCCATGGTTGGATGCGCGGCTAGAGAACTGATCGATGCAGTTCGCTTTATTGGCTCAGGAACCTATGTTGCAGGTAACGCAAATCAGCAACTAGTCATGGATTATTTAATGAATCAGGTTTCTGATGCAGGTACAATTGAAGATGATATTCAAGTAAGCTTTGAAGAGAACGCAATGCACCTTCAAACCATTGAGGCTCCACCTATTGATGCCTACTGGGGAGAAGCTCATCACTTGGAATCACTACACAATTCTCAGATGCTTGAGATATTAGAGAGCGTGGTAGCTGACGTATGGGCCCATGGCCCAGTTGAATTTCCTACAGACGACCCAGCTACGCGAGAGCTCTCAGTTTTCATCGCAACTGCTTTCCATAATGCAGATGCCTTGGATGGTGTTGCTATAGCTGATGGAACTTATGTGCGGTACGAGGGGGATACCTTATGTTTCTATAACGATATCCCTCTGCAGATTTCAGCATGCGAGGAACACGCCTATGAAGAGTCCCCAAATCTACCTCTATCTCAAAACCACATCAATCAGAGAAGTACTCCGGACTTTTTGTCTGACAGCGAACACATGCCTGACAACCTTGCTTCTTTTGACAGGTGCGCTACGGGAGTGGAAACTGCAGATATGTGCCTCGACACGCTATCATCTCCCTGCTCCTCCTATGATTCCGGTAATGAAGAGTTTTCACCCCCCGAACCCGAGATCGAGGATGCGTCGTTCTCACAAGCAAGAGACGATGGGGTGCAGCGTCCCCTCAGGTAGAATTGAAACCCCTCCCCACCAATTTGAAATATGCTTTTCTGGGGGAAGATTCCACTTATCCCGTCATTGTAATTGCAGCCCTTACGGAACCCCAATTAGAGAGTCTCCTAAAGATCCTTAGGTCTTACAGAAAAGTGATAGGGTATACCATCTCTGACCTGAAGGGTATTAGCGAGACCATTTGTATGCATAGGATTCACCGTGAAGACAAGGATGCCACCTCCATTGAGCCTCAAAGGCGGTTAAACCCCAACATGAAGGAGGTGGTGAAAAGGAAGTCCTGAAACTTTTAGATGCTGACACCATTTATCCCATCTCTGATAGTAAATGGGTTAGTACTGTGCAGGTTGTCCCTAAAAAGGGGGCATGACAGTCGTGAAAAATGAAAAAGATGAATTAATCTCCACTAGGACTGTCACCGGGTGGCGCATGTGTATTGATTATAGGAAGATGAATAAAGCCACCAGGAAGGACCATTACCCTCTGCCCTTCATAGACCAAATGCTCGAACGCCTAGCTAAGCACAAATATTTCTGCTACTTAGACGGATACTCCGGATTTTTCCAGATCCCGTTGCACCGGGAAGACCAAGAGAAAATGACGTTCACTTGCCCTTACGACACCTTCACTTATCGAAGAATGTCGTTTGGGCTTTGTAATGCACCTGCCACATTTCAAAGGTGTATGACGTCTATTTTCTCAGATTTCATCGAGAATATCATGGAGGTCTTCATGGACGATTTTTCCGTCTATGGCACCGAGTTTGATAGTTGCTTAGCTAATTTGTCCAAGGTCTTGGAGCGATGCCAAGATAACAACCTTACTTTGAATTGGGAGAAATGTCACTTCATGGTGACAGAAGGAGTGGTTCTTGGGCATGTCATTACCTCTAAAGGAATTGAGGTTGACAAGGCCAAAGTTGAAATTATCAAAAGCTTGCCGCTGCCCACCAACCTCAAGGGCATCCGTGGTTTTCTGGGGCACGCCGGTTTTTACCGACGTTTATAAAAGATTTTTTCAATATTGCTCGCCCTCTCACGGAGCTCCTAGCTAAGGACGCTCCCTTTGTGTTTACTGATGCTTGTTTGCTAGCTTTCAACAGGCTAAAGGAAGCTCTCATCTCAGTGCCGATTATACAGCCACATGACTGGACTCTGCCGTTTGAGCTTATGTGCGATGCTAGTGACCAAGAAGTGGGAGTTGTGCTTGGCCAAAGAAAGGAGGGGAAACTCCATGCTATATACTACGCTAGTAAAACCCTGGACTACGCTCAAAAGAACTACACTACCACGGAGAAAGAGCTGCTAGCCATAGTCTATTCTATAGAGAAGTTTAGATCCTACCTTCTGGGGTCCAAGGTGATCATCCACACGGATCACACGGCATTGAAATTCCTGCTAAGCAAGAAGGATGCTAAACCATGTCTAATACGATGGATCCTTCTGCTCCAAGAATTCGACATCGAGATCAAGGACAAGAAGGGAGCAGAAAATGTGGTGGCAGAACATTTGTCGCGATTGATTCAGAGGCATAGGGACAACAGCCTACCGATTGACGATTCGTTCACCGGTGAATATCTCTTTGCGGCAGATACCTCTGAAGCCCCCTGGTACACCGACATAGTGAATTATTTGGTGAGTGGGATAGTTCCACATGGGTTGGCGACTTATTCAAGAAGGAAGTTCCTACATGATGCAAAAAGCTACTTCTGGGATGATCCGTATTTGTTCAGGACGTGCGCCGACGGGATCATCGGACGATGTATCCCAAAAGAAGAAGTAACTTCCATCATGTCGCATTGCCACGATCAGCCATGTGGTGGGCACGCAGCGGTCACCAAGACCACGGCGAAAATTCTTCAAAGTGGCTTCTGCTGGCCTACTATATTCAGGGATGCTAACGAATACATAAGGAAGTGCGACAGATGCCAGAGGACTGGGAATATCACAAAGAAGAATGAAACACCCCTCCACGGCATCTTGGAGATAGAACTATTTGACTACTGGGGCGTCGATTTCATGGGGCCCTTCCCATCTAGTAACGACAACAAGTATATCTTGGTTGCCGTTGATTATGTCTCAAAGTGGATGGAAGCCATAGCCACTCCGATAAACGACGCAAGGATAGTGGCAAAATTTTTCAAGAATACTATTTCCCCTCGTTTAGGAGTCCCCTGGACGATTATAAGATGTAACGACTGGTTTTAATGTATCTGGATTTATTATAATATATTATATGTTTTGAAGGATTTTCTCTATATATGTGGTTTCGTCTCCGTAGCTTTCATTTTCGATCGTTTCGTCATGTTTTCTCGTTTCTTCCTTAGGATCGTTGATTTCGGGGTAAGTCATTCATGACGGGCTTCGTATCGGTCATATCTTATTGTTAGATCAAGCCTAGGAGTCTTAGGAATCGATCCCGGAGCATCGCGCTCTATTTCAGAACTTTAGGTGCACGTTAGCCGGTGTAAGAAGGGGAACCGACCGACTAGATGACGATTTAGTCGGTCGGCAAGCCTTCATGGACCGACTAGTGGGCTTTCTAAATTATTCAGGAGTTACTGTTTATCGTTAGTCGGTCTAAGAACGTTGGTTGACCGACTAGGTTGCAAACTAGTCGGTCAGCAATGCTTCTTTAACCGACTAACTCTTCAATTACTTTGACACTAGTTACTGGTCCTTCTTAGTCGGTCTAAGTTCATCTTTCGACCGACTAGATGTAAAACTAGTCGGTTAAGTTTTGTACTCAGACCAACTAATTCTTAGTTCAGGTTTTCGACTGGAGCTACTGTTTACACTTAGTCGGTCTGCGTTGGTCAACCGACCGACTAGTTCTCAAACTAGTCGGTCAACAGTTGTTCTTTGACCGACTAAGCAGTGCAGGAACCCTAGTTTTGCCCTAGCCACCACCAATCTCTATAAATACCCCTCCAAACGTTTTCTTCTCCTCCCTCATGACCTAAAACCCTAATTTCTCCCCCATTGAGCCCCCATCTTCCTCAAACCATTAATCCTTCATCCCAAGCTCATCCTTCATCATCCAAACCCTCCCTTGTCACAACCCACCTTCCATCTTCCCCAAACCTTCATCAAACCCCCAAAATCCACATCAAAACCCATTTCTCCAGAATTTTCCCTCATTTCCAGATCTGAGCCGGATCGTTCTTCCTTTGCCGTGGTTGCTCGGCATCGTTCCTTCGGTTCTTCACGGTAATACTCGATTCCTTTAGTTTTAGCATAACCCACATTGACATTGTGAAACCCTAATAAAATGGATTATTAGATGATTAGGGTTCTAATAAGAAACCAATTTAGAATCATTGTGCTAATGATTGTTTTGCCATAACAGTGATCCATTCCGTAGTTAGCTTGTGTGACGATCTTCATTGCTCGTCAATCCCGGTATCAGGCAAGTGAAACTTGCATCTCTTGATTTGGGCCACGCCTTAGGCCATTACCTTGCTTTAGCGTAAAAGAGACTAGACGGTGAAAGGATAGCCGTCTAGACGCCATCGACCTAGCTTGACAACGAAGCTTGGTCCGTCACCCTCATCATGCTTGTATGTCACGTTTACTTTCCCTTAACGGTACGCGTATTAACTGTTCATGTCATCCATGCATCCTTAACTGCTGTTGCATTTTAACTGCCATGTTTAATTTGAATTAACGGTACGCGAATATGTTCATGTCATTGCATTTTGCCTGTCACGTTTAATTTCAATTAACGGTACGCGAATATCTGCTCATGTCATTGCATGCTTGAACACTCATCGTGATTGCGTATCTTCGCTACATACGTGTACTATTTATACCGGCTAGGCACCCACCTTGCGTGGGCACAATCCTATGCCAAATACACTTTCTGGCTCGTGTTCCAGAAGACGAGCTCAACACAGCCTGCGAGCAATAGGGCACTCGTTGAGTGATCCCTTGTACTTGTACTTGTTACTTGACATTACATGTCACGACAACCACTTGCTACTTGTACTTTACGTTTGTTGTTACCGCCTTACTTTACTTGCCATGCACCATACTTTAACTGCTAGGTTGCTAGTTTACCTTTCCTTCCGTTTCCTTGCACAAGTCTTTCGACTTGCTGACATGTGCCCCTTTTCTCTTTTGGGTGACACATGTTAGAGCCCGAGCCTGAGTCACTTGCTGAGGACGTGGTGTTCGCTGACACTGAGTCAGAACCCGCGTTGATCGAGGACTTCGTTGACACTGGGGATCAGTCTTAGTGTCTTCGTTTAGCTTCTTTTGTTAGACTGCTTAGTTGTCGGTGCGTGTCACCTAGTTTGATACTATGTTATGTTGTGTTGCTTTTGTTCGGCCTTGTTCTGGGCCTTAGACTTTTTCCTGTTAGCCTGGTGGCTTTTCTGTGATGTTGAATATTTTGTGGACAAACTTTGGGAATGGTTATTTCATATCTGTCTCATATTACTATTATTATTGTTGTTGTTCCTTTTGCGTTTACAGGGACATGCTTATATTAAATTGACGCTTATCAGACGTGCAGCTTCACAGCTCCACGCTTGAGCGGACCTTCTCACGTCTCGCCTCCATTTTAGGGAAGCGGGGCGTGACAGGTTTTAGTGGTGGCCCATGCAGGTCTCTCTGTAACTGCAATTATCAGGGATAACAATAATAATATAAGATTGTCCAACAAATAAATTCGATATCCGAGTCATAAGCTATGAGTCTAATCTGCTTCGTTTTCTGTGTCACTAGATGGCAGGAAGGCGATTCACCCGTGGTGGAGGTAGTGGTGCGCCCCCTCATGATGAGGAGTCTGAGCGGGAACCCACCAATGGAGAGATGATGCGGATGATGATCCAGATGATGCAAGTGCAGCAGGGCGTGCTCCTGCAGGTACAGAATGCTCCACTTGCTCGAGCTGCCCGGGCACTTCCAGATGCCCCTCGCTCCGAGCCGGGAGCGAAGCAATTTCGGGAGCTGGGTCCCGCATATTTTGATGTGTCTGCGGGTCCTCTGGCTACCGATGAGTGGATTCGGAACATTGAGGATAACCTGGCGATGGCGAAGATTAACCCGGCTGGATGGGTTGATTTGGCTAAGAGGCAGCTGAAGGACAATGCCAGAAACTGGTGGGATGCTGAAGAGAAGATGCTGGTGGAGCCGATAGTTTGGGCTACCTTCAAGTCCAGATTTGATGGAGAGTTCTTTTCGAAGGCTGCTAGGCAGGTGATGCTGCAGCGCTTCATAGATCTGAAGCAGGGGAGCTTGTCGGTGGATCAGTACCACCAAGAGTTCACGAGGCTCAGTCGGTTTGCACCGAAGATGGTGCAAGATGCCGATGAGAAGGCTCAGCGATTTCTTCAGGGACTTGCCTTGGAGCTTCAGAGCTTTGTGACCTCTTCTGACCTGGAGACATATCAGAAAGTTCTGATTGCTACGAGGCGGCAATAGTTGAATTTGAACCAGAGGAAGGGACATGTTTCAGGAGCTGGGAAGAGGCCTATGGAGCAGGCCAGGGCGGTGGTTAGGCCTGGTTTCAAGCCTAATCATCCGGTGCAGTTCAAGAGGCCAGGAGGGCCTAATCTGAAGACTTGCCATTTCTGTGGCAAGACCGGGCACCTCAGGGATCGGTGTAGGAGGTTCCTGGGACAGTGTATTGTTTGCGGAGATCCTGCCCATTCCATCAGAGAGTGTCCCAAGTCGAAGCAGCCTTGGCGGGGACCTATTGCAGCACAGCCATTGCCGCAGCGAGCTCCTGTGCCCACTGGACGCGGAGCGCCCCTTGTTCCACAGAGACAGGCCTTCCGGCAGGCTGTTCCACCGAGAGGGCATGCCTTTTTGATGACTGAGGAGGAGAGCATGGACGTGGATGAGGTTATTACAGGTAACGCTCATTCTAGCTATTTTTCTTCCTTAGTTTGATTGTTGATTTTGTTGGTTGCTTGCTCATGCTTGTTACTAGAATAGGATTTGATTGTTAGATTGTTTGCTAGGTGTGGTTTTGGTTTGCACATTTCCTGTACGAGTCCTCTTTGACTCAGGTGCGTCGATGTGCATTTTGGCCCGGAGCTTCGTGGAGAAGCATTCCTTGTCGACGTCCTCTCTTCCTAAGAGTTGGAATATCGTCACAGGGAACGGTGTGGTCTCGGTGCATCGTGGGTGCAATTCTTGTCCGTTGGTGGTTTGTGGACATGAGCTTTGTGCTGATTTCATTGTCCACGACATCATCAACTACGATGCGGTCCTTGTGCTGGATTGGCTTGCGAGCTTCTATGCTACGATTGACTGTCGGAGGAAGAAAGTGGTGTTCGAGATTCCCGGACATCTAGTATTTGAATTCAGTCGTGGTAGCAGTTCGCTGGGTCCGGTCAGATTTCGGGCCAGACCGGTGGATGTTGTGGCTATGCAGATGGAGTTGGAGTGGTCAGCTGTGGTGCGAGATTTTGGTGACGTCTTCCCCGAGGAGATGTCTGGATTGTCGCCTGATCGAGCTTTGGAGTTTTCTATTGATCTTATTCCAGGTGCGCAGCCCATTTCGAAGGCACCATATCGTATGGCACCAGCAGAGTTGGATGAATTGCGTAGGCAGTTGGATGAGCTTATGCAGAAGGGTTACATCAACCCTAGTGTGTCTCCGTGGGGAGCACCAGTGTTGTTGGTGAAGAAGAAGGATGGTTCGCGTCGCATGTGCGTGGACTATCGGGAGCTGAATGCGGTCACTATTAAGAATAAATACCAGTTGCCTCGCATTGATGATATTTTTGATCAGCTGAGAGGATCGAGGGTGTTTTCTAAGTTGGATTTGAGGAGTGGTTACCATCAGTTGAAGGTGAAGAAGGATGATGTACCGAAGACAGCTTTCAGGACGAAGTATGGACACTATGAGTTTGTGGTTATGCCTTTCGGCGTAACTAACGCACCCGCAGTTTTCATGAATCTGATGAACCTGATTTTCTATGACTTTTTGGATAAGTTTGTCGTTATCTTTATTGACGACATTCTGATCTATTCGAAGTCAGAGGAAGAGCATGCCTCGCACTTGAGGACGGTGTTGGAGATTCTGAGGAAGCATCGATTGTATGCTAAGTTTTCAAAGTGCGAGTTTTGGCTGGACAGAGTTGCTTTTCTCGGGCATGTGGTGACTGGAGAGGGTATTTCATTGGATCCCGAGAAGGTCAGGGCCATCAGAGAGTGGCCTGTTCTGCAGTCAGCGTCTGAGATCCGGAGTTTCCTTGGGCTTACTGGTTACTATCGGCGATTCATTAAGGACTTTTCCCGTATTGCCGAGCCAATGACCAGATTGACGCGGAAGGATGTTGCTTTTGTTTGGTCAGGTGATTGTGAGAATGCTTTTGGTGTTCTGAGGGAGAGGTTGACGACTGCCCCTATTCTTGTTGTGCCTGATCGCATCGGTGGATTTGAGATCTTTTGCGATGCTTCTGGCAAGGGTCTCGGTTGTGTGTTGCATCAGCACGGGCATATTGTGGCTTATGCTTCTCGTCAGCTCAAGGTTCATGAGAAAAATTACCCGACGCATGATTTGGAGTTGGCTGCTGTTGTGTTTGCCCTTAAGATTTGGAGGCACTTCTTGCTGAGTGAGAAAGTGAAGATCTTCACCGATCACAAAAGCTTGAAGTATATTTTTACTCAGAAGGAGCTCAACATGCGACAACGTCGATGGTTGGAGCTCATGGCGGATTATGAGATTGATTTGTAGTATCACCCTGGCAAGGTGAATGTGGTTCCTGATGCGCTGAGTAGGCTTCCAGCGGTGATGATTTTGACCTCGCAGTGGAGATTGCAGCAGGATTTTTGCGAGTCTGGTGTGGAGATTGTTCTTTCTGGGGAGGATTCTTCGTTGATGTGTATGCATGTACAGTCGACGATCGTGGATCGGATCAAGGCCGGCCAGGCTGAGGATCCGAAGCTGGTGAAGATTCGGGAGCAGGTGGAAGCCGGTCTGCGGACTGACTTTTTGATTCATGTGGATGGCTCGCTGAGGTTTGGAGCCAGGTTGTGTGTGCTAGCTGGGGATATTAGAGAGGAGTTGATGGTGGAGGCACATAGCTCACCGTATTCTGTGCATCCTGGTGGGACCAAGATGTACAAGGATCTTCGTCTGAACTATTGGTGGCATGGTATGAAGAGGAGTGTGGCTCGGAGTGTAGCCAAGTGTTTGGTTTGCCAGCAAGTGAAGGCGGAGCATCAGCGTACGGCAGGGTTGCTGCAACCAATCCCGATTCTGGAGTGGAAGTGGCAACACATCACTATGGATTTCATGACTGGACTACCTCGGAGTCCGAAGCAGAATGACGCGATTTGGGTGATCGTAGATCGATTGACCAAATTCGCGCACTTTATTCCATTCCGAGTGGGACAGTCCACTGAGGCGCTAGCAAGGAGATATATGGAGGTAAATTCTTTTACCCTCCGTTTTTATTTCCTTTTCCTAGTTTGGATAGTGATGTAACGTGAATCGTGCAGGAGGTTGTGCGACTTCACGGAGTCCCCGTGAGTATCGTGTCAGGCTGGGACACGAGGTTCACATCTCAGTTCTGGCAGAGTTTACAGAAGAGTTTGGGTACGCGTCTGAGTTTCAGCACGGCGTACCATCCGCAGACGGATGGCCAGTCCGAGAGGACGATTCAGATTTTGGAAGACATGCTGAGAGCGTGCATGTTGGATTTCAAGGGTTCGTGGGAGGACCATCTACACTTGGTAGAGTTCTCTTACAACAACAGCTACCAGGCGTCAATTGGCATGGCGCCTTTCGCCGCTTTGTATGGGAGGAAATGTCGATCGCCATTGAGTTGGGATGACGTTGGTGATAGGGTGGGACCTGAGATGATTGTGGAGGCTGTGGAGGTTGTCAGGAATATTCGGGAAAGGTTGAGGATTGCTCAGGACCGTTTTAAGCATTGGGCGGATGCTAAACGTCGTCCTTTAGAGTTTCAGCCGGGCGATCATGTGTTTCTGAGGATTTCCCCGAATCGTGGAGTGATTCGTTTTGGGAAGCGAGGGAAGTTGAGCCCATGATACATTGGACCGTTTGATATTCTGGAGAGAGTTGGCGAGGTAGCTTATCGCTTAGCCTTGCCGCCATCTTTGGAAGGAGTTCACGATGTTTTCCATGTGTCGCAGCTTCGTCGATACATCAGCGATCCATCTCATGCTGTGGATTTCTCAGAGATTACCGTTCGCCCAGATTTGACGTATGACCAGCATCCAGTGCAGATTCTGGATAGGCGTCAGAAGTCACTTCGGAACAAGGTCGTCGATCTTGTTAGAGTGATGTGGCGGCACGGCTCGCCTGAAGAGTCTACTTGGTAGAATGAGGATGAGATGCAAGAGCGTTTCCCACTTTTGTTCCCGGACACGTGAGTGTTGGGAAATTCCGAGGACGGAATTTTTCTTAAGTTGGGGAGGATGTAACGACTGGTTTTCATGTATCTGGATTTATTATATTATATTATATGTTTTGAAGGATTTTCTCTATATATGTGGTTTCGTCTCCGTAGCTTTCATTTTCGATCGTTTCGTCGTGTTTTCTCGTTTCTTCCTTAGGATCATTGATTTCGGGGTAAGTCATTCGTGGCGGGCTTCATATCGGTCATATCTTATTGTTAGATCAAGCCTAGGAGTCTTAGGAATCGATCCCGGAGCTTCGCGCTTCATTTCGGAACTTTTGGTGCACGTTAGCCGGTGTAAGAAGGGGAACCGACCGACTAGATGACGATTTAGTCGGTCGGCAAGCCTTCATGGACCGACTAGTGGGCTTTCTAAATTATTCAGGAGTTACTGTTTATCGTTAGTCGGTCTAAGAACGTTGGTTGACCGACTAGGTTACAAACTAGTCGATCAGCAATGCTTCTTTAACCGACTAACTCTTCAATTACTTTGACACTAGTTACTGTTCCTTCTTAGTCGGTCTAAGTTCATCTTTCAACCGACTAGATGTAAAACTAGTCGGTTAAGTTTTGTACTCAGACCGACTAATTCTTAGTTCAGGTTTTCGACTGGAGCTACTGTTTACACTTAGTCGGTCTGCGTTGGTCAACCGACCGACTAGTTCTCAAACTAGTCGGTCAACAGTTGTTCTTTGACCGACTAAGCAGTGCAGGAAACCCTAGTTTTGCCCTAGCCGCCACCAATCTCTATAAATACTCCTCCAAACGTTTTCTTCTCCTCCCTCATGACCTAAAACCCTAATTTCTCCCCCATTGAGCCCCCATCTTCCTCAAACCATTAATCCTTCATCCCAAGCTCATCCTTCATCATCCAAACCCTCCCTTGTCACAACCCACCTTCCATCTTCCCCAAACCTTCATCAAACCCCCAAAATCCACATCAAAACCCATTTCTCCAGAATTTTCCCTCATTTCCAGATCTGAGCCGGATCGTTCTTCCTTTGCCGTGGTTGCTCGGCATCGTTCCTTCGGTTCTTCACGGTAATACTCGATTCCTTTAGTTTTAGCATAACCCACATTGACATTGTGAAACCCTAATAAAATGGATTATTAGATGATTAGGGTTCTAATAAGAAACCAATTTAGAATCATTGTGCTAATGATTGTTTTGCCATAACAGTGATCCATTCCGTAGTTAGCTTGTGTGACGATCTTCATTGCTCGTCAATCCCGGTATCAGGCAAGTGAAACTTGCATCTCTTGATTTGGGCCACGCCTTAGGCCATTACCTTGCTTTAGCGTAAAAGAGACTAGACGGTGAAAGGATAGCCGTCTAGACGCCATCGACCTAGCTTGACAACGAAGCTTGGTCCGTCACCCTCATCATGCTTGTATGTCACGTTTACTTTCCCTTAACGGTACGCGTATTAACTGTTCATGTCATCCATGCATCCTTAACTACTGTTGCATTTTAACTGCCATGTTTAATTTGAATTAATGGTACGCGAATATGTTCATGTCATTGCATTTTGCCTGTCACGTTTAATTTCAATTAACGGTACGCAAATATCTGCTCATGTCATTGCATGCTTGAACACTCATCGTGATTGCGTATCTTCGCTACATACGTGTACTATTTATACCGGCTAGGCACCCACCTTGCGTGGGCACAATCCTATGCCAAATACACTTTCTGGCTCGTGTTCCAGAAGACGAGCTCAACACAGCCTGCGGGCAATAGGGCACTCGTTGAGTGATCCCTTGTACTTGATACTTGAACACAGCCTGCGGGCAATAGGGCACTCGTTGAGTGATCCCTTGTACTTGTACTTGTTACTTGACATTACATGTCACGACAACCACTTGCTACTTGTACTATACTTTTCTTGTTATCGCCTTACTTTACTTGCCATGCACCATACTTTAACTGCTAGGTTGCTAGTTTACCTTTCCTTCCGTTTCCTTGCACAAGTCTTTCGACTTGCTGACATGTGCCCCTTTTCTCTTTTGGGTGACACATGTTAGAGCCCGAGCCTGAGTCACTTGCTGAGGACGTGGTGTTCGCTGACACTGAGTCAGAACCCGCGTTGATCGAGGACTTCGTTGACACTGGGGATCAGTCTTAGTGTCTTCGTTTAGCTTCTTTTGTTAGACTGCTTAGTTGTCGGTGCGTGGCACCTAGTTTGATACTATGTTATGTTGTGTTGCTTTTGTTCAGCCTTGTTCTGGGCCTTAGACTTTTTCCTGTTAGCCTGGTGGCTTTTCTGTGATGTTGAATATTTTGTGGACAAAATTTGGGAATGGTTATTTCATATCCGTCTCATATTACTATTATTATTGTTGTTGTTCCTTCTGCGTTTACAGGGACATGCTTATACTAAATTGACGCTTATCAGGCGTGCAGCTTCACAGCTCCACGCTTGAGCGGACCTTCTCACGTCTCGCCTCCATTTGAGGGAAGCGGGGCATGACATAAGTGACCGGGGGAGTCATTTTATCGAAAGAAAATTCGAGGCGATGCTGAAAAAGTATGGGGTTCATCACAAGGTCGCCCTCGCCTATCACCCTCAAACCAGCGGCCAAGTGGAAGTATCTAATAGGGAGATAAAAAGCATCCTGGAAAAGACAGTAAGCGCCTCAAGGAAGAATTGGTCGCACAAGTTGGGCGATGCCCCGTGGGCATACCGCATTGCTTTCAAGACCCCCATCGGCACAACTCTATACAGTCTGGTATATGGAAAAGCTTGTCACCTCCCGGTAGAATTGGAGCATATGGCATATTGGGCGGTGAAGAAGCTGAATTTTGATTATCAAAGCACTGCCACATGACGAGCCCTTCATTGTAATGAGTTGGACGAAATTTGGCGCCATGCTTATGAAAATGCGAAGATATACAAGGAAAGAACCAAAGCTTATCATGATAGAAACATCACAGTGGTTCGCATAACGTCGGCAAACAGGTGCTTCTATATAACTCAAGACGACGCCTTTTCCCCGGGAAGCTAAAATCGAGGTGGTCCGGCCCCTACAAAATAGTAAGCTTATCTCCAGGAGGCGCCGTCGAGCTCGAGGGAAAAAACGGAAATTTCAAGGTCAATGGCCAAAGAATTAAACCCTACAGAGCCGGAGAACCTATAGGACCAGAGGAGACATACTTCCTCGAGGGATTCCCCAATGACAACTGATAAATTAAGGGGAGTCGAGCTCACGACTAAAAACGAGCGCTTATTGGGAGGCAACCCAATTTTCTGGATTTTGAATCTTCTTATTTTTTCTGTTTCTTATTCTTCTTTTATACATTTTAGAAATAAAATTTGAAAACCGTTCGAGAATTGATGAATTCCCAGTTTGTGCAGGTTGGATACAAGGACAAGTCAGTAGGAGGAAGGTGGAGTACAGCAGGAGACAGCCCAGGAAGATTGGTAGAAGAGGCACAGGCGAATCGACCGAGCAGCCATCTGCTCGGTCGAGCGATGCAGATACGAAAAATCGGATGGAATATTACAATGTCAGCTCGGTCCAACTAAAATGTTGCTCGGCCCGAGCTGAAATTGACTCGGACCGAGCTTATAGGTACTCGGTCGAGTTTTACATGCTGAGGAATCTGAGGAGAAAACGTCACTCTGTCGACCCGGGCAGAACATTATTGGCTTGGCCCGAGCAGGACATGACGCAGACCGAGCAGGACGCTACTCGATCGAGTCGTACAGGGAAGAGATTTGAGCGAAAAAACGTCACTCTGTCAACCCGGACGGAGTATTTTCGACCCGGCCCGAGTGATATTCGACTCGACCGAGAAGGTTCCTGCTCGATCGGGTTTTGCAGGCTCTAGAATTTGAAGAGAAAACGTCACTCTGCCAACCCAGACGACATTTATTGGCTCGGCCCGAGTAATAGGCAACTCGATCGAGCAGCTTACTACTCGACCAAGCTGGCTGAAGGCGTATTCCACTCTTTCCCTCAGCGTGCTTGACCGAGCATCAAGAGAACTCGGTCCGAGTCACTCCCTTCTCCAACCTGCTCGACCGAGCAACTTTGTTGCTCGGTCCGAGTCTCGCCTTGATGCCGATCGGGTCGCTGGCGATCGACCCGTTTTTGCTCCGTTTTAAACGTCGAATCCTGCTCGACTTCGCTTTCCCCGCTCGGCCAAACCCTATCCATCCTCCTCGTAGCCATCACCATCTCCCTTTGAGTCATTTCTTCTCTCCACAAGGCCGCGCAACATTCAACCGAGCACTTTTCAAAAATTGAATTTGTTTTCTCCCTTATTTAAAAATACTGACATTCTCCTTGTTCCTCTTTCAGGTCTAAATCGCCAAAGTCAAGGGATACTTCTTTGAAATGCTTGGGGGATAATCCGGATCGGCGGCAACCACGACATCGAAACAAACCGCCATCTTTTTCGAGCCGGTAAACTCGTCCCCTATCCGATTTACATATTACATATTTACTCTCATCCGCCTACACAATGCTTCCACGATGTGCTAGACCCGCCAACACCGGCACATCCAACCCTAGGCCTACCCGGCGCACACGCCGCACATGCTCTCCCACCCGAGCCACCACCGCCACCGATTCATCCACCGCCACCCCTGCACCACCTTCCGCCCCACGCCCCTCCGGGCCCCTTTACATAGGCGACACAGAATACGAGGTTACATTCCGTGACTATGATCAAGAAGACCGCTTTGGCGCCATGATCCTACTAGCAGGATATTATGGTGGTGCGGTACAAGAGGTGGCCGAGCGTGACCTACCTTTCCTTCAGAGCCTCATGCGTCACCATAGAACTGACCCACCTCACGAGTTCCAGCCTGACCTGCCACCACCCACTGCCCCGGGTCCACAGCAGAGGGACCCATCACCACCCCCAGAGGGTGGTGCCTCTGCCTGATGTAGATCGTCCCATCTTTTGCCTCTCCCATTTATTTAGTGCCCATCTGTCTTTTCGGGGCCCTGCTTTCACATAGCTTGGGGGAGGATACTTGCACCCATGCATCATCACTCATATCGCATTGCATCATATCATATTTATTTTATTTTTATTTTTCTTTTATTACATAATTTTATTTTCTTTCCCCACCAACACCACCCCTTTAGCATCATCTCCCGCTCACGAGCGTTTTCTTAGCAGTGAGGACACTGCTAGGTTTAGCTTGGGGGATGATCGCTCCCGCTTTATTTTTATTTTTATTTTCTACTTTCCTACCTTATTTTCAATTTTATTTCACTTTTTCACCTCTTTCCCGACTCGTTTTATTTTTTCTCATTTTGCATCATATTTTCTGTTTTTCTCCATGCATGCATCTCTTTTTATTTATTTCCCCCTTTTCCTCTGTTTCTTTTTATTTTTGCTAAGGATGGTCCACCTGATGATATCTCTATAGGCTTTATTAGTTTTTTGCGATGCTCATCTCTTTGACATGCTATTAGAGTTAATTTCAGTTTTATTATCTATATGCATGCTATTCTATTGATGATCTGTTTGAATTAATACCTGAAATGAATTGAAAATCAATTGCATGAACTAGTATTTCGTATGATTGGTATTGGGAAAACGCACCCAGGTTCACACATCACTAGAACACTTGGAGCACCTGTTTTTACTATCTTATTCACTTCTGCTTGCATGCCTGATGATATTGTGATTATTACAGCATGCCATTTTCACTAGATAGTGGAAATATTCATACTTTATATGAGTTAAGTTAGGGTTTTATTTTATCAAACTGATGTGCACCATCTTATGAGTGAACCGAGAGTCCCATTATCTTCCTTCTCCACATATCTATTTTATCTCTACATATCAGTTGGTTACACATCCATAGCTACTTTACCGCATCTCACTTCCCAATCCCTAAAAGAAAAAAAGAATAGCTTCTAAATGAAAATGAAAAAATAATAATAATATGTATATATGTGTATATATTCATATCTGAAAATGAATAAATACGATTTTATTTCATTTCATTAGAAGCTATTAATTATTCTGGGAAGAAAAATTAAATTGCATATTATTTTCATTGATGCGACGCCTCAAGCTAAGCTGGGGGGGGGGGGGGAAACCAACTGATCATATGAGTGAGCTTGACATTAGAGTGGAGACGATGCACATTGTGGAGATTTTATAAAACCCAAACTTTACGAATTACTTTAGTTTTGGAGATTTTTCATGTATCTAATTGAATATCTGAATGACATGATCTTTCCTATTCTTTATTGCATGTTGTGCGAATCGTTTGTGCTTCCTTGTGTATCTGTGATTGAAAGGGCGTTGCCTACTCTTTTATACTAGACTCTAGGAATTGCATGAGATTGATATGATTTGACGGTATTATTTCAGTAGATCCCTGTTCTTTGCCTTTATTGCATGTCATATGATATATAAAGCTAGAAATTACAAATAGCATGTATGTTTAGCACTCAGAGCATCGTGATAAACTTTTTAAGCCTGAGATCTGACCAATTATCCTTAGCACTTTTCTCTTACTTCTCTCTTTTTATTCTTCATTCCTCTTTATTTTTGTTATCTTATTTTCATTTTATTTTCCTCCCGGCGTACCGATTATTCGTCTTCCTCGAGGACGAGTAAGAGGTAAGCTTGGGGGATTTTGATGTGTCCATATTTTATATTATTTCCATATCATTATCCCATCGCATTGCATAGCATTTCCGCGTCCAAATCCCACTTTTCACTGCGATTTTGGTATTTCTGACGATATTTCGAGTTTCGTAGTATATTTTGAGTTTTCAGGGATTTTGGAGCGATTTGGACCCCCACTTAGGTATGGACACATCCGACGTGCTCATGAGCTTGTTGGCAGGGCTTTGGAGGAGTTCGACGCATTTTCGGAGCCATTGGAGGAGAGAAGAATGAGAAAGAGAGCAGAGAGAGAAGCCCCAGCTGCTGCTGCACATTTTGAGTTTCCCAGAAAATGCTCGGCCCGAGCAGCTTGCTGCTCGGACCGAGTCATATCAGTTTAATGAAGCTACGGATACGGGCTGGTCCGGACCGAGCAGATCATCTACTCGGTCAGGTAGCCCCATATTTCACAGCCCGAGCAGCACCCGAGCCCCAAACCGAGCCGATCCTACTTGGACCGAGCAGGTACTACTCGGTCCGGATAGGTCGACTTCCAGATCTCCAAGAAGCCGAGCAGCTTGTCTACGCTGACCAAACCTCTGACCGAGCTACTCTGACTTGGACCAAGTAGCCTACTCGGTCGGCACTTCCCAGGGCATTTTTGGAAAGATTTTGAAACGCGCGATGCGCGCGATCTGTGCAGTAGCTGAAGCTCGCGATTGCGGGCTCGGTTGAGGGAGTTCAGGCTAGCTTTTGATTTAGAATTTTTTTGAGAGAGCTTGGAGCGATTTCTTGTATGAATTTTTGGGATTTATTCTTGTAGCAAATTTCTGGATCGATAATTGAAGATTGGTGTTTATTATTCTTTTCTGGATCTGTACTTCGTTCGTTCTCGCTGTAAGTTATTTTAGCCCTAATTTCTTTATTGCTAAAATGTTTTCCTCTGCGAAATTGATATTTTTGTGCATCCCTATCATCATGAGTGAGTAGATCCATTCTAGGGTTGATGGGTGAACGCTAGAATTTTTTAGGGGGAAAATGTAGATCTGGATCCCCACGTTGAATTGGGGGATTTAGGATTGTATTTCGGTAAATCCTACCGAATCCGTATATAACCCGTACTGAGATCATGCCCACGGTCTATGGAATTGATGCGCTTAAGGGATATCAAGGGATTCGAATAGGAAAATCGGTGGATCCAATCAAGGCACGTGACCATGCTGGGCTCGTGACTTGAGGAGATCCATCGACGAACTATATCGCTATGTTGACGGCTACCGCCATTGCGTCAACGAGAGCCATCGAAATACCCCGCAATTCTAACCCACGAGAGTGGTACGAATTGGGGGATTAATTCCCTAAACCTAACACAATATGAGGATCCGATCCTAACATCAACCCCCAACGATCCTGGCGGTGATCCCTAAAGCCCTAGTCCTTTTTATTATATTACACAACAACAACAATCAACCCAAATCTTTTTCTTCGACCGCTACACTACTTCTAGATTTAGAAATAGACTGAGATTATCACAGACACTATCACCGTCCCTATGTGATTCGACTATCTTTTATACTATAACTCGACACCGTCCGCTTGCGGATTGAGCCTGAAGTCGTAGCCTAGGAGCCATATTACGCCTGGCGATCGTGACACCGCTAGGTGGATCCTAAGTATAGATTACGGGTGCGTCATCCCGCAGGGGGAGTTGCCCCCAATCTGACGACCGATCAGGTGGTCGGCTTGCTGGGGGAGTCCAAGCCTTACGACGAACCAATTTTAAGATTGGCCTGCTAGGGATTGGCCCCCAGCCCTACGACCGATCGTATGGTCGGCTTGCTGTGTGAGTTGTTATTGGATCTGGATCTAATCCTAGAGGGGGTGAATAGGCTAATAAAAATTCGTGTGAACACAAAAGCAATCTGTCACGTCCCCCTCCCTGGGATACGCAGGGAGGCAGGGTACATGACAAGAACTACAAACGTATCTGCAGGTCCACTACGCATTGCTGGGAATAGTACATGTGGTATTCAACAAACAGCCAACCAACAAATACAGACGATACAAAGTCACAGAGAAATACTGAAAGCCAAACACTGAACAATTTCATATACATCTCAAACATCCCATTTCACTAATTCATATAGTACAAGCATCTCTCACCCCAAAAGAAAACCCAAAGTACACATAGCTCTCCTCTTACCCCTTACCACCCAATCTAAGCTCCAACTCCCAACAACAGCCCTCTAACCTCAACCTCCAGCTCCATCTGCCATCCCCAGGAACCACGCCTGAAAAAGTCAATGGGGGCACGTCAACGTGTGACCCAGTGGGAATGCCAACTCCCTCTAGTATGCTATTATGAAAATGCAACTATTTTACATGCATTCATAGCAATGTGCAAATGAAACATGAAATGAGCTAAAAGAACATATGAATGACAAAAAGCATTGAATGCATAACATAAACGAAAGAACAACAACAAGAGAGTGAAACACCATAAGTAAAATAAACGCAAGCGACAAGAACTACAGTAGGTGATGCATATAACAAAGGTATACAACATGGAAGGGCTACCAGTAAAGAAAGTACACGTAAGCAACATTTGATAATGCTACAAAAGTAATGAACGTTATGTGAAGTGTTTTGGACCCTAAGTAGTGGGCAGACCCTCTTGGGACTGGACCTCACCCCACAGTTGGGGTGGAATAGATAAACTCACCGAGACAAGCTCTTACTAAAGGAGCCCTGTTTTCCCCTTATTTCCCCTTCACATTTCTCCTTTTCTCCTCATTTCTGCCACTCCCCGCCACTCGGGCAAGAACAGGAGGGCCACCAACCACCAGTCCTGCCCCTCATGTTTTTCCCACAACTTAGTGTCCCCCAATCCCCGTGTCACCCTCATTTAAGAGAACTTATTCATTTATCAGTATTTCAATTAAAAATTAATGTGTAGCAAAAGGAATCACATGAAAACCACCATTTTCACCTCCTCTCATTACAACACATATAACTTTTCCAACCACAACATTTGCCACATAGTTCTCATTTCCAACACATACGATTCCAACACATATAATCTTCCATCCACAACATTCCAACATCGCCCAAATACGCAATAGCCCCTCCCAAATACTTGGAGAGCATAATGAACATAATCCATAGTTCAATTGAAACCAACATATGACCAATAGCAAGATAGTAACTTTTTAGTGAAATGATTAATTTCATACTTGACTACATACAAGTAATTCCACCAACACAACATAAGGCCACTAATAGCATGATATAACTTGAAAGGTGGTTGATTAATTTCAAAGCATGAAATTAAATGCATTTCACCAATGGTTCTCTTTTCAATACATATGAGTTTGCACCTTCAACATTTCACCCAAAACAATCCAGCTTGCTGAAAATTGCACAACAGTCAGATTGCTTGGCATTTTACTCCATATT
Source organism: Scilla litardierei (assembly GCA_030789695.1). Taxonomy (NCBI): domain Eukaryota; kingdom Viridiplantae; phylum Streptophyta; class Magnoliopsida; order Asparagales; family Asparagaceae; genus Scilla; species Scilla litardierei. The sequence continues at coordinate 47,104,790 of CM061132.1, read as the reverse complement.
TTAGTATGGAACATAACATTGCAATGTAAATGAAAGTTGTAGGTATGGTAGTTATGGATTCACAGATAAAATTTCAGGCAAATATATTAAGTAGGTGATTTATAGTAGGGGTGGAAATTTTTGGCCTGGCACGATAGCCCGGCACGGGCCCAGCACGATAAGACCGTCCTTGGGCCAACAATTTTGGCCCGAAATCCTTATCAAACCGGGCCGGCCCCGCCCGGTTCATTTTCGGGCCGGACCTGGGCCAAGCTTTTTAGCCCATGGGCGGCACGTCACGAAAAGCATTTGATCGCCCCACTTCAATTTGACCACACACTGATCTAAAGTGGATTTCAGTAACGTGCGTTCATTTATGGTGTTGAGTCCAATGTCATGAATCTTATCAGATCAAGGTCCAAATATCATAAATTTTAACAACTTCCCGCTAGCGCCAACTTTGATGTCTTCGGATCTTGTGTGTCGATCTTAGTTTTCGAGAAGAGACAAAGAACCACCAAACATGTTACTTCATCTTGCCAAATAAATGAAAACAATGTAGGACACATCACCTTATGCAACCCACTTAATCCTCTTCTTTCGTGCTCCATTTTGATGCATCTTTAAGCATATAAGACAAGTTTGTGTTTAAAAATATGATAAAATATTGTCACTATACATAATACATTCAACCCTATCGGACCGGGCCGGGCGGCCCGAATTTTTATCGGACCGTGCTCGGGCCTCTCTAGAATGGCCCGAAGTCTTATCGGGTCAGGCCGGCCCAGTCCTTTAAAAAACCGGACCGGGCCGGCACGGCCCGATAAGACCGGGCCGGCCCGAATTGCCACCCCGAATTTATAGTGAATTATTTGGTGAAGTCTGCCAAATCTGTTTTCCAGACAGATTTTAGGGTCTGCCTTGAATGCTGATTTTAGGCCTATTGCAGTCAGAATTACGATTGAAGTTGGAGAAAAACTTGTTAAATTTCCAACGAAACTAAGATCATACAATTCCAGTGTGTGTGCAGGTACTGATTTTACTAAAATGTGTCCAGTTTGATAGAATTTCCGACAAGCTGTAAACATTGAATTTTTAACCTTACTTCTAGTTTGAATTGGAAAAAGTTGTGAACATGAAAGTTATTCATAACTACGAAATAAACAACAAATAAAATTTTTAGAGCATTCCTAATAGCCAATTAAGTCCAAAACATAGTCAAAGTTTCAGCTTTTCAGGATCAAATTTTCAGCATCAAGAACACAGGTGTTTCAAGGAATTAATCATGTATTAAGCTCGAAATTAAACATGAACCATTTCTACAAATGACAACTAAATAGCATATTAGGGAAAATTGGTTTCCTACCCTCAAGTTGCTTCATTTTCTTATCAAAATCCAAGCTTTACCTCCATCCAAAACTCTCCTTCAAAATCCCATCAAAAAAGCTCCAAACTTGCATGAAAAACTCCCTTTTAAGCTTCCATCAACTCCTACTTGCTAGCACTTTGGATTAGGGCTCTAAAGGAGTGGAGAGAGGAGATTTTTCCAGGAAAAATTGAGGCACAAAGTGAGGGGAGAGGGGAGAACGAAAATGAAAGAAGGGAGATGAAAAAAGAATGAAAGTGAGAGAGAAAGAGAGAGTTTAAGGATTAATTGCTAAGGGTATCCTCTACTCTCTTCTCCTTCCTTCCACACACTTCTCTTCTTGTATTTTTCTTCCATTCATTTTCTTTTTCTTTTTCCTTTAATCCTCTTTTCTTCTTATTTAAGGAAAGAATCTCCTTGCACACATCCTCCTTCCTTACACACTCACCACCCTCTAATTACTAAGGAGCCATTACTATGCACACACTCTCTCTCACTACATACATCCATCTCTAATAAATATTACATACATGCCATCCACACATAATTAAGGGAACATCCTTACTTACAAATACACCTATTATAATTAATTCAACCACTACAACAACATAAAGTACGTGCTATACACCCTACTACACAACATACTATTACTACTGTTACGACCTAAAGATCGTGATAGTCCGACCTTTTGTCCAAGTCCGCCTGATACCCTGCCAGCTCGCCTCCCCCATCACGAAGGCTAGCCAATCCTGCGGAAGGGTGCTCCCCGAGTCTGCCCGTCACCCGTCGACCACGACGTCCGCCTCGTGTAGCAGATAGGGCGAACTCCACCGATGACCATGCGGGCACGAGCCCGCCTCTGAGTCCGTCTCGCGTAGCTCGCCAGGTGCGCAACTAGCCTGCCCGTCATCGGCCAAGGCGACCAAGCGAGTCAGACATGACCCCGCCTTGTGGGCGCCACATGTCGGCCCCTTGTCCCATCGGACACGAAAAACAACCTTCCCTAATCATCCTCCACGTCATAACAATCGTGCCCTTGGTTTCCCCATAATACAAATTCATTGTATGCGAGTTTTACCCCGCAACACTAATAATAACAACCTCAACGCCATAATGTACTACATGCACTACAATCAATACCATAGGCATTACCATACGCAACTCACCAATCAACATGAACTATAGTGAACCAATAGCACTACATATCACATTAACACTATCTAATTCCAATTACACCACCAAATAGTAGAATACTATACACACTGCGTATATACTTCACACACTAACACAAATATTCAAGTACATATATACTATATATCACATAAAAAGATACATCCTATTGTTTCAGGCACTAGGGGCCATTACACAATCATAGGCAGTTATTCAGCACAGATAGTAATAAGCAGGGTAAATAAAACAATTACAGATATGCACGAGCAGATTTACCCTGGTTCGGTCGTCCACACGACCTACTCCAGCACCCAAAGCAGAACTAGATTAATAATGTTTCAGGTACAACCATAAAAAGCTAGAGCACCTCCTCTACGCTTCCCATGCTCTCCGTACCGGACTCCCAAAGTGATAAACAAAACTAATCCTAGTATAAGCTTTATATTGACTAGCCCCAACTAGTCAAGTCCCTCTTGTCTAGCCCCAACTAGACAAGCCCCCAAAATACACAAGCATGGTAAAGTTTTCCCTACAGAGATAAATACACTAATACACGAATATAAAGAGTAAAGGGTTCAGAAAAGCTCAGTTCGTGTTTGTGTAGTCGTCTCTGTTAATCAGCTCAGGTCAGATCAAGTTTGACAGCATGTAGTCGTCAATCTCACGTCGTGGTTCTCCCAAGATATTGTGGCCTCCATCTTTGGCTTCAAAGCTTACGACAATGGATGAGGAGACTCTATGTGAGAAGTCCTCCTTGGCTTTGTGACTTGCGGCAAGGTAGATGATGACCCTTGAAACTTGTGGCCAAGGGATGAGATGGAGCTCTTGGCTTGCGACAATGGTGGAGAAGCCCCCTTTGGATGTTGCGCAATTGTGAGAGAGCCCGTGTGTGTCTTGCATAATGTTAAAGAGGCTCCTTGAGGCTTGTTGTGCAATATGATACTTGGGACTTGAAACTTGGATTCAATGAAGAGAAGCTTTTGATGTGTTGCGCAATATAGGAGAGGGGAGGCTTTAAGTTGCGCAATGGAGATGATGAAAGACACTTGGAGTATTACGGCAATAGGGAGGAGATGTTGGCCTTAGATGGTTACAGCTTGGAGGAGGGATTGCATTGATGTATTTCGGCCTTGGAGTTTCTATGGTGTTGGCCGCAGCTTTGCTTTGTGTTTGCCCTCTCACTTTTCTCTCCTTTGAATATGAGTTTATATAGAAAAGGATGAGATCAATTAGAATCAAATAGAATCCCATAATTGAAGGAGATTGGATGGAATCCTAACTTGAATAGGATTTAAATGAATCATCATGGAAGATTGTAACGACTGATTTTTCATGTATTTGGATTATCTATATTATATATGTTTTGGAGGATTTTCTCCTTATGTGTGGTTTCCGTCTCCGTTGCTTTCGTTTTCGTTCGTTTCGTTGTGATTTCTAGTTTCTTCCTTAGATCGTTGAGTTTGGAGTAAGTCATGCATGACGAGATTCATATCGCTCATATCTTAGAGATAGGTTGATCTTAGAATTCGTAGGAATCTTTTCGGAGCTTCGCGCTTCGATTCGAGCCTTTTCGTGCACTTTAGTTGGTTCAAGAAGGGGAACCAACTGACTAGATTCCAATCTAGTCAGTCAGGAACTCTTCTGGAACCGACTAGTTCTTTAAATCAAAAATTCAGAAGTTACTGTTTACCGTTAGTCGGTCAATGAACACTCACCGACCGACTAGGTTGCAAACTAGTCGGTCGACGGGCCTTCACAGACCGACTAATTCATTTCCCAGATTTATTCCTTCTTTCGCTGTTTGATCTTAGTCGGTCACAGTTGGTCGACCGACCGACTAGTTCTTAAACTAGTCGGTCAACAACCCTTTTTTGACCGACTAATCGACCCCGAAACCCTAGGTTTCGGGCAGCCGCCACAACTTTTCCTATTTAAACCCTAATCGTTTTCTTTTCTTTTTTTTTTTCACTTCTCTTGGCCATTTTCTTTCCCCCTTGATCCCTGATCTTCCCCAATCTTCCCCTAGCTCTTCTCCTTCATCCCCTGTAACGGTCGGTATTTTTAGGTATGTTTAATCGCATGTGTGCTAGTATTTTACTTCCGAATTGTCCGAGTATTTTTATCCGTAGAGTCGACGTAGAGTCGACGCGAGCGCGTCTACATTTTTCACCGTAGTTTAATGTTACTATAGTTATTTTAATTTACTAATTACCTTAGCTAAGTTATTTTACTAATTACGAATTACGATTACTAATTTATTTTACTAATTACCAATAATTTTTAATCCACCATTAATTACTTTGGTTAATTAATTAGTTACTTAATTAGTTAGTTAATTAGATGTTAGTCAAAATTCCCCCCCTCACGTTTTTCTCATTTCGAGTCAGTAGCAACCTCAAACCAGGTTCAATTCATTCCCCCTAAACTTTTAGTCTCCCTTCATTAATGCTAAGTTTGATTTTCGTTTAACACGTCTCTTCCACGATGAAATTTCCATGGCAAAAATTTCTTCCCTCTAATTAATAAGAACCTAATCCTTGACTAAATCATCCCCGATTAATGAACCATGTCCCCTGCATCTTCCTACTTTAAGGAGCACCGATCAACTCCCCTGCAACGTTGATCAGCCCCTCACACAATTCATTCCCACTTCACAGTTTCAGCATCTCCCCTCCCCATCATTTGCAGACAAATCCCCCTCTCCCGTTATTCAATCATCCATCCCCAAATCAAATTGAAAACCCAAATCCCCAGCACAAATCAACCAAAAAAATCAACCACCCATCCCCAAATCAGAACAACCAAATCTGAAAACCATTTCAGATTCAAATCAAGGGGAAGAAATCAAACAAACTTAGATCCAACTCCAGATTCAAATCCTTCCTCCTCCCACGCCATTGCTCAGCCGCCCCCGAGCCCCCGCTGACCCCCGCCGTGAGCCGCTCCCACCAGATCCCGCTGCGTCGCACCTCGCCTCGCACCGCCCGCCGGCCCCCATCGCGCTGCGTCTGGCCCCCCGCCTCGCGCCGCCCGCCTGGCCCCCTAGCGCCGACCGCCCCCTCAGCCGGATCCCGCACGCTACTCTGCCCTTGGCCGCCGCTCCCCTTGCGCCGTGGCCCCCTGCTGCAACGAAGAAGAAGAAAAAAAAGAAAGAAAGACAGAGACAGAACGAAGGAAAGGGAGAGAGAGAGTGAGTAGGTATGAGTTAATATAAATTAAAGTATTAGATTATTTAAGTTATATTGAAACTTATAGTTATTAAGTGAGGTTGGTTATTATATAAGTTTTTAAGTAAGTTAAGTTATTGTGCATTACAAGTACTGTCTGTGCATTTACAAGTACTGTCAATACTTGGTCTGCTGATGAATGGCACACCTATATACATAGCTCCTATTGACTAAATTAGTGCTTTATACAATAAGTTAGTTTTGATATAAGTTTTTTTATATTAAGTTAGATAACTTATTAAATAAGTTATGGTTAAGTAATTTATATTTTTATAAGAGTTAAGTTATTTAAGTTAATTATTTAAGTTAATTAATAATTTAAAAGTTAAATTAGTTTATTATATAAGCTAACGACGTAATTATATATTATCCTATAAAAGTTTTATTTGTGTAGCTAACTTGTTATGTAACGCATGTGAACCAGGTTCACCGACCGCCTTTCAAAACGTGCCTTTCACTACAGGGCGAAACGGTAACTCATCGTACCCTAGCTATGGGGTTTAAAAACAATATTGATGCATGCCAAAATTAGTTTATTTGTGTTAGCAAAGTGGTATTTTCGAACCGTTAGCTAAACTTGATAACTTGCATAGTACCGTAATTACACCGTACCGTAAATTGAATTGGTCTCTGTGACATGCTTATCCGAAAGATGTAATTGGAAAAGTGAGAATAGTAATTGACTCGTAAATGGTAAGTTGGTAAGTACGGTAACCTACACACACACACTGGGCTTTTGGGGTAACTTATAATTGTGGAAGTGCGGGAGCGACCCGTCCGATCTGTAGTGAATAGTACCGTTTTGATTGAACAGTATCGTTATTGAACAGTATCGTTTTGTTGAATAGTACCGTTATGATTGTACCGTTATGCTTGTACCGTACCGTATTGTTGTAACCCGGGATATCAGGTGGACTCTTGGTTGCATATCGTACTTCCCTTTATGAGTCACGTAGGATTAGGCACAGTTAATAACCTCTTAACTGGTCATTTTTAAATATTGTTTATTGCTGACAGAATTGAAATAGTTGTAAATCTGTTATGTTACTTTTCTGCCCTTTTGTACGCACTTTACTTCTTGTCTCTTTAGACTGACATGCTAGTTTTGCCATGCTCATTTATTGTTATAAATATCATGCTAGAGTTACTTTGAGTTACATCTGATCCTGGCGACTCTTCTTTTTTGTGGTGGTCTCGCCAGATACAGCACAGGTTGAAGACGTTGCAACAGGGACTGCATACACTGAGTTTGCTGTAGAGTTTGACCAGGAGCACGTTGGTTACTAAGTGTGAGTGTGATAGTGTTTTTATTATCTAATGTATCAGTGTGGCTTGCTTGGTGTGTATTTGTACTTCAAGTGGTATTTTCCTTTTCATGTACGCTGCTGGTTTGTAATAAGGGTACCACTTCCATGTATGAGTATTTTGGCGTATTTCTGCAACAGAGCCTGTATTGACTTCATTGGTGCCTAGCAGGACTTGTGCATGTTCCAAACAGTAACGGCCCCGGGAGCGGGTCGTTACAGGTTTTGTGGCCCATGCAGGTCCGCGCTAAATACCACATGAACAGTACGAGAAGTTTAGAATATGCCGTAGAAAATACTCAGAGGAACTGATCAGACCTTATGAACCGCAGGTAGGCAATGGAAAGGAACACTTCAGGAAGCGAGGACAGTGCGTTTGGATCCGGGATCAATCACCCGAATGAGGGTCCCAACCCGAATGATGCTGGCAATGGAGCCAACACCGGTCCGAACACGACAGCATTTCCGACCGCACCATTGTCTGCAGAAGATTGCATGCGGGGCATGTATGCCCTTCAGCAGCAGCTTGGACAGGCTTTGGAACAGGCCTTGCGCAGAGAGCAGAAAGCTGACCAAGTGCTTATCACTTTCGAGGGATGAACCCGAAGACTTTCGCTGGGACCGAGAATCATCTCCAAGCGGAAGAATGGCTCAAGAGGATCACTGATGATTTGAGAGCATCTCAGATTCGAGAAGAAGCATGGGTAGCTATCGCCAAAAGGCAATTAACTGATGGAGCTCGGGATTGGTGGCAGGCGGTAGAAGACCGCTTGGGATTACCGATTTCGTGGGATGTCTTCACCAAAACATTCAATGCTCAGTACTTTTCCCCACAGGCAAAGATCCTGATGAGGAAGAAGTTCATTAACCTGAAGCAGGGATCGATGACCGTGGATCAGTATGACGCTGAGTTCTCCAGGCTCAACAGGTTTGCCCCAGAAATGGTTGCAGATCCATTGACCTGGGCCCTTCAGTTCCAGCAGGGACTGAACATTGAGATTCGAAGGATGATGGTCGGTGCTAGTCCGACCACACATGTTGAAGTTCTGGCCATTGCTCGTAACCATGAGATGGTCGAAGCAGAAGCGAAGGAAGAGCGAAGGCTGACAGCACCTGCAAGGCCCCCACCGACCCAAGCTGGGCCAAGCAGACGGCCACAGATACACCGCCCTATTCAGCCAGTTCAGTTTAAGAAGCCAGGGCAACAGCAGCAGGCCCTCCCGGTCTGCCACTTTTGTGGGAAGCCTGGACACATCAGGTCTGAGTGCCGAATTCTTTTAGGCCTTTGTCTGGTTTGCGGGCAGTCAAGACACATGGCTAAGGATTGTCCACATTATAAGCCACGTGCTACAGCTCCGACCCCAGCCCCTAGTGCTGTTCCGACTGGGAACGCTCCACAGCGTCCACCTCTACCCCCACAGCATAGGCAGTTTCAGCAAGCAAGGCAGCAGCCACCACCGAAACGCTAGGCTTACACCATGACCGTCGAAGAGGCTGAGGCTATCGGTGAAGTGATCACAGGTATATCTCTTGCATAATTCGTAATTCATTTCTTTCGTCAGCATTGGTTGATTAGATTAGTATTTGTAACTTAGGTGTCATACTAGTAGCTGGGAACCCTGCCCTCTCCTTGTTCGACTCGGGAGCATCACACTGCTTTCTGGCGAGTCGATTCGTTCGCACCCACACTATTCCTGTCAAACCTTTAGCATCCGGTTGGAACGTCAACACGGGTGGCGGAGTGATAAAGACGACCCGTGGGTTCCTCAATGCCCAGTGATTATTTGTGGGCGAGCGTTATTTGTTGACTTCATGATGATAGATATTCCGAACTTTGATGCTGTATTCGGGATGGATTGGTTGGGAACTTTCCATGCCACCATCGACTGTAGTCGAAGGAGGGTAGTCTTTGAGATTCCTGATCATCCAAAGTTCGAGTTCATTAGCGGAAGCAGATCGGTAGGCCCAGTGGAGTACAGAGCCAGATCGGCCGAAGCAGTAGCAGTCGCAATGGAAGCTGAGCCCGAGATACCAGAAGTAGTTCGAGAGTTCTTGGATGTGTTTCCAGACGACCTTACAGGTTTGCCTCCGGATCGCACTCTCAAATTTGCCATTGAACTAATACCAGGAGCTCAACCAATATCCAAGGGACCATATCGATTAGCACCATCTGAGCTAGAAGAATTGCGGACCCAACTAGATGAGCTTCTAAAGAAGGGATGGATACGGCCCAGTGTATCTCCCTGGGGATCTCCTATATTGCTAGTGGAGAAGAAAGATGGATCCCTTCGTATGTGCGTTGACTACCGTGAGCTGAACAAAGTCACCGTGAAGAACAATTACCATCTACCGCGCATCGACGATCTTTTTGACTAGCTCGGTGGATCAAGCGTCTATTCGAATCTGGATCTGAGGACAGGGTACCATTAAGTGAAGGTGAAAGATGAAGATGTTCCAAAGACTGCATTCAGGACCAGATACGGACATTATGAGTACTTAGTAATGCCGTTTGGTATGACCAATGCACCCACGGTATTTATGAGTCTCATGAACCAAGTATTGTATGAATACTTGGACAAGTTCGTAGTGGTCTATATCGACGACATTCTCATCTACTCGAAGAATGCAGCAGAGCATGCGAAGCATCTCAGGAAGGTTCTCGAAACCCTGAGAAGACACCAGCTTTATGCCAAGCTTAGCAAGTGCGAGTTCTGGCTGAACAAGGTGGCGTTTCTAGGCCACGTAGTGTCCGGAGAAGGGATTGCTGTTGATCCTGAAAAAGTAGCAGCTGTTCAAAACTGGCCAGTTCCCCGAACGGTGACCGAAATTCGAAGTTTCTTGGGACTCACTGGCTACTACCGGAGGTTCATCAAAGACTTCTCGAAGATCGCAGGAGCCTTGACGCGATTGACAAGAAAGGATGTGGTGTTTGTTTGGTCGAAAGCATGTGAGGATGCTTTCCAGGAGCTGAAGAAGAGGTTGACGACTGCACCTATTTTGATCATTCCAGACCGATCAGGAGGATTCGAAGTCTTCTGTGATGCATCTGGCAAAGGACTTGGATGCATGTTACATCAGCACGGTCGAGTCGTAGCATATGCATCCAGGAAGTTGAAGATCCATGAGAAGAACTACCCCACTCATGATCTTGAGTTGGCGGCAGTGATTTTTGCATTGAAGATTTGGAGGCATTTCCTATTAGGCGAGCATGTGAAGGTGTTCTCGGATCATAAGAGTCTGAAGTATCTCTTCAACCAGAAGGAGCTCAACATGCGTCAGAGATGATGGATAAAGCTCATGGGGGATTATGACATTGACCTTCAGTACCATCCTGGGAAAGTCAATGTCGTACCTGATGCATTGAGTCGTCTACCAGCGGTGATGACCCTTACGACTCAGTGGAGATTGCAGCAAGAGATCCGGGACATGGGTATAGAAGTGATTCTCCCAGGGATGTCTGCATCTTTAATGGGCATGCATATCTAATCAACTTTGGTAGAGAGGATCAAGAATGCTCAGATGGATGATGAGAAGCTGCGGAAGATCAAAGATTTGGTGATAGCAAGCCAGAGGCCAGAATTTAAGATTCATGCAGATGGATCCTTAAGGTTTGAATACAGAATCTGTGTACCGTCTGGCACCATCAGAGAAGAACTATTGGAGGAAGCTCACAGTTCTCCATACTCCATACATCCTGGAGGTACCAAGATGTACCAAGATCTGCGACAACATTATTGGTGGCATGGCATGAAGAGAAGCGTCGCACTGAGCATAGCGAAGTGTATTGTGTGCCAACAGGTGAAGGCCGAACATTAGAGGACTGCCGGCTTATTACAGCCCTTGCCCATTCCGGAGTGGAAGTGGCAGCACATCACGATGGACTTCGTGACTGGACTACCCAAGAGTACGAAGCAGAATGACGCTATCTGGGTGATCGTAGATCGATTGACCAAGACCGCACACTTCATTCCTTTCAGAGTAGGCCAGTCTACAGAAGTATTGGCCAAGAAGTACATGGAGGAGATTGTGAAGCTGCATGGAGTTCCTATCAGCATTGTCTCGGACAGAGACACCAGATTCACATCTTGTTTCTGGAGGAGCCTTCATGAGAGATTGGGAACTCACTTGAGTTTTAGTACGGCTTACCATCCGCAGACAGATGGTCAGTCAGAGCGTACTATTCAGATACTTGAAGACATGCTGCGGGCATGTATGTTGGACTTCAAAGGATCATGGGAAGACCATCTCCATTTGGTGGAATTTGCATACAACAACAGCTATCAGTCTAGCATCGGTATGGCACCTTTTGCGGCACTGTATGGGAGGAAGTGCCGATCCCCCTTGAGCTGGGATGATGTAGGAGATCGAGAGTTGGTTGGTCCTGAGCTAATCACTGAAGCCGTGGATGTAGTTCGAACCATCAGAGAGAAGTTGCAGCTGGCTCAGGATAGGTACAAGCATTGGGCGGATGCAAAACGTCGACATCTAGAGTTTCAGCCCGGAGACCATGTTTTTCTGAAGATTCCGCCCAACCGAGGGATGATTCGTTTTGGGCGGAGAGGAAAGCTTAGCCCACGATTCATTGGACCCTTCGATATTTTGGAGCGAGTAGGAGAGGTGGCCTACAAGCTTGCATTGCCCCCTGCCTTAGAGGGAGTGCACAATGTGTTTCATATCTCGCAGCTGCGTCGCTATGTGAGTGACCCTAGTCATGTCATGGACTACTCGAAAATCGCAGTTCGTCCGGACTTAACATACGAGCAGCAGCCAGTGGAGATCCTAGATCATCGTCAGAAGGTCTTCAGGAACAGGACTATTGATCTAGTCAGGGTGATGTGGTGTCGTGACTCACCTGGTGAATCCACCTGGGAGCGAGAGGACGAGATGCGAGAACGGTACCCCTATCTTTTCCATGCCCTGTAGAGAATTCCGAGGACGGAATTATTCTAAGGAGGGTAGGATGTAACGGTCGGTATTTTTAGGTATGTTTAATCGCATGTGTGCTAGTATTTTACTTCCGAATTGTCCGAGTATTTTTATACGTAGAGTCGACGTAGAGTCGACGCGAGCGCGTATACATTTTTCACCGTAGTTTAATGTTACTATAGTTATTTTAATTTACTAATTACCTTAGCTAAGTTATTTTACTAATTACGAATTACGATTACTAATTTATTTTACTAATTACCAATAATTTTTAATCCACCATTAATTACTTTGGTTAATTAATTAGTTAATTAATTAGTTAGTTAATTAGATGTTAGTCAAAATTCCCCCCTCATGTTTTTCTCATTCCGAGTCAGTAGCAACCTCAAACCAGGTTCAATTCATTCCCCCTAAACTTTTAGTCTCCATTCATTAATGCTAAGTTTGATTTTCGTTTAACACGTCTCTTCCACGATGAAATTTCCATGGCAAAAATTTCTTCTCTCTAATTAATAAGAACCTAATCCTTGACTAAATCATCCTCGATTAATGAACCATGTCCCCTGCATCTTCCTACTTCAAGGAGCACCGATCAACTCCCCTGCAACGTTGATCAGCCCCTCACACAATTCATTCCCCCTTCACAGTTTCAGCATCTCCCCTCCCCATCGTTTGCAGACAAATCCCCCTCTCCCGTTATTCAATCATCCATCCCCAAATCAAATTGAAAACCCAAATCCCCAGAACAAATCAACCAAAAAAATCAACCAGCCATCCCCAAATCAGAACAACCAAATCTGAAAACCATTTCAGATTCAAATCAAGGGGAAGAAATCAAACAAACTTAGATCCAACTCCAGATTCAAATCCTTCCTCCTCCCACGCCATTGCTCAGCCGCCCCCGAGCCCCCGCTGACCCCCGTCGTGAGCCGCTCCCACCGGATCCCGCTGCGCCGCCCCTCGCCGTGAGCCGCTCCCACCGGATCCCGCTGCGCCGCCCCCCGCCTCGCACCGCCCGTCGGCCCCCATCGTGCTGCGCCTGCCCCCCCCCGCCTGGCCCCCTAGCGCCGACCGCCCCCTCAGCTGGATCCCGCGCGCTGCTCCACCCTTGGCCGCCGCTCCCCTTGCGCTGTGGCCCCCTGCTGCAATGAAGAAGAAGAAAAAAAAGAAAGAAAGACAGAGACAGAACGAAGGAAAGGGAGAGAGAGGGTGAGTAGGTATGAGTTAATATAAGTTAAAGTATTAGATTAATTAAGTTATATTGAAACTTATAGTTATTAAGTGAGGTTGGTTATTATATAAGTTTTTAAGTAAGTTAAGTTATTGTGCATTACAAGTACTGTCTGTGCATTTACAAGTACTGTCAATACTTGGTCTGCTGATGAATGGCACACCTATATACATAGCTCCTATTGACTAAATTAGTGCTTTATACAATAAGTTAGTTTTGATATAAGTTTTTTATATTAAGTTAGATAAGTTATGGTTAAGTAATTTATATTTTTATAAGAGTTAAGTTATTTAAGTTAATTATTTAAGTTAATTAATAAGTTAAAAGTTAAATTAGTTTATTATATAAGCTAATGACGTAATTATATATTATCCTATAAAAGTTTTATTTGTGTAGCTAACTTGTTATGTAACGCATGTGAACCAGGTACACCGACCGCCTTTCAAAACGTGCCTTTCACTACAGGGCGAAACAGTAACTCATCGTACCCTAGCTATGGGGTTTAAAAACAATATTGATGCATGCCAAAATTAGTTTATTTGTGTTAGCAAAGTGGTATTTTCGAACCGTTAGCTAAACTTGATAACTTGCATAGTACCGTAATTGCACCGTACCGTAAATTGAATAGGTCTCTGTGACATGCTTATCCGAAAGATGTAATTGGAAAAGTGAGAATAGTAATTGACTCGTAAATGGTAAGTTGGTAAGTACGGTAACCTACACACATACACACACTGGGCTTTTGGGGTAACTTATAATTGTGGAAGTGCGGGAGCGACCAGTCCGATCTCCAGTGAATAGTACCGTTTTGATTGAACAGTATCGTTATTGAACAGTATCGTTTTGTTGAATAGTACCGTTATGATTGTACCGTTATGCTTGTACTGTACCGTATTGTTGTAACCCGGGATATCAGGTGGACTCTTGGTTGCATATCGTACTTCCCTTTATGAGTCACGTAGGATTAGGCACAGTTAATAACCTCGTAACTGGTCATTTTTAAATATTGTTTATTGCTGACAGAATTGAAATAGTTGTAAATCTGTTATGTTACTTTTCTGCCCTTTTGTACACACTTTACTTCTTGTCTCTTTAGATTGACATGCTAGTTTTGCCATGCTCATTTATTGTTATAAATATCATGCTAGAGTTACTTTGAGTTACGTCTGATCCTGGCGGCCCTTCTTTTTTGTGGTGGTCTCGCCAGATACAGCACAGGTTAAAGACGTTGCAACAGGGACTGCAGACACTGAGTTTGCTGTAGAGTTTGACCCGGAGGACGTTGGTTACTAAGTGTGAGTGTGAGAGTGCTTTTATTATCTAATGTATCAGTGTGGCTTGCTTGGTGTGTATTTGTACTTCAAGTGGTATTTTCCTTTTCATGTACGCTGCTGGTTTGTAATAAGGGTACCACTTCCATGTATGAGTATTTTGGCGTATTTCTGCAACAGAGCCTGTATTGACTTCATTGGTGCCTAGCAGGACTTGTGCATGTTCCAAACAGTAATGGGCCCCCGGAGCGGGTCGTTACATCCCCGAAGCCCCTCACACCCTCATTAGGGCCGGCCATCTCCTCTAGGCCGTCGGCCAACCCACAAACCCCATTTCTCCAGATTTTCTCGCCATTTCCAGATCTGAGCCGTAGTTCTCCGGATCGTTCTTCCGTTGTCGTGCTTGCTCGGCATCGTTCTTCCGCTACGATACGCGATCCCATCTCCGTAGTTTAACATTTTGTGACGTACCTCGTTGATCGTCATCCTCGGTGCTAGGCAAGTGAAACCTGCCACTTAGGGTTTTAGGCCATGCTTTAGGCCATTTGCTTGTTGTAGGCGTAAAAGAGACTAGGCGATGAAATGATAGTTGCCTAGACGCCCCTTGATCTAGCTTGACAATGAAGCTAGATCCGTCATTTTTATCATGTTGTATTCATACTGCATACCATGTTTAAATTCGATTATCGGTACGCAAAATTAACTGTTTATTGCCATGACATTGTATGCATCAAATGTTCCCATGATTGCGTACCACACGCTACACCTAGAAAATTGATTGAGGCTAGGCACCTGCTTTTAGCTGGCACAACCCTACGCCAAAAATACTTATGGATTGTGAACTAGAAAACGAGCTCTTGTGTGGGGCAACCCTGGCTCATTTACTGAGCATCGTGTACAGGGACACTGGCTCGTTTACATGTGGGAGGGGTAAGGGTTAAGCGGCCATTCAACTAGGAGTCTGCCCGATCAGCAACTTCAGTTGTAAGGCGTAAACTCTGGGTTCTGGGGTAGTGTTAAGCGGCAACTCAGTGTGAATGTCAAACAGTTCAGCTGTAAGGCGTAAACATCTACAAATAACTTGAAACGTGACTAGTGAGAAGATTGAGATTGTTAGTAGCTTGGCTACTCTTGTCATGCCATGATAATTGTTCTCTTGCACTTATTGTTACACCATGTCTTACTTGTGCACTCATACCATAACTGCCATGTCATGCATACTATAACTGCTAGGTTGTTAGTTTACCTTCCTTTCAGTTTCCTTGCCCAAGTCTTTTAGACTTGCTGACATGTGCCCCTTTACTCTTTTGGGTGACACATGTTAGATCCCGAGCCTGAGGTTGTTGTTGAGGACGTGGTGTTCGCTGACGCTGAGTCAGAGCCCGCGTTCATTGAGGAGTTTGAGGACACATGCGATCAGCCGTAGAGACTGTTTGTGTTGTTGTTTAGACTGCTTAGTTGTCGGTGTGTAGCACCAATACTTTGTTCCGTGTTGGCTTTTGTTGGCCATGTTTTGGGCCTAGACTCTTTCTTTTAGCCTGGTGGATTTTCTGGATGTTGAACTTAATTTTAATATTTGGACAATTCTGAGATTTTGAGATTTTATTTCTGTCTCTCTTGTGTTATTATCTTTGTTCTGTTCGTGGTTACAGGGACCTGCATATGATATAGTGACGCTTATCAGGCGTGCAGCTTCACAGCTTCACGTCTGAGCGGACCTTCTCATGTCTCGCCTCTATTTTAGGGAAGCGTGACGTGACAGGTTTTTTTGGTGGCCCATGCAGGTCCCTTCTGTAACTGCATTTATCGGAATAATGATAATAATATTAGAATGTCCAATAAACTAAGTTCGACATTCGAGTCATAATCTGTGAGTCTAAATTGTTTTGTTTTCTGTGTCATTAGATGGCAGGAAGGCGAAATACCCGTGGTGGTGGTGGTGCACCCCCTCATGACGAGGAGCCTGAGCGGGAGCCCACCAATGGGGAGATGATGCGGATGATGCTTCAGTTGATGCAGGTGCAATAGGGCGTGCTCCTGCAAGTCCAGAAGCTCCAGTTGTTCGAGCTGCTCGGGCGATTCCGGAGGCCCCTCGTTCCGAGCCAGGAGCGAAGCAGTTTCGGGAGCTGGGTCCCGCTTATTTTGATGGGTCTGAGGGTCCTCTAGCTGCCGATGAGTGGATTCGGAACATAGAGGATAATTTGAAGATGGCGAAGATCAGCCCGGCTGGATGGGTTGATTTGGCGAAGAGGCAGCTCAAAGATAATGCTCAGAACTGGTGGGATGCATAAGAGAAGATGCTGGTGGAGCCGATAGTTTGGGCTACCTTTAAGTCCAGGTTTGATGAGGAGTTCTTCCGGAAGGCTTCCAGGAAGGAGATGCTGCAGCGTTTTATTGATCTGAAGCAAGGGAGCTTGACGGTGGAACAGTACCACCAAGAGTTCACTAGGCTGAGTCAGTTCATGCCAAAGATGGTGCATGATGCTGATGAGAGGGCTCAGAGGTTCCTGCAGGGACTTGCTTTGGAGCTTCAGAGTTTCGTGTCTTCCTCTGATCTGGACTCTTATCAGAAGGTTCTGGTAGCTGCGAGGAGGCAGGAGCTGAACCTGAACCAGAGGAGAGGGCATATTTCTGGAGCGGGGAAGAGGCCTATGGAGCAGGCCAGAGCAGTGGTTAGGCCTGGTTTCAAGCCTAATCAGCCGGTGCAGTTCAAGAGGCCAGGAGGGCCTAATCTGAAGACTTGCCATTTCTGCGGCAAGACTGGCAACATCAAGGAGCAGTGTAGAAGATTTCTGGGCCAGTGTTTGGTTTGTGGTGATGCTTCTCATGTCGCGAAGGATTGTCGGCATGCGAATCAGCTGCGAAGAGCACCTGTTGCAGCACAACCGTTGCAGCAGAGAGTGCCCGTCCTGCTGGACGTGGAGCAGCTCTCGTGCCACAGAGGCAGGCTTTTTAGTAGGCTTTTCTGTCGAGGAGTCAGGCTTTTCTGATGACCGCTGTGGAGAGCGAGGCTGTGGATGAGGTTATCGCAAGTAATCCTTAATCTAGCTGTTCCTTTCTTAGTTAGTTTTGTTTGTTAGATTATGTTGTTTGCTTGTACATGATTGTTTGCTAGACTAGGGTTTGATTGTTAGACTGTTTGTAGGTGTCATTTTGGTGTGCACATTTCCTGCATGAGTCCTCTTTGACTCAGGTGCATCGATGTGCATTTTGGCGCGGCGCTTCGTGGAGAAGCATTCCTTGTCGACGTCCCCTCTTTCCAAGAGTTGGAATATCGTTACAGGGAATGGCGTGATCTCGGTGCATCGTGGTTGCAATTCTTGCCCTTTGGTGGTCTGTGGACATGAGCTTTACGCCGATTTCATTGTCCACGACATCATCAACTATGATGCGATCCTTGGGATGGATTGGCTTGCGAGCTTCTATGCTACGATCGACTGTCGGAGGAAGAAGGTGGTGTTTGAGATTCCCGGACATCCAGTATTTGAGTTCAGCTGGGGTAGCAGTTCGCTTGGCCCTGTCAGATTTCGGGCCAGACCAGTGGAGATTGTGGCTATGCAGATGGGGCAGGAGAGGCCAGCAGTAGTGCGGGACTTCGATGACGTCTTCCCCGAGGAGATGTTTGGATTGCCACCCGATCGAGCTCTCGAATTTTCGATTGATCTTATTCCGGGAGCGCAGCCGATTTCGAAAGCGCCCTATCGTATGGCACCCGCTGAGTTGGAGGAATTACGGAAGCAGCTAGATGAGCTTTTGCAGAAGGGTTATATCAATCCTAGTGTGTCTCCGTGGGGAGCACCGGTGCTGCTGGTGAAGAAGAAGGATGGTTCACGTCGTATGTGCGTGGACTATCGGGAGTTGAATGCAGTGACCATCAAGAATAAATACCCGTTGCCTCGCATCGATGATATTTTTGATCAGCTTGTAGGATCGAGTGTGTTTTCGAAGTTGGATCTGAGGAGTGGTTATCATCAGCTGAAGGTGAAGAAGGAAGATGTTCCGAAGACAGCATTCAGGACGAAGTATGGACACTATGAGTTTGTGGTTATGCCCTTCGGTGTAACCAACACTTCCGCAGTTTTCATGAATCTAATGAACCTGATTTTCTACGACTTTTTAGATAATTTTGTCGTTATCTTCATTGACGATATTCTGATCTATTCAAAGTTGGAAGAAGAGCATGCATCACACTTGAGGACAGTGTTGGAGATTTTGAGGAAGCATCATTTGTATGCCAAGTTTTTGAAGTGCGAGTTTTGGCTGGACAGAGTTGCTTTTCTCGGGCATGTGGTGACTGGAGATGGTATTTCAGTGAATCCCGAGAAGATCAAGGCCATCAGAGAGTGGCCTGTTCTGCAGTCAGCATCTGAGATCCGGAGTTTCCTTGGGCTTGCTGGTTACTATCAGCGCTTCATTAAGGACTTTTCCCGTATTGCTGAGCCGATGACCAGATTGACGCGGAAGGATGTACCTTTTGTTTGGTCGGGTGATTGTGAGAATGCCCATGGTGTTCTGAGGGAGAGATTGACGACTACCCCCGTTCTGGTTGTGCCTGATCGCAGTGGACGATTCGAGATCTTTTGCGATGCTTCTGGCAAGGGTCTCGGTTGTGTGTTGCATCAGCACGGGCATGTTGTGGCATATGCTTCGTGTCAGCTCAAGACTCATGAGAAGAATTACCCGATGCATGACTTGGAGTTGGCTGCTGTCGTGTTTGTGCTCAAGATTTGGAGGCACTTCCTGCTGAGTGAGAAAGTGAAGATCTTCACCGATTATAAAAGCTTGAAGTATATTTTTACTCAGAAGGAGCTCAACAGGCGACATCGTCGATGGTTGGAGCTCATGGCGGACTATGAGATCGATTTGCAGTATCATCCTGGCAAGGTGAATGTGGTTACGGATGCGCTGAGTAGGCTTCCAGTGGTGATGTTGTTGACTTCGCAGTGGAGATTGCAGCAGGATTTTTGCGAGTCTGGTGTTGAGATCGTTCTTCCTGGAGAAGCTTCTTCGTTGATGTGTATGCAGATACAGTCGACGATCGTGGATAGGATCAAGGCTGGTCAGGCTGGAGACCCGAAGTTGGTGAAGATTCGGGAGCAGGTGGAAGCCGGTCTGCGGACTGACTTCTTGATTCATGAGGATGGCTCGCTGAGGTGTGGAGCTAGGTTGTGTGTGCCAGCTGGGGATATTAGAGAGGAGTTGCTGGTTGAGGCACACAGTTCGCCGTATTCTGTACATCCTGGGGGTACCAAGATGTACAAGGATCTTTGTCTGAACTTTTGGTGGCATGGCATGAAGAGGGGTGTGGCTCGGAGTGTAGCCAAGTGTCTGGTTTGCCAGCAGGTGAAGGCGGAGCATCAGCGTACGGCAGGATTGCTACAACCGCTTCCGATTCCGGAGTGGAAGTTGCAACACATCACTATAGATTTCGTGACTGGACTACATCGGAGTCCGAAGCAGAATGACGCGATTTGGGTGATCGTAGATCGATTGACCAAATCCGCGCACTTTATTCCATTTCGAGTAGGACAGTCCACTGAGGCGCTAGCGAGGAGATACATGGAGGTAAATTCTTTTGCTCTCCGTTTCTATTTCCTTTTCCTAGATAGATAGTGATGTAACGTGAATCGTACAGGAGATCGTACGACTTCACGGAGTCCCTGTGAGTATCGTGTCGGACAGAGACACGAGGTTCACATCTCAGTTCTGGCAGAGTTTGCAGAAGAGCTTGGGTACGCGTCTGAGTTTCAGCACTGCGTACCATCCGCAGACAGATGGCCAGTCTGAGAGGACAATTCAGATCTTGGAGGACATGCTGAGGGCGTGCATGTTGGATTTCAAGGGTTCGTGGGAGGACCATCTACATCTGGTGGAGTTCTCTTACAATAACAGCTTCCAGGCGAGTATTGGCATGACGCCTTTCGCTGCGCTGTATGGGAGGAAATGTCGATCGCCATTGAGTTGGGATGACGTTGGTGATTGGGAGCTGTTGGGGCCTGAGATGATCGTGGAGGCCGTGGATGTTGTGAGGAATATTCAAGAGAGGTTGAGGATTGCTCAGGACCGTTTTAAGCATTGGGCGGATGCTAAACGCCGTCCTTTGGAGTTTCAGCCTGGCGACCATGTGTTCTTGAAGATTTCCACGAATCGTGGTGTGATTCGCTTTGGGAAGCGAGGAAAGTTGAGCCCGCGATACATTGGACCGTTTGACATTCTGGAGAGAGTTGGCGAGGTAGCCTACCGCTTAGCCTTGCCGCCATCTTTGGAAGGAGTTTACAATGTTTTCCATGTGTCACAGCTTCGTCGATACATCGGCGATCCATCTCATGCTGTGGATTTCTCGGAGATCACCGTTCGCCCTGATATGACGTATGACCAGCAGCCAGTGTAGATTCTGGACAAGCGTCAGAAGTCACTTCGGAACAAGGTTGTCAATCTTGTGAGGGTGATGTGGCGACACGGCTCGCCAGGAGATTCTACTTGGGAGAGAGAGGATGAAATGAGAGAGTGCTACCCACTTTTGTTCCCGGACACGTGAGTGTTGGGAAATTCCGAGGACGGAATTTTTCTTAAGTTGGGGAGGATGTAACGACTGGTTTTTCATGTATTTGGATTATCTATATTATATATGTTTTGGAGGATTTTCTCCTTATGTGTGGTTTCCATCTCCGTAGCTTTCGTTTTCGTTCGTTTCGTTGTGATTTTCTAGCTTCTTCCTTAGATCGTTGAGTTTGGAGTAAGTCATTCGTGACGAGCTTCATATCGTTCATATCTGAGAGATAGGTTGATCTTAGAAGTCGTAGGAATCTTCTCAGAGCTTCACGCTTCGATTCGAGCCTTTTCGTGCACTTTAGTTGGTTCAAGAAGGGGAACCAACAGACTAGATTCCAATCTAGTCGGTCAGGAACTCTTCTGGAACCGACTAGTTCTTTAAATCAAAAATTCAAAAGTTACTGTTTACCGTTAGTCGGTCAATGAACACTCACCGACCGACTAGGTTGCAAACTAGTCGGTCGACGGGCCTTCACAGACCGACTAATTCATTTCCCAGATTTATTCCTTCTTTCGAAGTTTGATCTTAGTCGGTCACAGGTGGTCGACCGACCGACTAGTTCTTTAACTAGTTGGTCAACAACCCTTCTTTGACCGACTAATCGACCCCGAAACCCTAGGTTTCGGGCAGCCGCCGCAACTTTTCCTATTTAAACCACAATCGTTTTATTTTCTTTTTTTCACTTCTCTTGGCCATTTTCTTTCCCCCTTGATCCATGATCTTCCCCAATCTTCCCCCTAGCTCTTCTCCTTCATCCCCGGAGCCCCTTACACCCTCATTAGGGCCGGCCATCTCCTCTAGGCCGTCGGCCAACCCCAACAAACCCCATTTCTCCAGATTTTCTTGCCATTTCCAGATCTGAGCCGTAGTTCTCCGGATCGTTCTTCCGTTGCCGTGCTTACTCGGCATCGTTCTTCTGCTACGATACGCGATCCCATCTCCGTAGTTTAACATTTTGTAACGTACCTCGTTGATCGTCATCCTCGGTGCAAGGCAAGTGAAACTTGCCACTTAGGGTTTTAGGCCATGCTTTAGGCCATTTCCTTGTTGTAGGCGTAAAAGAGACTAGGCGATGAAATGATAGTTGCCTAGACGCCCCTTGATCTAGCTTGACAACGAAGCTAGATCCGTCATTTTTATCATGTTGTATTCATACTGCATACCATGTTTAAATTCGATTATCGGTACGCAAAATTAACTGTTTATTGCCATGACATTGTATGCATCAAATGTTCCCATGATTGCGTAGCACACGCTACACCTAGAAAATTGATTGAGGCTAGGCACCTGCTTTTATCGGGCACAACCCTACGCCAAAAATACTTATGGATTGTGAACTAGAAAACGAGCTCTTGTGCGGGGCAACCCTGGCTCATTTACTAAGCATCGTGTACAGGGACACTGGCTCGTTTACATGTGGGAGGGGTAAGGGTTAAGCGGCCATTCAACTAGGAGTCTGCCCGATCAGCAACTTCAGTTGTAAGGCGTAAACTCTGGGTTCTGGGGTAGTGTTAAGCGACCACTCAGTGTGAATGTCAAACAGTTCAGCTGTAAGGCGTAAACATCTACAAATAACTTGAAACGTGACTAGTGAGAAGATTGAGATTGTTAGTAGCTTGGCTACTCTTGTCATGCCATGATAATTGTTCTCTTGCACTTATTGTTACACCATGTCTGACTTGTGCACTCATACCATAACTGCCATGTCATGCATACTATAACTGCTAGGTTGTTAGTTTACCTTCCTTTTAGTTTCCTTGCCCAAGTCTTTTAGACTTGCTGACATGTGCCCCTTAACTCTTTTGGGTGACACATGTTAGATCCCGAGCCTGCGGTTGCTGCTGAGGATGTGGTGTTCGTTGACGCTGAGTCAGAGCCCGCGTTCATCGTGGAGTTTGAGGACACGGACGATCAGTCGTAGAGACTGTTTGTGTTGTTGTTTAGACTGCTTAGTTGTCGGTGCGTAGCACCAATACTTTGTTTCGTGTTGGCTTTTGTTGGCCATGTTTTGGGCCTAGACTCTTTCTTTTAGCCTGGTGGCTTTTCTGGATGTTGAACTTAATTTTAATATTTGGACAATTCTGAGATTTTGAGATTTTATTTCTGTCTCTCTTGTGTTATTATCTTTGTTCTGTTCGTGGTTACAGGGACCTGTATATGATATAATGACGCTTATCAGGCGTGCAGCTTCACAGCTTCACGTCTGAGCGGACCTTCTCACGTCTCGCCTCCATTTTAGGGAAGCGGGGCGTGACAAAGATCTCTTCAATCTTCATTGGATATGGAGTTTGAATTTGGATGTCTATATGATTTGAATTTGAATGGCTATAGGGTTAGAATTGAATCTCATTTAATCACAATTGATTTGCCTGAGATTCTCCATATCTCTCCATCTTTGACCAAGTCTTCATTTGTGTAGGAAGGATTTGATTTAACCACCTTTGATATGAATGTGATCTCTCCATATCTCTACATATTTGACTAAGTCTAAATTGCAAATGAATTGCAATTTCTTCATCACTTTGACTAAGTCTCCCTTTGAGTATTTACACGCTTGCCATTCATGAAAACACTTAGCACACACATTAAATCGTTCACACACATTTGTTATAATTAAACACGAAGTCAACGATCGTTGTATCCAACAACACGTTGTATCCAACAAGCTCCCCTATTTGATGATGACAAACCAATATAAGATTTGAGCAATAATGATTCAAATAATATCATCGTGACATGTGTGTGTGTGAAGTGTGATAATGGAGGAAGTATGCAACAAGTATGACAATGATGTTCAAGCATATATAAGCATGCTCCCCCTATATTCATGCTCCCCCTTGAACATATATTCACAAATTCATTAAGCACATGCATTCATTCATCATTCATTAATGCTCCCCTTAAACCAATATTTATATATTCAACATATAAGCATTAATGCACAATATCACAAATCTCAATATCACAAATCTTTCCCCAATATTCTCCCCCTTTTGGTATCATCAAACTGTATATACGAAGTCAAATTAACACCACATGCAAAATAGTGAGCATTATAAATTACAACATACACTTGCATGTAAGCATTCTTAGAATAAGCAAGTTAAATCCAATGAAAATTATAACATAGACTTCTACACCATCGTGTAAGTGTGATGATTAAACATTGAAGCACATAATGAGAACTTTTAAGAAATCAACAAAAACCAATCCCCATTTTCCATGTAACACGATATCACATAGGATTGATTTTTCCTATCTCATTAAAAATGAGTTCAAGATACCACACCCAAAACATAGCCTATGAGGACTCTTAGATGTGGGGTGGCATTGTTTGACGAGTATAACACCAATGCTAAAGTTTACCCATAAAGCTTATGTTGGATACTCGTGGGTAGTGTCATTGCCAAGAATTGTATCCATTTTTCATACGGAGCTATTTTCATTCATTTTCATTCTTTTTGTTTCATACTCAATTCTTTTGAGGTCAATTTTTATCCATGGTAAGACACATCATATCCCTTAGATTTTCAATTATTTTTCATTCTACATTCACTTTCCAATATTTCATAAAAGATGTCTCCAAATGTACAACAAAATTTAATGCTCGTGGAAGTGAAAGTGAAAGTGTAGAAATCATATTATTCAATTCATTGAACATGTCATGGCAATTAAGAAAGTCTAACATGCGCATGTAGCCATAAAAATAATACATCAATTTCTGCATGGATATGAATATCATTCATTTATCCACTTAAATGATTCAAAAGAAAAGATACACATTAAACTCCATTTTTTTTGCTTTTTGTATATTGTATATTTTTATTTTTGTTTATTAGGAACTAAACAAGCTAGAAAGCAAATAGACTAGCACACGAAATAAAAAAGTCAAACATACAAATAAAATGCTATGAGGTTATGCATTAAGTTCAAAGAAGAAAAGTCATACCTTCGTGTTGTCTCTTGGCTAATGAATTAAAAAATGTGACTTCCAATCCATAGTTCCTCGCTACCTCCATCTTACCTACATGGAAGATGTTATGTGTGACCTTGGAATCTAATAAGGTCTATGTTCGGTCCCCGCAAGTGCACGATGCGCTATATTATAGAAAGATTGTCGAACTCAGGGAGGCGATTGTTTAACTCTTAGCTTTATATGGAAGGAGGAGAGTATGTGGTCAGGGATTGTCACGAGTGATTGATTGGTTGATTGTGGAAATCGAGAGTTAACTAGAAATTAAACATCTAAGGTTTTCGGTATTCCCCGCTAGGCCCTTCGGTCACGGATGCCAGGTCAAATGGCCCTACGCCAGACGATGGATTAGGGTAGGAGTGTCACATCTGTAGATGAGAACGAGTATTTAAGTTTCGTTGTTCTTACTTGTCTAACGCATCCCTATGCAAAACTGTGCTCTCGCAGTCGGCTTCACACAGGAATGCGTGCATTAAGCTTGACACTTGGTCCTGCCTCGCAGATCCACATCCACTCTCGTGATCTACGGAGTGCGATGCTATCCTATGGTTGGTTCTAGCAATCAGCGTGCTCTCGCAGTCACCGACTAACGGATTGGGGATTAGCGGTCGCCCTGGCTCTCGCGTCACTCTCGTAATCACGAGTCCCGGAGAACGTCCGCTAAGCCTAAATCGGATTCGTGGGGATTCTCCCCAAGATACGTAGCCGCCTTTGCGATACCCCGATCCTAAGGCCAATCCCCCAAAACCCTTATGCAAACATCCATAGGGCAACCCTAGATTGATCCAACGGGTGTCTAACCTAACATCCGATCCCTAGGATCATAGGGATCGTCCCTAAGCCCTAGATACACACTACTCTAGCATGGCAAAAGCTCTAAATACAATATCAATAGAGATATGCATATCCAACTGGTCAAATTGCATGAAATTAATTTCAATAGAGAGATCAAGAGAAATGAGAACAATGATAAAGAAGTCAAGGAAATCCAACCACAAACAAAAAATTAGATTGCAAAAGAGTTTACCAAGAGAGAGGTCCCACAACAGTTGTAAGGGTTTTGCTACAGAAAATTAAACCTTAACCTATCCTAAAAATGTGTTACTATTTATACAAAATGGTTTGGGTTCTGGTTTTACAAGAAAACCAACTCGAAACCTATTAATTCAAGTCAAATAGGAGCCTGCCGACCTACCGCTCGGCTGAGCGCAGTGCTCGCTCGGCCGAGCGGTGCCTTGTGTAGCACTCCGCTTGGTGCTCAAGAAAGGGGTGCTCAGGCGAGCGAGTTGAGCCGCTCGCCCAAGCGTCATGTCGCTCGGTCGAGCGAATTAATTTCAAATTCAACAGAGCCGTCACCTTGCAATTGATGGGCTTCTCTAACTACTAGCTCGGGCGAGCGGGCTGTTCGGTTGGCCGAGCGAGCTTGTCACTTGGCCGAGCGCCGCAAGGAAGAACATGGCTGCTCCTTGGCGTATCACAGCTCGGCCGAGTGCATCATGCGCTCGGCCGAGCGATCTGGAAATTTCATCCAAGCTTCCTCTCTCCTCTTCTTTACTCCTCTTCTATTCTCATCTCCTCTTCTACTCCTCTCCTTTGCTTCTTTGGCCTCCTTGGGTTGTCGTGGCAAGGCGAGGTGAGCTTTGGCGTCGATGTTGTGCCCAGAACCATATATCACTCTGAATCGCGTCGAATTTCCTGAAAACACATAAAACATCAAAATGATCAAGAATATCGAGAAAAGCACGATATAATACGAAAATATGGATTTGGGAGATCGAAACGACATGGGAACGCATAGTAAAAATATGGAAAATATAGACACAATAAACTCCCCCAAGCTTACTTCTTACTCGTTCTCGAGGAAGACGAATAAGGAGTTCGTTGGAGGGTAAAAACAAAGAAGTGAAAAAGAAACCAAAAGATAGGAACGGCGACTAAATCATCTCCTCATCTCATAGCACGCAATACCACTTCAACTTCATAAATTAAAAACGTACTACTCATGAGGATTCATCAAGTCTAGCAAAGAATATATATATATATATATATATATATATATATATATATATATATATATATATATAATGGATTCTCAAATGAATGGCATGAACTCGAATATATGATATGAAGTTAGAGGGGGATTCATATTATAGCATGCAATCAATATACAAAATCCATGATTCGAGCTCAACTCTCCACAACTCCTTCTCTAATCAGCGAATAGTATCATGACCAATTAATTCAAGCATGCAAGATGATTTTAATTATTATCATAAATGAGGATGGTAAGTTAAATTAAATCCAGAAATCGCCGCACTAAACTCTTTCACAATCCCTAGAAATCATCGACCTTGCCATGTCCCTATTCTATATTGAAAGTGAGGTAGAGATGTTGGATTTTTTTACAATTGTTTTTTGCTATACAATTTTCTTCATATATACATACTTTTACTTTCTTATATACATGAGATAACTCAATATATACAAGAGGTGGCCTATGCATTTCAGACCAGACGATCTTAGGGCATCGGGTTACGAAGAACCCCGCGGACCTATTATTCATATGTAATATTTTTTTGGTTTTTTGATTTTTTTTCAATTTTTTGGGATTTTTACAAACTCACATAAACTCGATGGAATGTAAAGCACGATCAAGGATGGCAATTGGCTATATACAAAAAATAAAAAGCTTAGAATTAAGACATGGCTCGGTGTTAGAATATCCAGTAGACGCTACTTAAGTGTCGTGGGTTATCCAAACCCAATTAAACTACCATCCATTATGAAAATAGAATTTTTCACACAATCATGCAATTTTCACTCGATTTTCGATCAATCATGCATTTTCAAGCTTAACTATTTCGAGAATACTCGTTATGGAGAATATGAATTCAAAGCATGGAAAAGCATATTAAAAAGCATCCTAACAAGGAATACCTCTAACACACGGAAGTATACAGTCCAAAAACCATAATCCATTCTATATAATTATGCGGTGACGCACAATAGGCTATGACGAATCCTACGTGAGTGTGTAAAGCAGATAACTTGGGTGTGTTCAGCTTACAGTACAATCATATGAGAATCATCTTTAGTCTAAATAAAAGAAAAAGAAGAAGAAATGAAAAACATGCATGCGAACAAACAAGAAAAGAAAAATAAAAATGATGATAAAAGGGGGAAAATGGGGCGATGGTGGAACTAAAAATGAGAATAAGAAAAAGAATAAGTAAAAAGCGATAACGCTCACCCACCAAGCTAAATGAAGCAGTGTCCTCACTGCTGAGAACATGGGCGTAGAGACAGGAGATGATGCTAGTGGGGTGCGTGGGAAGAAAGATAAATGACGGTATAAAAGATGCATATGCGTGTGTACAGTATGTATGTATATACAAACATGGAGATGATGATGATGTGAGTGATGATGATGCATAGTATGTACACTATGGACACTATGGACAACAAAAATCGATGTCAGAATGTGACTCCCCCAAGCTGGACTAAGCTGGACCCCGAAAAGACGGATGTGCACAATGATAGGAAGGGGAGACACTGGGATAGCGAGAAGCTAATAAATCAGGCAGCACCACCACTTACAAGGTTGGGTGAGGTAAAACATAAATAGAATTGGAATGGAAGTATCTGATTGGTGCGACAACCCCCCAAACTAGGATGGAGTTAAGCAAGAGAGCAATCGGCGAGGGCGAGTGATCCTCTCTCGCTTACTGGATCGTCGGTCTTGTAGGGCTTTAACCTTTGTCGTTGACCTTGAATGGTCTGTTATTACCTCCCTCAATCTCCATTGCACCGCTTGAGAATATCTAGAGTATTTTAAATGGGCCATACCACCGGGACTTCAACTTCCCTGGAAAGAGCCGCAGTCTGGAGTTGTAGAGAAGTACTTGATCTCATACGTCGAAACGCTTTACCATGATTAGCTTGTCATGGTGGATTTTAGTCTTTTCCTTGTAAATTTTGGTGTTTTCGTAGGCGTCTCTCCTGAGTTCTTCTAACTCATTGATGTCCAGGAGGCATCATAGTCCTGTGGTTTTGTAGTCATAATTAAGTCGCTTGATAGCCCAAAAGGCCATATGCTCCAGTTCCACTGGTAGGTGGCATGCCTTCCTGTAGACAAGCTTGTAAGGGGTTGTTCCGATTGGTGTTTTAAACACCGTGTGGTATGCCCGTAACGCATCGTTTAGCTTCTGGGACCAATCCCTCCGTGATGAGCTAACTGTCTTCTCGAGGATGGTCGTTATCTCCTTGTTGGAGATCTCTACTTGTCCACTTGTTTGAGGATGATATGCGAGTCCAACTTTTTGATATACTCCGTACTTCTTGAGTAAGGCCTCAAACTTACTTTCGATGAAATGACTTTCACCATCACTTATGACTGTCCTTGGTAGAATTTTGCGACGACTCGAGCATCGTTTGTTGGGGTAGCTATGGCTTCTACGCATCTGGATACATAATCCACCGCCACTAATATGTATCTGTTTCTACAGCTTGTCGGAAATGGGCCCATGAAATCGATCCCCAATAGTCAAATAGTTCAATCTCTAAGATGCTCTTGAGGGGCATCTCATCCCTCCTTGTAATATTTCCGGTCCATGGCACCTGTCGCATCTCTTGATATAGTCATGAGTGTCCTTGAAGAGTGTTGGCTAATGGAACCCACATTGGAGTATCTTCACAGTGGTCTTTGTAACTGCCGCATGGCCTTTGCATGGTTGGTCATGGCAATGAGAGATGATATAAGCAGTCTCTTCCTTGGGGATGCACCCCCTAATGATTCCATCTGGGCATGATTTATAGAGATTCGGATCGTCCCAGAAGTAACGTCTGGCATCGCTCAAGAACTTTCTTTTCTGATAAGTGGTCATTCCCTGGGGTAAGATCCCACTCACCAAAAAATTTACTATGTTGACGTACCACGGTGTATTGGCAGAATCTGCTGCAAAAAGATGCTCCCCGACGAAGGACTCATCGATGGGTAAACTATCGTCCTTGTCCCCATGAGTGAACCGGGATAAATGATCGGCCACTACATTCTCTGTGCCCTTCTTATCCTTGATCTCCACGTCAAACTCCTGAAGGAGACGTATCCACCTTATCAATCGAGGTTTGTCTTCTTTCTTGCTCAGCAGATATTTTAAGGCGGCGTGGTCCGTGTGAATTATGACTTTTGACCCCAGTAGATACAGCCGGAATTTCTTAATAGAGTATACCATCGCTAGTAACTCCTTTTCAGTGGTGGTGTAGTTTATTTAGGCTTTGTCTAGTGTTTTGCTAGCATAGTAGATGGCGTGCAGCTTCCCATCCTGCCTCTGGCCTAATACAGCTCCCACTGCCTGATCACTCACGTCACACATCGGCTCAAATGGAAAGTTCCAATCCGGTGGCTGAATAACTGGAGCGGAAATAAGAGCATCTTTTAATTTATCAAAAGCTCCAAAACACGCGTCAGAAAAAACAAATGGCATGTCCTTTGCAAGTAATTCAGTGAGCGGGTGTGCAATTTTAGAAAAATCCGTAATAAAATGACGGTAGAACCCAGCATGCCCAAGAAAACCAAGGATTCCCTTAAGATTGGTCGACAGGGAAAGTTCCTTGATAACTTCGATATTAGCCTTATCGACTTGTATCCCCTTTGAGAAAATTACATGCCCTATGACAACTCCCTCGGTTACCACAAAATGGCACTTTTCCCAGTTCAGAGTGAGGTCGTTCTTACGGCATCGGTCCAGTACCTTGACCAGATTCCCAAGGCAAGAGTCGAACTCAGTGCCATACACCGAGAAGTCATCCATGAAGATCACCTCAAAAATATCTTCGATAAAATCTGAGAAGATGGATGTCATGCATCTTTGGAAGGTCGTTGGTGCATTACATAAGCCGAAAGGCATCCTTCGGTATGCGAAGGTGCCATACGGGCATGTGAAACGTCTTCTTTTGGTCCTCCTTGTGTAACGGGATTTGGAAAAACCCCGAGTATTCGTCAAGATAACAAAAATAATTATGCTTGGAAAGACGCTCAAGCATTTGTCGATGAATGGAATGGGGAAGTGGTCCTTTCGGGTAGCCTTGTTACGTTTTCTATAGTCTATACACATCCGCCAGCCTGTGACGGTCCTAGTTAGTATCAATTCATTTTTTCATTTCTTATGATGGTCATGCCCCCTTCTTAGGCACGACTTGGACAGGACAACCCACTTGCTATCAGAGATGGGGTAGATAATGTCGGCTTCGAGAAGTTTCAGGACCTCCTTCTTAACAACCTCTTTCATGTTGGGGTTTAAGCATCTTTGATGTTCTATGGAGGTTGCGTTGCTATCTTCGAGGTGGATCCTATGCTCACATAGCCCAGGGCTAATACCTTTCAGGTCGGTGATACTATATCCTATAACATATCTATGCTCCTTGAGGACCTTTAGAAGATACCTGAGTTGAGGTTCGGTGAGGGAAGCATTGACTATAACGGGATATGTGCGATTATCACCCAGAAATGCATAGTTAAGATTGGCAGGAAGGGGTTTAAGTTCTACCTTAGGGGGTACTGTACCCCCCGCCACGCTCGCCTGCGACTGGAATGCCTCTTCCTTAGGTGCTAGTTCGTCTGGAACAGAGCCATCTGACGCTGTGTCATCGCTTAAGTCTGAGCTGGACGATAAGTGTGTCTCATAAAAGATATCATCAGGTTCCGCTTCCTGGCCTTCGCAGTTCTTAGGAGCTCCCACGACTTGCTTGTCAATAATGGGGGCATCGTCGTCTGACCACACACTTCCTTGTAAATTATCCTGAAGCCCGTTAGGTATCATGGTCGAATCATCTTCTTGGAAGTCGCCGGTCTCTAGGGGACTTGTATATCTGGGGTCTATTAGCCCCTCTGAGACAAGTGATCACTCCATATTTTACACCTTTTTTCTGCATGTTTGCATGCCATTTTGATCGCTCGAATCGCGCTTTTCACGATTTTTCGGAAATATTGCGATGCTTTTCACGATTTCTTGTTTTTGTCGAATTTCAGGAGATTTCGAGCGATTTGGAGTGATTCTGAGATGCACCCACCCCGGAGTGTCACCCGTGACACTTTCGAGGGGAATTTTGCTATTATAGAGGAGTGGAAGAAGAAAGAAAGTCGTAGGAGCGACGAGGGAGCAAAAATACGAAGATTGGGCATTTTGAGCACATCACTCGGCCGAGTGAAGGAGTCACTCGGCCGACCATCGAGAGCCCGCTCGGCCGGACAAATCGGACACGCAGAAGACTGAGTATCAGCGTGCACTCGACCGAGCATCGCCAGCCCACTCGGCCGAACCACGGAGACACCACTCGTCCGAGTGGCATTAAGACGACGGCTAGCAGAAATCCCAGACTTACTGTAATTTTACAGTCGATTCCCGAGTTCCGACTCGGCCGAGTGAAGAAGTCCCCTCAGTCGAAGCAAAGAAAGTCACTCGGCCGAGTGACTCCCGAGGAGCCGACCCCCAAAAGTCCGAAGTTACTGGAATTTGTCAGGGTTTGTCACTCGGCCGAATGACATTTGTCACTCGGCCGAGTGAGCCGCGCTGCCTGTAGCGTAAATTGCGATTCTGAGGCTGCGCAGGGGCATTTTCGTCACAGCTTTTTGGGCGATTTTGGGGGGTATTTAACCCCAGTTTTTAACCTAGTTTAGAGAGCTTTTTCAGAACTTTTTGCAGCCTTTTTTAGATTACTTTTAGGAGATTAGATTGAGCTTTTAGGGGAGAGAGAAAAGTGTTATTTTGTTGGATGCTATTGGTTCTTCATTGGTTTGTCTCTCTCCCTATCAAAAACTCCATTTTTATTGATATATTGAATATTGCAATGAATTCTATTGATTTTATTTGTGAATTTATATTGAATTTCATTATGAATTGTGAGTAGTTTTATCGTCTTAGGGCGTAGGGATGAACCCTACGAACCCTATTTCTAATTTGTGATGGATTGGTGAAATAATTACTAGAATTGATTAGGGTTACTTTGGGATTGATTTGATACGAATAGCTAGGGATTCATACCGATTGGGATTTGCAAGAGATTGGATCCCAACTCGATAGGAAGCCCTAGAAATTCGAATTGGGTTACAATTGGATTTCTCCGGAATCGGTTTGCAAGAGATTGGACCGAAACTAGGGTTTTCGATTGCAATTCTATACCAATACCCGTTTGCAAGAGATTGGACGGGTAGGAACTATCCCAACCTAGGTCGTAGCTCGAGTTTGCACGAGAGTGGGCTCGAGATACGATTGAACGATGATGTTGTTCTTCATGCTAGCTTGCCTAGGTTAGGGTTTGCAAGAGATTGGACCCTACCCTAGGTTTGCTATAGACCGGCAATAGCACGAGAGCGTGAGCTTGGTTCTACATTTAGTTGCAACTAGTTCACCTGAATTTCAAATCTAGCAATTGTGAAACCTACGAATCACAATGACGAGATACAGTTTGTAGTGGGGATTCCCTATCCCTAGGCATTTTCATTAATTTGATATTCCTTTTATACAATTGAACGACCGTGACCGCTTTATAGCGAACATCTCTCGACTTTTCATATAGCCAGGTGGATTGAAGAAGACACCGTCATTTTCCCTCCTCGTGTTCGATACCCGCTCGCCGCTACACCGTGCGCTTGCGGTAAGACTAGCGAGTCCCGTGCCCCGTGTGTGCATCCGGGGCATCCGACCAAGTTTTTGGCGCCACTGCCGGGGAGTGTTTTTGACGGAGTTCAATTTGGATCACCCGGTTATTTTTCAATTTATTTATTTATTTATTTCTTCATTCTTTTCTAACTATGTTTACAGCCCTATTTTTCACGCTCTCCCAAAATTTGCCACAAGATCATAACATGTAAAATGGGGGATGCAATTCCAATGACTGAGTCTGGCCAGTGGGATGATGAATCCTTCGCGGAGCTCCTTAAGGAACTTGTTGATGAGGTCCACACTACCGGAGCGTTTGCTATTAATATCGAGGACCCTGTTGAACAATTGTTTGCTAGCTTTGTGATGGATCAAATCTCCCCGGATGGGACTATTGGGGGCGATATCAGAGTTGATGTGAGGGACGACAAGCTATGTTTTGAAGGGGTAGAACATGCGTCGAAGAGTACTACACTCCCGAGGAATCCTTCGAGCAAACCGATATTCAGGGAGTTACACTCTACGACCCCCACTCTTGCATTTATGAATCTGTTGACGTATTTCTTGATCTCAGGAATGAACCGAAGCAAGGTGGTGGTCCTATCGATGCAAGCGCAGAATTGGAGAGCATCTATTCCGATGCACCGTCCTCACTAAGAAGCAAATCCGAGCCTCCACTCGAGAGTGAGCTAAACTCAGATGTTGAAGAAGAAGCCAAACTCACACAAGATGACGAAGCAGAGGGTACGACACCCTTTGAGGTAGAGCTTAAACAATTACAGCCGAATCTAAGGTATGCTTTCTTGGGTAGTAAATTGACCTTCCCGGTGATTGTTAATGCCCACCTCAGCCAAGATCAACTTGAAAAACTGCTAGAAGTCCTTATGGATCACAAGGATGTCCTTGGCTACACTATCTCTGATCTAAAGGGAATAAGCCCTAGGCTTTGTACGCATAGAATCCATTTGGAAAACACTGACGCCACCTCCATAGAGCCTCAAAGGCGGTTGAACCCCAACATGAAGGAGGTGGTCAAAAAGGAAATCCTAAAATTGCTTGAGGCCGGAATTATCTACCCTATCTCTGACAGTAGATGGGTTAGCCCCATTCACGTCGTCCCCAAGAAAGGGGGGATGACCGTTATAAAAAAATGAAAAAGGAGAGCCCATTTCTACACGCACTGTCATGGGATGGCGGATGTGCATTGATTACCGAAACCTAAACAAAGCCACCTGAAAAGACCATTACCCACTACCCTTCATAGATCAAATGCTTGAACGGCTTGCTAAACATAAATACTTTTGCTACTTGGATGGGTATTCGGGGGTTTTCCAAATCCCTTTGCATGAAGATGACCAAGAAAAGACTACTTTTACTTGTCCCTATGGCACCTACGCCTACCGTAGAATGCCCTTTGGTCTTTGTAATGCACCCGCCACCTTTAAGAGGTGCATGACCTCCATCTTTTCCGACTATATTGAGAATATTATGGAAGTTTTCATGGATGATTTCTCAGTTTATGGAAGTGAGTTTGATTCTTGTTTGGCTAATCTTACCAAAGTTCTTAAAAGATGTCAACAAAATAATCTTACTCTTAATTGGGAGAAATGTCATTTCATGAAGGGATAGTGCTTGGGCACCTTGTCTCCTCAAGAGGGATTGAGGTTGATAAGGCGAAGATTGAGGTAATCGAGAAACTCCCTCCTCCTATTAATGTTAAGGGCATTAGGGGCTTTCTTGGTCATGCGAGGTTTTACCGCCGCTTTATCAAGGATTTCGCCTTGATCGCCTGACCTCTTACCTCCTTACTTGCTAAAGATGCCCCGTTTGTTTTTTTAGGTGAATGCTTGGAAGCGTTCAATACATTGAAGGAAGCACTAATTTCTGCGCCCATCATACAACCACCGGATTGGAGCCTTCCCTTTGAGCTCATGTGTGATGCAAGTGACCAAGCCAATGGAGCGGTATTGGGGCAAAGGAAAGATAGAAAGCTTCATGCAATATTCTATGCAAGCAAAACGTTGGATGACGCGCAGAAACATTATACAACTACGGAGAAAGAGCTTCTAGCGGTTCTTTATTCCATTGAAAAGTTCCGCTCCTACCTCCTTGGATCCAAGGTAATTGTCCACACCGACCATGCGCATTGAAGTATCTTCTAAATAAGAAAGAGGCCAAACCTAGGTTAATTAGATGGATACTTCTATTGCAAGAGCTTGATTTGGAAATCAGAGATAAGAAGGGTACGGACAATGTTGTGGCGGACCATTTGTCTAGGCTTATTCGTGACAAGGAGGACGAGAGCTTGCCCATTGACGACTCCTTTGTTGATGAGAGGCTATATGCCATAAGGCCCGGGAAGTTTCTTGGTATGCGGACTTTGTCAATTACTTGGCTTGTGGGATTAAACCATGCGGGATGCCCACACAGCAAAAGAGGAGATTTATGCATGAGGTCCGTAGCTATTTCTGGGAAGATCCGTATCTCTTTAAGATATGCAAGGATGGGGTTATCCGGAGATATATTTCTAAGGAGGAGGCCACCTCCATCATCTTGCATTGCCATGGTATGTCATGCGGGGGACATCACACCGCTTCCAAGACTACAGCTAAGATATTGCAGAGTGGATTCTTTTGGCCAACCATGTTCAGAGATACGCACGACTTTGTCAAGGGGTGCGATAGATGCCAACGGACCAGGAATATTTCCAAACGAAATGAGATGCCAATGAGGCCCATTCTAGAGATTGAGCTCTTTGATTGTTGGGGAGTGGACTTCATGGGACCATTTCTGTCAAGCAAAGGTAACAAGTATATCTTATTGGCCGTGGACTACGTCTCCAAATGGGTAGAAGCCATCGCCACCCCTACCAATGATGCGAGGGTCGTCTCCAAGTTTTTCAAGCATAATATTTTCCCGCGCTTTAGGGTGCCCCGTACTTTGATAAGCGACAGGGGAAGTCACTTTATAGAAAACAAATTTGAAGCCATGTTGAAAAAGTACGGGGTAAACCATAGAATTGGCATGGCCTACCACCCTCAAACGAGCGGACAAGTGGAAGTTTCAAATAGGGAAATCAAGCAAATTCTTGAAAAGACCGTAGATCGATGTAGAAAAGATTGGTCCATGAAGTTAAACGATGCTCTATGGGCATATCGCACGGCCTTCCGCACTCCCATTGGCACCACGCCATTCCATCTTGTTTATGGGAAAGCTTGTCACTTGCCGGTAGAGTTGGAGCACCGCGCATATTGGGCCATCAAAACCCTCAATTATGACTATAAGAGTGCAGCGGTGAAGCGGCTCCTAGATATCAATGAGCTTGACGAAATTAGAAGAGATGCCTACGAGAGCTCAAGAATTTACAAAGAAAGGACCAAGATTCTCCGCGACGCTCGCATAACTTTCACAGACTTCAAGGTCGGAGACAAAGTCTTGCTATATAATTCCCGACTCCGACTATTCCCCGGGAAGTTGAGGTCACGGTGGTCCGGACCTTTCACCATCAAGCACATACAACTGAGAGGAGCTTTTGAATTGGAAGGGAAAGACGGAGCCACGTTCAAGGTGAATGGGCAACGGCTGAAGCATTATTCCGAAGGAGTCCCTACGGGCGAAGTAAATAGAATATATCTAATCAAGGGATGTCCAGATGACCTTTCATATCTCCTTGACGAGGTCATTGAAGAGGTTATCCCCTACTCCATCGGTGCACTCCATGACGATGACGGCTTCAAAGAAAGCCAAGATTTGTGTGAAGAAGAGAAGATGAAGGATTCTCCCGATAGCTCCATGGCGAATGATGATGGCGATGCTGATGTCGCGAGAATACGGGAGCTTTGCAAGCTCTCGACATTGAAGAATCCAAAGAAAGCTCCACCGATTCGAAGATCAGTGTCATCGGTGAAGTCGAGGACCGGAACAAGCTTAAGCTTGGGGGAGCCATCCCCCAACATTGCTCATGATGAAGGGGCGCTGAGGAAGGCCACACACCACCACGATCCAAATCCGAGCGGTCTTTCCGGCAAGTTCGACGGGTGCATCTCATATGCACCAAACATCAAGCGTTAATTGAAAATCTAAAGGGGTCGAGCTCAAGACCTTAAACGAGTGCTTATCGGGAGGCAAACCGATGGTTTTTGCATTCTTTTTATTTTGGTTTTCATTTTTATTTTAGACTTTATTAGTGTTTTGAGTCTTTTTGCCCGTAAAAATCGTGACAACGGGTCTTAATTTCTATGACAGGAGAGGAGAAAATGAGATCTCTCATATGGAGGAAGATAGAGGCAAGGAAGAGCGCTTCAGGAATGCGTTCAGGCCTTGGGAGGAGGAAGAAACCAATTGGAGGAAGAAAAACAGAGAGAAGAGCGAAAACGGAGCCCCGAAGCAGAAAACAGCATGCCACTCGACCGAGTATCATATGTGACTCGGCCGAGCAAAGGACCCCATTCGTCCGAGTGGGGTACCAACAAGGGAAGTCTGCTAAACCCAACTCTCTGTATTTTTTGTGCATTTCGAATTAACTGTCACTCGGCCGAGTACGTTTAGTCACTCGGTCGAGGGAAACGGATACCCTCCTAGCCTGAATATTGCCGAGTAGCTTGCGCCACTCGGTCGAAGGAGTTTTCTCCCTTCGGCCGAGTGGACAGAAGCCACTTGGCCG
Organism: Scilla litardierei; assembly: GCA_030789695.1. Lineage (NCBI taxonomy): Eukaryota > Viridiplantae > Streptophyta > Magnoliopsida > Asparagales > Asparagaceae > Scilla > Scilla litardierei. The sequence goes on along the minus strand of CM061132.1, from coordinate 47,066,470 downwards.
AGTCGTAAGTGGCGGGGAGAAATTTAAATCTTTTTTATCGTTACGTCACTCGACCGAGCAACATCGTCACTCGGCCGAGTCGTAACTTCCCCTATATAAGTCACAGCGGGCTCGGCGCGAAGTCCAATGCAGCTATTCCCCAAAATTCACCCGAGCCCCACTGCTTCAACTTCCCTCGCCCGCGATCGCATCCATCCCTCGCCCGATTCACCTCGCCGCCGGCCCCGATCGTCGACCACCGCTGGCGATCGTCCGACCGCCGACGCTCCAACCTCTGGCGACACCCCCCGCCGCCGGCCGACTCCCTATAACCTCGGTTTGCTCCCAAACGCTGTTTTTCTCCTATTTTTCTCGATCCGTTGACCCGTTGAGCCCAAAAATCAAATTAATTCGTTTATCTATCTATTATACCCCATCTCCCCTATGTATTTTGAATATTATCAGCTGATATCGTTGTTTGACTTGCAGGCTATCTTGGGGGAGCTTAGGGGAGCTTCAGGACGTGTTTTTAGCTTCGCGGAGGCGGTGCTCTTCACACGCACTTATTGACTAGCTCTCACGGCATGTACAGGTACACTCGTTCCTTTTATTACGCACGCCGCATTACATTTTTATTGGGTGAGCACTCGCGGCACACATGCCGCCCCGCACTAGGCCACCCACGCGAGGAGCCTCTTCCAAGCAGAAGAGGACCGATGATGCCGGTCTTTCTCACGCTAGGGAGGACTCCCCTCCACCTAGTCCACCACCACCCACACAGCCGCTTCACGTCGATCCTGTCCACGCACAGCCCATCCCCGCCGATCCTATCCCACCACCGGCTCCCGTTGTCGGGCCGCTGGGGATCACGTTCAGAGACGACGCACAGCACGTCCGATTTGAGCGTATCGCCCAGCGAACTATAGTGCCCTCTAGGTTCACACACTTAGCAGACCAGGACCACCTAGGGGTGCTAGAGGGGATGCTCACGTTGTACCACAACGTGGGCTGGTGCGACTTTTTGTCAGTGTCGGCGGACACCTACGTCCGTCCGACACTGAGGTACTTAGCTCGATAGCCCGGACCCCTGGAGGATGCACATTTCACCTCATGGATCGAGAGTGCGAGGTCACTCTCGACATGCTTCGTGCATTCTTCCAGTGGCCCGCTGTCCCCGTCCCCAACCGAGCCTTCGCACCCACTCATATCCCACCTCCGTCGTTTGACACTTCCACGTTCTAGACATGTATCACGGGCTCCCACCATGGCTTTGACCCTAATAGGGCCAAGGCCTCAGCGATCCTACACCCTTGCCTCCATATAGCCCAGCGCCTCATGGCGACCACTTTCTTGGCGAGGTACGAGCCTGGGACGATGTCTACGCCTGAGCTCTACATGCTCTACGCGATGACTCGCCCCAGAGTTCTCGATAGGGATAGTGATGACCTGGTCCCCGCCGTAGAGATTAACATTGCTAGCTGGTTCTTAGACCGCATCATCATTTCGGTGGGCGCTCGCTCACCTATTTGCTGCGGTGGTCTGATTACTTTGCTAGTCTTGATGACCGGCGTGGACCTACCTGCTGACCTTAGACGAGACCCGGGCCCCACTGCACTCTCAATAGATGTCATGGCCCGGATGAAGATGCTTCGTCCCCACGGCCAGCGGCACTAGGTGTGGTTGCACGGTCCTTTTAGTGCCGATTACATGATCCTCCTAAGCCTAGCTCAGACACATATAGGACCGGCCCACGAGGATTGGATCCCAGCGATGGATCTCCTCATCCCAGCTGCTTACGTTCTGGAGGCTGAGGGCGCTGAGCAGGCGCACCCTGCACACCCTGTACCTCATGCTGACCCCGTGATCCCTCAGACCGAGCCTGCACTTTCTGCACCTCCCAACACTTCTGTCCCCATTTCTGCCAGTGTCGGGAGTACCCTTGCTGAGCCGTCCACCACGTCCACCACCACCCCCACCACTGCTGTGCCTATCTCGGTTGAGCCCATTTCCTCACTTCTTCCCAAGCGTCCACCCACCATACTAGAGAGCGGCAAGCCTTCCTTCGCTGCCGTCGTGGAGACCCTGTCCGGTTTAATGTCCGCTGGGGTGTCACCTTTTGGTCCTTACACTTCCACCCCAGTGGTTGACCTTTCTATCTCCACCGCAGCTGTCCTATCCGAGAGTGTCGTGACGTCTGTCCCTGCTTCTGTGTCACCGACCTCTCTTGCTGCCTCATTGCCGATTTTGTCTTCCACCACTGCTGTTGCCTCCTCGTCCCAGCCTATGTCCCAGCCTCGCACTGAGGCTGGGCATCCACTAGTGAGCACATCACCCTTTCCACACCTACCTGCTGGTCCGATTACTTACACTGCTCGTATCAGACAGCCCCGACCTTCACAGCCTAGACCTGTCCGTCCCTCCGCTCCACCACCCCCTGACGTTCTACTTCAGAGCATTCGTGCTCTTGATGGGACGGTGAGCAGACTCAGGGGAAATTTTAGGGCTCTCTCTGCCGCGGTCAGTTCCATGGAGTCCCGTGTCGCCATGCTTCCCGATATTCAGGCTTGCCTGAATCAGATCCTGGCGCGACTCCCTCCACTACACCCACCCACCCAGCTGACACCTTGACCACCACCACCACCACCTCCTCCACCACAGGACGGAGACTGTGCAGCACCACCAGCTTAGGCACACCCTTGATGCCATTGATCTTTTTTGTCGTTATGCTGCCCATTCTCTGCTGGTCCTGTCGATATATGATTTTTGCCCACCCCCTCCTCCCCTCACTATTTTTGGCCCTATCTTGACCACATCATTATATATCTTTTTTGGGAGAGAGGGAGAGTTATTTTTGGTGACACATTATCTGCATCACTCCGATCTTTGCATGCATCATTCACATCATCATATTTACTTTTTATTTTTTTTTTACTTTTTTTATCATGCATGCATCCTCACCCTCCCCACCCATTACCCGTCTCTCGGTGTGCCACACTTTGCACATTGAGGACACTGTGCACTTTAGCTTGGGGGAGTGAGTTCTCACACTTTTTGCTTTTATCACCTTTATTTTTAGTTTTTCACGTTTTTCCTCTTTTGCACCCATTTTTCATCACTTTTTCATTTTTTTTACCATGCATCACGTTTTTCTTATTTCCTTTGTGTGCTGCATTGTAAATATCTTTGTTTTCCTTTATCTTTATTTCTTTCATCTTTTGCTAGAGATGATTTTCTGTGATGACGATGCCGTGGTGTTAGCTTCTCTCTATATGCATGCTAAATTTGTCATGTCATAGCTTTTATTTCTGATATCATATGCTATGTCCTGTTTTGCATTTAGAAATAGTAACCCACTTCTTTTTTCGGTATGAAAATGGATGAAATCCTATTATTAGCTGATGTCTGATGATTCATATGTATGCTATCGTAGAAAACACACCAAGATTCACGCATTGATGCTTATATCTGGAGTACTGCTTTCTTTTCTCATACCACTTCTTATTGCATGATTTGTACGCTTCACTTCAGGTTGATTGAATGTTTGCTAGCATTGGTAAATCTGGATTAGTTTACTTTTTGAGATCAAACTGAGTAGATTAGATTACCCTGCTGAAGTTGTCATGCACGTCCTATAGAGTGAACCGAGAGATGCATTTATTTCTTTCTCCACTTATCTTGAACATTATTTCTCTATTTTAAATTCATTGGTGAATCTCCCCTTAGCAATTCTATTATTGGCATTCCCCGTTATTGTATCACATGCTCCAATTTCCCCAAAACCCAAAGAAAAAAATTACTTGTATATCCTTCTCTTTGATTTGGAATCATTTGTGTATATATTCTATTGAAAAAAAAGAGAGAGAAAAGAAAAAGAAAAAGATTTGAGAATAAGAAAAGAAAAGAGAAAAGAAGTTCGAAAAACGATCCCATCTCATATTCTTTCTCTTTTTCTTCCCTCTTTTGCTTTTATCTTTGTTTTCTTTGACTTTTGGAGCTTCATAAGGAACGGGAATGTAAATATTGTTTTGTATATGCCACCACGCTTATGGATAAGCTTGGGGGAGAGGATCCTATGATGTGTGAGAGAGTGGATACTTGACGGTGCATGACAACCTAGGCTAAGTAATATTTTATACTCGGTGAGATTGCTAAAGTTTCACGAAATCCAGAAATCTACGCTTAGCATTCATTTCATGAAAACCACACTTTTCTATTCTTACTACTCTATTGTGTGATATCTCTTATACTCCTTATAGAAAGCATTCAATTGAAAAGTGTGTGATCTACGATATTGTATACCGCTTTAGATGCTTCAGACGATGTTAATTCTAGAATTATTCCATTTTTCATACTATATTGATATTCTTGGGTTTTCTATTTCAAATGCACCATTATACTATTATATCGAGATAAAATTCTTTGACATGTGTTTTACATTCGATGCGTGCTATATGAGTAAGCGAAACCCACGTCCTGAGAAAAATGATCTAGCAACTTCCCTCTTCGTTTTCTACTTTGTTTTTCGTTTTTCATTTTCCGCCTTTCCATCGTTTCTATTTTTCTTTATCCACCGGGTTCGCTTTTTACTCATCTTCCTCGAGGGCGAGTAAGAGGTAAGCTTGGGGGATTTTGATCACTCCATATTTTACACCTTTTTTCTGCATGTTTGCATGTCATTTTGATCGCTCGAATCGCGCTTTTCACGATTTTTCGGCAATATTGCGATGCTTTTCACGATTTCTTGTTTTTGTCGAATTTCAGGAGATTTCGAGCGATTTGGAGTGATTCTGAGATGCACCCACCCCGGAGTGTCACCCGTGACTCCTTCGAGGGGAATTTTGCTATTGTAGAGGAGTGGAAGAAGAAAGAACGTCGTAGGAGCGACGAGAGAGCAAAAAAATGAAGATTGGGCATTTTGAGCATGTCACTCGGCCGAGTGAAGGAGTCACTCGGCCGACCATCGAGAGCCCGCTCGGCCGAACAAATCGAACACGCAGAAGACTGAGTATCAGCATGCACTCGGCCGAGCATCGCCAGCCCACTCGGCCGAACCGCGGAGACACCACTCGCCCGAGTGGCATCAAGACGACGGCTAGCAGAAATCCCAGACTTACTGTAATTTTACAGTCGATTCCCGAGTTCCGACTCGGCCAAGTGAAGAAGTCCCCTCGGCCGAAGCAAAGAAAGTCACTTGGCCGAGTGACTCCCGAGGAGCCGACCCCCAAAAGTCCGAAGTTACTGGAATTTGTCAGGGTTTGTCACTCGACCGAATGACATTTGTCACTCGGCCGAGTGAGCCGCGCTGCCTGTAGCGTAAATTGCGATTCTGAGGCTGCGCAGGGGCATTTTCGTCACAGCTTTTTGGGAGATTTTGGGGGCTATTTAACCCCAGTTTTAAACCTAACTTAGAGAGCTTTTTCAGAACTTTTTGCAGCCTTTTTTAGATTACTTTTAGGAGATTAGATTGAGCTTTTAGGGGAGATAGAAAAGTGTTATTTTGTTGGATGCTATTGGTTCTTCATTGGTTTGTCTCTCTCCCTATCAAAAACTCCATTTGTATTGATATATTGAATATTCCAATGAATTCTATTGATTTTATTTGTGAATTTCTATTGAATTTCATTATAAATTGTGAGTAGTTTTATCGTCTTAGGGCGTAGGGATGAACCCTACGAACCATATTTCTAATTTGTGATGGATTTGTGAAATAATTGCTAGAGTTGATTAGGGTTAGTTTGGGATTGATTTGATTCGAATAGCTAGGGATTCATACCGATTGAGATTTGCAAGAGATTGGATCCCAACTCGATAGGAAGCCCTAGAAATTTGAATTGGGTTACAATTGGATTTCTCCGGAATCGGTTTGCAAGAGATTGGACCGAAACTAGGGTTTTTGATTGCAATTCTATACCAATACCCGTTTGCAAGAGATTGGACGGGTAGGAACTATCCCAACCTAGGTCGTAGCTCGAGTTTGCACGAGAGTGGGCTCGAGATACGATTGAACGATGATGTTGTTCTTCACGCTAGCTTGCCTAGGTTAGGGTTTGCAAGAGATTGGACCCTACCCTAGGTTTGCTATAGACCGGTAATAGCGCGAGAGCGTGAGCTTGGTTCTACATTTAGTTGCAACTAGTTCACCTGAATTTCAAATCTAGCAATTGTGAAACCTACGAATCACAATGACGAGATACGGTTTGTAGTGGGGATTCCCTATCCCTAGGCGTCTTTATTAATTTGATATTCCTTTTATATAATTGAACGACCGTGACCGCTTTATAGCGAACATCTCTCGAATTTTCATATAGCCAGGTGGATTGAAGAAGACACCGTCATTTTCCCTCCTTGTGTTCGATATCCGTTCGCCGCTACACCGTGCGCTTGCGATAAGACTAGCGAGTCCCGTGCCCCGTGTGTGCATCCGGGGCATCCGACCAACAAGTCATGTGATTATCTCTTTGAATGGGACATCGAAGGGGAAGAAATACAGGGACATCAGAGGGGAAGAAATACATGCCATGAGCATCAATTCGTATGCGGATTCCTTTCGGGACGTCGTTAATGTCTACGTAATATTCCGTCATGGACTCTGAGAGGTGCGGTGCGATGGATCTGCTGATGAGATGAATACTAGCCCAGTGCACCTGGCATGATCCATAATGTTATCCAAAGCAGTTAGAAGGGATACCTCATTTGGTGTTTCGCAGGAGTTGGCCTGTGGGATATCCCAGATGCAGAATGGGAGTGTGTCCCCTTCGATGCTAACGTATACATAGTCCTCGAGAGCACATGAGTGGACTTGTTCCGCGATGTAGTTTAGGACTTAAAATTCAGCTTCGTGAATGGCCTTGACGACTAAATAGCTGACAGATCTCACATAGTCCAACATCCTGTCTAATGCATATTGATGATGCTCACTCCAATATGGGTCCTATGCAAGGAAGATTCGCTGGCAGATTGGAGTACTCTGAATATAAGACGCTCGAACGACGATAATCTGAGGAGGGATGTTAGCATGCAGAGAAGAAGCACTCAAGAAAAATCATGGAACTCGTTAGCAAAGAGAAAAAAGAGTGTAATAAGAGAACAAAAAAATAAAAAATAAAAAGAAGTGGTGGGGTGTTTAGTGTGGATGAAACCAACACTCTCCAACCAAAAGCAAAAGCAAATCATTGCTTCCCCGGCAATGGCACCAAAAACTTGTTCGGTCCCTGGGTTTGCACTAGGGGGCACGAATCACTGCAAGTGCACAGTGCGCTATAATATAGAAAGATTGTCAAACTCAGAGAGGCGATCGTTTAATACTTAGCTTTATGTGGGAGGAGGAGAGTATGTGGTCGGGGGTTATCACGAGCGATTGATTGGTTGATTGTTGAAAATCGAGAGTTAACTTGAAATTAAACGTCTAAGGCTTTCGGGTTCCCCGCTAGGCCCTTCGGTCATGGATGCCAGGTCAAATGGCCCTACGTCAGACGATGGATTAGGGTAGGAGTGTCACATCCGTAGATAAGAACGAGTATTTAACTTTCATTGTTCATACTCGTCTAACGCATCCCTATGCAAAACCGTGCTCTCGCAGTCGGCTTCACATGGGAATGCATGCATTAAGCTTGACACTTGGTCCCACCACGCAGATCTGCATCCACTCTCGTGATCTACGGAGTGTGACGCTATCCTATGGTTGGTCCTAGCAATCGGCGTGCTCTCGTAGTCACCGACTAGCGGATTGGGGATTAGCGGTTGCCCTGGCTCTCGTGTCACTCTCGTAATCACGAGTTCCGGAGAATGTCCGCTAAGCCTAAATCGGATTCGTGGGGATTCTCCCTAGGATACGGAGCCGCCTTTGCGATACCCTGATCCTAAGGCCAATCCCCAAAAACCCTTGTTCAAACCTCTATAGGGCAACCCTAGATTAATCCAATGGGGGTCTAACCTAACATCCGATCCCTAGGATCCTAGGGATCGTCCCTAAGCCCTAGATACACACTACTCTAGCATGGCAAAAGCTCCAAATACAATAGCAATAGAGATAGGCATATCCAACCGGTCAAATTGCATGAAATTAATTTCAATAGAGAGAGCAAGAGAAATGCGAGAAATGATAAAGAAATCAAGGAAATCTAACCACAAATAAAGAATTAGATTACAAAAGAGTTTACCAAGAGAGAGCTTTCAAAATAGCTGTAAGGGGTTTGCTACAGAAAATTAAAGCTTAACCTATCCTAAAAATATGTTCCTATTTATACAAAACGGTTTGGGTTTGGGTTTTACAAGAAAACCAACCTGATGCCTATTAATTCAAGTCAAATAGGAGTCTGCCGACCTACCGCTCGGCCGAGCGCAGTGCTCGCTCGGTCGAGCGGTGCCTTGTGTAGCGCTCCGCTTGGTGCTCAAGAAAGGGCCGCTCAGGCGAGCGAGTTGAGTCGCTCGCCCGAGCGTCATGTCGCATGATCAAGCGAATTAAGTTCAAATTCGACAGAGCTGTCGCCTTGCAATTGATGGGCTTCTCTGACTACTAGCTCGGGCGAGCGGGCTGGTCGCTCGGTCGAGCAAGCTTCTCGCTCGGCCGAGCGCCCATAGGAAGAACTTGGTTGCTCCTTGGCGTGTCAGTGATCTGGCAATTTCATCCAAGCTTCTTCTCTCCTCTTCTTTACTCCTCTTCTCTTCTCCTCTCCTCTTTTACCCTCTCCTTCGCTTCTTTGGCCTCCTTGGGTCGTCGTGGCAAGGCGAGGCGAGCTTTGGCGTCGATGTTGTGCCCAGAACCCCATATCGCTCCTAATCGCGCCGAATTCCTTGAAAACACATAAAACATCGAATGGATCAAGAATATCGAGAAAAGCGTGTTATAATACGAAAATATGGATTCGGTCGATCGAAACAACATAGGAGTGCATGGTAAAAACATGGAAAATATAGACACAACAGTCCACTCATGTTAGTCATCAAATTTTTAGAATCCTTTCTTACTTAAACTTTATGTTTGTGTTCCTAAATTTGCAATAATGAGAAGTATGACCAACACATGAACATATAAAGCACTTTGCATAAATATTTTTCACTTTGGTTGGCACACTATGAAATCTCTTATAATTAGTTTTTTCAGAATGTTTCAAACCATATCCAAGTCCACGTCTATTATTGCCATATAGTTGATTTTCAAGAATAGTATCCAAAGATTGTTTTCCAATAGAAAATTTGTTTATGGACAATTCTTGGTCCATGACTTTGGATTTTAAGGAAGTATTTTCATCTACATGCAAAGTGCATTTACTAATGAAAGCTTTCTTGTTTTCCTCTTCATTCTTTTTTACATTTTCAGCTTGCTTTTCAAAATCAATCAATTTTCTTTTAAGCTCATTATTTAGCATTCACAACTTATCAATAAGCCCTTTATTTTCAGTTTTAGGTATAATCAATTTTTCTTTATACATACTAATATCATTCAACAAAGTAGGGAAAGAAAGACATCCCATATTTTCATGGAAGTTAGATTTTTCTTTCTTCAACAAATCAATGGTATAGTTAAATGCAACAAGTTTTTCTTTCAGATTATCAATTTCTTTAGACATGTCATAATTTTCTTGTTGCATTTCAAAGTTATCATTTCTGTAGGCATCTAAGGTGGATTCCAGCTCTACAATTTCATCTTGCATTCCTTTACAAATATTTAGAAGTTCAGCTTTACTACCAGATTTTACATCATCACGTTTTCCCATCGGACAGAGGGAGGTGTGAGCAGTCTCCTCAATCTCATCTTCGCCATCCATATCCCACGTTATCGCTAGAGATTCTCCTTTCTTTTCAGCGACGTTATGCATTTCTTGTGGGCAATCCTTCATACGATGTCCCCTGTTCCTGCATTTAAAACATGGAACTCTTTTAGTAGCATTTTGTTTAGAGGAATTTCTAGCATGATTAGAGTTATTAGATCGATTTAACCTTGGTGCCATTTCTACTCTTCCTTGCTTGGTCTTGATGTATTTTCTAAAGTTTCTGACCATCAGTGCTTGCACCTCATTATCATCTTCATCTCGCTAGCTAGAAGAGCTAGTGGTTTTGGAGCCTTTTGTTGGATCTGGATCATAGCCTAGAGGGGGGATGAATAGGCTAGTAAAAATATTCGTGCAACCCACGAACAATCACACGCAGTTATAAGCACAAGCAGCGTAAATAATGAGCAAACACAGATGAACAGCAGATTTACCCTGGTTCGATCGTCCCAACGACCTACGTCCAGCCCCCAAAGCAGATACTAGTATTAATAATGTACCAAGTACAACCACAAGCTAGAGCACGACTAGAGCACCTCTCTATGTCTCTACACTCGACAGGCTCTTCAGTACCCCATAATACACCTGTTCAACAAGATTAATCCTAGTAAAAGCTTTTTATTGGCTAGTCCCAACTAGCCAAGCCCTCTTCTCTAGACCAACTAGACAAGACCCCAAAACGTAAAAATGGTAAAGTTTCCCATACAGAAATCTATGCAACTACACAAAATAATAGTAAAGAGTTTAAAGAATCCCAGTTTGTGTAGCGGCAGTCGTATCTATCAATCAGCTCAGGTCAGATCATATCTGACGGGATATCGTCGCCAACGTCATATCCTCGCCTCTGAAACTTGCGGCCTAGGTGACTTGGGCTCCTCAAAATTTGCGGTCTAGGTGTGGATGTCCCTTGAAGAGTTGCGTAATATGTTGAAGCTCCTCCTTGTAGACGTTGCGCAAGTTGTTAAAGCTTCTCCCTTTGATGTTGCACAATGAAGTAGATGTGAAGCCCCTTGTTGATGCGGCCTTAAGCTATGCTCCCTCCTATGTTGTGAAATGTAGATGGGCTTGGTAATGGAGTTGTGCAAGGTAGCTTTGGCAATGAGATCTTGGAGCTATGGCCTAGGAGATGATGAAATATATGAAGCTATTCAGAATACAACTCAAGTTAAAATAAATACCACTGATTTAATACAGAGATTAAAATTAGAAAAATATCACCATGTTGTAGAGCACTGAGTTGTGCTCGTCCTGGCGCAAACAGTTCGTCGATCCGAGCTCTGTGGAGAAAGTTATGCACTTTTTAGCATCGTCCGTCGAGCTTCTTGCAAAGTTGCGGCCATGAAGCTAGGGTTGTGGCCGAATTTCTTTGGTTGACTCTCTCTTAAAATCTCTCTCTTTGAGTATGTGTTTATATAGGAGAGGATGAGATATGATAGAATCAATTAGAATCTCATATTTGATGGAGATTAGAAGGAATTCTAAATTGATTAGGATTTAAGTGAATCTCTTTGGATATGGAGTTTGAATATGGATGTTTATGGAATTCAATTTGAGTAGCTATATGATTTGAATTGGATCTCATTTAATCATCTTTGATTTGCATGAGATTATCCATACCTCTCCATCTTTGACCAAGTCTTCAATTTGCATGGCATTAGGATTTGAATGTTGCACCAATTGATTTGAATCAATTCAAATATGGATTTGAATTTATTTGCTCCTAATCTTATCATCTTTGACTTAGTCCAATTTTTGTAGCCATATTCTCCATCCTTGACTTAGTCCACTTGAAGTGTGTATAACAATTCCTCCATCACTTTTGGCTAGTCTCTCTTTGAGTATTCGCGAGAGTGCCATTCCTAAAAACACTTAGCATACACATTAAATCTTTCACACGCATTTGTTATCATCAAACACGAAGTCATCGATCGTTGTATCCAACAACACGTTGTATCCAACAATTTCCCCTTTTGATGATGACAAACCAATATAAGATTTGAGCAATTACGATTCAAATGATTTCATCGTGACATGTGTGTGTGAAGTGTGAAGATGGAGGATGTATGCAATATGCAATAAGTATGTCACTGATGTGCAAGCATACAAGCATGCAAACAGTGATGTTCAAGCATTCAAACTTGTATGCATTCTCCCCCTTTATGCATGCTCCCCCTTGAACCAATATTCATATATTCAATAAGCACATTTTCATTATTATACAGTAATGCTCCCCTTTAAACCAATATTCATATATGCAACATATAAGCATTAATGCACACACCAAATCAGTCAAATCTTTCTCAATATTTTCTCCCCCTTTTGTTATCATCAAAAGTGTTTAAAGAAGTTTAATTCATGACACATGCAAAAATAGAGTATTATAAATTACAACTAACACTTGCATGTCATTTTTCTTAAAATAAGCACTTCAAATTCAATGAAAAGTGTAACTCAGACTTCTACACCATTGTGTAAGTATGATGATTAAATAATTGAAGCACAAAGGGAGAAACTATTAAGAAATACAACCAAAACCAATCCACATTTTCCATTAAACATGAAATCACCTAGGATTGATTTTTCCCATCTCATTAAAAATGAGTTCAAGATACCACAACCCAAAAACATAGCCTATAAGGACTCTTAGATGTGGGGGTGGAAATGCTTAACGAGTATAACACCAACGCTAAAGATTACCCATAAAGCATATGTTGGATACTCGGGAGTATTATTCTTGCCATGGATTATATCCATTTGACATACAGAGCAATTAACTTTCTTTTTCATTTTACATAACATGAAAACCAATTCTTTTTAGATCAATTTTTATCCATGGAAAATACACATCATATCCCTTAGATTTTCAGTTATTATTCATCCTACATTCACTTTCCAATATTTCATAAAAGAATATCCAATTGTGCAATAATATACAATACTAGTGGAAGTGAAAGTGTAGGTGTAGAAATCATATTACTCAATTCATTAAGCATGTCATGGCTATTTAAGAATTCTAACATGCGCATGTAGCTATAACAATAATATAATGATTTCTACAAGGATATGAATGTCATTCATAGATATCACTTGAATGATACAAAGAAAAGATATACATTAAGCACCATTTTTTTGCTTTTTGTCTTTTTCATTATTTTTTTTGATTTTTTGTTTATAAAGACCTAAACATGCTAGAAAGCAAACAAACTAGCACACAAAATAAAAATCAAATCAAGCACACAAAACAAAAAAATGCTATGAAGGTATGCATTAAGTGCAATTAGAAAAATATACCTTCGCGTCGTCGCTTGGCTAGGGAACTAACTAATGAAGCATTCAATTTGTAGTTCCTCGCTAAATCTCCATCTTACCTACACGGTAGATGATATGTGTGACCTTGGAATCTAGCAAGGTCCACTCAAGTTAGTCATCAAAGATTTAGGAACTCAAATAAAGCATGACCAACACTATCACAAGTAAAGCACTTTGCTTGAACATTTTTCGCTATTGTAGGCACATTGTGGATTTTCTTAAAAATAAGATTTTTGGCATTTTTAGAACCAAATCCAAGTCCACGTCTATTATTTCCATAAAGTTGCTTTTCAAGAATAGTATCCAAAGATTGTTTTCCAATAGTAAATTTCTTAATGAAAGTTTTCCAATAGTAAATTTCTTAATGAAATATTCTAGGTCCGTGACTTTGGATTTCAATAACACATTTTCATTCACAAGCAAAGTGTATTTATTAATGAAAGCTTTTTTGTTTTCCTCTTCTTTCTTTTCAAAATCATTCATTTTCCTTTTAAGCTCATTATTTAGCATGCACATTTTTTCAATAAGCAATTTATTTTAAGCTTCAATCTTAATCAATTTTTCTCTATGCATGCTAATATCATTCAACAAAGTAGGACACAAAAGACCATCAACTTTTTCAGGCGAACTAGATTTTTCTTTTTTCAACATGGTGATGGTAAATTTGCTCAACAAGTTCTTCTTTCATATTTTTAGTTTCTTCCAACATGTCACAATTTTCTTTTTGCAATTCAAAACAAGAATTTGTATAACATTCTACAGTAGATTCTAAATCAACAATTTTTTCAGACATGTCACAGTTTTCTTGTTGTAATTCAAAGTCATCATTCCTATAGTCATCTACGATAGATTCTAGCTCATCTATTTTATCTTGCATTCATTTACAAATATTCACAAGTTCAATTTTAGTGCAAGATTTTACCTCGTTGTGCTTTTTATCAAGCAGAGGGAGGAGTGGGCTTCATGCTTCTCATCTTCATAATCACTATCCATGTCCCACGCTATCGCTAGAGATTTTCCTTTATTTTCAGTGATGTAGTTCTTTCCTTGTGGGCAATTTCTCGCGAAGTGTCCCTTCTTCCTGCATTTAAAACATTCAAATTTATCAGTAGTATTCTGTTTAGAAGTATTTTTAGCAGGATTAAAATTATCAGAGCGATTAAACCTTTCCGCCATATCTGCTCTTCCTTGAGAAGTCTTGATGTATTTCCTGAATCTTTAACCATCATTGCCTACTCCTCATCAAGCTCGTCGTCGTCGTCCTTTGTGACTACACATGGATTATCATTCTTCTCCAAAGACTTCATTTTCCTAGCTGGGCAGTTTTTCATAAAGTGTCCACGTTTCCTGCAAAGATAACAACATAATGAGTTAGTAATACTGGAAGATATATATGCAGGTTTAAGATTTTTAGTATGATCAAAACATTCAGATATCACTGCCTTCTCTACGGGGGTTTTCATGATTTCTAGACTAGATCCTCTAACCTGCGTTGATATCACTTGTTGGATCTGGATTGTAGCCTAAGGGGATGGGGGTGAATAGGCTAATAAAAATATTCGTGCAACCCACAAATAATCACACGTAGTTATAAGCATAGGCAGAGTAAATAATGAGTAAACACATATGCACAGCAGATTTACCTTGGTTCGGTCGTCCCAACGCCATACGTCCAGCCCCCAAAGCAGATACTAGTATTAATAATGTACCAAGTACAACCACAAGCTAGAGCACGACTAGAGCACCTCTCTACGTGTCTACACTCGACAAGCTCTTCAGTACCCCACAACAACGTGTTCAACAAGATTAATCCTAGTAAAAGCTTTCTATTGGCTAGTCCCAACTAGCCAAGCCCTCTTGTCAGAACAACTAGACAAGACCCCAAAACGTAACAATGGTAAAGTTTCCCCTACAGATATCTATGCAACTACACAAAATAATAGTAAAGAGTTTAAAGAATCTCAGTTTGTGTAGCGGCAGTTGTCTCTGTCAATCAGCTCAGGTCAGATCGTATCTGACGGGATGTCGTCATCAACGTCACATCCTCGCCTCTGAAACTTGCAGCCTAGGTGACTTCGGCTCCTCAAAATTTGTGGCCAAAGTGTGGACGTTCCTTGAAGAGTTGCACAATATGTTGAAGCTCCTCCTTGTAGATGTTGCGCAAGTTGTTGAAGCTTCTCTTTTTGATGTTGCGCAATGAATTAGATGGGAAGCCCCTTGTTGCGGCCTTGAGCTTTGCTCCCTCTTATGTTGCACAATGTAGATGGGCTTGGTTATGGAGTTGTGCAAGGTATCTTTGGCAATGAGATCTTAGAGCTTTGGCCTAGGAGATTATGAAATATATGAAGCTATTCAGAATACAACTCAAGCTAAAATAAATACCACTGATTTAATACAGAGATTAAAATCAGAAAAATACAACCATGTTGTAGAGCACTGAGTTATGATCGTCCTGGCGTAAACAGTCCGTCGATCCGAGCTCTGTGGAGAAAGTTATGCACTTTTTAGCGTCGTCGTCGAGCTCCTTGCAAAGTTACGGCCATGAAGCTTTTCTCTAGGGTTGTGGCTGAATTTCTTTGGTTGACTCTCTCTTAAAATCTCTCTCTTTGAGTGTGGGTTTATATAAAAGAGGATGTGATATGATAGAATCAATTAGAATCCCATATTTGATGGAGATGGGAAGGAATCCTAAATTGATTAGGAATTGAGTGAATCTCTTTGGATATGGAGTTTGAATATGAATGGCTATGAAATTCAATTCGAGTAGTTATATGATTTTAATTGGATCTCATTTAATCATCTTTGATTTGCATGAGATTCTCCATATATCTCCATCTTTAACCAAGTCTTCAATTTGCATGGCATTAGGATTTGAATGTTGCACCAATTGATTTGAATAAATTCAAATATGGATTTGAATTGATTTGCTCCTAATCTTCTCATCTTTGACTTAGTCCAATCTTTGTAGCCATATTCTCCATCTTTGACTTAGTCCACTTGAAGTGTGTATATCAATTCCTCCTTCACTTTTGGCTAGTCTCTTTTTGAGTATTCGCGAGAGTGCCATTCCTGAAAACACTTAGCACACACATTAAATCGTTCGCACATGTTTGTTATCATCAAATACGAAGTCATCGATCGTGGTATCCAACAACACATTGTATCCAACACCTTTACCTCTGGGTTTTCTCTTTCTTTGATGCTCTGCAGCTCAAGCTCGTCTGACATCAAGTTCCATATCAAGTCCTCCACTCTCATCTTTGATAGATCTTTAGCTTCTTGAATGACTGTGACTGTAGGATAGAATGAGCTTGGCAACACTCTTAAGATCTTTCTTACCTGCTTAAGACTAGAGTATGGCTTACCAAGGGAGCTGGACTTGTAGACGATGTCTGTGATTCTCGCAAACAGCTCTTTAATGGATTCTAATGGAAGCATGCATAAGTTCTCATATTCTGTGCTCAGCAAAGCAATTCTGGATTCATTTACTTGCGATGTACCCTCATGTGTCACCTCCATCATATCCCATATTTCCTGCACAGTTAAACATTGTGAGATACGATTAAATTCAGCTTTATCCAAAAAGCAAGTAAGTGCATTCATAGCTCTACCATTTCAATGAATAAAGTTTTTTATCAGCAACATCCTATTTATCTTTTGGTTTAACAATTTCAGTGTCTTCAATTTTAATAGTGGGGGTTTTATATCCATTTTTAACAATGTCCCACACATCATAGTCTACAGACACTAAATAAATTTTCATTCTCGCTTTCCAGTATGCAAAGTCGACTAATTCTAGTATTCTACCCGAGTAATGCTGACATCCTGAAAATTCTTGGATACCAGATTTGCTAGTTGACTGGGGTTTGCCTCAACGACTAGTCAGCTTATAAATCAGGGTTTTCAAGCTTTGAAACATAGGAAATAATTTTTAAAAACATTTGTAATGTGATTAAGAGTGTGCTTGAGCTTCAATTAGGCTTTAACATTCTACCAAGAAAAAAATAAAAATTACATCAATATATATATACTCTTTGCAGCTCCTTTAATGTGGCCATGAAGTTCATCCTTTTTGTCTCGGTTCTTTCATTCCCAAAGCTTTAGTTGACTCCACATATGTCATTGATTTTCATCATAGTTCATACCTACACTCAAATATCATTAGTACTCAATATGTTTGCTCATTATCAAAACAAACGTAGGGTGACTTAATATTCAACAAGGGTGTCGAAGGTCTAGCCATTAGGTTTGAAGTATATGGATGCATAGTTGGCACCTAGGTTAGTTGGTGGGTGACTGGGAGCTTGAGGTTGACTTGGGGAGAGAGTGATCTGGTTACTAGGATGAGCATAATGTGATCATACCTTCTACTTGGTACACCCTGGACCTGTTACTTCTATGCAATTTGGTAAGCTTGTTGATGTTGTGCTTAGATGAGTTGCACCTTCAATGCAACAAACTATTCATGCAAATATCCTTATATAATGGTAAAATTTTCCAAAGTTATGTACCTTGTGTTGGGATCACGTGGATGGAAAATAGAATTGGGGGGGGGGGGGTAATGGTGTTCTTCAACTTATAAAGATCCCCTCTAAAAATTCTACCAAAGTAAATAAATTGAGCTACCATATTAATACTTGATCAATAATAATACTTGCAAGATAAGAGTAATGCGGAAGCTAAATACAATTGCAAATAAACAATTAGCACAAAGAGAGTTACAATCACAAACACACTAATTTATCCGTGTTTGGGGGTACTTCCCTTACATCCAGCAACATGTCCACACATGGACAATAGATCCACTAAACACATCTTAATCGAGACAAAAAGTACAAAGAGTACAACATGTCCTCACAAGGACACCACGTCTACAATGGACAACACATCTCAATGAGACAACACCTCTTCAATAAGAGAACGCCTTATATAAGATGTGAGAAGGAAATACCTACAAACATCTTTTACCTATAGCTAAATGTTGCAGCTCTTGTGTTGTAGTGTGGCTATAGTGATTATCTCTAAATAATGAGAAAATGAAGCTTTTTAAGATCTAGAATTTTGGCCAAGAAAGATCGGAAAACTCTTAAAACATAGGCCACGAATGAGAGGGTTTTGCTTAAAAGCTTTTCTATTTGAAATTGATTTAGACTCAAGAAAATTGATCATTAAAGTTGGCAGTAGCTTTATCAACAACCTCATATAATAAATGATCCTCAACTCTGCCCCAGCATAATGACCAAACATCCCACTAACAGCTAGAAAAAACAAACAAAAATCCGACCGTTATAAGCTGCCAGTAAGGCTAGGAGTCGACTCATGTACACTTGGGATTCGACTCTTGGAGATGGTAGTCAACTATCCTGTGTACATGAGTCGACTTCTAGACATTTGTGAGTCCATACAAGAGCCAGATATGAGTAGTAGTCGACTCCAAGGTTTTGGTAGTCGACACCTAAACTGATACAAACAATACGAGCGCAAAACTTAGCAAATTATTTTTAAAATATTTTAAAATATTTTATTTGTGTTCCTAAGTGTGTGTAAGCTTCACTGAAGACTTTAACATGTTACAAGGCTAAAAGGAAATTTACGTCAAAAATATATTACATAAGATTTCTTGATGCTATTTGCTCTTCATTGCCTTGTCTTGGTTGCTCTTCAACTCCATGTTCTTTGTTGGCTCTATTTCTCATTGCATTGCATTGTTTGATCATGGAAGTACATTATCTATACATATACACTCAAGAAGACATTAGTACTCAATATGATGCTCATCATCAAAACAAATATGGGGTGACTCAATATTCAACATTTTCTTCCTTTCTGTTGATGACAACATATTATATATAAAATATGAAATATCAATAAAGTGTGTGAGTGTATGTGTTGCAAGCAACATTCTCACATTCTCCCTAAATCATATTTCTTCCTATATTTTATATCTCTCCAAATTTCTCCCCTTTGGCATTGATGAAGAAAATATGCAAATGGTCTCCCCTTTCGACAAGTGATTCAATATTCAATTAATTTTCTCTGCCCCTATAATTGTGATCTTCCTTGTCGTAAAAACATTCCCTTTCCATAAAGCGAGTGTATGCATGATGTCAAGAGATCCCATATGTTAAATCGTGCATAAAGAAAAATTTTCTTGTTATCTTTTGCATTAGCTCCCCCCTAAAAGTATGCATCAAAAGCAATTGGGCCACACCCTCAATTTATGCAATTTCTTTGAAGCGTAAAGTTGGGATCTTCGCTACTAATCCTCTCATTTCTATGTACATAAGAAATACAAATATTTTGGTACCCTTTTGTTTTTGGGTCCATGGGATTAATCTTGTGGATAATCAGCATGTGTATCTAAAAATAGACAATAAGCATATATACTCAACATTATTGTGTTCAAATATATAATCACTTACTAAGAACCCAAACCCATTCAGGATCAGTTTTCCTAGAACCTACATGCATGTAATTTCTAGAATGCTGGACATTGTTCAAAAAATTGTCAATTTAAGCATTTTTAACAAAATCACATTCATTCTTTGGAACCCACATATAAATCATTTGATTCTTAGCATGATGCACTCAATGTGGTTTCATAAAGTACCGATGATGCATCTTAAAAGATTTATCAACATGTACATGATGAAAAAGCATTGGATCTATTATGTCTTCTTCCGTGCAAACTTTCTATACATAAAGGCATAATTTTAAGCATATTTAGCATGCAAACTAACATGATTTTTTAGTATCAACAACATTTCTAGAAATAGAATCATGCATTCATGAAGGAGTTGTGCTTATACTAGCATTGCCCTTAAAATTATCAAACTTAAGCACTAATTTCTCATGATTCAACTTACTAAAGGATAAATCAGTCATAATCACATCAATACTAGCATTAAAATAATTTATGAGCAAAGTATTATCAACTCTTAATTTTTTAATCAATAAATTAGCATCATTTAATTTGGTAATAGAAATTTTATGCTTATCACACTTAAAATATTGGTCATGCGTCAAAGTATCATTCTTAACTTTCAAATTATCATGATCAAGTTGAAAAGAAGTATAATGCTCAACTAAATTATTATTTCTAACAATTAAATCAATATCATTATCATCATCATTAAAGGTAGATTTTACCTCATCAACTGTTTTTGTCGTGCAGCACATGTATGAACCCTTTCTTCCTTCTTTGAAATATGAAACCTTGGAAGTAGATTCCTCTTACTCATCCTGTGTCATAGTTGATTTGCCATGGTAGCTTTTGACACGCGATTATAAATTTTATTATTTAAGAAATCAAATATAATTTCCGTTATCTCATATTTTAATCTCTAAATCTTCTTCTTCTTTGACCCATTGAGATTCGGGAGTAGTAGGGGTGCAATAGGGCATATCCACGAGTTTCTAATAATTGACGTTGATGTATCGAATGTAAGCCATCATCTTTCCTTTCCAATGTTGGTAGTTGGATCCATCGAATATTGGTGGAGTTTGTCTTTGTGTGGTTGCTTTGCTTGTTGATGCCATCATTTAAACTTGGCTCTAGTACGACATGTTGGGATACTGTGAATAACAAATAGAACACTAGAGGGGGGGGGGGGAATGGTTTTCTTCAAATTATAAAAAATCCCCTCTAAAAACTCTATCTAAGTAATTAACTTGAGTTACCAAATTAATAATTAATCAAAAATAATACTTGTAAGATAAGAGGAATGCGGAAGCGAAAGAAAATTACAAGTAAACAATAAGGACAAAGAGAGGTACAATCGCAAACACACAAATTTATCCTGGTTCAAGGTATTTCCCCTTCATCCAACAACACATCCATACAGGGACGATGGATCCACTAATTAAACATGTCTGAATCGAGATAAAGAGTACAACAAGTCAACAAGTCCTCACAAGCGCTCACACGGTCAAAATGGACAACACATCTCAATGAGACAACACTTCTCTAATGAGAGAAAACCCCTTACATAAGATGTGAGATGGAAATACTTACAAACTTATTTTAACTATAGCCAAATGTTAAAGATCCGGTGTTGAAGTGTGGCTATAGTGATGATATCTAAATGAGGACAAAATTAAGTTCTTTGAGATCAAGAATTTTGGCCAAGAAAGATTGGAAAACTTTTAAAACATAGGCCAAGAATGAGAGGGTTTTACTAAAATTTTTTTCTATTTGACATTGCTTTTTACTCAAGAAAATTAATCATTAAAGTTGGCAATAACTTCAGCAACAACCCCCAATAAATAGACTGTAATGCCCCATGTGTGAAACAGTATATGATGTGTATACTATGGAAGTGTGTGTTTAGCCTACTTGGATGAGTACATGTGCATGGATACTTGGATGACTAAGTGTATGAATATATAGGTGTGTGTGTGTGTGTGTGTGTGTGTGTGTGTGGGACATTTATAATGGATGTTTGCATTGGATGTTTCTATTGACCATTGGTAGGGGACATTATTGTAGTGAATGGCTTTCCTTGTAGTTATATCTCTAAGTTGAAGGGTAGATAGGCATGGTGGCATAGATTGTAATTAGATGACCATGTTGGAGGGTGTGTTTGTAGGAAGGTGTTGGAGTGGCATATGGTGTAATTACTTACCCAAGTTGAAGGGCTTTTTGTAGGCAGGGTATTTGGTTCTTTTCCTTTGGATGATATCTTCTAGGGAGTTGACCCTTTGACTCCCAAATTCCTAAGAAAATGATTAGAGAGAGGATTAAGCTCAAGATTAAGAAAGAAGGAGGGAGAGATGTTGTGAAATCTCTAAAACTAAACCCCCCCCTTCTTTCATCCTCATTTCCCTTTCTTCTTCTTTATTTTTATTTATTTCTTTCAATATTTTCCTCATGGTTGAAATTCTCCCATGACAAAAAAAGAAAAGAAAAGAGAAGAAATGAAAGGGAGGTGAAAAGGGAAGTACCAAAAAGGGATCAAGCTAGTGGCTTGTGGGATGCCTTTAGAGCAAAGGAGAGGTGTTTTCTTTAGCAAGATGATGTCTTTTGGGAGGCTGAAGCTAGAGGAAGGTGGAGCTAGAGGAAATATGGGGTCTTGGAAGGATTTGTGAGGGAAAGTTTTTATCTTTGAGGTAGGGAGCTTCCACTCTAGGGCATGTTATTCCAAAACATTAAAGTTTGTAGCTTTTGTGGAAATTCTCATGAAGTTATGATAAAGTTGTGATTTTTATTTAAGTGACCCTAATTATGTGCTAAAGATGCCCACCTTTATCCTAATAACATGCTAAAATGTCACTTTTCTTATGAAAATAAGCTAAAGATGCCATCTTTCTCATTATTATTGTTGTTGCTGTTGCTTATTGTTACAGCTCTGTGGCTGTTTTGAAATGGGCATAAATTTTATTCCAGCGCTCTAAAAATTATGATTTAAGACAATATGTAAAGCCCTTAAGTTATCTACAACATTTATTTAGAGACTACAATCAAATTATGCCTGTAGTTAGACTGAAATTGCTGATTTATGTCATAGTATCAATTATGGCAGTTTCTGCACCATCGTATTGTACAGAGCATAACTTTCACCCTAGATATCCAAATGATATGATTTTAGAAATGGGGATCCTCTTTGTAATATCTACAAGTTTCATGTTGGGACCCCACTAGGATTCTGACCGTAAGCTGACTGAATTAACTGATCTTCTAGCTAGATAATCCAGATTAAGAACAGCTTCTGCACTCTATAATCTACAAGCTATAACTATTGGCATAATTGCCTAAAAATTATGATTTTGTAGATTTGGAAACATATGTGGATCCACTACAGTTTTATTTAGAAAGATATGTCTAATCCTATATATACATTTGTGATACCAGTCATTTTTTCTCATGTATTACACTTGTGATATGGAATTATTTCATAGAATGTGTATGTGGAGACTTGCTAATGAAATATGGAACCATGATATGTAGTAATATTATCAAGGACATGTTGGATGTGGTGTGCATATTTGGCATGGCACAATGTGATATTTTGTTATGAAATTTGTGATGGCCATGGCACATAGATGCATAACCCTTTTGTTGAAGGAAAAAAGGATTTGTGAAAGGAAAAGAATATGAAATTGAGTGACCATGCCAAATATGACTCCATAATAATATATGCATGTGTTTATGTTTCTACTTCTTTATGTCATTTGTCTTATAGCTTTTATACATACTTGCTCTTTATGCACTTCTATACATTGTATAAACAATCAATAATGTCGACTAATAAATACTTGGAATGTCTCAATCCTCTCTAGAGAGGGTGTGCTTCCAAGATGGGGTTTGGGGGAATACCTGAGTAGGGATTGCGATAAGGACTGGAATGGAGTTATGATTTCTCACTCGTACTCTCGGAACGGGGGAGTGGGCAGAGTTGGAGAGGCCCATTGGTATACTAGTGATGCACTTTGGGTAGTGACTTGTCCATCTTCCTCTATTTATCTCACTCCTGAAGCGGGGGAGTTCGAGAGGCATTGTTAAAGTTAATCATTACTCGTGTACCGCTGGCGGGGTAGTCTTCTTTCACCCACCTTGGGGTGAGCTCCAGTCACGTATGTCCTACACTTAACGAGGTTTCCAAAAAAATATCAATAAATGAAGACTCTTAATTTAACATAACACACTTGTATTATTCCTTTTACTTGTGATAGTTGTAATGTTTCCTTTATTTTTTCCCTTTATGCTTTATCTACACTATTCCATGAGATGTCTCATTTTGTTTCTTATGTTTCCTTTAATGTTTCACTTCCTTTATGTCGTAAAATGTCACATGTTGTCATATGCATTCATGATTGAATAATATTCCATATGAGTTAGGCATCCCTACTGGACACGCTATGACGCGTCCTCCTCCTATTCCACAGGGAGCCGGTAGTAGTTGAGGTAGAGATCCCTGGAGTTTAGGTTTGGATTGGAGGTCCATGGTAGAGTGTGCAAGTTTTTGTACTTAGGAGTTTGAGTTGGTGTACATTTGTATATGTTAAGTTGTATTTGGCCCTTGTTAATGTATATATGTGATGTTCTTGGATATGACTATTGTATATATTGTGCACTTGTGTTGTTCTATCTTGAATGTTATTGTCATGTCTGTGAATTATTACATGTAATATCTCAGCATGTACGCAGTGGCCTGCCTCCGTGTTTCTCTATCTCCATCCTTTCCTTCTTTATCACCCTAGCCTCTCCAGCCTATCTAAGAAAGTTTCGAAATTCCTGGGTATCATGGGAAGCGGGGCATGACAGATGGTGGCTGTAACGACTGCTTTTCATGTATCTGGATTTATTATAATATAATGTATGTTTTGGTGGATTTTCTCCTCATGTGTGGTTTTCGTCTCCGTAGTTTTCATTTTTGATCGATTCGTCGTATTTTCTCGTTTCTTCCTTAGGATCGTCGATTTCGAAGCACGTCGTTTGTGACGGGCTTCATAACGGTCATATCTAACTATTAGATCAAGCCTAGGAGTCTTAGGATTCGATCACGGGGCCTCGCGCTCCGTATCGGAACTTTTGGTGCTCATTAGCCGGTATAAGAAGGGGCACCGACCGACTAGATGACGATCCAGTCGGTCGACAATCCTTCTTGGACCGACTAGTTAGCTTTCTAAATTTCTCAGGAGTTACTGTTTATCGTTAGTCGGTCTAAGAACGTTGGTTGACCGACTAGGTTGCAAACTAGTCGGTCAGCAATGCTTCTTTAACCGACTAACTCATCATCTAAATTTTAGTATCAGTTACTGTTTATTCTTAGTCGGTCTAAGTTCATCTTTCGACCGACTAGTTGTTAAACTAGTCGGTTAAGTTTTGTACTCAGACCGACTAATTCTTGATTCTACTGTACAGTCGAGTTACTGTTTCCTCTTAGTCGGTCTAAGAACGTTCATCGACCGACTAGATGATAAACTAGTCGGTCAGTATTTGTTCATGGACCGACTAACTCTAAATCCTATTTTCGTTCAGGAGTTACTGTTTACACTTAGTCGGTCTGTGTTGGTCGACCGACCGACTAGTTGCCAAACTAGTCGGTCAGTGGTTGTTCTTTGACCGACTAGTCTGTGTTAAAACCCTAATTTCTGGGCAGCTGCCAGCCTAGCCTATAAATACCCCTCCCAAACGTTTCTTCTTCCTCCAACACGATCCAAAACCCTAAAATCTTCCCCCTTGAGCCCCCATCTTCCTCCAAGCTTCAATCCTTCATTCCAAGCCCTAAATCCATCATCCAATCCATCCATTCACTCTTTCTACCTCTCATCTTCCCCAAATCACCATCGAAATCCATCAAAACCCCCAAATCACCCAAAACCCTAGTTTCTCCAACTTCCCCCAATCTTTTCCAGATCTGATCCTAGGGTTCCTTGGAGTGTTTCTTCCGCCTCCTCTCGGTAAGAAATCGATCTACCGTTGTTTTTATAACTTATTTGTATTTTTATGAAACCCTAATAATATTTCATGTTGTTTGTTGATTGTTCCCCCAAAACAGCGATATCCCCGTAGATTAGCATCCGTGTGACGAAGTGATCGTCATCCCCGGTGCTAGGCAAGTGAAACTTGCCACTTAGGGTTTAGGCCATGTTTTAGGCCATTTGCATGTTGTAGGCGTAAAAGAGGCTAGGCGACGAAATGATACTCGCCTAGGCGCAAATTGGGGAACTAGCTTGACAACGAAGCTAGTTCCGACATTTAGCATGTTGCACAACTATCATGTCACGTTTACTTTCCATTACCGGTACGCAAATTAATTGTCATGTCATTGCATCCTTCTTGCATTTCAGTGATTGCGTAGCTGTGCTACATTGCTTGTGTTCCTGGCTCGTGTTCCAGAAGCGGGCCATGTGTTGGTTGATAGCCAATGCCCGAATTGCGTGTTTCCTGGCTCGTGACCAGAAGCGAGCATAATGAGTTGCTAACCCCAACGCTCGATATATTGAATTGTGATTAAGAAACAAGCTCCCGTGCGGGGCAACCCTGGCTCACTTGCTGGGCTCATGTTCAGGGACCCTGGCTTGTTTAGTGCGGGATGGGGTGAGGGTTAAGCGGCCATTCAACTGGGGGTCTGTTTGATCAACAACTGCAGTTGTAAGGCGTAAACTCTTTGGGTGGGGTAGTGTTTAGTGCCGATCGGTCTGAAATGCTATGCCATTCAACGAAGGGCGTAAACATCTACAAAACAACCGTGAAATGTGAATAGTGTTTAGTGCCGATTCGGTCTGAAATGCTATGCCATTCAGCGAAGGGCGTAAACACTTGCAAAATGTGAATTGATTGGAATTGATAGTAGCTTGGCTACTCTTGTCTTGTCTTGTCTTGTCTTGTCCCGATGATTGCTCTCATGTACAAATTGTCTTGCCATGTTTTAAATTGTGCACTCATGTTATAACTGCCATGTCATGCATACTAAACTGCTTATTTGCCGACGCCGAGCCCGAGCCCGTGTTTGACGGGGAGTGCGTGGACACTGGGGACCAGTCCTAGTGTCTTCGTGTGTTTTACTTTTGTTAAACAATTGTTTTGTTATCGGTGCGTGGCACCTATACTCATTTATGTCGTTGTTCTTTTGTTGGCCTTGTTCTGGGCCTTGGACTCTTTTCTTTTAGCCTGGTGGCTTTTCTGGATTGTTGAACTTATTTTCATGTTGGACAATATTTGAGATGTGAGGTTTTTATTTCAGTCTCTCCTTGTATTATTATTGTTGTTCCGTTGTGGTTACAGGGACTTGCTTATATTTTATTTACGCTTATCGGGTTTGGGGCTTCACAGCTCCACTCTCGTGCGGACCTTTTCACGTCTCGCCTCCATTTTAGGGAAGCGGGTCGTGACAGGTTTTAGTGGTGGCCCGTGCAGGTCCTTCTGTAACTGCGATCTTTGGAATAGCGATAATAATATTAGATGTCCAATAAATTAAGTTCGACGTCCGAGTCATAAGCTATGAGTCTAATTGGGTTTGTTCTCCGTGTCATTAGATGGCAGGAAGGCGTTTCACCCGTGGTCGGGGCAGCGGTGTGCTCCCTCATGATGAGGAGCCTGAGCGGGAACCCACCAGCGGTGAGATGATGCGGATGATGCTGCAGATGATGCAAGTGCAGCAGGGCGTGCTTCTGCAAGTCCAGAATGCCCCACTTGCTCATGCTGCCCGGGCTCTTCTGGATGTCCCTCGCTCTGAGCCTGGAGCGAAGCAGTTTCGGGAGCTGGGTCCCGCGTATTTTGATGGTTCTGAGGGTCCTCTGGCTGCCGATGAGTGGATTCGGAACATTGAGGACAATCTGAAGATGGCCAAGATCGCCCCGGCTGGATGGGTTGATTTGGCTAAGAGGCAGCTGAAGGATAACGCCAGGAATTGGTGGGATGCTGAAGAGAAGTTGTTGGTGGCGCCGATCGTCTGGGCTACCTTCAAGGCTAGATTTGATGGTGAGTTCTTCCTGAAGGCTGCCAGGGAAGAGATGCTGCAGCGTTTTATCGACTTGAAGCAGGGGAACTCGTCGGTGGACATGTACCACCAGGAGTTCATGAGGCTGAGTCGGTTTGCACCAAAGATGGTGCAGGACGCTGAGGAGAGAGCTCAGAGGTTCCTGCAGGGGCTTGCTTCAGAGCTCCAGAGTTTTGTGACCTCTTCTGACCGGGAATCTTATCAGAAGGTTCTGGTCGCTGCCAAGAGGCAGGAGCTGCTCGTGAACCAGAGGAGAGGATCTTTGGTTGGTGCTGGGAAGAGGCCTGTGGAACAGGCGAGAGCTGTGGTTAGATCTGGATTCAGGCCTAATCAGTCAGCTCAGTTTAAGAGGCCAGGAGGGCCTATTCTGAAGTCTTGCCATTTCTGCGGCAAGCCTGTCCATATTAAGGATCAGTGTCGGAAGTTTCTGGGCCAGTGTCTGGTTTGCGGTGATGCCTCCCATGTCGCGAGAGATTGTCGGCTTGCGGGACAGCTGCGGAGGGCTCCTGTTGCAGCTCAGCCGTTGCAGCAGCGGGCGTCTGTTCCTGCCGGTCGTGGAGCAGCACTTGTTCCGTAGAGGCAGGCTTTTCAGCAGGCTGTTCCGCCGAGGAGGCAGGCTTTTCTGATGACCGCTGTGGAGAGCGAGGCTGTGGATGAGGTTATCGCAGGTAATCCTCAATCTAGCTATTACTTTCCTAGCTGGTTTTGATTGTTAGATTATGTTGTTTGCTTGAACATGGTTGTTTGCTAGAATAGGGTTTGATTGTTAATTGATTGTTAGGTTTGATTTTGGTGTGCACATTTCCTGCACGAGTCCTCTTTGACTCTGGTGCATCGATGTGCATTATTTCTCGGAGCTTCGTGGAGAGGCATTCCTTATCGACGTCGCCTCTTTCCCAGAGTTGGAATATCGTCACAGGGAATGGCGTGGTCTCGGTGCATCGTGGTTGCAATTCTTGCTCGTTGGTGGTCTGTGGACATGAGCTTTTTGCTGATTTCATTGTCCACGACATCATCAACTATGATGCAGTTCTTGGAATGGATTGGCTTGCGAGCTTCTATGCTACGATCGACTGTCGACGGAAGAAGGTGGTGTTCGAGATTCCCGGACACCCAGTCTTTGAGTTCAGTCGTGGTAGCAGTTCGCTTGGTCCTGTCAGATTTTGGGCCAGGCCGGTGGAGGCTGTGGCTATGCAGATGGAGCTGGAGTGGCCAGCTGTGGTGCGTGATTTTGGCGACGTCTTCCCCGAGGAGATGTCTGGTTTGCCACCTGATCGAGCTTTGGAGTTTTCTATCGATCTTGTTCCGGGTGCGCAGCCGATTTCGAAGGCGCCGTATCGTATGGCACCTGCTGAGTTGGAGGAGTTGCGGAAGCAGTTGGATGAGCTTTTGCAGAAGGGTTATATTAATCCTAGTGTGTCTCCGTGGGGAGCACCGGTGCTGTTGGTGAGGAAGAAGGATGGTTCGCGTCGCATGTGCGTGGACTATCGGGGATTGAATACGGTGACCATTAAGAATAAATACCCGTTGCCTCGCATCGATGATATTTTTGATCAGCTTGGAGGTTCGAGGGTGTTTTCTAAGTTGGATTTGAGGAGTGGTTACCATCAGTTGAAGGTGAAGAAGGATGATGTCCCGAAGACAGCGTTCAGGACGAAGTATGGACACTATGAGTTCGTGGTTATGCCTTTCGGTGTAACTAACGCGCCCGCAGTTTTCATGAATCTGATGAACCTGATTTTCTACGACTTTCTGGATAAGTTTGTCGTTATCTTTATTGACGACATTCTGATCTATTCGAAGTCGGAGGAAGAGCATGCCTCGCACTTGAGGACGGTGTTGGAGATTCTGAGGAAGCAACGTTTGTATGCTAAGTTTTCGAAGTGCGAGTTTTGGCTGGATCGAGTTGCTTTTCTTGGGCATGTGGTGACTGGAGATGGTATTTCTGTCGATCCCGAGAAGATTAGGGCCATCAGGGAGTGGCCTGTTCCGTCTTCTGCTTCGGAGATTCGGAGTTTCCTTGGGCTTGCTGGTTATTATCGGTGATTCATCAAGGACTTTTCTCGTATTGCTGAGCCGATGACCAGGTTGACGCGGAAGGATGTTGCTTTTGTTTGGTCAGGTGATTGTGAGAGTGCTTTTGGTATTCTGAAGGAGAGGTTGACGACTGCCCCTATTCTTGTTGTGCCTGATCGCAGCGGTGGATTTGAGATCTTTTGCGATGCATTTGGCAAGGGTCTCGGTTGCGTGTTGCATCAGCACGGACATGTTGTGGCTTATGCGTCTCATCAGCTTAAGGTTCATGAGAAGAATTATCCGACGCATGATTTGGAGTTGGCTGCTGTTGTGTTTGCTCTCAAGATTTGGAGGCACTTCTTGCTGAGTGAGAAAGTGAAAATTTTCACCGATCACAAAAGCTTGAAGTATATCTTTACTCAGAAGGAGCTCAACATGCGACATCGTCGATGGTTAGAGCTTATAGCAGATTATGAGATTGATTTGCAGTTTCACCCTGGCAAGGTGAATGTG
Organism: Scilla litardierei; assembly: GCA_030789695.1. NCBI lineage: Eukaryota > Viridiplantae > Streptophyta > Magnoliopsida > Asparagales > Asparagaceae > Scilla > Scilla litardierei. Next base: position 47,036,439 of record CM061132.1, on the reverse strand, counting down.
GTTCCTGATGCTTTGAGTAGGCTTCCCGCGGTAATGATTTTGACCTCGCAGTGGAGATTGCAGCAGGATTTTTGCGAGTCTGGAGTGGAGATTGTTCTTCCTGGAGAGGCTTCGTCGTTGATGTACATGCAGGTACAGTCGACGATTGTGGACCGGATTAAGGCTGGCCAGGCTGAGGATTCGAAGCTGGTAAGGATTCGGGAGCAGGTGGAAGCCGGTCTGCGGACTGACTTTTTGATTCATGAGGATGGCTCGCTGAGGTTTGGAGCCAGGTTGTGTGTGCCAGCTGGGGATATCAGAGAGGAGCTGATGGTGGAGGCACACAGTTCGCCGTATTCTGTGCATCCTGGAGGCACCAATATGTACCAGGATCTTCGTCTGAATTATTGGTGGCATGGTATGAAGAGGAGCGTGGCTCGAAGTGTAGCCAAGTGCTTGGTTTGCCAGCAAGTGAAGGCGGAGCATCAGCATACGGCCGGGTTGCTACAACCGCTTCCGATTCCGGAGTGGAAGTGGCAGCACATCACTATGGACTTCGTGACTGGACTACCTCGGAGTCCGAAGCAGAATGACGTGATTTGGGTGATCGTAGATCGATTGACCAAATCTGCGCACTTTATTCCGTTCCGAGTGGGACAGTCCACTGAAGCGCTAGCGAGGAGATATATGGAGGTAAAATTCTTTTACTCTCCGTTTTATTTCCTTTTCCTAGTTTGGATAGTGATGTAACGTGAATCGTGCAGGAAGTTGTGCGACTTCATGGAGTCCCCATGAGTATCGTGTCTGACAGAGACACGAGGTTCACGTCTCAGTTCTGGCAGAGTTTGCAGAAGAGCTTGGGTACGCGTCTGAGTTTCAGCACGGCGTACCATCCGCAGACAGATGGCTAGTCCGAGAGGACGATTCAGATTTTGGAAGACATGCTGAGGGCGTGCATGTTGGATTTCAAGGGTTCGTGGGAGGACCATCTACATCTGGTAGAGTTTTCCTACAACAACAGCTTCCAGGCGAGTATTGGCATGTCGCCTTTCGCCGCTCTTTGTGGGAGGAAATGTCGATCGCCATTGAGTTGGGATGACGTTGGTGATCGGGAGTTGTTGGGACCTGAGATGATCGTGGAGGCCGTGGAGATCATCAGGAATATTCGGGAGAGGTTGAGAATTGCTCAGGACCGTTTTAAGCATTGGGCGGATGCTAAACGTCGTCCTTTGGAGTTTCAGCCGGGCGACCATGTGTTCTTGAAGATTTCCTCGAATCGTGGTGTGATTCGTTTCGGGAAGCGTGGGAAGTTGAGCCTGCGATACATTGGACCATTTGACGTTTTGGAGAGGGTTGGCGAGGTAGCTTATCGCTTGGCCTTGCCGCCATCTTTGGAAGGAGTTCACAATATTTTCCATGTGTCGCAGCTTCGTCGATACATTAGCGATCCGTCTCATGCGGTGGATTTTTCGGAGATTACCATTCGCCCGGATTTGACGTATGACCAGCATCCAGTGCAGATTCTGGACAGGCGTCAGAAATTGCTTCGGAACAAGATTGTCAATCTTGTGAGGGTGATGTGGCGACACGGCTCACCTGGAGAGTCTACTTGGGAGAATGAGGATGAGATGCGAGAGCGTTTCCCACTTTTGTTTCCGGACTCGTGAGTATTTGGAAATTCCGAGGACGGATTTTTTCTTAAGTTGGGGAGGATGTAACGACTGCTTTTCATGTATCTGGATTTATTATAATATAATGTATGTTTTGGTGGATTTTCTCCTCATGTGTGGTTTTCGTCTCCGTAGTTTTCATTTTTGATCGATTCGTCGTATTTTCTCGTTTCTTCCTTAGGATCGTCGATTTCGAAGCACGTCGTTTGTGACGGGCTTCATAACGGTCATATCTAACTATTAGATCAAGCCTAGGAGTCTTAGGATTCGATCACGGGGCCTCGCGCTCCGTATCGGAACTTTTGGTGCTCATTAGCCGGTATAAGAAGGGGCACCGACCGACTAGATGACGATCCAGTCGGTCGACAATCCTTCTTGGACCGACTAGTTAGCTTTCTAAATTTCTCAGGAGTTACTGTTTATCGTTAGTCGGTCTAAGAACGTTGGTTGACCGACTAGGTTGCAAACTAGTCGGTCAGCAATGCTTCTTTAACCGACTAACTCATCATCTAAATTTTAGTATCAGTTACTGTTTATTCTTAGTCGGTCTAAGTTCATCTTTCAACCGACTAGTTGTTAAACTAGTCGGTTAAGTTTTGTACTCAGACCGACTAATTCTTGATTCTACTGTACAGTCGAGTTACTGTTTCCTCTTAGTCGGTCTAAGAACGTTCATCGACCGACTAGATGATAAACTAGTCGGTCAGTATTTGTTCATGGACCGACTAACTCTAAATCCTATTTTCGTTCAGGAGTTACTGTTTACACTTAGTCGGTCTGCGTTGGTCGACCGACCGACTAGTTGCCAAACTAGTCGGTCAGTGGTTGTTCTTTGACCGACTAGTCTGTGTTAAAACCCTAATTTCTGGGCAGCTGCCAGCCTAGCCTATAAATACCCCTCCCAAACGTTTCTTCTTCCTCCAACACGATCCAAAACCCTAAAATCTTCCCCCTTGAGCCCCCATCTTCCTCCAAGCTTCAATCCTTCATTCCAAGCCCTAAATCCATCATCCAATCCATCCATTCACTCTTTCTACCTCTCATCTTCCCCAAATCTCCATCGAAATCCATCAAAACCCCCCAAATCACCCAAAACCCTAGTTTCTCCAACTTCCCCCAATCTTTTCCAGATCTGATCCTAGGGTTCCTTGGAGTGTTTCTTCCGCCTCCTCTCGGTAAGAAATCGATCTACCGTTGTTTTTATAACTTATTTGTATTTTTATGAAACCCTAATAATATTTCATGTTGTTTGTTGATTGTTCCCCCAAAACAGCGATATCCCCGTAGATTAGCATCCGTGTGACGAAGTGATCGTCATCCCCGGTGCTAGGCAAGTGAAACTTGCCACTTAGGGTTTAGGCCATGTTTTAGGCCATTTGCATGTTGTAGGCGTAAAAGAGGCTAGGCGACGAAATGATACTCGCCTAGGCGCAAATTGGGGAACTAGCTTGACAACGAAGCTAGTTCCGACATTTAGCATGTTGCACAACTATCATGTCACGTTTACTTTCCATTACCTGTACGCAAATTAATTGTCATGTCATTGCATCCTTCTTGCATTTCAGTGATTGCGTAGCTGTGCTACATTGCTTGTGTTCCTGGCTCGTGTTCCAGAAGCGGGCCATGTGTTGGTTGATAGCCAATGCCCGAATTGCGTGTTTCCTGGCTCGTGACCAGAAGCGAGCATAATGAGTTGCTAACCCCAACGCTCGATATATTGAATTGTGATTAAGAAACAAGCTCCCGTGCGGGGCAACCCTGGCTCACTTGCTGGGCTCATGTTCAGGGACCCTGGCTTGTTTAGTGCGGGATGAGGTGAGGGTTAAGCGGCCATTCAACTGGGGGTCTGTTTGATCAACAACTGCAGTTGTAAGGCGTAAACTCTTTGGGTGGGGTAGTGTTTAGTGCCGATCGGTCTGAAATGCTATGCCATTCAGCGAAGGGCGTAAACATCTACAAAACAACCGTGAAATGTGAATAGTGTTTAGTGCCGATTCGGTCTGAAATGCTATGCCATTCAGCGAAGGGCGTAAACACTTGCAAAATGTGAATTGATTGGAATTGATAGTAGCTTGGCTACTCTTGTCTTGTCTTGTCTTGTCTTGTCCCGATGATTGCTCTCATGTACAAATTGTCTTGCCATGTTTTAAATTGTGCACTCATGTTATAACTGCCATGTCATGCATACTAAACTGCTAGGTTGCTAGTTGCCTTACTTTCAGTTTCCTTGCCCAAGTCTTTTAGACTTGCTGACATGTGCCCCTTTACTCTTTTGGGTGACACATGTTAGATCCTGAGCCTGAGTACCTTGTCGAGGACGAGGTATTTGCCGACGCCGAGCCCGAGCCCGTGTTTGACGGGGAGTGCGTGGACACTGGGGACCAGTCCTAGTGTCTTCGTGTGTTTTACTTTTGTTAAACAATTGTTTTGTTATCGGTGCGTGGCACCTATACTCATTTATGTCGTTGTTCTTTTGTTGGCCTTGTTCTGGGCCTTGGACTCTTTTCTTTTAGCCTGGTGGCTTTTCCCGTGCAGGTCCTTCTGTAACTGCGATCTTTGGAATAGCGATAATAATATTAGATGTCCAATAAATTAAGTTCGACGTCCGAGTCATAAGCTATGAGTCTAATTGGGTTTGTTCTCCGTGTCATTAGATGGCAGGAAGGCGTTTCACCCGTGGTCGGGGCAGCGGTGTGCTCCCTCATGATGAGGAGCCTGAGCGGGAACCCACCAGCGGTGAGATGATGCGGATGATGCTGCAGATGATGCAAGTGCAGCAGGGCGTGCTTCTGCAAGTCCAGAATGCCCCACTTGCTCATGCTGCCCCGGGCTCTTCTGGATGTCCCTCGCTCTGAGCCTGGAGCGAAGCAGTTTCGGGAGCTGGGTCCCGCGTATTTTGATGGTTCTGAGGGTCCTCTGGCTGCCGATGAGTGGATTCGAACATTGAGGACAATCTGAAGATGGCCAAGATCGCCCCGGCTGGATGGGTTGATTTGGCTAAGAGGCAGCTGAAGGATAACGCCAGGAATTGGTGGGATGCTGAAGAGAAGTTGTTGGTGGCGCCGATCGTCTGGGCTACCTTCAAGGCTAGAATTTGATGGTGAGTTCTTCCTGAAGGCTGCCAGGGAAGAGATGCTGCAGCGTTTTATCGACTTGCAGCAGGGGAACTCGTCGGTGGACATGTACCACCAGGAGTTCATGAGGCTGAGTCGGTTTGCACCAAAGATGGTGCAGGACGCTGAGGAGAGAGCTCAGAGGTTCCTGCAGGGGCTTGCTTCAGAGCTCCAGAGTTTTGTGACCTCTTCTGACCGGGAATCTTATCAGAAGGTTCTGGTCGCTGCCAAGAGGCAGGAGCTGCTCGTGAACCAGAGGAGAGGATCTTTGGTTGGTGCTGGGAAGAGGCCTGTGGAACAGGCGAGAGCTGTGGTTAGATCTGGATTCAGGCCTAATCAGTCAGCTCAGTTTAAGAGGCCAGGAGGGCCTATTCTGAAGTCTTGCCATTTCTGCGGCAAGCCTGTCCATATTAAGGATCAGTGTCGGAAGTTTCTGGGCCAGTGTCTGGTTTGCGGTGATGCCTCCCATGTCGCGAGAGATTGTCGGCTGCGGGACAGCTGCGGAGGGCTCCTGTTGCAGCTCAGCCGTTGCAGCAGCGGGCGTCTGTTCCTGCCGGTCGTGGAGCAGCACTTGTTCCGTAGAGGCAGGCTTTTCAGCAGGCTGTTCCGCCGAGGAGGCAGGCTTTTCTGATGACCGCTGTGGAGAGCGAGGCTGTGGATGAGGTTATCGCAGGTAATCCTCAATCTAGCTATTACTTTCCTAGCTGGTTTTGATTGTTAGATTATGTTGTTTGCTTGAACATGGTTGTTTGCTAGAATAGGGTTTGATTGTTAATTGATTGTTAGGTTTGATTTTGGTGTGCACATTTCCTGCACGAGTCCTCTTTGACTCTGGTGCATCGATGTGCATTATTTCTCGGAGCTTCGTGGAGAGGCATTCCTTATCGACGTCGCCTCTTTCCCAGAGTTGGAATATCGTCACAGGGAATGGCGTGGTCTCGGTGCATCGTGGTTGCAATTCTTGCTCGTTGGTGGTCTGTGGACATGAGCTTTTTGCTGATTTCATTGTCCACGACATCATCAACTTGATGCAGTTCTTGGAATGGATTGGCTTGCGAGCTTCTATGCTACGATCGACTGTCGACGGAAGAAGGTGGTGTTCGAGATTCCCGGACACCCAGTCTTTGAGTTCAGTCGTGGTAGCAGTTCGCTTGGTCCTGTCAGATTTTGGGCCAGGCCGGTGGAGGCTGTGGCTATGCAGATGGAGCTGGAGTGGCCAGCTGTGGTGCGTGATTTTGGCGACGTCTTCCCCGAGGAGATGTCTGGTTTGCCACCTGATCGAGCTTTGGAGTTTTCTATCGATCTTGTTCCGGGTGCGCAGCCGATTTCGAAGGCGCCGTATCGTATGGCACCTGCTGAGTTGGAGGAGTTGCGGAAGCAGTTGGATGAGCTTTTGCAGAAGGGTTATATTAATCCTAGTGTGTCTCCGTGGGGAGCACCGGTGCTGTTGGTGAGGAAGAAGGATGGTTCGCGTCGCATGTGCGTGGACTATCGGGGATTGAATACGGTGACCATTAAGAATAAATACCCGTTGCCTCGCATCGATGATATTTTTGATCAGCTTGGAGGTTCGAGGGTGTTTTCTAAAGTTGGATTTGAGGAGTGGTTACCATCAGTTGAAGGTGAAGAAGGATGATGTCCCGAAGACAGCGTTCAGGACGAAGTATGGACACTATGAGTTCGTGGTTATGCCTTCGGTGTAACTAACGCGCCCGCAGTTTTCATGAATCTGATGAACCTGATTTTCTACGACTTTCTGGATAAGTTTGTCGTTATCTTTATTGACGACATTCTGATCTATTCGAAGTCGGAGGAAGAGCATGCCTCGCACTTGAGGACGGTGTTGGAGATTCTGAGGAAGCAACGTTTGTATGCTAAGTTTTCGAAGTGCGAGTTTGGCTGGATCGAGTTGCTTTTCTTGGGCATGTGGTGACTGGAGATGGTATTTCTGTCGATCCCGAGAAGATTAGGGCCATCAGGGAGTGGCCTGTTCCGTCTTCTGCTTCGGAGATTCGGAGTTTCCTTGGGCTTGCTGGTTATTATCGGTGATTCATCAAGGACTTTTCTCGTATTGCTGAGCCGATGACCAGGTTGACGCGGAAGGATGTTGCTTTTGTTTGGTCACGGTGATTGTGAGAGTGCTTTTGGTATTCTGAAGGAGAGGTTGACGACTGCCCCTATTCTTGTTGTGCCTGATCGCAGCGGTGGATTTGAGATCTTTTGCGATGCATTTGGCAAGGGTCTCGGTTGCGTGTTGCATCAGCACGGACATGTTGTGGCTTATGCGGCTCATCAGCTTAAGGTTCATGAGAAGAATTATCCGACGCATGATTTGGAGTTGGCTGCTGTTGTGTTTGCTCTCAAGATTTGGAGGCACTTCTTGCTGAGTGAGAAGTGAAAATTTTCACCGATCACAAAAGCTTGAAGTATATCTTTACTCAGAAGGAGCTCAACATGCGACATCGTCGATGGTTAGAGCTTATAGCAGATTATGAGATTGATTTGCAGTTTCACCCTGGCAAGGTGAATGTGGTTCCTGATGCTTGAGTAGGCTTCCCGCGGTAATGATTTTGACCTCGCAGTGGAGATTGCAGCAGGATTTTTGCGAGTCTGGAGTGGAGATTGTTCTTCCTGGAGAGGCTTCGTCGTTGATGTACATGCAGGTACAGTCGACGATTGTGGACCGGATTAAGGCTGGCCAGGCTGAGGATTCGAAGCTGGTAAGGATTCGGGAGCAGGTGGAAGCCGGTCTGCGGACTGACTTTTTGATTCATGAGGATGGCTCGCTGAGGTTTGGAGCCAGGTTGTGTGTGCCAGCTGGGGATATCAGAGAGGAGCTGATGGTGGAGGCACACAGTTCGCCGTATTCTGTGCATCCTGGAGGCACCAATATGTACCAGGATCTTCGTCTGAATTATTGGTGGCATGGTATGAAGAGGAGCGTGGCTCGAAGTGTAGCCAAGTGCTTGGTTTGCCAGCAAGTGAAGGCGGAGCATCAGCATACGGCCGGGTTGCTACAACCGCTTCCGATTCCGGAGTGGAAGTGGCAGCACATCACTATGGACTCGTGACTGGACTACCTCGGAGTCCGAAGCAGAATGACGTGATTTGGGTGATCGTAGATCGATTGACCAATCTGCGCACTTTATTCCGTTCCGAGTGGGACAGTCCACTGAAGCGCTAGCGAGGAGATATATGGAGGTAAAATTCTTTTACTCTCCGTTTTATTTCCTTTTCCTAGTTTGGATAGTGATGTAACGTGAATCGTGCAGGAAGTTGTGCGACTTCATGGAGTCCCCATGAGTATCGTGTCTGACAGAGACACGAGGTTCACGTCTCAGTTCTGGCAGAGTTTGCAGAAGAGCTTGGGTACGCGTCTGAGTTTCAGCACGGCGTACCATCCGCAGACAGATGGCTAGTCCGAGAGGACGATTCAGATTTTGGAAGACATGCTGAGGGGCGTGCATGTTGGATTTCAAGGGTTCGTGGGAGGACCATCTACATCTGGTAGAGTTTTCCTACAACAACAGCTTCCAGGCGAGTATTGGCATGTCGCCTTTCGCCGCTCATTGTGGGAGGAAATGTCGATCGCCATTGAGTTGGGATGACGTTGGTGATCGGGAGTTGTGGGACCTGAGATGATCGTGGAGGCCGTGGAGATCATCAGGAATATTCGGGAGAGGTTGAGAATTGCTCAGGACCGTTTAAGCATTGGGCGGATGCTAAACGTCGTCCTTTGGAGTTTCAGCCGGGCGACCATGTGTTCTTGAAGATTTCCTCGAATCGTGGTGTGATTCGTTTCGGGAAGCGTGGGAAGTTGAGCCTGCGATACATTGGACCATTTGACGTTTTGGAGAGGGTTGGCGAGGTAGCTTATCGCTTGGCCTTGCCGCCATCTTTGGAAGGAGTTCACAATATTTTCCATGTGTCGCAGCTTCGTCGATACATTAGCGATCCGTCTCATGCGGTGGATTTTTCGGAGATTACCATTCGCCCCGGATTTGACGTATGACCAGCATCCAGTGCAGATTCTGGACAGGCGTCAGAAATTGCTTCGGAACAAGATTGTCAATCTTGTGAGGGTGATGTGGCGACACGGCTCACCTGGAGAGTCTACTTGGGAGAATGAGGATGAGATGCGAGAGCGTTTCCCACTTTTGTTTCCGGACTCGTGAGTATTTGGAAATTCCGAGGACGGATTTTTTCTTAAGTTGGGGAGGATGTAACGACTGCTTTTCATGTATCTGGATTTATTATAATATAATGTATGTTTTGGTGGATTTTCTCCTCATGTGTGGTTTTCGTCTCCGTAGTTTTCATTTTTGATCGATTCGTCGTATTTTCTCGTTTCTTCCTTAGGATCGTCGATTTCGAAGCACGTCGTTTGTGACGGGCTTCATAACGGTCATATCTAACTATTAGATCAAGCCTAGGAGTCTTAGGATTCGATCACGGGGCCTCGCGCTCCGTATCGGAACTTTTGGTGCTCATTAGCCGGTATAAGAAGGGGCACCGACCGACTAGATGACGATCCAGTCGGTCGACAATCCTTCTTGGACCGACTAGTTAGCTTTCTAAATTTCTCAGGAGTTACTGTTTATCGTTAGTCGGTCTAAGAACGTTGGTTGAACCGACTAGGTTGCCAAACTAGTCGGTCAGCAATGCTTCTTTAACCGACTAACTCATCATCTAAATTTTAGTATCAGTTACTGTTTATTCTTAGTCGGTCTAAGTTCATCTTTCAACCGACTAGTTGTTAAACTAGTCGGTTAAGTTTTTGTACTCAGACCGACTAATTCTTGATTCTACTGTACAGTCGAGTTACTGTTTCCTCTTAGTCGGTCTAAGAACGTTCATCGACCGACTAGATGATAAACTAGTCGGTCAGTATTTGTTCATGGACCGACTAACTCTAAATCCTATTTTCGTTCAGGAGTTACTGTTTACACTTAGTCGGTCTGCGTTGGTCGACCGACCGACTAGTTGCCAAACTAGTCGGTCAGTGGTTGTTCTTTGACCGACTAGTCTGTGTAAAACCCTAATTTCTGGGCAGCTGCCAGCCTAGCCTATAAATACCCCTCCCAAACGTTTCTTCTTCCTCCAACACGATCCAAAACCCTAAAATCTTCCCCCTTGAGCCCCCATCTTCCTCCACGCTTCAATCCTTCATTCCAAGCCCTAAATCCATCATCCAATCCATCCATTCACTCTTTCTACCTCTCATCTTCCCCAAATCTCCATCGAAATCCATCAAAACCCCCCAAATCACCCAAAACCTAGTTTCTCCAACTTCCCCCAATCTTTTCCAGATCTGATCCTAGGGTTCCTTGGAGTGTTCTTCCGCCTCCTCTCGGTAAGAAATCGATCTACCGTTGTTTTTATAACTTATTTGTATTTTTATGAAACCCTAATAATATTTCATGTTGTTTGTTGATTGTTCCCCCAAAACAGCGATATCCCCGTAGATTAGCATCCGTGTGACGAAGTGATCGTCATCCCCGGTGCTAGCAAGTGAAACTTGCCACTTAGGGTTTAGGCCATGTTTTAGGCCATTTGCATGTTGTAGGCGTAAAGAGGCTAGGCGACGAAATGATACTCGCCTAGGCGCAAATTGGGGAACTAGCTTGACAACGAAGCTAGTTCCGACATTTAGCATGTTGCACAACTATCATGTCACGTTTACTTTCCATTACCTGTACGCAAATTAATTGTCATGTCATTGCATCCTTCTTGCATTTCAGTGATTGCGTAGCTGTGCTACATTGCTTGTGTTCCTGGCTCGTGTTCCAGAAGCGGGCCATGTGTTGGTTGATAGCCAATGCCCGAATTGCGTGTTTCCTGGCTCGTGACCAGAAGCGAGCATAATGAGTTGCTAACCCAACGCTCGATATATTGAATTGTGATTAAGAAACAAGCTCCGTGCGGGGCAACCCTGGCTCACTTGCTGGGCTCATGTTCAGGGACCCTGGCTTGTTTAGTGCGGGATGAGGTGAGGGTTAAGCGGCCATTCAACTGGGGGTCTGTTTGATCAACAACTGCAGTTGTAAGGCGTAAACTCTTTGGGTGGGGTAGTGTTTAGTGCCGATCGGTCCTGAAATGCTATGCCATTCAGCGAAGGGCGGTAAACATCTACAAAACAACCGTGAAATGTGAATAGTGTTTAGTGCCGATTCGGTCTGAAATGCTATGCCATTCAGCGAAGGGCGTAAACACTTGCAAAATGTGAATTGATTGGAATTGATAGTAGCTTGGCTACTCTTGTCTTGTCTTGTCTTGTCTTGTCCCGATGATTGCTCTCATGTACAAATTGTCTTGCCATGTTTTAAATTGTGCACTCATGTTATAACTGCCATGTCATGCATACTAAACTGCTAGGTTGCTAGTTGCCTTACTTTCAGTTTCCTGCCCAAGTCTTTTAGACTTGCTGACATGTGCCCCCTTTACTCTTTTGGGTGACACATGTTAGATCCTGAGCCTGAGTACCTTGTCGAGGACGAGGTATTTGCCGACGCCGAGCCCGAGCCCGTGTTGACGGGGAGTGCGTGGACACTGGGGACCAGTCCTAGTGTCTTCGTGTGTTTTACTTTTGTTAAACAATTGTTTTGTTATCGGTGCGTGGCACCTATACTCATTTATGTCGTTGTTCTTTTGTTGGCCTTGTTCTGGGCCTTGGACTCTTTTCTTTTAGCCTGGTGGCTTTTCTGGATTGTTGAACTTATTTTCATGTTGGACAATATTTGAGATGTGAGGTTTTTATTTCAGTCTCTCCTTGTATTATTATTGGTGTTCTGTTGTGGTTACAGTGACCTGCTTATATTTTATTTACGCTTATCGGGTTTGGGGCTTCACAGCTCCACTCTCGTGCGGACCTTTTCACGTGAGATGATGCGGATGATGCTGCAGATGATGCAAGTGCAGCAGGGCGTGCTTCTGCAAGTCCAGAATGCCCCACTTGCTCATGCTGCCCGGGCTCCTTCTGGATGTCCCTCGCTCTGAGCCTGGAGCGAAGCAGTTTCGGGAGCTGGGTCCCGCGTATTTTGATGGTTCTGAGGGTCCTCTGGCTGCCGATGAGTGGATTCGGAACATTGAGGACAATCTGAAGATGGCCAAGATCGCCCCGGCTGGATGGGTTGATTTGGCTAAGAGGCAGCTGAAGGATAACGCCAGGAATTGGTGGGATGCTGAAGAGAAGTTGTTGGTGGCGCCGATCGTCTGGGCTACCTTCAAGGCTAGATTTGATGGTGAGTTCTTCCTGAAGGCTGCCAGGGAAGAGATGCTGCAGCGTTTTATCGACTTGAAGCAGGGGAACTCGTCGGTGGACATGTACCACCAGGAGTTCATGAGGCTGAGTCGGTTTGCACCAAAGATGGTGCAGGACGCTGAGGAGAGAGCTCAGAGGTTCCTGCAGGGGCTTGCTTCAGAGCTCCAGAGTTTTGTGACCTCTTCTGACCGGGAATCTTATCAGAAGGTTCTGGTCGCTGCCAAGAGGCAGGAGCTGCTCGTGAACCAGAGGAGAGGATCTTTGGTTGGTGCTGGGAAGAGGCCTGTGGAACAGGCGAGAGCTGTGGTTAGATCTGGATTCAGGCCTAATCAGTCAGCTCAGTTTAAGAGGCCAGGAGGGCCTATTCTGAAGTCTTGCCATTTCTGCGGCAAGCCTGTCCATATTAAGGATCAGTGTCGGAAGTTTCTGGGCCAGTGTCTGGTTTGCGGTGATGCCTCCCATGTCGCGAGAGATTGTCGGCTTGCGGGACAGCTGCGGGAGGGCTCCTGTTGCAGCTCAGCCGTTGCAGCAGCGGGCGGTCTGTTCCCTGCCGGTCGTGGAGCAGCACTTGTTCCGTAGAGGCAGGCTTTTCAGCAGGCTGTTCCGCCGAGGAGGCAGGCTTTTCTGATGACCGCTGTGGAGAGCGAGGCTGTGGATGAGGTTATCGCAGGTAATCCTCAATCTAGCTATTACTTTCCTAGCTGGTTTTGATTGTTAGATTATGTTGTTTGCTTGAACATGGTTGTTTGCTAGAATAGGGTTTGATTGTTAATTGATTGTTAGGTTTGATTTTGGTGTGCACATTTCCTGCACGAGTCCTCTTTGACTCTGGTGCATCGATGTGCATTATTTCTCGGAGCTTCGTGGAGAGGCATTCCTTATCGACGTCGCCTCTTTCCCAGAGTTGGAATATCGTCACAGGGAATGGCGTGGTCTCGGTGCATCGTGGTTGCAATTCTTGCTCGTTGGTGGTCTGTGGACATGAGCTTTTTGCTGATTTCATTGTCCCACGACATCATCAACTATGATGCAGTTCTTGGAATGGATTGGCTTGCGAGCTTCTATGCTACGATCGAACTGTCGACGGAAGAAGGTGGTGTTCGAGATTCCCGGACACCCAGTCTTTGAGTTCAGTCGTGGTAGCAGTTCGCTTGGTCCCTGTCAGATTTTGGGCCAGGCCGGTGGAGGCTGTGGCTATGCAGATGGAGCTGGAGTGGCCAGCTGTGGTGCGTGATTTTGGCGACGTCTTCCCCGAGGAGATGTCTGGTTTGCCACCTGATCGAGCTTTGGAAGTTTTCTATCGATCTTGTTCCGGGTGCGCAGCCGATTTCGAAGGCGCCGTATCGTATGGCACCTGCTGAGTTGGAGGAGTTGCGGAAGCAGTTGGATGAGCTTTTGCAGAAGGGTTATATTAATCCTAGTGTGTCTCCGTGGGGAGCACCGGTGCTGTTGGTGAGGAAGAAGGATGGTTCGCGTCGCATGTGCGTGGACTATCGGGGATTGAATACGGTGACCATTAAGAATAAATACCCGTTGCCTCGCATCGATGATATTTTTGATCAGCTTGGAGGTTCGAGGGTGTTTTCTAAGTTGGATTTGAGGAGTGGTTACCATCAGTTGAAGGTGAAGAAGGATGATGTCCCGAAGACAGCGTTCAGGACGAAGTATGGGACACTATGAGTTCGTGGTTATGCCTTTCGGTGTAACTAACGCGCCCCGCAGTTTTCATGAATCTGATGAACCTGATTTTCTACGACTTTCTGGATAAGTTTGTCGTTATCTTTATTGACGACATTCTGATCTATTCGAAGTCGGAGGAAGAGCATGCCTCGCACTTGAGGACGGTGTTGGAGATTCTGAGGAAGCAACGTTTGTATGCTAAGTTTTCGAAGTGCGAGTTTTGGCTGGATCGAGTTGCTTTTCTTGGGCATGTGGTGACTGGAGATGGTATTTCTGTCGATCCCCGAGAAGATTAGGGCCATCAGGGAGTGGCCTGTTCCGTCTTCTGCTTCGGAGATTCGGAGTTTCCTTGGGCTTGCTGGTTATTATCGGTGATTCATCAAGGACTTTTCTCGTATTGCTGAGCCGATGACACAGGTTGACGCGGAAGGATGTTGCTTTTGTTTGGTCAGGTGATTGTGAGAGTGCTTTTGGTATTCTGAAGGAGAGGTTGACGACTGCCCCTATTCTTGTTGTGCCTGATCGCAGCGGTGGATTTGAGATCTTTTGCGATGCATTTGGCAAGGGTCTCGGTTGCGTGTTGCATCAGCACGGACATGTTGTGGCTTATGCGTCTCATCAGCTTAAGGTTCATGAGAAGAATTATCCGACGCATGATTTGGAGTTGGCTGCTGTTGTGTTTGCTCTCAAGATTTGGAGGCACTTCTTGCTGAGTGAGAAAGTGAAAATTTTCACACGATCACAAAAGCTTGAAGTATATCTTTACTCAGAAGGAGGCTCAACATGCGACATCGTCGATGGTTAGAGCTTATAGCAGATTATGAGATTGATTTGCAGTTTCACCCTGGCAAGGTGAATGTGGTTCCTGATGCTTTGAGTAGGCTTCCGCCGGTAATGATTTTGACCTCGCAGTGGAGATTGCAGCAGGATTTTTGCGAGTCTGGAGTGGAGATTGTTCTTCCTGGAGAGGCTTCGTCGTTGATGTACATGCAGGTACAGTCGACGATTGTGGACCGGATTAAGGCTGGGCCAGGCTGAGGATTCGAAGCTGGTAAGGATTCGGGAGCAGGTGGAAGCCCGGTCTGCGGACTGACTTTTTTGATTCATGAGGATGGCTCGCTGAGGTTTGGAGCCATGGTTGTGTGTGCCAGCTGGGGATATCAGAGAGGAGCTGATGGTGGAGGCACACAGTTCGCCGTATTCTGTGCATCCTGGAGGCACCAATATGTACCAGGATCTTCGTCTGAATTATTGGTGGCATGGTATGAAGAGGAGCGTGGCTCGAAGTGTAGCCAAGTGCTTGGTTTGCCAGCAAGTGAAGAGCGGAGCATCAGCATACGGCCGGGTTGCTACAACCGCTTCTCCGATTCCGGAGTGGAAGTGGCAGCACATCACTATGGACTTCGTGACTGGACTACCTCGGAGTCCGAAGCAGAATGACGTGATTTGGGTGATCGTAGATCGATTGACCAAATCTGCGCACTTTATTCCGTTCCGAGTGGGACAGTCCACTGAAGCGCTAGCGAGGAGATATATGGAGGTAAAATTCTTTTACTCTCCGTTTTATTTCCTTTTCCTAGTTTGGATAGTGATGTAACGTGAATCGTGCAGGAAGTTGTGCGACTTCATGGAGTCCCCCATGAGTATCGTGTCTGACAGAGACACGAGGTTCACGTCTCAGTTCTGGCAGAGTTTGCAGAAGAGCTTGGGTACGCGGTCTGAGTTTCAGCACGGCGTACCATCCGCAGACAGATGGCTAGTCCGAAGAGGACGATTCAGATTTTGGAAGACATGCTGAGGGCGTGCATGTTGGATTTCAAGGGTTCGTGGGAGGACCATCTACATCTGGTAGAGTTTTCCTACAACAACAGCTTCCAGGCGAGTATTGGCATGTCGCCTTTCGCCGCTCTTTGTGGGAGGAAATGTCGATCGCCATTGAGTTGGGATGACGTTGGTGATCGGGGAGTTGTTGGGGACCTGAGATGATCGTGGAGGCCGTGGAGATCATCAGGAATATTCGGGAGAGGTTGAGAATTGCTCAGGACCGTTTTAAGCATTGGGCGGATGCTAAACGTCGTCCTTTGGAGTTTCAGCCGGGCGACCATGTGTTCTTGAAGATTTCCCTCGAATCGTGGTGTGATTCGTTTCGGGAAGCGTGGGAAGTTGAGCCTGCGATACATTGGACCATTTGACGTTTTGGAGAGGGTTGGCGAGGTAGCTTATCGCTTGGCCTTGCCGCCATCTTTGGAAGGAGTTCACAATATTTTCCATGTGTCGCAGCTTCGTCGATACATTAGCGATCCGTCTCATGCGGTGGATTTTTCGGAGATTACCATTCGCACCCGGATTTGACGTATGACCAGCATCCAGTGCAGATTCTGGACAGGCGTCAGAAATTGCTTCGGAACAAGATTGTCAATCTTGTGAGGGTGATGTGGCGACACGGCTCACCTGGAGAGTCTACTTGGGAGAATGAGGATGAGATGCGAGAGCGTTTCCCACTTTTGTTTCCGGACTCGTGAGTATTTGGAAATTCCGAGGACGGATTTTTTCTTAAGTTGGGGAGGATGTAACGACTGCTTTTCATGTATCTGGATTTATTATAATATAATGTATGTTTTGGTGGATTTTCTCCTCATGTGTGGTTTTCGTCTCCGTAGTTTTCATTTTTGATCGATTCGTCGTATTTTCTCGTTTCTTCCTTAGGATCGTCGATTTCGAAGCACGTCGTTTGTGACGGGCTTCATAACGGTCATATCTAACTATTAGATCAAGCCTAGGAGTCTTAGGATTCGATCACGGGGCCTCGCGCTCCGTATCGGAACTTTTGGTGCTCATTAGCCGGTATAAGAAGGGGCACCGACCGACTAGATGACGATCCAGTCGGTCGACAATCCTTCTTGGACCGACTAGTTAGCTTTCTAAAATTTCTCAGGAGTTACTGTTTATCGTTAGTCGGTCTAAGAACGTTGAGTTGACCGACTAGGTTGCAAACTAGTCGGTCAGCAATGCTTCTTTAACCGACTAACTCATCATCTAAATTTTAGTATCAGTTACTGTTTATTCTTAGTCGGTCTAAGTTCATCTTTCAACCGACTAGTTGTTAAACTAGTCGGTTAAGTTTTGTACTCAGACCGACTAATTCCTTGATTCTACTGTACAGTCGGAGTTACTGTTTCCTCTTAGTCGGTCTAAGAACGTTCATCGACCGACTAGATGATAAACTAGTCGGTCAGTATTTGTTCATGGACCGACTAACTCTAAATCCTATTTTCGTTCAGGAGTTACTGTTTACACTTAGTCGGTCTGCGTTGGTCGACCGAGACCGACTAGTTGCCAAACTAGTCGGTCAGTGGTTGTTCTTTGACCGACTAGTCTGTGTTAAAACCCTAATTTCTGGGCAGCTGCCAGCCTAGCCTATAAATACCCCTCCCAAACGTTTCTTCTTCCTCCAACACGATCCAAAACCCTAAAATCTTCCCCCTTGAGCCCCCATCTTCCTCCAAGCTTCAATCCTTCATTCCAAGCCCTAAATCCATCATCCAATCCATCCATTCACTCTTTCTACCTCTTCATCTTCCCCAAATCTCCATCGAAATCCATCAAAACCCCCCAAATCACCCAAAACCCTAGTTTCTCCAACTTCCCCCAATCTTTTCCAGATCTGATCCTAGGGTTCCTTGGAGTGTTTCTTCCGCCTCCTCTCGGTAAGAAATCGATCTACCGTTGTTTTTATAACTTATTTGTATTTTTATGAAACCCTAATAATATTTCATGTTGTTTGTTGATTGTTCCCCCAAAACAGCGATATCCCCCGTAGATTAGCATCCGTGTGACGAAGTGATCGTCATCCCCGGTGCTAGGGCAAGTGAAACTTGCCACTTAGGGTTTAGGCCATGTTTTAGGGCCATTTGCATGTTGTAGGCGTAAAAGAGGCTAGGCGACGAAATGATACTCGCCTAGGCGCCAAATTGGGGAACTAGCTTGACAACGAAGCTAGTTCCCGACATTTAGCATGTTGCACAACTATCATGTCACGTTTACTTTCCATTACCTGTACGCAAATTAATTGTCATGTCATTGCATCCTTCTTGCATTTCAGTGATTGCGTAGCTGTGCTAACATTGCTTGTGTTCCTGGCTCGTGGTTCCAGAAGCGGGCCATGTGTTGGTTGATAGCCAATGCCCGAATTGCGTGTTTCCTGGCTCGTGACCAGAAGCGAGCATAATGAGTTGCTAACCCCAACGCTCGATATATTGAATTGTGATTAAGAAACAAGCTCCCGTGCGGGGCAACCCTGGCTCACTTGCTGGGCTCATGTTCAGGGACCCTGGCTTGTTTAGTGCGGGATGAGGTGAGGGTTAAGCGGCCATTCAACTGGGGGTCTGTTTGATCAACAACTGCAGTTGTAAGGCGTAAACTCTTTTGGGTGGGGGTAGTGTTTAGTGCCGATCGGTCTGAAATGCTATGCCATTCAGCGAAGGGCGTAAACATCTACAAAACAACCGTGAAATGTGAATAGTGTTTAGTGCCGATTCGGTCTGAAATGCTATGCCATTCAGCGAAGGGCGTAAACACTTGCAAAATGTGAATTGATTGGAATTGATAGTAGCTTGGCTACTCTTGTCTTGTCTTGTCTTGTCTTGTCCCGATGATTGCTCTCATGTACAAATTGTCTTGCCATGTTTTAAATTGTGCACTCATGTTATAACTGCCATGTCATGCATACTAAACTGCTAGGTTGCTAGTTGCCTTACTTTCAGTTTCCTTTGCCCAAGTCTTTTAGACTTGCTGACATGTGCCCCTTTACTCTTTTGGGTGACACATGTTAGATCCTGAGCCTGAGTACCTTGTCGAGGACGAGGTATTTGCCGACGCCGAGCCCGAGCCCCGTGTTTGACGGGGAGTGCGTGGACACTGGGGGACCAGTCCTAGTGTCTTCGTGTGTTTTACTTTTGTTAAACAATTGTTTTGTTATCGGTGCGTGGCACCTATAACTCATTTATGGTCGTTGTTTCTTTTGTTGGCCTTGTTCTGGGCCTTGGACTCTTTTCTTTTAGCCTGGTGGCTTTTCTGGATTGTTGAACTTATTTTCATGTTGGACAATATTTGAGATGTGAGGTTTTTATTTCAGTCTCTCCTTGTATTATTATTGGTGTTCTGTTGTGGTTACAGTGACCTGCTTATATTTTATTTACGCTTATCGGGTTTGGGGCTTCACAGCTCCACTCATCGTGCGGACCTTTTCACGTCTTGCCTCCATTTTAGGGAAGCGGGTCGTGACAGTGGCCCATGCAGGTCACTGCACTACGATGTGTGCAAGGTTAGTTCATGTAATGCTCCAGCAGAGGGTAGACGAGTCTGTCCAGTAGCATCCATCCTCAGTCTAAGCCTCCAGTGTATGTGTATGCTTGTGCAGATGAGTATGAATATACTGTTGCATGTTTATATTTGGATATATGGTTGTATAAGTATGTGAGAGAGAGAGAGAGAGAGAGAGAGAGAGAGAGAGAGAGAGAGAGAGAGAGAGAGAGAGAGAGAGAATCTGTATAGATATATCTGTATGTATGTATGGTTGTGTGTATGTATGTATGTGTGACATGTTTATTTATCAGGTATACTTGTATGGATATGGATGGCTAGTGGGATGAACATAGTTAGATGTATATATTGGTATGAGTCATATATTGGTGTGTATGTGTGCCTATGCATGAACATGTATGTTCTTAGTTATAGGTATTTGTAGACATAATATGTGTATATGTGCCATATGTAGAATAGTATTGTATTGTATTGTATGCACCTTCGTGGTGATATATGTTGTGTATACTTAGAGGTATACGGGTATGTACACTTGGTTGTATACTTGTATCTATACTTGGACTTGGGCGTATAGTGGAAAGTGATTATGTTTGGATGTAGCTAGGTGTATGTTAGTACCCTTAATATATGTGTAGTGACGTGCGTATACATTTCATATATTCACGCACGTTTTCTTTCGTGTTTCTCCGTATTTTTCCGCCGTCTTTTATTCGTTTTCTCGTATTTTCTCGTTTTCTTTCACTTTTCTTTGTTTCTCCATGTTTGCAGGAGATTGCCCGCGTAGGGGACGTTTGACGACGATATCTCAAGTCCCCAGAGCAACGGGAGGAGTCACGCGTGATCCAGGGGGTCAAACGACGAAGATTACATCTTTCAGCCCCTCACCCGGTCGGTTGGTCTCTCCAACCGATCGGGTGATGCACACGTGCACCACCCGGTCTCAGCCGGAGCTCAAGTGGAAGTCACCCGACCGGTTCACAGGCCGGTTCAACGGGGCCGATTCTCTGTCTTTTCGAGCCAAATTCCAACCGATCGGGTGACTCTCACCCGATCGGTTCATCTGTAGCTGATGCTGAAGAGCCGTGACACGGGCACCCAACCGATCCCTTCATCCGATGGCGCCAAGATCCAACCAGTCACTCCAAGAACTCAACCGACCGGTTCATATGACCGGGTGAAAGTCCGCCGTTTTCTGTTTATTATTTGTAACGGATCACCCGATCGGTTGACTTGTCAACCGATCGGGTGATACGAGATCCTATAAATAGGACCCCTAGGGTTCCAGAAACGGGGAGCTGTTAGTTTTTACTGTTTTCTCCTATTTGTGACGGCTGTAATTACTCTTCTATTGTAAGTTTTCGGATCTTTCTTAAACTTTAGTATTATCTTAATTGCTCTACTACCTTCGTATTCCAATCGTCTGATTATGATTTTAACGGTTCATTTTCGTTTAGATCGCTTTTAATGAATATTTGTGAGTAGTTCCCAAATCTGGGATTTTGGCGGAAACCCCTTCGGGGGCTTTTCCCGATGCATCCATAGGGTTAGGAAATCGATATGGATTAGGAATCTACCGGTTACCCGGGGTGTTTTATTGTCATCGGCAGGAAAAAGACCGCCTTTGACCGTTGGGCCAAGGGGGAATAAACTTAGCGGTTGACTCCCTAGCCATATCTCACGCCCTTAGCGTAGACGCCGAATCCTAGCGCGTGGGAGCGGCAGGATGAGACGTTGGGAGTCATCGTTGCGAGCTTAGTGCTCCCGGAATCGATCAGTGTTAATGGACACGGGAGTGCCCACTGATCGAACCCGGGAAGTCCGGTGTATCATCCTGGGCACCGACCAGAATATCGGGCCCATGGGATGCCGGTACCACTTTCAGAGGCAACGTCTTACCATTAGACCCTAATTCCGATCGCCATCCTACCCGTAGGCCGTATCGACGAGAGTCGCTCATTGGAGTGGAAGCCAAAGCCACGGGTTTATTTTCTTATTGTCCATACCTTGCATTCTTTTCCCGTGACAACCCATCAACCGATTCGGGCTAGCTCGCCCACGGGGTGATTTCGGTCCTCCTTGACACAAGCACATCCTAGCCTCCCTGTGTTCGACCCCCAAGCCACACTACAACACCGTGCGCTTGCGGTTACAAATATCTAAACCCTCACGTGGGTCCCCCGGCCATTTACAGCTAGCGAACCGGGGGCACACGTGCCAAGTTTATGGCGCCGTTGCCGGGGAGGCAACATGCTTGTTATTTTAGGATCTCTTGAACCCTAGTGTCTAGCTCTTATCCCTACCTCGCGATAATTTTCGCATTCTTCTTTTTCCTTTTTATTTTCCTCTTTTTATTTCTTATCTTATCTGTCACTCTCCCACTTGTCACTTCACGGGTGTTTGTTGTTTTTTATGCGCAGGAGTTCAAGAAGTCTCGACGACTTGATCCCCGTTGATCCAGAGATTAACGCCACCCTTAGGCGTTTGGCCGCCGAGAAGCGAAGAAGAGAGGATACTGAAGCCATGGAGGAGAACACCCCGCCCAAATCCCTGTTGGAGTACTCGATGCCATCTATCGAGTCCACTTCCGCCATTCGTCCTCCAGCTATTACGGCCCAAAGCTTCGAGCTAAAGCCGTCTTTGGTGACATGGATCCAGCAGGATCAGTTTTCGGGTGCACCCATGGAGAGCCCGATCGAGCATCTAGACTCCTTTTTGGAGAAATGTGTCACCTTCCGGATTAATGGTGTCACGACTGAGGCGATCCGTCTGAAGTTGTTCCCCTTCTCGTTGCGAGACAAAGCCAAGCAATGGCTTAGGGGGAAGGACCCCAACACTTTTAATACCTGGGAGAAGCTCTCCAACGCTTTTCTGACGAAGTTCTTTCCTCCGGGGAAGACCATGAAGTTGAGGAGTGAGATCTCCTCCTTCTCCCAGGCCAGCCACGAGTCCTTGCATGAAGCTTGGACGAGATACAAGGAGATGCAGAGAAGATGCCCTCACCATGAGCTTCCGAAGTGGCAGATTATTAATCTGTTCTACAATGGGCTGAGGGATGACCTAAAATCTTCTATGGACGCCGCGGCTGGGGGTTCCTTCATGTCAAGGAGCGAGGAAGATGCCGGACATATTCTGGAAAATATGGCATCCAACAATGAGCGGTGGTGTGACGAGAGAGCCACACCCAGGTCTGGGGGTATACACAGAGTCGAGGACGTCGACAAACTTTCAAGCAAGTTCGACTTGCTTTCGACCCAGATCTCCGCACTAATGGTAGGAGCCGGTGGGGCCGGTACACAACCAATTGCAGTGGTAGAATCTGAATTCTTTGGGGAATTCGACGGTGATGACGTATCACCACCATTGGATCAGGCGAGCGCACTATTTTACAACCCCACGGGAAATGCGTCGTATCCACCAAGAACCAATTCCAACCCGGCCTACTCCCCAAACAACCGGAACCACCCTAACTTTGGTTACCGGGCACCATTCCAGCCCTCGTCGCCTCAGCAGCCACAGCAACAAACATATCAGCCGACTAGGCCATAGCAGAGTCAGGTTCAGCAGCAACAATATCAGCAGCAGCCTCAGCAACAATTTTACGCCCCCAGGAATCAGCAGCCAATCCAGCAGCAGCAGCAGTATGGCCAACAGAGGGCCGTCTCTCTGGTTGAGTCTCTCTTGACTCAATATATAACCAACCAGGAGAAGATCAATCAAAAGCTGGAAATGGGTCAGCGGGCCCTTACGGACCAAGTAACCCAGCTGGGGTTACAAGTGGAAAACCTTTCAAGGTCACAAAACCAATTGCCGGCGCAACCTGAGGTGAACCCGAGGGGAGCAACCCAAACGTCGGCACTCGTGCACGAGCACGTAAATGTGTCCGCTATCATTCTGAGAAGCGGGACACAAATCCCTACTAGAGTGCCCCCTAACAGACCGGAAGCACAGTTGGTCGTCGAGCGACCGATCGAAAAATCAAACGACGTCGGTGCTTCGTCATCAAATCCTATGACTCCGGAGGGAGTCTCTGAAGAAGAGAAGAAGAAGAACGAGGAAGGGAGCCTGAAAGTGTTCAAACCCGTTGTGCCTTTTCCACAACGGTTAGCTCAGGCCAAAATCGATGAGAAATATGGCAAGTTCTTCGCCATGGTCAAGGATCTGAGCTTGCAAATCCCCTTCCTGGAAGCAATCGAAACAATCCCCTCCTATGCGAATTCCTGAAGGATTTGGTGACGAGAGGGTCTAGAAAGGAGAAAGTAGTGTTGACGGCGGAGTGTAGCACTCTCATCCAGAGGGAAAATCCGCCGAAACTTAAAGACCCGGGGAGCTTCTCAATCCCTTGCACGATCGGGGCAGTAAAGATTCATCGTGCACTCGTCGATCTCGGAGCGAGTGTCAGTTTTATGCCCTTATCGATGTATAAGAGGATAGGAATGAGTGATTTGGAGCCCACTGGTATGACCCTACAACTCGCTGACCGATCGGTCAAATATTCGGTGGGGATTGTGGATGACCTCCCCGTTAATGTAAAAGGGGTGCATGTGCCAGTGGACTTCGTTGTCATGGACATGCCTGAAGACGCACACACCCCCATCATCCTGGGACGGCCTTTCATGGCCACTGCTGGCGTTTTGATTGATGTGAAGAATGGAAAACTTTCGCTAAACGTCAGCGGAGAAAAGGTTGAATTTGATCTGGGGTTGTCCATGAAGTATCCCGATCCCCCAGATGACCCTCGGTGTAATTTGCTGGAGGTGGAAGAAGATAAAGCTACTGAAGAGAGCTCCTGGGAGATTCTCTTAAGAAATCCCCCCGATAACTTGGGGGATTCAGAAGACCAAGACGGCCCCAAGAACAATGATACTGCTGGGAAAGCGAGTGCAGCACGTACGGCCCCTCCCGGGTTCCCCAAGGCTCATTCTGCAAGGAAAACGGGGAAAGAACCCATGGACCTCACCAAAGATGAGGTCCGGATCCTTAAGAAGATGGCGGTGAACGCCAATACGAAAGAGAAGCCCCCGGATCCCAAAAACAAGGAGAGGGTAGTCGAGAAAATCTTTCTCCAGCCGCTGACTACTCCAAAGGCCGTAAGCTCCGATGAAGAAAAGATGCCGAACTTCGGGCATCACCCGTATCAACCACCGTGAACATCACTTGCGGGCGTCGAGCCAACGACGTTAAACAAGTGCTCTTCATGGGAGGCAACCCATGCTCTAAACTTTTGCCCCAATTTTTAGTGTTATTTTTGACTTTATTTTATCTATTTTTATAAATAAAATCAGCCGCAAGAACATCCGTTCAGGGACTTAGACAAATCTGTTGGTTTTTGCAGGAAACAAAGCCCCAACCGATCGGTTGATAACTCAACCGATCGGTTGGGATGTATCAGATACAAGCCGCATCTGTCCCCAAATGAACCGATCGGGTGAAGAATGGAGAGACCGTGTGACAGACCGGGTGATCTGGGGAGAATTCTCGGGAAAGTTTTGGGAAATATCAACCGATCGATTGAGTTAGAGCACGATCGGTTGAGGTGACCGGGTGAGCAACCCTCAATTCTCGGGAAAATGAGTGGAGCGGCCAACCGATCGGTTGACAAATCAACCGACCGGTTCGCCTGTAGTACTTCTTCGGCAAGAATTTTCGACCTAACAGTAAACCGATCGGGTGACAAGTCACCCGATCGGTTCGACTTAAAACCCTATAAATACCCCCGACCACCCGTTCGCATTCACCCTCGCCCGATCGCTCAAACCGCCATCGTTTCGCCTGCCTCTCCTCCCCAATGGCCCGATTTCTCCTCCCCACGTCCTCAACTCCTCCAATACTCCCTCTCTCCACCTCCTCCATCAATCTCTCCATCATTTTCACTCTCTCTCCCTTTCATTTCGAATTTCTGACCTAATCCCCCCCACACAACGCCCATTTTCAAAATTATTGCTGAAAGAGGTCGCCGCGGCTCCACGCTTCTCTCATTGCATGGCGTGGGGACATCTACGAGCAAGCTTCGCCATTTCGCTTGGGTACACTCGCTCCTACGCTCATATTTCTATTTTTGCCCTATAAATTGTGCTTGCTCATTTTGCTTGTGTTAGTGTGCATTCATTGCTTTTTGCACTCATTCATACACGCACACTCATGCATGGCTAAGGATAAAGACAAGGGGAAGGGGATTTTGCGGGAGGAGGAACCATCTCGAAAGAGACGAAAACAAACACGTCCCCCTCCCCACACACGGGCACTGACACTAGGCCCTCCCGCGCCTGTTATCCCCCCTGTGGACCCAATGTTGGGCCCGCATGGGTATATCTTTAGGAACCAGGAACACAAGGATTTTTATCGTAGGATCAATGCTCGGGGGCATCTATCAACTAAGTTCCCGCACACACAGTCACTAGTCGATCTCGGTGTCTTTACCGAGGTCGAATCTCTTTTCGCTAACTTAGGTTGGTTGGCCTTTCTTAATGCCTCTGCCTTATCCTACCCGTCACTCACCCTTGAATTTCTCTCTACACTTGTTTGGGAGTCCGGGTCGATCATAAAATTCCAGGTGCGTAACAAGAGTGTCACCACCAATCTGAATACCATTAATGATATATTTGGTTTCCCCAATCTTGGGGATGACTCCATCCGACACTACGGGTACACGCCTGAGTTTAACGTTGATCAATTCTGGTTCCGCCTCACACTGCTCGATGGCTATCCCCGAGGTAGGGCCAAGGCCTCCTCCATCATCCACCCCGTATTTCGTTTGGCCCATAGGATCATATCATCTGCATTTTTTCCCAGGGACGAGTCCGGCACTGTGACTATCCCTGACCTTTTTATCCTCTGGGCCCTGACTTTCCCTTTTGTTCAGGACGATGATGGGATTAGCTTTAGGGCCCCTACCGTCCCCATCCATGGCGGCGATTGGCTTGTTTACAAGCTTCTCGAGATCAGCCGGGCCGGTAAGGGGAAGTTTTGTTGTGGGGGCATCATTACTATCATTTGTTCTTACCCCCAATTTAATATTCCCATCCCCAATAATCTTCCCGCTGCCGCAGGACCCTCACAGCTAGATATTGATGTCCTGCGGCACATTCACATGATTAAACCCCACTCCGATGGCCGCTTCATCTTCAATTATGGCCACCCCCAGCCCCTTACACCATTCTCCCCAACCCCGCTCGCATGACCATAGCTCTTGTGGGAGATTGGACCTTCCCACCCGATCCGAACTTCCTAGCGGGGTTGCACCTTCCTTTCCTTCCCGCGGACGCACGTAGACCACCGTCCCCTGTCGCCCACTTAGGCAAGCAGGATATCCCTGCGTCTCGGGGAGATATGGGGGCTGGCCCGAGTCGTCCCGTTTTCGTTCCGGGCCCCATCACTTCCGAGCACATCTTAGCGGCCATTTCTGGCCTTGTCTCCTGTGCCGGCATGACCACCGCCGCCGGCACCACTTCCACCTTACCTGCCGGCACCACTTCTGCCTCACGTCAGTCCACATCATTTGGTCGTCGCCAGGTCTCCGCCCATCTTGGTCTTGAAAGGGAGGTCGCTACCCTCCGTGATCTCGCCATGTCCTCTACCTCCTCGGACCCATCACCGTCCTCTTTTCTCACTCACCCACGTTTCCTCACACTTGAGAGGAACGTGGCCGCCATTCTTCGCCTTCTCACTCACATCCACGGTCCACCTCCACCTCCACCACCTCGACGATCTTCTCCTCCACCTTCACCACCTCGACGATCTTCTCCTCCACCCTCCCACACATCCCCACATTCATCACCTCCCTCACCACATTCTTCTCCTCCCTCATCTATTCCCATCCCGGTATCCACTTCCCCCCTCCCGACCACTTCCATCGCACCCACGCTACCTCCTCCCTCCTCCTCCATCACTTCATATGTGCGTCGGAGGAAATTGCCGATGCGCTCCAAATCTCTACCACCACCACCCACCTCCACCGACACTCCTCCCATCGTTCACACCACCACTGCACCTATTCCTCCACCTCGTTCCCCACTTCTCTGTACACCCCCAGCCTCCCCCGACCACCCAGCCACACCCTCTTCCGAGGAGGGCGAGGATTCACCCTCTCCTGCATTCTGATTTCTTTGTTTTCCGATTATCCCCTAGCATATTTCTGCATCACATTGATCATATCATTTTGCTAGCATTGTCATGTTCAGCTTGGGGGAAATCGACTTTTGTGTGCATGTTTTCATGTGTCGTTGTCGTGTGTTCATGTCTTTAAGTCCTTCGTTACGTTTTATATCTTTTATTCTGTATGTTTCTTTTTCTTTATTTTCCAGTTTCGTTCGTGTATTTTTCGTGTTTTTCATTTTTTGTGTCGGTGCGTAACTCCCCTACATTTTCATTGCCCTCCCGTATTCACTACTATTGCATTGAGGACAATGCAAGTTTTAGCTTGGGGGAGTCGCACTTCGTGCGTATTTTGTCTCTTTTTCTTCGTTATTTGAGTCGTTTTTCTCCGTGTTTTTCTTTTTCTTTTTCTTTTCTTCTTTTTATCTCTTTCTCCTAGAGATGAACCCTATGATGAATTGCCACAAAATCACACGCACACCTTGCACGGCTTCGATAATCACATTCACTAACCCTAGGATATCGAGTCCTCTTGCATTTCATGCAACGTGGGTCCGCTTAGCTTTTTGTGAGTCGTGCGTCGTGCCTAGCTGTTTGGTGTGCTTCTACTTTGTGATTTTACTTTATATACCTGTCCAGGAATGACTCCTAGATTATCATGCTTCGATTTGAATATGCGGTATTTATCTCCCATGTCTGCTTCTGCATGCTATATATATATATATATCGTGTACTTCATTTCGCATGTGTCGGGATTCCACAATTAAGGACTAGGATAACCCATTTAGCCCATGCTCTATTTAGCGAGAATAGTTTCCTTTGCCCAAGTGTTTAGATTCCGACTTCTTTTTTGTTTTACTTGGTGCAAATCCCCTCGTCGTGTACCGTTCTCCCATTTGGGAGAGTACACATGTGTATAGCCAAAAACCCAAAAATTCAAAAAAAAGGAGAAAAGAAAAGAAAAACCCAAAAAGAAAAGAAAAGAAAAATTTTGTATAGCCAAAAAGCCAAAAAAAATGCAAATACCCAAAACCCAAAAAAATTTCAAGTGTGAATATTTTTACTATCTACCGAGAATAAAGGGAAGGCGAGAATTTGCACCGAGTGTTCTACTCCACGTCATCTCAACCCCCATCGTTTTCGAAAACACTTGGCTTGGGAACTTTTTAGCTAGTATCTAGGCTATAGTGGTGTGATTTCCTTAACCCTAGTTGTGGAATCCCCGATGCATGATACGCTTCTATTCTTATACTCTTCTCATGCATGCTTGAACTAATATTCACCGCAATTTCAAACTCGAATCGATATTTGGGTCATTTCCTGGATTTGCGTATATGAGCTTATAGCACATTGTAGAAAGCGACACCATTTGCTAGCACACGACCGCACTCACTCGCGCTTCACCGCGTGGGCCCACGGCACTTATTTGGACTCCTTTTCCTAGGTTTAGTGATGTGATTTAACGTTTGCTTGCTTGGTGTGTCGTTTTTGATTTTGTTGGCTCTGACGGGCGATCTAGGATATAGAGTTCTCTTTTTCTTTCTTCTTCTCTATTTTCTCCCTCCGAGCTCCTACTCTCACTCGTCTTCCTCGAGGACGAGGAAGAGTTCAGCTTGGGGGATTTTGACGTGCGTATACATTTCATATATTCACGCACGTTTTCTTTTGTGTTTCTCTGTATTTTCCGCCATCTTTTATTCGTTTTCTCGTATTTTCTCGTTTTCTTTCACTTTTCTTTGTTTCTCCATGTTTGCAGGAGATTGCCCGCGTAGGGGACATTTGACGACGATATCTCAAGTCCCCGGAGCAACAGGAGGAGTCACGCGTGATCTAGGGGGTCAAACGACGAAGATTACATCTTTCAGCCCCTCACCCGGTCGGTTGGTCATCTCCAACCGATCGGGTGATGCACGCGTGCACCACCAGGTCTCAGCCGGAGCTCAAGTGGAAGTCACCCGACCGGTTCACAGGCCGGTTCAACGGGGCCGATTCTCTGTCTTTTCGAGCCAAATTTCAACCGATCGGGTGACTCTCACCCGATCGGTTCATCTGTAGCTGATGCTGAAGAGCCGAGACACGGGCACCCAACCGATCCCTTCATCCGATGGCGCCAAGATCCAACCAGTCACTCCAAGAACTCAACCGACCGGTTCATATGACCGGGTGAAAGTCCGCCGTTTTCTGTTTATTATTTGTAACGGATCACCCGATCGGTTGACTTGTCAACCGATCGGGTGATACGAGATCCTATAAATAGGACCCCTAGGGTTCCAGAAATGGGGAGCTGTTAGTTTTTACTGTTTCTCCTATTTGTGACGGCTGTAATTACTCTTCTATTGTAAGTTTTCGGATCTTTCTTAAACTTTAGTATTATCTTAATTGCTCTACTACCTTCGCATTCCAATCATTTGATTATGATTTTAACGGTTCATTTTCGTTTTGATCGCTTTTAATGAATATTTGTGAGTAGTTCCCAAATCTGGGATTTTGGCGGAAACCCCTTCGGGGGCTCTTCCCGATGCATCCATAGGGTTAGGAAATCGATAATGATTAGGAATCTAACGGTTACGCGGGGTGTTTTATTGTCATCGGCGGGAAAAAGACCGCCTTTGATCGTTGGGCCAAGGGGGAATAAACTTGGCGGTTGACTCCTAGCCATAGCTCACGCCCTTAGCGTAGACGCCGAATCCTAGCGCGCGGGAGCTGCAGGATGAGACGTTGGGAGTCATCGTTGTGAGCTTAGTGCTCCAGGAATCGATCAGTGTTAATGGACACGGGAGTGCCCACTGATCGAACCCGGGAAGTCCGGTGTATCATCCTGGGCACCAACCGGAATATCGGGCCCATGGGATGCCGGTACCACTTTCAGAGGCAACGTCTCACCATTAGACCCTAATTCCGATCGCCATCCTACCCGTAGGCCGTATCGACAAGAGTCGCTCGTTGGAGTGGAAGCCAAAGCCCCGGGTTTATTTTCTTATTGTGCATACCTTGCATTCTTTTCCCGTGACAACCCATCAACCGATTCGGGCTAGCTCGCCCACGGGGTGATTTCGGTCCTCCTTGACACAAGCACATCCTAGCCTCCCTGTGTTCGACCCCCCAAGACACACTACAACACCGTGCGCTTGCGGTTACAAATATCTAAACCCTCACGCGGGTCCCCCGGCCATTTACGGCTAGCGAACCGGGGGCACACGTGCCATGTAGCTATTTGTATGGCTATATGTAGAATATCTATGGTGACTTGTGGAGATGTGTTGGGGTGTATACATATACATGTGTGAATGATTGTGAGTATATGTGAACGGCCATAGATGGTATGTGTCATGTATAGAGGGTTGTGTGTAGGTGTAGTTGGAGTATGTTTATGAGGGTGTATACTTGTATATGATGGGTGTCTAATATGATTGGATATATATGTGTGAATCTTGGCTACATGTATATAGTTGTATGCTTGGATCTTGTATTTATCTCTTGTACCTATTTACGATGGTAAATATAGTTGTATGTTGGGTGCCTCTAGTTTTGTGTGTGTGTGTGTGTGTGTGTGTGTGTGTGTGTGTGTGTGTGTGTGTGTGTGTGTGTGTGTGTGTGTACTAGAAATAACCAGTGCAGAAAGTGCACGGACACACCAAAAACCAACACACGCAATCAGGACACGGGACCTACACGTGTGTTTCGATGAGTGCAAAACTGGGTGACAATGAGAAGAGTGGGTTTGAGTGTGTGTATTGTCTTGGGGGTTTTGTTTTTTTTTGATTTGGGGTGTGTCTTTGGGTGTTTTGGGTTTGGGTGTGTTTTGGGGGGTTGGGTGGGGTTTTGGGTTTTTTGGGTTTTAGGTTTAAGGAGGTTGTCCCCATGTGACGATATGACATTGCCACATAAGACAAATTCTAAAACTTCCATTTATTGTAATAAGGACACACACACACACACACACACACACACACACACACACACACACACACACACACACACAGATATACTTGTGTGTGAATATCTGTGCAGTGTTGTATACATAAGATAGATGGATAAATTCAAGTAGATAACATTGTGTGACTAAGTATGTGTATGTGTGTACATTCATATATAGATGGTGATATGATGTATGGTGGCATCTCTATATGTACATGAGAATGCATATTAGTATGTATATGGCATGAATTGTGTATGAGTATTGATATTCCTAGTGTTTATTACCCTTGATTGTATTCTTATTATTGTTTGTATCTTGTAATGCATGTAGTAAGATATATTGTGATACATTGAAATACATGTAGGTGTATTGACATAGTATGTGCTAGCAAGTATATGTATGTAGATAATTTTGTGTGTGTGTGTGTTGGGGGGGGGGATTACACATGTTGAATAGTGTGTATATTTCTTGAATGTAGTGAATGTATAGTTGTAGATTTGAAATAGGTGTATGTATAAAGATGTCGTGTTGATTGTGTTGTGATCACTCCCGGATATACACCAAGAAAACAATGTAGCTTTACCGCAAGTGCATGGTTAAGTGGCAAGCGGGTACCGAATCACAGGGAGGACAAATGACAGTAATCTATTTTAGTCATTGAGCTATTTGGTGGAAAAGTCGGTTGAGAATGGATGGTGTAACAATTGTTTGAGAAACAATGCACATTCAATATAATAAGGATGTCTAGGGCTAGGGAATCTCCGCTATGGATTTTCAAGTTATCGATGTGAGTTATGAAATACCATGCAATCAAACTCGAGTCAAGGTGAACTTACCGCAACTAATTGGAGAACCAACTCACGCTGTCGCGCTATTGTAGGTCTATAGCACTCTAGACTAGAACCTCGCTGTCGCGCAAGCCTAATCTAGACTACTAGCATTAAGATCGACAATCTCGTACAATCCAAACTTAAGCTCGCTGTCGTGCAACTTGAATTAATCTAGATCTTGATAGTTCGTATCCTTTCACTGTCGTGCAACGAATATGGGTATAGGAGAACAATAAAAATGCTAGCTTTGGTTGCCGTCGCGCACCAAATCTAGGGAATTTCGATTGTAGACCTAAATCAAATATCTAGGGCTTTCCTTGGATCAAGATCCTCTATCGAGCTCACGAGATCCAAGAGAAATCCCTATCTATCCGTAGTAAATAAATCAAGATCTAACCTTTTAATCAAGCCTAATAGCATAGCAATTCAATAAATCTCACAATTCAAACTTTAGATCCTTAGGGTTCATCCCTTTGCCCTAGAGCAAAGGAATTACTCACAAATCATATTAGAAATCGATAGGAAAACACGATCAACAATGGAATTCATCATGCAATCAAGATTCAATAATAGATGTAGCATAAAAATCAAAGCATGCAAGAGATTTAGACAAACCAACGTCACCAAAGAAGCTTTCAATAGAAAATTCAAATCCAATCTTCAATCCCTCGCCAATATAAAAGCTTAATTATGATTAGAAACTAAGGAAAAATAGTTCTAAGAAGTCTATCTGGTCTCCCTGGGGCTGGAGACAAAACTGGGCTTAAATACATGCCCAAAAGAACCAAAAAATACAGACCAAACTACCCAAGCGCCGCCAGAAACCCTAAGTTTCCCGACTGGGCTTTTGCGCCACTCAACCAAGTAGAAATATGACTCGGCCGAGTGAGAAGTGTGACTCGACCGAGTATGTCAGTCAGCAGATCGTCCAAAAAACGGAGAAGTCAGCTTGGTTCTCTTTGAAATTTTGGCCTCCACTCGGGCGAGTGGATTTCTTACTTGGTCGAGTGGAATTCACCACTCAGCCGAGTACATTGCTGTACTTAGGCTGGAAAATGTAGTCGTGTCAGTCTTGCTCGACCGAGGAGGCTGCTTCACTAGGCCGAGTGAACTACCTAGCTCGGTCGAGTGGCCCGTTTCAGAGCTCATTCCTTCTTCTTTTTGATTCCTCGTCGATTCCTTCGACGTCCTTCCTCTTCCACTCATCCTCCAGTGCTGTTAACTCTTCGATTTGATCATGAGCGATGCTCCGGCATGCGTGCAATTCCTCTAGGCTCTAAATTGCACCCGATTGCTACATATCTCCTGAAATCAGACGAAAAACAAGAAATAGTGAAAAGTATCGAAACATCATCAAATAATCATGAAAATCGAGATATAATCAATCGAAATGGCATGCAAATATGCAGAAAAAAGGTGTAAAATATGAGCCTATCAAAATCACCCAAGATTACCTCTTACTCGTCCTCGAGGAAGATGAGTAGAAAGGCGAACTTGGCGAATAAAAATAAAGAAAAGGGATGAGTGAAAAAGAAGATGAAGAGGTGAAGGTGCTAGATCATTCTCTCATAACTTGGAGTTGTACACTCATATAGCACGACCAATGAATATAAACATGCAATAGCTTTTCACTTCGATACCATTTCATATGGGTGCATTCGATAGGAGAACTAAGAACATCGAGAATCATATGGAAAATGGAATCATTTTTAGAATCAACATCGTCAAGGGCATATAAAACGATATACACAATCATAGATCACACAATTTTCAATTGATCACTTCTACTTGGAGCATAAAAGGTATCGCACGTTTCAAATTGATAAGAATAGAAAGAGATGGTTTTCATGAATTTCATGCTAATATCCAATTCATGGACGTCGTTATACTCTAAGTAGTCTCCCTAAGTATCAAAAATTACTTGCTTAGGTTGTTATGCACATATAGGTAGTCACTCTCTCACACTTAATTGGATCCCCTTCCCCAAGCTTATCTATAAGCGTGGTGGCATCAAATATGTAAATACATCTTTTCCCCAATTTTTGTGGCTCCAAGGAAGAATAAGAAGAAAGAAAATCAGAAAGATGGGATGGAGTATTGTCACGCCCCGCTTCCCAAAGCAGCGGAGGCGAAGCGTGACTAGGCCCGCTTAGGCCAGAGCTACGGAGCCCTGACCCAATAAGCGTCTGTGTGGTACCAAGACGAAGGTACAGGTCCCTGCATGTTAGTACAGAACAATAAAAATACAAGAAGAAAAGAACATCACATTTTTATTCCAACATATCAAAGTACCAAGTCTCAACGCCCGAAGGGCTACAACAGCAGAAAAGTAAATCTAATGGTGCAAGCACCCAACCTAGACAAGAAACCAAAGGTGCTACACACCCAACTAAAAGTAATGAACGTCTCTGGAAACTGCAATGAGGAGTCTCTAGCTCTGGTCCTCCTCAGGGTCGTACTCAGGATCGACGCTCTCTGGCTCCACGTCGGCTGGCAAGTCAGTCTCCTCCACGTACTCTGGTTCAATCCCTGACGTACAGCACCAAAAGAAGGAACTGTACGTCAGGTAAGGTCTACAAGAAAAAGGTTAGACCAAACTGCAAGTGCACCAATTACTTAACAACGTTTTACTGGTTGATTAAAATGCTGAGGTTACAACAGAAGTACACGTAACAGGAAAGTAAACATGACAAGTAGTAGTCGTAGCGAGTGCTACCGACTACGGGACTAGCCTACAGGTGTCAAGACGAGACAGAACATGCAAATCCAGACAAGACACGACAAGACACAAAAGGGTTCACGCCTGTTCGGTTCGAGGGGGATCAGACCCTCTTGCCGCTTGCACGCTCAACCCTACCCGAAAACCCCAAGAATCGTGACAGGACAAGGGATCGCTTGCTCTAGCTTGACAAGTGCCCTATTGCTCTCTGAGCTGTGTATCAATACATGGGATCACCGGCTCTAGCTTGACAGGTGCCCAATTACCCATCGGGATGTGAACTAGTACAAGGGATCACTCGCTCTGGCTTGGCGAGTGCCCTATTGCCCAGCGGGCTGTGCAGACGGAACGGGACAAGACACGAAAAAACAGGAGGGGTTGTACTAGGGTGTCCACAACTCACACACACGCATGTCAATCCTATGATGTCAAAATTGTTGTTGTTGGACTCAGATTTCGTTGTCAAATCTGAGCCATCAAGGGCGTCCCGGACGCTATCATTTCACGTCCGGTCCTCATGTTTCTAAATTAACAATCCTAACAAGACGAAGGCCTAAACATGGCCAAGAACACAAGTGGTACACTTGCCTGTGATGGCGAGTGCGTCGTCTCCCTGGTACGTCTCGTCCAATCGTCTCGTAGGCGTAGAAGCGTCTGAAAATCGTGACACGGCGACGGTGTCAGTTCACGATTCAGAAATCCTATTAGGGGTGTGTCTAGGTTATCGGGACTATCCTATTCAATCAAAAATCACATTTTTAATGTAATTAACCTAATCAACGATCTATCCTATGTGCACATGCATAGCGTCCATTCGTCGATTTCTACGGTTTGCATAACGTTTTAAAGAGGAGCGGAAAGTAAATTTAATTTGATTAGGTTGCTGATTTTAATTAGGGTTTGATTATCTATTGTGTGGGTTACTACGAATTTAGGGGACCAACCTGAAAATGACGGTTGCACGAAGACCCGGCGTCGCATCTGGAAAAGTGGAGGCTTTGCGTCGTCCGGAAGTTCCTAGGCCGCGGGTAGCGCAGCGAGGAATGTTGATCACCGGTGATGGTGAAGATCCCAGCGTCTCTTGGCGTCGTTGCTGCTGGATCTGAGATGGGAACACCGTACTAGGACAAGAGGGAGAAATGAAACGTGGCCGGAGCTTGGCCGTGGATCCCAGATCTGGGAGGAGGAGGGTGGTCGGCTGTAGAGAAGGAGGAAGAAGAACGGGAGAGAAGGAAGGGGGATAGAGCCTTGGGGAAGATGGAGGGCGCAAG
Organism: Scilla litardierei; assembly: GCA_030789695.1. Taxonomy (NCBI): domain Eukaryota; kingdom Viridiplantae; phylum Streptophyta; class Magnoliopsida; order Asparagales; family Asparagaceae; genus Scilla; species Scilla litardierei. Next base: position 47,000,584 of record CM061132.1, on the reverse strand, counting down.
GAGGAGGAAGAAGAGCAAAGGGGAGGACGTGGGAGGAAGGGGGATATGTTGGGGAAGAGAGAGACTGGAAACAATGAGGAGAAAAGAAGGAGAAAGCCACGTTTAAATAAGAAAATGAAACGGCGGCTAGCTCAAAAATTAGGGTTTCGGGGTCAACTAGTCGGTCTGAGAAGGGAGGTCGACCGACTAGTTTGAAAACTAGTCGGTCGGTCATCTAACTGTGACCGACTAAAACCCAAACAGTGAACAGGGTTGTTATAGGATTCATAGAGTTAGTCGGTCTGTGAAGGCTCGTCGACTGACTAGTTTGCAACCTAGTCGGTCGGCCAGTGTTCATAGACCGACTAAAGGATAAAAGTAGTCGACAAGAAGTTTTGAAAGTTAGTCGGTCTGAGAAGAAAGCCTAACCGACTAGTTCGTCAACTAGTCGGTCGGTATTCGTTCTTAAACCGACTAAAGGTAAACAGTAAACTGGGTGCGAAAAATGATCTCTGTACTAGTCGGTCTGCGAAGAAGTGTTGACCGACTAGTTTGAAGACTAGTCAGTCGGGGGATGAACTTAGACCAACTAAGCGTAAACAGTAGCTTAAGAAAAAATGAAAGCGAGAACTAGTCGGTCCATGAAGAGTCGTTGACCGACTAGATTGACATCTAGTCGGTCGGTTCCTCAACGTGAACCAGCTAATGCGCATAGGAAGTCGCAAATTGAAGCGTGAAGCTTCGGAATGATTCCTATGAGTTCCAAAGGCGAACCTATTCTAGGATATGAGTGTTACGAAGCATGCTCAGCTCCAGGTATGGGCATGAGATACAGAAAAGTAAAGAAAAATGAAGAACGAATATATATACATATAATTAAAACATCAGTATACAAAACCAGCCGTTACATCCTACCCACCTTAAGAAAATTCTGCCCTCCGAATTTCTTTCAGAATAGGTGAGGGTAACGCTCTCTCATCTCATCCTCTCTCTCTCTCATGTGGACTCTCCAGGTGATCCGTGACGCCACATCACTCTCACCAGGTCGACTACCTTATGCCTGTGTTGCCTTGATCCGATCCATGATCGTGGACTGAATCTGCAAATTCATGAAAGAATGAACCACACCAGGTAGGACAACCTCCAAATCCATCTCCTTCAGCTCCCGCTGAATCATCCAGTCAGCAGTATGCATCATAGCAGTAGGAAGTCTACTCAAGGCATCCGGCACTACGTTCACCTTCCCAGGATGATACTGCAGATCTATCTCATAGTCAGCCATGAGCTCCAACCATCGTCTCTAACGCATGTTGAGCTCCTTCTACGTGAATATGTACTTCAAACTTTTGTGATCGGTGAAAATCTTCACGCTCTCACTCAGTAAGAAGTGCCTCCAAATCTTCAATGCAAAGATCACCACAGCCAACTCCAGATCGTGCGTCAGGTAATTCTTCTCGTGCGTCCTCAATTGACGAGAAGCATACGCGACCACATGGCCATGCTGATGCAGAACACATCCCAAGCCCATCCCTGATGCATCACAAAACACTTCGAAGCCTCTGCTCCGATCCGGTACTGCCAAAACTGGTGCTGAGGTCAACCTCGCTTTCAAGATACTGAAAGCCTCCTCACAAGCATCAGACCACAGAAACTCCACATCCTTCCTCGTCAGCTTCGTCATCGGCTCAACAATCTTCGAGAAACCCTTGATGAACCGCCGATAATAGCCTGCTAAACCAAGGAAACTCCTGATTTCAGACGCTGACTGCGGAGTCGGCAAATCTCGAACTGCTCTGACCTTCTCCGAATCCACGGATATGCCATCACCGGACACCACGTGTCCCAGAAATATGACTCTGTCCAGCCAGAACTCGCACTTGCCATACTTGGCATACAACTTGTGCCGCCTCAGCGTCTCTAGCACTGTCCTCAGATGACAGCTGTGCTCTTCTTCAGACTTCGAGTAAATAAGAATTTCGTCGATGAAAATCACAACAAACTTATCCAAGAAGTCGTAGAAAATCAAGTTCATGAGGTTCATGAACACAGCTGGAGCATTGGTCACGCCGAAAGGCATCACCACCAACTCATAGTGCCCGTACTTCGTCCGAAAAGCTGTCTTCGGAATGTCATCTTTCTTCACCTTCAGCTGATGATATCCGCTCCTTAAATCCAACTTCGAGAAAACTCTTGAACCTCCCAGCCGATCAAAAATGTCATCGATGCACGGTAGCGGATACTTATTCTTCACAGTGACAGCATTCAATCCTCGATAGTCCACGCACATCCTGCGTGACCCATCCTTCTTCTTCACAAGCAACACTGGTGCACCCCACGGTGACACACTAGGGTGGAGGAAACCCTTCTGCAACAGCCCATCCAACTGCTTCCATAGCTCCTCAAGCTCCGTGGGAGCCATCCGATACGGTGCCTTCGGTATCGGCTGGGCACCCGGCATCAGATCGATATCGAACTCCAAAGCCATGTCGGGTGGCAGACTCGAGATATCCTCCGGAAAGACGTCGTCAAAGTCTCTGACAACCGCTGGTCGGTCGATCTCCATCTCCATCTGTAACGCTGCTAACACCGGCACCTCCGGCTTGGCCCGAAACCTGATGGGCCCAAGCGACTCATCTCTGCTACGGAACTCGAACTCCGGATGGCCTGGAATCTGAAATACCACTCTCTTGCCGTGACAATCGATCGAAGCGTGGAAATCTCTCAGCCGATCGATGCCCAGGACGACATCGAAATGCGACAGATCGTGGACGATGAAATCTGCATATAACTCATGTCCACTAACCATTAAGGGAATCGACCGACATCTCAGGTTCACAGTCACCACTCCGTTCCCTGTGGTGATGTCCCAACACTTAGGAAGTGTGTGGGAAGGAATGGAGTGCTTTGTCATAAACCTCTGGGATATGATGCACATGGATGCACCGGAGTCAAACAAAGCCAAAGCAGGGTGAGAGGACACAAGAATGGTGCATAAGAAAACAAGGGGTCTAAGGTCAAACACTACTCTAATAATCAAACAACCAAACAAACAACACTAACAAGACTAGCAATACAATATAGTTATGAAAAGGAACGATGAGATCAAGATGTTACCTGCAATCACCCCATCCAGCTCCTCAGTCTCCACATCAGTCATAGTATAGGCCGGCCTCGGAGGCTGCACTGCTCGCTGGTACATCTGCCTCTGTGGCACCAAGGGTGGTCCGCGAACGGTAGGTCCTCTCTGAACTGGGGCAGGCGCCCTCATCTGCAATGGTGCTGGCGCTCCAACAACAGCAGTGTGGGCTCTAGGACAATCCTTCGCAGCATGCGAAGCATCTCCACAAAGTAGACACGGACCCAGCTTCCTCCGACAGTTGGTCTGAACATGTCCGGGCTTACCGCAGAAATGGCATGGACCCTTGCTCTGCTGTTGCATTGGTGCTCCAGGTCTCTTGAATGGCACAGTCTGGACTGGCCTCATCATCGGCCTGGCAGGTGGCCGGTACTGCGCCATAGGACGCTTCCCTCTGTCCGCTGGAGTGTCAGGCAGGTGTGAAATCGTCTCATGATTCTTCGCAGCATCTAACACCTCCCTCATAGTCGAGAAACTAGCAGAGGACATGGAAGCCTGGACCTTCGGACGAAGTCCCTGACAGAACCGCTTAGCTCGGTTCTCCTCCTTCTTCATCATGTGCGGGGCAAAACGGCTCATCATCTCAAATTCAGCCTCATACTCATCGATCGTCATGTCCCTCTGCTTCAGATCCACGAATCTGCCCATCAGCTCTCTCCTAGCTGCCTTAGTGAAATACTTCTCCTTGAACATGTGGCGAAAAGTCTTCCACTCCACAGGCTTCTGTAGACGCCTCTCCTCAAGACGCCACCAGTTTCAGGCAATCTCAGTCAGCTGCATCTTCGCGATCTCCACTCGAGTCTCATCTGGAATCTTGGCAGCAACCAACTTCTCCTCAGTGCTCTGGATCCACTCATCGGCACCTAGAGGTCCTTCCTTCCCAGAGAAGGTCTTTGGCTGAAGCTCGTTGAACTGCTTCACTCCTGGAGCAGCTCGCTGGTGGGACCGAAAAGGTGCTCTCTCTCAAGCGCAAGAGTCCGTACAAGTAGTAAAATCTGGGAGTCCAGATGTCGAATCCACGGGAAGAAATCTATTGCAACCACAATTCAAATCAAATAGAAAGCCAACGAAAAGAAACTAAACACTTCAACAATGGTGACGGTGATGGCGATGTGAACACGTGAACAATATAAACATAGAAAATCGTGTATGAAAATACCTATAAAAAGTTTGCACATGGTATGGGTTCGTTAGGGTCAACGATTCGTATTAATTTGGTTGATGAATATATCACAATGAATTCTCTTTTTGAGAGCAATTCACCGGGAAAAATATCCAATATAACTCAATGAATTCTCCTTTTGGGAGCAATTCATTGGAAGATGCCCTTTTGGGGGTTCAAACACGATATTCAAAAAGATAGTCGCTAAAGCTATAATACGATATGAAACTCTCTTTTGGAGAGATCAAAACTACGGTATGAAACTCCCTTTTGGGGAGATCAAAGCTCACCCTTTTGGGGCGATCATCAACTTAATTAATTCTTTTGGAATCTAAAAAAGTGGATTTACGAACAAAGATTACAATTTTAGCGACGTTAAACGGTTTAGCACAAGGAATTTCAACCAAATAAACACGAATAATATCCCCTAACTACTCCATACCATGCACAAATAAGTTCTAGCTACTCATCGTGCAATAATAAACAAGTTTCATAACAAAATACTTCAAGTTCATAGCAAAATACAATAGAAAACACCAAAATACGGGATAGAAGTTGAAGAAAATATCACCAATTCTCTCTGAAAAGTCTTCAAAACTCTCTGGAAATAATAAAATAGGCTCTGGAATTTTACAGAATTTTTGCAGAATAAAATACGGCTTCTAGAGCCTCCAATACGCCCAAAATACACCCCCAAACTGCTTGAATACACCCAAAAAACCCTAAATACGCTTATATAATAAGATTGCGGGTTTGGGGTTGCTAACGGGTCTAAACCCGCACAGTATTCGCACCCGAACAGATCTCGACCGCTGATCTAAAGCGGATCAAATAACAGCCGTCCATCGTTGCGGGATCTAACCTCCGCTCGACACGTGGCCGCCCAAATCGGATCCTCTCGCATCCGCTTGCAAACTCCGGGCTGAGTCGATCGTGGCCGTCGGATGATGGATCGACGGTTATCGCGTGGCCACGTCGCCCACTGCGAATTCGATTTCATTTCGAATTCGAACTCGTTTTGCGCCGTCCGATCTTCGATCTGCGGCCCTCAGCGCGCCACGTCGCCCGCTCGTCTCCGCTTCGTCGTGACCGTTAGATCTGCATCCAACGATCTACAATCGGCCACGTAGCCCCTATAAATCTCGCGCGGATCTGTTCGATGAGTCGCATCTACGCTCGATCGCGACCGTTGGATCCTCTGTGTGTGGCCAGGATGAAGCCACGTCGCACAGATCTGAGAACGCTGCGGGAATGAATCTGGACCCTTCGATCTTAATCCTACGGTCGCGAACAGCCCCACTTCGTTCGCTTATCTTGCTTTTTGTGGACCGTCGGATCAGCATCCGACGGTTGGGAATTTTTACGCTTACTGAAGATGATGGCCGTCCGATCTGGCGGGGATTGCGTGGATGGCTGCCACGTGTCGGCCTGTGATTGGCTACCGACCGTATTTCGTGTATTTTCAGTGTATTTCTTCATTTAAATGGTATTCTGCATTCAATAAATCATAGAAATTAGCACAGATCTCAGAAAAATACAAATAAATAGTCGTTGGAATCGTGAGATCGAGACGATGCTATGAAAAATATAAAAAGTGCAGAATTGCATCGTTAAATGCTGTTTTGTGCTCAAATAGTGTGTTTTCTCTCATAAATAAATGTGTAGAAAATACGTATGTAATAGAGACCAAAGTAGAATCACATGAGCACAAAATAGGGCTAAATGGGGGGTTAAATTTGCAATATTGAACCCGAATCACACCCCCCAACTAGCGATTTGCTAGTCTCTAGCAAAAATAGCGATAAATACGGATGAGTAATAAACAATAAGTTCTTTCAAATCGCTCATGGCATGGCTCAATAATACGCATTCCAACATGATCTTAACCATCAATATACACATACATGAACAAAATCAATCACATGAAATTTTCTCTAATTTAGTATGAATAAATAACATGCAAGCATCGTTTTGCGCAAGCGAAAGTATAACACGTCGTTATATCCTAGTTTTCTTGTTTCCAAGGAATTGGCCTATCAAAATAATCTTTCAAGACATGGGTATTGAAGTTGCTTAGTATATTCACCATTTCTTTTCTTTTATTCGTTCCGCGTAACGCGCATCAAGCAACATTCGCAGAAAAAAGTATAACTTGGATCGCTCCATCAAATGAGTGAGTTTCCGGTCAATGGCTCCCAAATCAGACGATCATAGGGCATTAGGCCAAGAAGGACCCCTCGGACTGTACTACTCGAGCCAACCAAGTTATTTATTAGTGGCATACTTATTCATTCATTTTTCATCATTCATTTTTTCATTCATTCAAATTTTTTTTTCTTTTCTTTTCTCCATCTTTTTGTAAGCAACTCAAAACCCATCTTTTCAAACATAAACATTAACGACCATGGCCAAATTCCTCTTCAACCTGAAAACTATTCTAATGAATCGTGTATACTTAAGCTTTTTCATCACATTAGCATGCATGAAATATATTCAAACTATTTAGAGATATTAATCATGGAAATTAAAAACTTTCATGAATAGTATATTAACGGTAATTCCATGAGGGAAAAATAATCAACTCAAACCATAAAAATTTTTAGAACTCAATTAATGCGTAATCAACCCCGTATTTGAGGCATATGAATGAGTTTTAAAAGATGAGATTTGGCGATTTATTCTTATCCAAAAAAAAAATCCTAAGGTCTCATACACACCCCCCAACTAAAGATGGACATTGTCCTCAATGTCGGAAGAGGTACGAGTTTATTCAAGCAAGCAACCTAGAAAGCATATAAAAACTACACTACTGGAAAGAACACACCGTGATCAAATGGCGGATCCCGAATCTTTAATTGTGGAGGAAGTTGTTCAATTTGCTCCTTGCGCTCCTCGGTGATTATTCTTCCTCCAACGACTAAACTGGATCCCAGCAACGTGACTCCCAGCATCTCTATAAGATGTCCACATATATCCTGCAAGAGATGAGTCACGTCAATCCATTTTAGTTTAAAATTCTTCGAAATAAAATTATTCCAAATGTAGTCATCAAAATAAGTGAAAGAGATTAAAATAAGTTGACGACTACTCCCTGAAAGATTTGCACTACTCTCTGTACGATGCTCGATCGTTGGGGAGAGGGATAAATGATTTTGGGACAAAACTGGAGGAGGGCATGGTCCTGAATCCATGGCGATAATCTCAAAACCCTTGTCCCTAGCTGTCTCCTCCTCTCGTTCATCCAAAGTTGCTAGCTCGTCCTCTCTTTTGCACACACTTTCTGCCATGTGTATATTTTTATTCGTGTCATCAACGTGACATGGCTCGCTCGATATTCCTGCAGTAGAAGATGAACTCGTATTAGATTCTTTAAATTGAGTTTCAAAAGCATTACCTTCTTCTAAGCAAGTGGCAATCAAATTAAGATTTTCAATGGAATTTTGAATCTGCCGACTCCGAGCAAGGAAGTTCTCTTGGAATTGATGGGATGTGGCCTCCTGTGTCTGAATAGTCTGGTAAGCTTCCTCTTTCAAGGATTTCAAAGGTACGTCTACGCTTTGCTCTTCTTGATCGAGGCACGAAGGCTCCGTTGAATCGCTCTCTGAAGTCTCTTCCACGGTTTCTTCGTTTTCTTGCAGAGACTCCATGTATTCCCACGCCACTGTCGGCGTCATGCCTCCCAATAATTCCTGCAGCTGAGGTTGTAGTCCTTCTAGGAAGAACGCCATAACCTCTTCATTTGTGTACCCATGCTGCGGATAGCTCGATATAATGTCTGTGAACCTTCTCCAGGCCTGAAAGAAAGTTTCACAGTCAGTTTGATTAAAATTAACAATTTTGAGCTTCTCCATTCTATGTTTGTGTGCATTAGCATATCGTGCATCATAAAGATTGTTCGTGCAATAAAAATTCATATACTCCATTTTTAAAAATTAAAATAAAATAAATAAAAAAAAGTTTATGTACAGTAAAGTGGAAAGATCTCACCGAAGGTCCTCTAAATGAAATAAACCGTAGTCACAAACCATTCCTCCCCGGCAACGGCGCCAAAAACTTGGTGGGACCGAAAAGGTGCTCTCTCTCAAGCGCAAGAGTCCGTACAAGTAGTAAAATCTGGGAGTCCAGATGTCGAATCCACGGGAAGAAATCTGTTGCAACCACAATTCAAATCAAATAGAAAGCCAACGAAAAGAAACTAAACACTTCAACAATGGTGACGGTGATGGTGATGTGAACACGTGAACAATATAAACATAGAAAATCGTGTATGAAAATACCTATAAAAAGTTTGCACATGGTATGGGTTCGTTAGGGTCAACGATTCGTATTAATTTGGTTGATGAATATATCACAATGAATTCTCTTTTTGAGAGCAATTCACCGGGAAAAATATCCAATATAACTCAATGAATTCTCCTTTTGGGAGCAATTCATCGGAAGATGCCCTTTTGGGGGTTCAAACACGATATTCAAAAAGATCATCGCTAAAGCTATAATACGATATGAAACTCTCTTTTGGAGAGATCAAAACTACGGTATGAAACTCCCTTTTGGGGAGATCAAAGCTCACCCTTTTGGGGCGATCATCAACTTAATTAATTCTTTTGGAATCTAAAAAACTGGATTTACGAACAAAGATTACAATTTTAGCGACGTTAAACGGTTTAGCACAAGGAATTTCAACCAAATAAACACGAATAATATCCCCTAACTACTCCATACCATGCACAAATAAGTTCTAGCTACTCATCGTGCAATAATAAACAAGTTTCATAACAAAATACTTCAAGTTCATAGCAAAATACAATAGAAAACACCAAAATACGGGATAGAAGTTGAAGAAAATATCACCAATTCTCTCTGAAAAGTCTTCAAAACTCTCTGGAAATAATAAAATAGGCTCTGGAATTTTACAGAATTTTTGCAGAATAAAATACGGCTTCTAGAGCCTCCAATACGCCCAAAATACGCCCCCAAACTGCTTGAATATGCCTAAAAAACCCTAAATACGCTTATATAATAAGATTGTGGGTTTGGGGTTGCTAACGGGTCTAAACCCGCACAGTATTCGCACCCGAACAGATCTCGACCGCTGATCTAAAGCGGATCAAATAACAGCCGTCCATCGTTGCGGGATCTAACCTCCGCTCGACACGTGGCCGCCCAAATCGGATCCTCTCGCATCCGCTTGCAAACTCCGGGCTGAGTCGATCGTGGCCGTCGGATGATGGATCGACGGTTATTGCGTGGCCACGTCGCCCACTGCGAATTCGATTTCGTTTCGAATTCGAACTCGTTCTGCGCCGTCCGATCTTCGATCTGCGGCCCTCAGCGCGCCACGTCGCCCGCTCGTCTCCGCTTCGTCGTGACCGTTAGATCTGCATCCAACGATCTACAATCGGCCACGTAGCCCCTATAAATCTCGCGCGGATCTGTTCGATGAGTCGCATCTACGCTCGATCCCGACCGTTGGATCCTCTGTGTGTGGCCAGGATGAAGCCACGTCGCCCAGAGCTGAGAACGCTGCGGGAATGAATCTGGACCCTTCGATCTTAATCCTACGGTCGCGAACAGCCCCGCTTCGTTCGCTTATCTTGCTTTTTGTGGACCGTCGGATCAGCATCCGACGGTTGGGAATTTTTACGCTTACTGAAGATGATGGCCGTCCGATCTGGCGGGGATTGCGTGGATGGCTGCCACGTGTCGGCCTGTGATTGGCTGCCGACCGTATTTCGCGTATTTTCAGTGTATTTCTTCATTTAAATGGTATTCTGCATTCAATAAATCATAGAAATTAGCACAGATCTCAGAAAAATACAAATAAATAATCGTTGGAATCGTGAGATCGAGACGATGCTATGAAAAATATAAAAAGTGCAGAATTGCATCGTTAAATGCTGTTTTGTGCTCAAATAGTGTGTTTTCTCTCATAAATAAATGTGTAGAAAATACGTATGTAATAGAGACCAAAGTAGAATCACATGAGCACAAAATATGGCTAAATGGGGGGTTAAATACGCAATATTGAACCCGAATCACTCGCGGAGCAGGCGGAGGTGGAGGTGGTGCAACAGGTGGGGCCCGGGCAGCACGGGTGGTCTCTGCACCAGCTGATGCTGCACCTCAAGCATCTCATGCATCACGCCAAGGAACTGATGGAACTCTCTGCCCTGGTCTTCCTGAATCCCATCTCCAGCGCTCCCCGATCGTGTATTACGTCGCCCTGCCATCCTATTGACAGAAAGACGTAAGTTAGACTCGTACAATGTTTGAATATCAAAAGTGAATGTTCTTCCTCTTACTGTTCTGTACTTGCAGGAAAATTTGGACGTTGACCTGCATGGGCCATCACTAAAACCTGTCACGCCCCGCTTCCCAAAGCAGCGGAGGTGAAGCGTGACTATGCCCGCTTAGGCCAGAGCTACGGAGCCCTGACCCAATAAGCGTCTGTGTGGTACCAAGACGAAGGTACATGTCCCTGCATGTTAGTACAGAACAATAAAAGTACAAGAAGGAAAGAATATCACATTTTTATTCCAACATATCAAAGTACCAAGTCTCAACGCCCGAAGGGCTACAACAGCAGAAAAGTATATCTAATGGTGCAAGCACCCAACCTAGACAAGAAACCAAAGGTGCTACACACCCAACTAAAATTAATGAACGTCTCTGGAAACTGCAACGAGGAGTCTCTAGCTCTGGTCCTCATCAGGGTCATACTCGGGATCGACGCTCTCTGGCTCCACGTCGGCTGGCAAGTCAGTCTCCTCCATGTACTCTGGTTCAATCCTTGACGTACATCACCAAAAGAAGGAACTGTACGTCAGGCAAGGTCTACAAGAAAAAGGTTAGACCAAACTGCAAGTGCACCAATTACTTAACAACGTTTTACTGGTTGATTACAATGCTGAGGTTACAACAGAAGTACACGCAACAGGAAAGTAAACACGACAAGTAGTAGTCGTAGCGAGTGCTACCGACTACGGGACTAGCCTACAGGTGTCAAGACGAGACAGAACATGGAAAACCAGACAAGACACGACAAGACACAAAAGGGTTCATGCCTGTTCGGTTCGAGGGGGATCAAACCCTCTTGCCGCTTGCATGCTCAACCCTACCCCAAAACCCCAAGAATCGTGACAGGACAAGGGATCGCTTGCTCTAGCTTGACAAGTGCCCTATTACTCTCTGAGCTGTGTATCAATACATGGGATCACCTGCTCTAGCTTGACAGGTGCCCAATTGCCCATCGGGCTGTGAACTAGTACAAGGGATCACTCGCTCTGGCTTGGCGAGTGCCCTATTGCCCAGCGGGCTGTGCAGACGGAACGGGACAAGACACAAAAAAATAGGAGGGGTTGTACTAGGGTGTCCACAACTCACACACACACATGTCAATCCTATGATGTCAAAATTGTTGTTGTTGGACTCAGATTTCGTTGTCAAATCTAAGCCATCAAGGGCGTCCCGGACGCTATCATTTTACGTCCGGTCCTCATGTTTCTAAATTAACAATCCTAACAAGACGAAGGCCTAAACATGGCCAAGAACGCAAGTGGTACACTTGCCTGTGATGGCGAGTGCGTCGTCTCCCTGGTACGTCTCGTCCAACCATCTCGTAGGCGTAGAAGCGTCTGAAAATCGTGACACGGTGATGGTGTCAGTTCACGATTCAGAAATCCTATTAGGGTTGTGTCTAGGTTATCGGGAATATCCTATTCAATCAAAAATCACATTTTTAATGTAATTAACCTAATCGACGATCTATCCTATATGCACATGCATATCGTCCATTCGTCGATTTCTACGGTTTGCACAACGTTTTAAATAGGAGCGGAAAGTAAATTTAATTTGATTAGGTTGCTGATTTTAATTAGGGTTTGATTATCTATTGTGTGGGTTACTACGAATTTAGGGGACCAACCTGAAAATGACGGTTGCACGAAGACCCATCGTCGCATCTGGAAAAGTGGAGGCTTTGCGTCGTCGGGAAGTTCCTACCCCGCGGGTAGCGCAGCGAGGAATGTTGATCGCCGGTGATGGTGAAGATCCCAGCGTCTCCCGGCGTCGTTGCTGCTGGATCTGAGATGGGAACACCGTACTAGGACAAGAGGGAGAAATGAAACGTGGCCGGAGCTTGGCCGTGGATCCCAGATCTGGAAGGAGGAGGGTGGTCGGCTGTGGAGAAGGAGGAAGAAGAACGGGAGAGAAGGAAGGGGGATAGAGCCTTGGGGAAGATGGATGGCGCAAGGAGGAGGAAGAAGAGCAAAGGGGAGGACGTGGGAGGAAGGGGATAGGTTGGGGAAGAGAGAGACTGGAAACAATGAGGAGAAAAGAAGGAGAAAGCCACGTTTAAATAAGAAAATGAAACGGCGGCTAGCTCAAAAATTAGGGTTTCGGGGTCAACTAGTCGGTCTGAGAAGGGCGGTCGACCGACTAGTTTGAAAATTAGTCGGTCGGTCCTCTAACTGTGACCGACTAAAACCCAAACAGTGAACATGGTTGTTGTAGGATTCATAGAGTTAGTCGGTCTGTGAAGGCTCGTCGACCGACTAGTTTGCAACCTAGTCGGTCGGCCAGTGTTCATAGACCGACTAAAGGATAAAAGTAGTCGACAAGAAGTTTTGAAAGTTAGTCGGTCTGAGAAGAAAGCCTAACCGACTAGTTCGTCAACTAGTCGGTCGGTATTCGTTCTTAAACCGACTAAAGGTAAACAGTAACCTGGGTGCGAAAAATGATCTCTGTACTAGTCGGTCTGCGAAGAAGTGTTGACCGACTAGTTTGAAGACTAGTCGGTCGGGGGATGAACTTAGACCGACTAAGCGTAAACAGTAGCTCAGGGAAAAATGAAAGGGAGAACATGTTGGTCCATGAAGAGTCGTTGACCGACTAGATTGACATCTAGTCGGTCGGTTCCTCAACGTGAACCGGCTAATGAGCACAAGAAGTCACAAATTAAAGCGTGAAGCTTCGGAATGATTCCTATGAGTTCCAAAGGCGAACCTATTCTAGGATATGAGCATTACGAAGCATGCTCAGCTCCAGGTATGTGCATGAGATACAGAAAAGAAAAGAAAAATGAAGAACGAATATATATACATATAATTAAAACATCAGCATACAAAACCAGCCGTTACAAGTATATACAATGGAACTTCCATTTTTTTCTCTCTCTTTTTCTTTTTGTTTTTGTTTTACACAAGAACAATCCCAACCGAGAAAAAAGGATATGAATATCTTTTTTTCTTTTTGGGGTTCATGGAGCTTATTCTTTTTAGCATGAGGAAGATACAAATATAAGATTCACTAGGGGGAGATTCACCAACAACTATAAGTATAGAAATGATGTTCAAGATATGTGGAGAAAGAAATATACATGCTCAGTTCACTCTTTTTATGAACACAACAACTTCAGGAGTGTAATTTAATCTACTCAGTTTGATAACAAAAAGTAAACTAATCCAAACATATCAAATAGCAATCATTCTTTCAACCTGGAAGTTCAGAGCACATTTCATGCAAAAAGAAGTGATAATAGAAAGACAAAGCAGTACTCCAAGTATAGGCAATCAATGCTCGAAGCATGGTGTGTTTTCTACGAAGGGTATACAATAATAGTTCCCAGAATCAATTTACGCTAAAATTTCATCCAAATTCATATAATGAGCGATGGAAGTTCTTTTTCTCGAATGCATATCAATGTATCGCATATGATATCAGAAATGAAAATGATAGCATGGAAAGAAAGTACGTGCATATGAGTAAAGCAAACACCAAGATGTAGTCATCATAGGGAATTCATCTCTAGCAAAGAAAGTATGAGGAGTAAAGAAGAAAATAAAAGAAGCTAACTATACATATGCAAATCACTCCAAAAGTGAGAAAACGTGTTGCATGGCAAGAAAAAGAAAAAGTGAGTGAAAATGAGTGAAAAAAATGAAAAATAAAGGGTAAAAATAAAGGAAATAAAAATGTATGTGTGAACACACTCCTCCAAGCTAAAATCACATTGTCCCTAATGTGCTAAGTGTGGCACGAGGGCGCATAAGATGGGGGTGAGTGGGTGTGGGCGCATGCATGTATGGTAAAAGGAAAAATATAGAAAGTAAAACATGACATGATATATGCAAATGATGGTTGCAGTAGGCAGGCAAATGATGGATGGACAATACAAAATGGGTACAAAAATGTGAGCCAGAAGTGCATACTCTCCCCCAGACTGATATATAGAATAGTGCCAAGCAAAAAGTGATCAAAACATGCTGGTAAGCAAAATGGTGGCAAAATGATGGGGCGAGCGGTGAAACAATAAAATCATGGCATGCATCTGGTGTGTGTGCCTAGACTGGTGGAGGGGCGTCAGTACCTCTCTGTGGTGGGTAAGGTGGTGGCGGTGGTGCAGGCTGCTGAGGGATGGGCCATGGTGCTGGTCGTGGAGGCTGAGTCAGGCGTGCAAGGATCTGGTTCAGCGTGAGCTGAATACCAGGCAGAATGGCGACGCGTGCCTGCACAGAGCTAACAGTGGTGGCAAGAGCCCGAAAATCCGCTCTGAGCCCCTCACGGCCCCCTCGACATCACGGAGATGCTGGACAAGGGTGTTGGGAGCGGGAGCAGAGAGTCGCAAATGGGGAGGTCGGGGCTGACGCACACGGCCATCGTAAACGACTGGGGCCATTAGTGGGTGTGGGTGAGGGGCGGTGCTTGCTAAAAGAAGCTCAGCCTCTGTGGGAGACTGAGACACAGGAATGCTCCCAGAAGTGTGAGCAGCGGCATAAGAGGATGAGGCAACGACTGAGGACGAGACAGGCAGAGAGGTCATGGACACAGAAGTGGGGACAGACGTCACGATGCTCTTGGTGAAAATTGCAGCAGCGGAGACAGAAGGGTCGACGAATGGAGAGGTCGTGAAAGCAACAGAAAATGACTCCCCAGGGGTCGACAAATCGGGTGAGGATAGAGGATAGGGTCTCGGCCGATGAAACTAGGGAAGGCTCGCCTCTCTCAAGTACAGCAGGGGTGGCGCTCTCAAGGCTCATGTAAGAAATGGGATCAACACTCGAAGGAACAGAGGTGGTAATGGTGGTGGTGACAGACACAATAACAGAGCTCCCGGTACTGGCAGAAGTGTGGATAGAAGTGTCGGGGGCTGGAATCAGATCAGGTGCAGGTTGTGGGATAGGGATCTCCAGGGCAAGAGGGCCGAGAAGGGGCTCCTGCTGGGCGTCCTCAGGCACGAGTACATATGCAGCTGGGATGAGGAGCTCCATCTCCGGTCTCCACTCCCCACCTACGGGTCCAATGTGGGTCTGAGCAGGGCTCGAAAGCACCATATAGTCCGCTAAAAATGGACCATATAGCCAAACCCAGTGGTGTTGACCATGAGGACGCTTCATCCTCATACGGGCCATAACATCTATAGAAAGGGAAGTGGGGCCCGTCGATCGAAGCAAGCCAGCAGGGAGCTCAATCTCGCAAATAGGAGACATCAAGGAGATCAGATCGCCACAACAAATCACCGTCCGGGTGGTGACAGAGGAAATGATGCGGTCAAGATACCATCTAGCAATATCAATAGGAGTGGCGGAGACTAAGACGTCCCTGTTGCCCTCGAAGGCTCTCTCTCGTCATCGCGTAGAGCATATAAAGCTTAGGCGTAGACTTCGTCCCAGGCTCATACCTCGCAAGAATGGTGGTCGCCATAAGGCAATGTGCAATACGTAGGCAGGGGTGGACGATAGAGGATGCTTTGGCCCGGCTAGGGTCAAATGGAAGTGGCGATCCCGTGATCAGGGTCCAGAATGTGTGAACATCAAAGGAAGAAGGGGTGTGGTGTGTGGGACCAAAAGCACGATTGGGGTCAGGGACAGGGGGCCAATGGAAATAGGCACGGAGCATATCGAGAGTGATCTCGTACTCATGATCCATCAGGCGAAAAGTGCACCCCCTCGGAGTCCTAGAATAGAACTCAGGACCTCGAGGGTCGGACTGACGTAGGTGTCCACCGACACCGAAAGAAAATCACGCCACCCCACATTGTCGTACAACTGGAGTTTCCCCTGAAATACCCCTAGGCGCTTGAAGTTAGCTATGTGCATGAACCTAGAGGGGACAATCGAACGATGGAAGAGCCTCTCAAATCTGGCGTGTTGTGTGTCATCTCTGAAAGTGATCCCCATCGTGTCGATGGTCGTGACAAGCTGTGCTGGTGGGGGTGAAATGGGTGTAGTAGGTGGCAAAAGTGTGGGTGGTGGATCGCTAGGAGGTGGGAAGTCTGCTCTAGCGGAAGAAGAACCTGTGTCACCAGTCCTCTTTCGCTTGGACGCGGGCTGCCGAACACGAGACCTAGTGCGTGGGGGCATCGTGATGCCATAAAGTGTGCAGATAATCACAAAGTGCAAAAAATAAAGTAGGAAATGGGTGTACCGAGCACGATGCGACTCCACGTGAGCAATCTGAACGAAATATGCCTCCCTTGAAGCTCTAAATCAGCACGCGATCTCCCCCAAGCTATCCTGAAGCACAAAAACAATGGATTAGCAATGAATATCAAATAATCAAGGGGTAGATCAAGAGAAATAGGCATAATAGAGTTCAATTTGGATTCGGGACGGATTTGGGTCTACGAAATGAGAAATAGGAGAATATAGGAGAATTTGGGCGTTGGAGGGCTGCAGATCGTCGGCCGGTGACGAGTGGGCGGCGGCGGAGTGGGTGGTGGCAACGGAGGGGTCGTGCCACTCGGGAGAGGTGGCAGCGGCTCGTGCGAGTGAAGGGGGAGCTCGGGCGAGTGAAGGGAGAGAGTTGGGAGATTTGGGGATTTCGAGCGGATTTGGATCCGAGCGACCGCGAATTAGGGGTTAAATAATGTTAGATCTGTCGGATCACTCGGTCGAGTGACGATGATCACTCGGCCGAGTCGCAACAATTTAGGATATTTTCAAAAATTTTCGTTAAGTTTTGACTCGACCGAGTAGAAACTATCACTCGGCTGAGTAGACAAAGTCACTCGGCCGAGTGGATAGGCCACTCAGAGCAGTTTAAGTAATAAATGTGTCAGTTCACTCGGTCGAGTGACAAATTCACTCGGCTGAGTGGCATATAATTTCCAGAGAGGGGTTTTCGAGACTTCCCTGTGCAGTACCCTACTCGGCCGAGTAAGGTCTTCACTCGGCCGAGTGGAAAAAGTCACTCGGCCGAGTGGGCTGCTGTTTTGAGCTCCAGACTCTCTGTTTTTTGCGACACTTTGTGTTTTCTTTTCTCCCATCAGTTTCTTCCTACCTTTGGCATTTGTGCGCATCCCTGGAGTGCTCTCTATTGTCATGACCGTCCTCCGTTCATATGGCTTCCTATCATCCTTTTCCTGAAATGAAAACCGTAGCCCGTTGTCAAATTCTTCTTAGACTCTTGACTCTATAGACTAACAAAGATCTAAAACAAAAATGAAAGTAAAATTCAACTAAAAACTAAGACCTCCAGAGAAGTTCTCGTTTAAGGTCTTGAGCTCGACCCCTTAAGATATGACGTTTAGCGCGTGATATTTGGCGCATAGGAGATGCGCATGTCAAATTTTACGGGGAGGCCTTGAGGGTTCAGGTGCGGCGCTAGTTTTTCCTTGGTCTCCTTAGTGTGCGTCTCCTCTTTAATTGTGTTAAGGGATGACTCCCCCAAGCTTGCGTTGTTAGTATCTTTCATATTTCTCGGCGATTGAGGTGTTTTTGCCGGCGGCGCCTTCTCCATTTGCTTCACCGTAGAGAGCTTGCAGAGCTCTTTAATCCTCGCGACATCTGCGTCGTTCTTCTCTTCATCGGTGAACGTGATAATTTCTTCAATGGGAGGGTCTGATGGTTCTCCATTTGGGGTGCCGTCCCTAGTATTCGGGGCTCCATCTAGGCTCTCAGTGTGCACGGCTCTAACGGCATAAGGCATGGCTTCGTCTATTACCTCGTCAAGAAGGTCCACATAGTCCGCTTCTTCCGCCCAAGGTATTTGCTTCATGGTCATGGGAAGATTGAATTCAACCGCTATGTCGCCAACATTGAGAGAAAACGATCCTTCCCTCACATCTACTATGACTCTGGCGGTGCATAAAAAGGGGCGTCCAAGTATAAGCGATGTATCGCCCTCCTCTTTTATGTCCATAACGACGAAGTCGCATGGCATACAAAGACCTCCCGGTATTTGAAGAGGCATGTTCTAGGAAATCCCCATTGGCCTAGTAATTCGCCCATCGACGAGTTAGATCTTCATATCAGTGGCTTTGAGGTCGGTCCCCGTGTTGAGTTTCTTGAACATGGTGAGCGGCATGAGGCTTATGCTCGCTCCCAAGTCTACCAAATCCTTTTGGAGGGGGACTCCGCCAAGGGTGCATGGAATCCGAAAGCTTCCAGGGTCTTTCATCTTTTTTGGCATCCTCTCCTTGTTGGCGAACCAAGTTCCTGGCTCGGCTAGCATAGTCTTCTCCATTTGCTTCTTTCCCGTGATTAAGTCTTTGAGGAACTTGGCGTACAACATGATTTCAATTATCGCATCCAAGAATGGGATGTTTAAGCTATTCCCTTGCAAGTACTCCAGAAATTTGGCGAATCTTTTTTCCATCTTGGCCTTCGCCAACCGTTGAGGAAACAGTATTGGTGGCATGTAGGTTCGCTCCCCTTGAGGCTCATTCGCTTCAGATTTTTCTTTGTTGTTTGCCATCTTGGGGATCTCTTCCTCATAAATTCGCTCCTTTTCAACCGTAATTTCATCCTTTGGGCTTTTAGCTTGAACCATAGCGGAAGTGGTATCCTTCCCGCCTCTCGTTGTCACTCTACCGCATTTATGTGGCCGGTGTTGATCCTCGGGTTTTGGTCCGGTTGAGCCGGTAATTGTTGTTGAGCCTTGTTGCGCAAGGTAATTTTTTCCGCCAATTGTGCCATAATAGTATTGAGAGAATCTTGGCCGGCCGACAATTTTGCATTAGTCTTCTTTTGTTCGACCATGAACTCCTTAACTCTAGCTTCGTGCTCGGATCTCGGTCTTACCGGTGGTGGATTTTGTGATCTCTATCCTTGATTTTATCTGGGGGGGGTCTATAAGGCCCAGCTTGTTGCCTCGGTGGATATTGTTGTTGTTGGGACTGCCTTTGTTGATACAGTTGTTGTTGTTGAGGAGGCTGGGCTTGTTGTTGTTGCGGTGGTGGTTGTTGATGAGAGGGAGTCAAGGCTCCATCGTTGTTGGCGTAGGAAAATCCGGGATGACCCTTGGTAGCCGGGTTCACCCAATAACCATTGTTACTCCCACCGGCCACGTATTGCACTTGCTCCACGGCTCCTTCATTTTGCTCGCTTCCAACAAACATGACTTGGATTTGGTCTTGCCAATCGCTCATGCTCCCTCCGGATGTCGGTGTGTTGGGCACACCATATGATTCGCACATCCGTTTTTCAATCCTTTCAACTACCTTGGAGAGAGAGTCAAACTTTGTGGTCAACTCGGCAACCGCCTTTGCTTCATAAATACTTGCCGGCTTTAATGACGATGATGATTGTCCCCTCTCATCAGCCCATTGCTGATTGTTAGAGGCCATCTCCTCTAATAATGCCATGGCATCCTCCGGTGTCTTTGACAAAATAGCTCCGTTGGCCGTGGCGTCAATTATCATTTTTGTGTCCGGACGTAATCCATTGTAAAAGCTGCGAACAAGCTCCCAATCGTCGATGTTATGGTGGGGGCATTGATGTTGGAGATCTTTAAACCGCTCCCACGCTTCATAGAGGGACTCTTGAGACCCTTACTTGAAAGACATTAATGAGTTTCTTATCTTCACGATCTTTGATGGAGAGTAAAATTTGTTGACGAACGCGCTCGCTAACTCGTCCCAAGGAGTGAATGTCCCGTGCGCTTGCATCCTTAGCCAATATAAAGATTTGTCATGAAGAGTGAAAGGGAAGAGACGCAACCGGATAGCATCCTCCGGTACATTCGGCATCTGAAAAGTGGCGCACTTCGCTAAGAACATTTGTAGGTGATAATGCGGGTTCTCTTGAGAATTCCCATGAAAGGGATCTTGTTGCATCAGTACTGTAAGCACCGTCTTTAGTTCGAAGTTTTTGTCGGCCGCCAACTCCGGCATAAGTATGGAAGATGTGGTAACCGACTTGTTCAGGGTAAGCCTATCCCGGATGGAGACAAGCCTAGCGGTCTGCCGTAATTGCTCATCTCTAGTTTCCTCCGCCATTTGATTCTCCTCTATAATTGATCTCTTTTCTGTTCTCAGTTTCCTTGCAGTGCGCTCGATCTCAGGATCAAATAGTATGTCTTCTTAGGTTGCCTTCGATCTCGTGTTCATGCACAGAAAAAGAGAAACTAGAAGGATTTGTTAGCGCAATAGAGGAATAAAAGAAAATAAAATAAAGAAAGAAAAATTTCTAAGTAAAGAAAATAAAATACCGTCGCCTCCCCGACAACGGCGCCAAAAACTTGATCGCTCCCGGATATACACCTGGAAAACAATGTAGCTTTACCGTAAGTGCACGGTTAAGTGGCAAGCGGGTATCGAATCACAGGGAGGACAAATGACAGTAATCTATTTTAGTCACTAAGCTATTTGGTGGAAAGGTTGTTTAAGAATGGATGGTGTAACAATCGTTTGAGAAACAATGCAAATTCAATATAATAAGGATGTCTAGGGCTAGGGAATCCCCGCTATGGATTTTCAAGTCTCGATGTGAGTTATGAAATACCATGCAATCAAACTCGAGTCAAGGTGAACTTGCCGCAACTAATTGGAGAACCAACTCACGTTGTCGCACTATTGTAGGTCTATAGCACTCTAGACTAGAACCTCGCTGTCGCGCAAGCCTAATCTAGACTACTAGCATTAAGATCGGTAATATCGTTGTCACGCCTCGCTTCCCAAAATGACGGAAGTGAAACGTGACAAAGGTCCGCTTGGGCTGGAGCTGTGAGGCTCGGACCCAATAAGCGTCTGTGGGGGTACCATTTAAAAAAATTTCAGGTTCTTGCATTTTTAAAATTCGAAACAACAGAAAGTATAGAAGAAAAGTTGCATTCATTTTTACACAAGGATATCCAGAAGTACAAGAGTCTAAAAAGGAAAGTAAAGCCCAGCATGGCTACTACAGCAGTAAGTAAACTAATGGTGCGAAGCACCCAACCTAGGTAAAAAGGGAAAGTGGTGCTAGACACCCAACTAAAAGTAGTAACCTCTGTACAGCAGCGACGGAAGAGACCTCTAAGTCTGGTCCTCGTCGGGTACGTACTCCGGGTCGACGCCCTCTGGCTCCAAGTACTCAGGTACATCCGGCTCGTCCACGTACTCTGGCTCAACACCTGACGTACAGCACCTAAGAGAAAAGGAACTATACGTCAGGTAAAGTCTACAAGAAAGGGTGAGAGACTCCACTGCAAGTGTAAGGTAATTTAAGAGCAACATTTTACTGGTTGATTAACATGCTGTTGTTGAATATTGGACTCCCCGGATTTGGTTTTGATGATGAGCAAACATAAATATTCCATGAACTAACAATTTGTGAGCGCAGTTTTGGAGATCGTCGCCAAATTCACGAGAACATTCAAAGCGACATCTCAACACTTCCCAAAGCTCGTATTCATGTCCAAAGCTTCGTTGAAGCTCTTGCGCCGTTTTGGAAGTTATGAAGATTCAATCGAAGCTCTCGAAGACCGTTTGTTAAGGTTTTATTTATAGTCTTTTAGCTTCGATATATAGAATGTAAAGCCTTGAGTATATCTTACGTTTCTATCTTCATTTCGCTCATTTCGTAGCTCTAGGATTCTTGCACAAGTTCATTCTAACTTCCTCGAAGCATCACGCTTCGATTCGGACTTTATTGTGCATGTTAGTTGGTACAAGAACAAGTACTGACCGAATAGATGGTGATCCAGTCGGTCGGTAACTCTTCTTGGACCGACTAGTTTGATTCCTTAATTTCTTGGACTTTACTGTTTACAGTTAGTCGGTCTACGTTGACTCACCGACCGACTAGTTTGTGAACTAGTCGGTCAGTGATGCTTCTTTGACCGACTAGTTGTGACTTACTGTTCACTCTAAATTTCTCCTGAGCTACTGTTTATCGTTAGTCGGTCTAAGAACGTTTGGTGACCGACTAGTTGACAATCTAGTCGGTCAACGTTTGTTCTTGAACCGACTAAGTCATATTGCATTCAGACTAATTCATTTTGCCTCTTAGTCGGTCTACGTTCATTGACTGACCGACTAGTTGTGAAACTAGTCGGTCAGACAGTCTTCTTAGACCGACTAGATTTCCAGGTCTGAAATTCTATCTCTTCTCAGATCTTCTCTTAGTCGGTCCATGCTGTTTGACTGACCGACTAGTTGATGAACTAGTCGGTCAGTGATTGTTCTTTGACCGACTAATTCTCACAGATTTCTATCCGTTGGAGAATGACCTAACTTGTTTTTATGGGACCCTATAAATACGACCCTAGGTCATTTCTATCTAGGTTAGAGCTGCCATTAAGAGATCCATTGAGTTCTAAAGAGATAGCCTTTACTCACTCAAATCAAAAGCTCTCTTCCTCACAAGAACCCTTTCTCTCTCTCATTCTAGATCTAGAATCCATCTAGAGAGAAGCTTGTTCTTGGTGAGCTCTTCAAGCTATTGCTTGATCCAAGTCTCCAAATCATTCCTAGGCACCTTTTGCTGGTCATTTCCTTGGTGCTAGGTCTTGGTGACTTCATCTTCCTCAAATCCTTCATTTCACCTATTGGGTATGAAAAACTCAAGGTATAGGATTTTGTGGTAAGGTTGCTTATTTCAATATAACTCATTTATATTGCTTGTTGATTCTCTCGGTTGTGAGAGAAGGTTGTGATCCCGGTTTGTGGGATTCACTTTTGCCGTTGTTGTATGATTTGATCTTGTGAAGGTTTTTCACAAGATATTCATAGTGGAAATCTTGAGTTAGGGTTTCTAACTCAAGTATCTGGAGGGGCTCCGGGTGGTTGGGACGTAGGATCACCGGGAACAAGTCGGGGAGACTTGGGTGGATCCGAACCCATTAACATCGTTTGTTTGCATTGTTAATTTAATTGTTGTCATTCAATTTAAGCTTCCGCAAATTGATTTGGTAGTTGTTTGCAATTTAATTTGGAATTATACTCCTTATTATTTTAAAGTACTATTCACCCCCCTCTAGTACTTGTGCAGTAGCTGGTAGGGCATTACATTTGGTATCAGAGCCAGATACTTAGCTATGTCTACCAACGACAACAAGACCGTGCCTCCACCTTCCAACTATGACACCTTCAGGAACCGTGAAGGAGCGTCATCGGTGATGGAAGGACATTCCTCTACTAGGCCTCCATTCTTCAACGGTACCAACTACGGGTACTGGAAGTGCCGGATGGAGACTTTCCTCCGGAGTGCATCCTTATGGAGGACTACAATGAAGGAATACATCGAACCCAAAGAAGAAGACTTTGAGAAATGGACTACCGCGGAGGTCGCCGCGGAGGTAAGCAATGCCAAGGCAATGAATGCCTTGCAATGCGCATTGGAGCCCGAGGACTTCAATAAGATATGCACATGTAAGAGTGCATATCAAATTTGGAACTCCCTCCTCATTCTTCATGAAGGGACGAGTAGGGTAAGAGACTCTAAACTCGTAGTCGTAAACAAAGATTACGAAATGTTTCATATGCAACAGGGCGAGAAGATGAAAGAATATTACGCTCGCTTCGTTGACATAATAAACGAGTTAGAGGCCCTCGGCAAGTCCTACACTCAAAAGGAGAAGTGCTCAAAGATTATCGAAGGACTTCCTTCTTCTTGGGAGAAACGTACCTTCGCCATCGAGGAAGGTAATGACATGAATAAATATACCGTTGTTCAACTAATGGGTACTTTGATGTCATACGAGGTACGCAAAGATAGCAAGGTGAAGTTACAAGAAAAGATGAAGTCCTATTTGAACCTAGATGCGCCTAAGAAAAAGGCGATTGCATTCAAGGCGGCTTCATCCACCTCTACCGATGATGAGGACTCGGAAGAAGAAATGGACATGGAATCCATTGCACTCATGGCAAAGAAGTTCAATCGCTTCTTCCGAAAGGGTAACTTCAAACAAAAATCTAAGTTTACTTCTACTAACGCCTCTCCACCTTTGTGTTTTAAATGCAATAAGCCGGGACACATCAAAGCAGATTGTCCTCAAAACAAGCAAAAGGAGAAGTGGAAGGCGCCAAAGTTCGACAAGTCAAAGAAGTACAAAAAGGGGTACAAAAAGGGACTTGTCGGAACTACATTCACCGACTCCGAGGATTCCTCAAGCGGAGAGTCGGATGATGAGAAAGTGGAGCAAGCGCACATGTGCTTCATGGCGAGAGAGGAGCATGATCAAGGATCTTCCTCCTCCGATGATAGCGACGACGAAGGCGATGAGGTAACGATGGATGATCTTAGGGATGCTAACTCTCATTTATGGTCTAAATACACTAAATTAGTAAATAGATATACTAAAGTAAAAGATGACCTAGCTAGCATTCAAACCTCGCCTAAGACTATCATCACCAACAACGACACCGTTGTTGAAGAGTTAAGAAATGAGATTGTTAATCTCAAATCTAAACTTGAACATGTTTGCATAGATGATCCGGAAGAACATAGGATAGCGGATTTAACTTCTCAAAACTCGACTTTGAGTATTGAGAACGAGAATCTTAAATCTCGTGTTTATGTGCTCACATCGCAAGTATCTACTTTAGATACTTCTATGCGTTCTCTCAAAGAGAAATATGAGAACACATTAGGCCGAATCACTAGATTCAATAAAGGTAAGGACCATTTGGATAAAATCCTAAGTGACTTACTTCCGGCCAATCACCACATTGGTTTGGGGTACACGATGGGATGTCCATCCAAAGCGGCCACTACTTTTGTTAGGCCAACTTCCGGTGACTCTACGAGTGGTAGCAAACACTCTATTGGTAGTTCATCTACCAATGGTGCTTCCACCTCGTCCACGCCCTCTTTTGGAAAGAAACCCACTTTGGGTGGACCTCCAAAGAAGGGGCATGCTTATATGTACACCAATACCATGCCACGTAGGAACACACGTCCTACTCCACCATCACACACATATGATGATTTTTATGCAACACATTCTCGGGCACGTGCACACCATGTGAGACACCCTCACGCACGTGTTCCCACACATGCACATGTTCACCCACCGCATCATATGAATAATTCTCGTCGTGCACCATTCCATCATGTCCCGTATGCCTATCCACAACATGCATCACGTAGAAATCAACGTCGCATGCATGCACCCAATAGGATGAGGGCTCCCAAAATTTTCACTATTTGGAGCCCGAAGGACACAAGCATGGATGAAAAACAAGTATATATGAATGCTTATTTTTCGAATGTTGTGCATAGTAGAAATTATGTGGGGAAGTCAAAGTCCAATTGGACTTGGCTTCCAAAGGTCTAACCCTTGAGGACCCAATGACCTTGGGTACCATGATATGAAATTTTCTATCTTTAGGTACTCAAGGGAAAGAAAAAGGAAAGGAGCAACAAATTCAAATTTGGCTCCAAAGGGAATTGGATACTCGATAGCGGGTGTTCAAAACACATGACGTGTGACGCTAAATTGCTCTCCGGAATTGTTCCCATTGCAAATGGAAATCGCGTCGTATTCAGAGGCAATGAGAGCGGAACCATCGTCGGTGTTGGTAAAGTGGGTAACCCTTCTAAACCCTTAATTAGTGATGTTTATCTAGTTGATGGTTTAAATCATAATCTTATTTCAATAAGTCAACTTTGTGACAAAGGTTACAAAGTTAGCTTTGCGAAAGGATTGTGTCATATTTCAAATGATAATAATAAATTATTATTTTCCGGCACACGCCATAAAGATATTTATATTTTGGATCTTCCTAAGTCATATGAACAATGTCTCGTTGCCAACACAAGTGAACAACACTTATGGCATCGACGATTTGGACATGTGAACTTTGGAACACTTTATAAGCTTTCAAAATTAAATTCCATTAAAGGTTTTCCGAAGCTCGTTTTTGAAAAGAAAAGTTTTTGTGATTCTTGTCAACGTGGCAAGCTTCCTAAATCTTCATTTAAACCTAAGAAAAGCATTTCTACGAAACGGCCACTAGAGCTATTACATCTAGATTTATTTGGGCCAACTAGAGTTGCTTCCTTAGGAAATGCAAGATATGGACTAGTCATCGTTGATGATTATTCAAGATTTACATGGGTATTCTTCTTATGCAATAAAAATGAAGCTTTTGAAAACTTCACAATATTTGTAAAGAAAGTACAAAATCTCATCGGAACCACCATTGTCACTATTCGTAGTGATCATGGGGGTGAATTTGAGAATGAGTCTTTCTCAAATTTTTGTGATGATCTTGGAATTACTCACACGTTTTCTTTCCCTCGCGCACCTCCTCAAAATGGTGTTGTTGAGAGGAAGAATAGAACGCTTGTGGAGTGTGCTCGCACTATGCTCGAAGATAGTCAACTTGGCTATCAATTTTGGGCGGAAGCGGTACACACCGCTTGTTATGTGTTTAATAGAATACTTTTGAGGCCCGACACCAAACAAACTTGCTATGAATTGTTGTTTGGTAGATTGCCTCAAGTTAAACATTTTCGTGTTTTCGGCGCAAAATGTTTTATCAAAAACACATATGATAATTTGGACAAGTTTAATCCGAGATCGGATGAGGGGATATTTGTTGGGTATTCCTCACGTAGCAAAGCCTACCGGATATACAACAAAAGATCCTCTACGATCGAGGAATCACTTCATGTCTCTTTTAATGAGAATTTCATTACTTCTAGAATTTCAAATGACAATGATTCTATGGATGTTTTATGTGATTCGTTTGAAAATTCTAAGTCCATTGATTCAATTGATTCTATTGAGACTAACCTGACTAATGAAGTTGTTGAGTATGTGCCTAGTGATCAAGGTATTCCCAAACGGCTTCAAACCGTCCGCGACCATCCCCATGAGCAAGTAATTGGCAATATTCATGATAGTGTCAAGACGAGATCGCAAGTCCACCACTTCGCCAATAGTGCCTTTGTCTCATCTATAGAGCCAAAGAATATAGTTGAAGCATGCGAAGATAGTGCTTGGATCCTTGCCATGGAGGAGGAACTCATTCAATTCGAGAGGAATGAGGTATGTGAGCTTGTTCCTTTGCCATCGAAGAACCACACCATCATAGGGACAAAGTGGATCTTCAAGAACAAATCCGACGAAAATCAAGTCGTCATCCGGAACAAAGCTCGGTTAGTTGCTCAAGGCTATCGCCAAGAGGAAGGTATCGATTTCGAAGAATCCTTCGCTCCAGTAGCTGGTAGGGCATTACATTTGATTGTCTTATGCATTACATTTGGTAGCTAGATTAGAATCGATTAGACGTTTATTGTCTTATGCATGCCATAAAAATTTTAAGTTATTTCAAATGGATGTTAAAAGTGCATTTTTAAACGGAGATGTCGTTGAGGAAGTTTACGTTTCTCAACCTCCGGGCTTCATAAATGAAAAATTTCCAAATCATGTTTTTAAACTAAAGAAAGCTCTTTATGGTTTGAGACAAGCTCCTCGAGCTTGGTATGATCGCCTAAAGAATTTTCTTTTGGATTTGAATTTTAAAATGGGCGAAGCCGATTCTACACTTTTTGTTAAGCATGCGAATAATGATATTTTATTAGTTCAAATTTATGTTGATGATATCATTTTCGGTGCTACTAACTTCACTCTTTGCGAAGAGTTTTCTAATGTTATGAAGGAACAATTTGAGATGAGCCACATGGGCGAACTCAAATATTTCTTAGGTCTCCAAATTCGCCAAATGAACGATGCAATCTTCATCCACCAAACGAAGTATACGGTGGAGTTGCTTAAGCGATTTGGAATGGAAAGTACTTCCGGGAAAAAGACTCCAATGAGCACGACTACGCATCTTGACAAGGATACGGGCGGTAAGGATGTAGACATTCGTCTATATCGAGGTATGATATGTAGTTTACTTTATCTTACCGCAAGTAGGCCCGATATTATGTTTGCCGTATGCATTTGTGCTCGTTATCAGTCTCTACCTAAGGAGTCTCACTTAGTAGCGGTAAAGCGTATTTTCCGTTATCTAAGTTACACTTTAGATTTTGGATTACTTTATCCGAAATCTAGCACGTATGAGTTAGTCTCATACAGTGATGCCGATTATGCGGGATGCAAATCCGACAGGAAAAGTACTAGTGGCACTTGCCATTTTCTAGGAAATTCTCTTGTCTCTTGGTTTTCCAAGAAGCAAAATTCCGTATCACTTTCAACCACCGAGGCGGAATATATTGCCGCCGGTGCCGCTTGTGCCCAGGTTCTTTGGATGAGACACACTTTGAAGGATTTTGGTATTCATTGTGATACTAGCCCTATCATGGTGGATAACCAAAGTGCTATCTGTCTTTCAAAGAATCCGGTGCACCATTCCCGATCAAAACACATAGATGTCCGACACCATTTCTTAGATGATCATGTTGCTAAAAAGGACATCATATTAGTGTACGTTGAAACCCAAAAGCAAATCGCTGATATTTTCACGAAACCCCTAAAGGAGGACTCCTTTGTGCGGTTGCGTCGAGAATTGGGGATTATGGGTGAATCCGAGATATAGGATTTATATTTCATTCAAATATCTTGCATGCTAATATATTTCGCGATATTTCATTCATGCTAGATTTATTGAATTTTTGGGAATTTTATGTGATTTGTTCGAATTTATTGCTCGAATTCGTATTTCAATGTCGTATTTAAGATTTCGACGTTTTATGGGGTAATTTAGATGACTAATGAGAGAGTTTTGATGTTTCATCCAAGTGGTTTGTGAAGAGAAATCATTTATCAATTTTTGGACTCTTCTAGTCGGTCTAAGTTCATTTGTCAACCGACTAGATGCTCATCTAGTCGGTCAGCAAGTGAACTCAGACCGACTAGATCAAGCTTTTATATAACTCCTATCTTTTTCTTTCGTTAGTCGGTCATAGTACACTTACCGACCGACTAGATTGAACACTAGTCGGTCAGTGAATATACTGCGACCGACTAATTCTTGCCCTAGAAATTCATCTGTGCCTCTGTTTCGACTTAGTCGGTTCAAGCTCATTGACCGACCGACTAGATCGTGATCTAGTCGGTCAGTGCTTGAACTGTGACCGACTAAGTGGGTTAGGGCATTTGTGTATTTTTGCTTCCAAACCGACTTAAACTCACTTTCATTCGACTAAAACTCACTTTTAGTCGGTTTGTCTCTCAGCTCACGCCCGATAACTCCCAAAACCCGATCGAGCCCCTTCAAATTCTTGTCGACTCCGGCCATATCTCCGGCCATCCTCGCCGTCCGCCGCAGTCGCCTCCTCCTCCTAGGTATCTCCCTCCCTCTCCTAGGTCGATTCCTACCCTAGGGTTCGATTTTATCTCATCTAGCTCCTAGGGTTTCCAAATTGTTTCACTTAGGGCTTGTGCATCTAGGGTTTGTGTGTTCAGATTTCTTTTGATCTCTAGGGCTTGTGTTGCTTGTAGTTTGCGTTGCTTGTGCTCGTCGTGCCACGATCATGGCAAAGACAAGAATTCCTATCGCCTCTTCTGGGGCTTCACCTATGTCTATAGGGCCGTCCAACCCTAGGAATCCATCTAAGCCCAAGCGCCGTGCCAAATCTACCCAAGCTTCCCCCTCTTCGCCTCCTCTAAAGAAGCAGAGGTCGGCGACTCTAAAACCTAGAAAGAATTTGCCTAAAAAGCCCATTCTACACACACCTGGTTCTCCACCCGATTTCGACACTGAATTTGTCCCTGAGGATGAGCCTGGCACTAGGGAACCCACTCCTCCACTTCGTCCTAGGACTCGCCAGCCAAAGGGAAAGGGCCCAATGCCAGCGAGGGGTGTTGACATATCGTTGTGTCGCGACGACCCTTTGTGTCTCGTGGCCTACAACCGTATTGAACACTGCCCGATGCTATTGGAGCACTACGTCCAGTTTTCTGATTTCCTTGGCTTAGCTGACCTACTCTCCTATAGTGGTCTCCTTGATTATCTCCGATACGACCCCAAGGCCAATCCTAAACCATATCCTCGCCTTGTAAAATTGTTCTATGCCAATCGTGTTCGGGGACAGTACGATGCCAGCCACTCCATTGAGACTACTGTCTTGGGAACTCCTATAGTTCTCACGGCAGAAATCTTGGGGGAGATTCTTGGTTGTTCGTCGTCCGGTCTCCTTCCTTCGGACATTTCCGTCGATGATATTTCCTCCTTGGATCAGTCAGTTCTTTCAGATATCTTCCAGGTTATCCCCTCCGCATTCATTGGTGTTCCTTCGAAATCTTTCAAGCCAAATGCGTGGGTCCTTAACCTGATCTTGAAGTCATGTCTTCTCCCTAAGTATGGATCATCTTCACTTCCATCCCAGCCGTTCTTGAAATTGATCTACGCTCTTTTCTTGGGATGCGAGATTAATTGAGCTCGCGTGATACTCGATAAGATGGATTCTTTCGAGTGTATACGCAAGACCAATAAATCTGTGCATATTCCATACCCTTGTTTGTTGACCCTTGTATTTCGTCATTTTCGTGTCCCTCTCCCTTCTGACGATGAGCGTCCCTTGGGTACTCCTCTGAACGCGACGGCCGTTAAGAAATCTCTAGCGGCGCTTTGTCACGTACAGAGGTCTACCGCATCTGCTTCCCAGGCTTCTCCGTCAGCTGCTGCAGCCCCCTCTCGTCCTGCTACATTAGATGATGTCGTACGCCTTCTTCGTCGGCACGAGTCGCGTTTGGCTCGTACCGAGGAGGTCGTCTGCCGTATGGCTCAGATGATGGGGATTGATCTTACTCCCTCTGTCTCTGAGGCCGAGGAGATGGAAGATGAGGAGATTGACGAGCTTGTCACTTCTTTGGCTTGTGACGATGTTGCCACGGCCACTGCTGCTGCTGCTGCTGCTACCACATCTTCAGCTCCTGGAGATGGCACCACTTCCGGTGCTCCAGAGACTTCTGCTTCAGCACTTCAGACTTCTGAGCCTCCTGCTGATCCTGTTGCCGAGCCTGCTGATATTCCTGTTGACACATCTGCCGTCGAGCCCGTCGTTGACGTCTCGACTCCTGCCCTGACGATTCCATCTGTTGAGACGCCTCTTCTCCCTGCAGAGCCTGAGTCCACTCCGTCGACTGGACCCACGGACACTGCAGATCCAGCCACTTCCTCGTGATCGCTGTTCCGAGGACTCTCCACTACGCTTTGGATGATATATCTTAGTGAGAGTATTTTGGGTTAGGATAGAGTATGAGGGTTCTGATGTTTTGATGTACTTTTGGAGTTTTCTGGATGTCGGTTGGATATTTTGATGTGTTGTATTTTGCTGTACTCTGGATATTGATGATGATGTTCTATTTTGATGTAGACGATGATGTTGTTCTTTTTGATGTTTATATAGATGATGTGTTGCATTTGATGTGATGTACATTTTTATATTTGATATCTTTTTGGATGTACTCAACATGTTATCATTTCTATATATACATCGATGTTCATGTTGTGATATTTACTTCGTCGTGCACATTAACTCTCATTCAATGTCCTTGCAATGTGATTTCATCGCTCGATGCTTAAATGCTTGGTTAAATAGATTTAAATTCTATAATTGTATAGAATTGTTTTCCATGCACAAATTTAACCAAGAATATTGAATATTGAAGAGTATGTTTCTTTATTCAATTAATGAATAATTATTTGGTATTTTTGATGATTTTGATTTTCACTTTGTGATAATGGACAATTGGCACGCTTTGTTTTGATTTTATCGCTTTTCCCTTGGTGTCAATTAGTTCCATCGTCATTGTCTACGACTCCCGATGTTGGATTTTCCATTTCCTACTTGTTGTCGTTGTATGCCCCCCAATTTTGGGATAATGCCAAAGGGGGAGAGATAATGATAATAAATAGCGCAAATGAAAATTTAACTCATTTTCCAAGAATCTAGTTTGATATGTTAGATTCAGGGGGAGTTAAGATACATATAAGGATTTTCAAAATCCGATATTTCGAAAATTGATTCTCTTTATTTATCTTACTCATCTGATTGATGTAATTCATATATATTCATTTTGGAATTAACGTGTCATCAATGCAGGGGGAGTAAGTATTTTACATTTGAATCATTATTTTTGATTATTATTTATGTTGGTTTGTCATCACCAAAAAGGGGGAGAATGTTGAATATTGTACTCCCCGGATTTGGTTTTGATGATGAGCAAACATAAATAATCCATGAACTAACAATTTGTGAGCGCAGTTTTGGAGATCGTCGCCAAATTCACGAGAACATTCAAAGCGACATCTCAACACTTCCCAAAGCTCGTATTCATGTCCAAAGCTTCGTTGAAGCTCTTGCGCCGTTTTGGAAGTTATGAAGATTCAATCGAAGCTCTCGAAGACCGTTTATTAAGGTTTTATTTATAGTCTTTTAGCTTCGATATATAGAATGTTAAGCCTTGAGTATATCTTACGTTTCTATCTTCATTTCGCTCATTTCGTAGCTCTAGGATTCTTGCACAAGTTCATTCTAACTTCCTCGAAGCATCGCGCTTCGATTCGGACTTTATTGTGCATGTTAGTTGGTACAAGAACAAGTACTGACCGACTAGATGGTGATCTAGTCGGTCGGCAACTCTTCTTGGACCGACTAGTTTGATTCCTTAATTTCTTGGACTTTACTGTTTACAGTTAGTCGGTCTACGTTGACTCACCGACCGACTAGTTTGTGAACTAGTCGGTCAGTGATGCTTCTTTGACCGACTAGTTGTGACTTACTGTTCACTCTAAATTTCTCCTGAGCTACTGTTTATCGTTAGTCGGTCTAAGAACGTTTGGTGACCGACTAGTTGACAATCTAGTCGGTCAACGTTTGTTCTTGAACCGACTAAGTCATATTGCATTCAGACTAATTCATTTTGCCTCTTAGTCGGTCTACGTTCATTGACTGACCGACTAGTTGTGAAACTAGTCGGTCAGACAGTCTTCTTGGACCGACTAGATTTCTAGGTCTGAAATTCTATCTCTTCTCAGATCTTCTCTTAGTCGGTCCATGCTGTTTGACTGACCGACTAGTTGATGAACTAGTCGGTCAGTGATTGTTCTTTGACCGACTAATTCTCACAGATTTCTATCCGTTGGAGAATGACCTAACTTGTTTTTATGGGACCCTATAAATACGAACCTAGGTAATTTCTATCTAGGTTAGAGCTGCCATTAAGAGATCCATTGAGTTCTAAAGAGATAGCCTTTACTCACTCAAATCAAAAGCTCTCTTCCTCACAAGAACCCTTTCTCTCTCTCATTCTAGATCTAGAATCCATCTAGAGAGAAGCTTGTTCTTGGTGAGCTCTTCAAGCTATTGCTTGATCCAAGTCTCCAAATCATTCCTAGGCACCTTTTGCTGGTCATTTCCTTGGTGCTAGGTCTTGGTGACTTCATCTTCCTCAAATCCTTCATTTCACCTATTGGGTATGAAAAACTCAAGGTATAGGATTTTGTGGTAAGTTTGCTTATTTCAATATAACTCATTTATATTGCTTGTTGATTCTCTCGGTTGTGAGAGAAGGTTGTGATCCCGGTTTGTGGGATTCACTTTTGCCGTTGTTGTATGATTTGATCTTGTGAAGGTTTTTCACAAGATATTCATAGTGGAAAACTTGAGTTAGGGTTTCTAACTCAAGTATCCGGAGGGGATCCGGGTGGTTGGGACGTAGGATCACCGGGAACAAGTCGGGGAGACTTGGGTGGATCCGAACCCATTAACATCGTTTGTTTGCATTGTTAATTTAATTGTTGTCATTCAATTTAAGCTTCCGCAAATTGATTTGGTAGTTGTTTGCAATTTAATTTGGAATTATACTCCTTATTATTTTAAAGTACTATTCACCCCCCCTCTAGTACTTGTGCAGTAGCTGGTAGGGCATTACAGCTGTTGTTTCGACATGACAGTTATACTATGCAAAAAGTAAAGCGGTGCAAGAAAGTAAAACGTGACAGGCAGTAGCCGTAGCGTGTGCTACCGGCTACGGGACTAGACTGGACAGGACAGGACAAGACAAGAAGTACCGTGTGTGTCACGAAGGGTTCACGCCTTACGGTTTGAGGGGGATCAAACCCTCTCCCCGTGCGACCGCTCAACCCTACCCCAAACCCAAGTGCTCAAGACAAGACAATATAGGACCACTCACTCTGCTAGGCGAGTGCCTCTATCCCCACAGTCGGTAGCGTATCTCTCACTCTGCTAGGTGAGCGACGAACGTTCCGTAGGTGAATCTATACCACTGTATAGGACCACTCACTCTGTTAGGTGAGTGCCACTATCTCCACGGTCTGTAGCATATCTCTCACTCTGATAGGTGAGCGACGAACGTCCCGTAGGTAAAACTGCACAAAGATCACTCACTTTTCCAAGTGAGCGTCTTATTGCCCGCAGGCTGTGTAAGACATGACGTGCAGGATGTTCATGTCCTGGCAAGGCAAGGTTGTTCTAGGGTGTCCACACGTAGACACACACAGAATAGAACCTAGGGTGATGAGTGCGTCGTCTGTCTGGAGCATCTCGTCGAGGTGGTGCGTCAATGACGGTGCGTCAGCGAGGGCCCGTCTGAAACGGATCAACGACGTTGTCAGGACACGTTTTTCATCATTCCTATTAAAGTTCATTTCTAGGTTCAACGGGGCTATCCTAGCAGTCAAAGTCACGTTTTTGTTTCGGTTCAACCTAATCGATGATCTATCCTATGTACACAGATATTCAAGTCCTTCGTCGATGTCTAAGATTTAGCAACGTTTTAAAGGAGCAGAAATGAAATTTAATTATTGTTGATGATTTTTAGATTAAGTTTTCGATTGCTATGATTTGGGTTCTTACTACGAGTTAGGGGACTAACCTTTACGGCGTTTGAACGTTGATCGAACGTCGGGTCTGAAAGCGGCAACGGGTCGCATGAATGACGTATTATATCTGCGTCATTAGATTAACCTTAAGTCGAGGAAAACATAAAATTCACCTATAAAACATTGTTCATATATCATTCTTAAAAATTACTGATTAACATAACTTCATCCAATAGGGTAATGTTCATGCCTAAAAGTTACTGTTCACCTATTTGTACACACTTACTAACAAAACTAAAGTAACATATTACAAATTATATAACTTAAAACTAAATGTGTTACTGCTCATATATATACATCATGTATTCAACTGACATAACTCAATACTATGTTATTGTTCAAGCATGGGGAAAAGTTAGGGATTCTAGTTTCTATACTGTTCATGCTTTAAAACTCCTACCTATATATCCCACTCACTCTATGATGTAACAAGTTAAAACATATCACAGAATTAACACGTACAAGCTCTAAGTTATGTATATAATTATTATACAGGTGGTAGTATCTTACAGGTATACATATAATAATATTTACTAATAATATCACACGTAAACTACAGTTATATAACTCACAGTTTTCAGGGGGAGGCAGGGCTCGGATCTATTGGCGACAGCGGTCGACCCAGCAGCAGTGCAAGGCAGGCCGAAGCTCTAGCCGGTGGTGCGTCGTCGAAGCTCGACGAGTGACTCATGGTGGCATTTGCGGTCAGTAGGGCCGCAAAACGTGGGGTTACAGATGGCAGGTTCCTCAGGCAGGCAAGGCGGAGAGCAGATCGCCGGCGAGTCGAAGGCGGTGGGCGCTGTCGGAGCGAAGGTGTGCATATGGCAGCGTGGCTTGGGGTGGTTGAACGAAGGCTTGGAGAGGGGCAGTGAACCTCGAGTTGATGGCGACTGAGGTAGGCAGAGGCTGGATGCGTGGGGGGGTCCAGAGGGCGGCGTAAGGTGGCTCAGAGGGATGGCAGGGATGGCGTCGACAGAGGCTTTCGGAGGTTGGGTTGTGCGACTGGGAGATCAGGCGCCTGAGGGTCGAGGCTTCGAGATGGTAGACTAGGTTTGGAGAGGACTCGGGTTTCAACGGTTTGGAACGGGGACGATGTCGACCTGGGGCTGGGCGCATGGCTTCGGTCGACGGTGAGGGAAGGGACATGGCGGACTGAAAACTGGAGGGGGTTCTAGGCCAGAGATGTTGGCAAGGAGAGAGAAAGGTTCGGCTGGCAGCTGTTTGTGGGGAGGTCGGAGAAGAGATGGCCGGCTTGGGCGATGGCATGCGCTCTCTGACGGCGAGAGGGCGGAGCATGGGGCTCGACGACGTCACCGGCATGGGTTGAGGGGAGAAGGGCAGGGCTGTAGGAGGATATATGCCCATAAGGTGATTTATCCTAAGTGTACGTTTTGTTCATATAACATATGGTGTCCATTATTCTAAGTATGAAATCGATTATATTATATACTTAGATAATGTTCATAGACTTATAGTTAGGTCCTTACGTATCCAGATAAGATCTCGATTATGAGTAGTATGCGACCATATAGAAACGTAAGTCTTAAACGGTTCGTGATCATAGATGTGTTGAAAACTGGATATCAACACATCGGATAGACCACTGTGTCTTAGTCTTACCATAGGGTAATGATGACCTCATAGTCATTCGACTTAGTGAAGTCGGAGACGAGACACAGGTGCTCATTGGAGAATGAGTTCACTGAACGACCAACTTAGAGTTATTAAATGGTTAACTTTAACTAAACTGTCTAAAATAACTCTAGAGTGATGATAGGTAAGCTGGTCCTTAAGACCTGAAGTCATCTGTACGAACCTGTGAGTGAACAGTGTAGCTTAGACCTATGATCTAGCTTCGAGGCTAGGCCTGCTGAAAGATCTTAGGTTGGGTTTCACCCGAAGCTATAGAGGCGAGTAGATGACTAAGATGGGATTCGTCACTTCCGTTAAAGTGAAGTTAGTGTCACAGGCTCAGTACGGTCTTTGTGTTAATCCTCGGCCGGGGTACGTTGTAAGAAGTACAACGTGAATACAACTAAGACCGCCGTATACTGACCAATGTTGTCTAATAGGGCTGACAATAAACCATACCCTAGGCCAACAGGGACACAGTCTTGACGAAGGGAATATATCTAACAGCACTCATCACTAACATAGCCAAAGTAAACCCAACGATGCTTTTGTCAATGGGTCGATCACATTATGATGATTCTGAAACAGGGGCGACAACTACTACTCGTGGTGACCGTCGCCTAGGGGTTTCGAGCCCCAACCTGTAGTAAGGTCAGCCTGTAGGGTCTCACACCGAGTAGCGTTCATGTCTTATTAATAGAAAGATTAATTCAGAGAGATTCATTTGATGATATTGAATAGTTGATATTCACAAAGCTAGTTGTGAACTTAAGTCGTAAAAGTAATAGGGACAATGTTGCATTTGATGCAAACAAAGATTAAATATGTCGTAAATTAGTTACGACAATATTTGTATGAACAAATACATTGGAAAGGGTTACCTAGATGACGAGATCGTCCCAGTCTAAACATAGGTTCAAACCGCGTTTAAATCGGAGCTCAAACGAGCCCAGAAACGCGAAAACAGTCCAAGGCAAAGTGGGTGAGACCCACTGGGCTAACAAGCCCATCCGCAAGGGCAAACGGGCGCGGCCCGCTGGCTGCAGCGGGCGCACGCCCGCTGTCCAGCGGGCGGGCGGCCCGCCCTCCCTACCTTGGGCGGGCGCGCCCCCCAACTTAAGTGTTTTTAGGGTTTTTTGAAACCCCAAATGACGGCTACGAAAATTGATTTTTTGCCCATCTTTGGGCAATTGTTTGAGGGGTCAAACAAAGTCGAAATTCGTCACCGTTAGTTCCTACGCATTCACCATTCGAAGCCCTTCGAATTGATAGCTTGTTTGGTGTCTAAAGTTTAATGGATAAGGAGAATTAATTCATTGAAGTTGGCATTTATGAAATGCTCACTAAACTTCAATTAAAGCTAAATTAGCTAAATTAATTCCTTCTACATTTTTTTAGTCCCACATTGCTCACAACGAAAGAAGGAGTGCTGACTCCCTATATAAATAGGGGTGCACTCTCTTCGTTGAAAGATGCACCAAGTCCTCGATTGAGTAGCTCCAGATTTTAGAGCAAGCTCAATCTACGACTAAACTATTCTCTCTCTCTCTTCTTCCTATTCTTCGGACTAGTCCTAGCAAGACTACGAAGGGGGTTTGGATTCGGATCTAGACGTCTAAGACGCGGGTCTATTCAAGTGAAACTTTCTACCGCGTGTGATCAGCTCAGAGGCGGGAGTCGGCTCGGGGAGATCGGCTCGAGGGTGCGAGGCAGCTCGGGCGGATCGAGTCAAGGTGGTTCGGCTACGAGGAGCATCAGAAGACGGTGCGGTACATCTTACCCGCTCCAGGGTCAAGATTCCGGGTATGTGGTTAAGCAATTTTAGTGTAGATTTATTTTTGCCGCTGTAGAATAGATCCCTCTTGGGGTGGTTAGATCCATCCCAAGTTGGCATAGATCGGGCTAGGTTCTGGCTCCCTCAGAGCCTAGCTAAATTGTTTAGCTAGCCTTAGTTTTTGTAAATTGTTTTTCCGTTGCGCTTTATGCCCCTGTGGTCCGTCCGACTTAGGACGGACACAGATCCGAGCTCTGAGGGCCCGCCAAAACTTCTACAGTGGTATCAGTGCCACGGTTATGCTTGTAGATCTATTTTAGCAACATTTTTTAAATCTTTTAATTGCTTGTTTTAAACATACCGACCATTTTAACTTTATGTTAAAATAATGTTTTGTGTTTTAAAACTGTTTTGCAACATGAAATTTTTTTTAGACGATTTAATTTTTATGCGATAAATTTAAATAGGTCTCTCATGTTTAAATGTTTTAAAATTTTATTTTATATGATAAAATAATTTTAGCTTGCATTTAAATTTTTTTTATAGTTTATGTTACATAAAAGGAATATTTTATTTCATGCGATGATATTGAAAATTCATATTTTTTGGTTGCATAAAGATTGAAATTTTTAAGGCTTTATCCGAAATTTTATTAAATTAATTTCAAATGATTTTAAAAGGGTTTTAAAATTGTTTTAAAGAATATGTGATATAAAGAAAATTTTATTCTCATGAGATGAGATTATAAATTTGTTTCTTTTAAATTACATATTGGTTTTAAGATTATTCTATGGGATATTTTAATCTTAGAAATGTATCGTTAAAATTTTAAAGCTTAAGTTTTAAAATTATTTGATAATTTTATGAAACCTAGTTTTATGTGATAAAAATGCTTTAAGCTTTAAATTTTAGATCTTTGAATTTAAATGTTAAATTTTAGATTTGCAGGTTGTTTTATTATGTTATAGATAATTTTTAACTTGCAAGCTTTCATTATATGTCACTAAATGAACCTTTAATTTATGTGGTTAAATTAGTTGGTTTATGTTTTAATGGACATGTTGAATAATGTATTCATGAACCCATTAGGTTAGCCATTAACGGATTAAAATTTTATAAGATGAGATTTTAATGACTAGTGACATGTTACGTTTTAATAAACAAAACAACATCAAAACCTAGTACCAGATTAGGGTAGTCCCTTTTGATTGACAATCATTGTAATAAATCGTTTAAATGATGATTATCATAAAAGACTATTTTTGAAAAATTTTGTTATTGTCTTATTAAAATCCTAATTAGATTGGGGTAGCAAAGTTGAACGTATGAACCTTATAGTTGATAAGGACTCAATAAAAATTGTTCAACGAATCCATAAAATTTCGAATTTTAGGATCCACTAGTTGATAAGGATTAACTAGTTTTAATTAAAAGCCATTTAGTTGTTGGACGAACATAGAATTGATGAAACTCCTTCAATGGATCATGATGTCGTTCAATGTGCTTGGCTAAGTTTGCTGGAACACCCTAGCTGGTCTAGGGGCCGAGTGGTCCTGGCTTAGTCAATTCCCTGGCCGCGTCCGCTGGACCGCAAGGAGTCGAATCATGACTGTGTAAGTCCATCGACTATATCTAAGTCAAATACGATAATAATCTTGTTCAAGATAAATCGTAGCCCTCCTTGTTTTAGGAGTTGGCAACTGTAAGAAACGTGTTACGGCTGTTGAGCTACACTCAAGCCGTGACATGTCAATCTTATAGAAACGATTTCTTGATAAACATCTTGACCTGACCCAAACCGTTGTCTCATCCACCGAGCACCGGCGTAAGGCTAACCAAGAATGTAGTCTAAGTCCTGACCCAAACAGACATGTCGTGCATACACCGAGCGACGGGGCAAGTCAGGCTAGACACAAAAACAAGGGTCTGACTAGGCTAGCCATTGTGATTCGGATGAGCACACTCATGATCACAAATGACTAGGGGTAAAATCGATAGGGAATCATATTTAATATGATTGCCGACAAGTTCGTCTACCGACTGCAGAGTCGGACAACTTGTTGAGACACACTCAAGGTTGTCAGACTCAGGGCAGTCGGATCCCTCTCTCACAAATGTTATTTTATAATAAACTGTTTATTGTTATGACTTTAATAATTTAGTGGGAGAATATAATTTTATTAAAACCATTGAAACTATACAACGAACATATACTAATTAAAGTATCTATAAAATTGCAGAATGGATTTGGGTGTAGGATATATGGTAGAGAAGAATGTGCTCGATGGAACGAACTATAAAGACGGGCTTAGGAACATTAAGTTAGTTCTTTTTCTAGCCGGGATTGGATACTTGTTGTTCGAGGACGCTCTGGAGAAGCCCGATGACGATTCGACCTTCGAGGAAAAAGAAGCCTATAAACTATACCAGAGGGATGCAGAGAAGGCCAGGTGCCTTACTCTGGCTTCGGTGAATAACGAACTGCAAAGGAAGCATGAACATTTGGATGTTCAAAGTATGCTTCTGAATGCATAAGAGTTATACGGCAGGCGGTCTAGAGCTGCCAAGTTTGAAGCCACAAGCAACCTCTGGGGCACAAAAATGGAGGCATGGCCCGTACAAGATCATGGCATCAAGATGATCGGGTACGTGGAGGACGCTGCCCAGTTGGGTTTTGTCCTGGACAATGAGATGTCCGTGGACATTATCCTTAAGTCTTTAACCCTGGCATTCAAGCCTTTCATCACTGGTTTCATAATGAACAGTCTTGAAACGGATCTTTGTGGTCTCTTCAATATGTTTAGCCAGTTTGAGGAGATTGAGAAGAAACCGACTGCATTGGTTGTTGGCTCTGCTTCTTTCGACCAGCCGAAAGGCAAGGGTAAGAAGAGGCTGGTCCCGCAACCTGCCAAGGTAAAGAAAGGGAAGAAAAAGACCAAAGGGGCCCCGTCAAAATCTGAGTGCTTCCATTGCCATAAGATTGGCCATTGGAAGAGGAACTACAAGATTTATCTTGCAGAGAAGAAGAAGGGGCATACTGATGCCTCTACCTCAGGTACAACAAATTAAATTCAATAAAGCATAATTACTTCCAATCACATAGTATGAGATACTAAAACATCTGTGTAATGTATACAGGTGGCTGAAATGAAGCGAAGATTGGAAGAAGTTCGGAGGACGGTCGACATCTGAGCAATCGTTACTGCCGGGGCTGTGCAAAGACTTCGAGAGACATTGAGAAAGAGCTGATACTCATTTTCTTAGTTGAATAAAATGTATCATTTCTTAAAGTTAAAACAATGATTGAGTGTACAACACTCAAAGTTTATTTGATAAACATATTATGGTTCATCTTTATGAATCCGTTGTTTTTGGATAAATGTCTCGGAAATTGTGCTTTCTGTTGAAATTGAGATTTGATCAAGATTGGCGTAAATTTCTGTGATAGTGGCTTTCTGGGTTGGTTGCGAAAATTCTTGAACTATGATGCGAAGCTTCAGAAAGTTTTGTTTTGGAGCTGACTTAATGTTGTAGTCAATCGGTAGTTAAGTATAAGTTCCAGGAGCGTATAAATTGTGTGTAAGCGCAATTATACGCATATTAAGATTAATACTTAATATACTACATTTGATTCTTAAAGAGTTAATATTAAATGTAGTAAAGGGAAAAGTACAGTGTAGGACGTTTGATTGAGTGAGTCAATGTCAAGATTCCTTAAACCGATCTTGATTTGACTCATTCGTCAAACCCAACCTGACACTAGTAAATTCCATCTAAAGCACATATCAGATGGTTATGTCTTCATCTAAATATGATTTAGAATTGAAGTACTTAACCAAATAATTCTTAAAGTCAGTGGGAGCTAGCTCGTATACTTAGTTCCGGTTTCTCGGACTAAGTAAAAAGGATTTCCAATTTGTTTGAATCATCTATATAAAACAAGTAATCAAAATCGTTTTGATTTAATCGAATATATAGAGACTCAGGGAGTCAGCATGTACTTGACATGTTGACACAAGAAAATTGGAATGAGCTGAGACTAACTTATAGAAATGTTAGACCCTACATCTAAATTGTATAAGCTAATTGTTAGCTATACAAAGAAAGGAAAAATTGATCCAAATCATTTTTCAAAGGATCAACACTGTATGATCAAGAGATGTATTAATTAATAATCCATTAAAATGTATTATATATACTCGTTAGTAAACCCACTCTTAGGTTTGCCATAAATGTCAAAAGTGACTGATATGCTATAACGGTATGAGATACCGAGATAAATAGCCTAAGTGCAAGTGGGAGATGTAGGAGGATATAGGCCCAAAAGGCGATTTATCCTAAGTGTACGTTTTGTTCATATAACATATGGCGTCCATTATTCTAAGTATGAAATCGATTATATTATATACTTAGATAATGTCCATAGACTTATAGTTAGGTCCTTACGTATCCAGATAAGATCTCAATTATGAGTAGTATGCGACCATATAGAAACGTAAGTCTTAAACGGTTCGTGGTCATAGATGTGTTGAGAACTGGATATCAACACATCGGATAGACCACTGTGTCTTAGTCTTACCATAAGGTAATGCTGACCTCATAGTCATTCGACTTAGTGAAGTCGGAGACGAGACACAGGTGCTCATTGGAGAATGAGTTCACGGAACGACCAACTTAGATTTATTAAATGGTTAAATTTAACTAAACTGTCTATAATAACTCTAGGGTGATAATAGGTAAGCTGGTCCTTAAGACCTGAAGTCATCTGTACGAACCTGTGAGTGAACAATGTAGCTTAGACCTATGATCTAGCTTCGAGGCTAGGCATGCAGAAAGATCTTAGGTTGGGTTTCACCCGAAGCTCTAGAGGCGAGTAGATGACTAAGATGGGATTCGTCACTTCCGTTAAAGGGAAGTTAGTGTCACAGGCTCAATACGGTCTTTGTGTTAATCCTCGGCCGGGGTACGTTGTAAGAAGTACAACGTGAATACAACTAAGACCGCCGTATACTGACCAATGTTGTTTAATAGGGCTGACAGTAAACCATACCCTAGGCCAACAGGGACACAGTCTTGACGAAGGGACTATAGCTAACAGCATTCATCACTGACACAGCCAAAGTAAACCCAACGATGCTTTTGTCAATGGGTCGATCGCGTTATGATGATTCTGAGACAGGAGCGACAACTACTGCTCGTGGTGACCGTCGCCTAGGGGTTTCGAGCCTCAACCTGTAGTAAGGTCAGACTGTAGGGTCTCATACCGAGTAGCGTTCGTGTCTTAGTAATAGAAAGATTAATTCAGAGAGATTCATTTGATGATATTGAATAGTTGATATTCACAAAGCTAGTTGTGAACTTAAGTCGTAAAAGCAATAGGGACAATGTTGCATTTGATGCAAACAAAGATTAAACGTGTCGTAAATTAGTTATGAAAATATTTGTAGGAACAAATACATTGGAAAGGGTTATCTGGATGATGGGATCTGTTGGAAACAGCATCCTAACCTATGTTTGATGATAACAAACCCTACTGAACTGTTCTAATCTGTTTGTTGAGTGTGTCACAGGTCCATATAGTCATGATTGCTCAAGTTACACATGCACGTACTTAAGTACGTTGAAATACGGAGCTGAAACTTCATTTGGAATTACACAAGCTGATCCAACAATGGAGTATAGCTATGAAACTCTATTCTAGAGTTAATCATAGGCTATAAATAGCATGAGATTTTTCTCAGGATTTATGGAGAATGTTTGAAGTTCAAATACGGGGAAATACGAGGAAATACAGAGTATACAAAGAAGAAACTTTTTCTACAAGTGGTGAAATGAGGTGAAACAATTCTAACATGTATATATTGGGCTCTGGGATTTTTGAGAATTTTTTCAGAATTTTTGGGATTTATCTGATGCCAAAATACGGTGGAATACGTCAGAAATACACTTAAAAATCGACATACGGTACTGTTCATACGATGGCTGCCGACATACCGACTTTGCGGACAGCAAATTTAACACGGGTTTGACCCACGAGCCGCCTCGTGGCGGATCCATTGGAACAGTAACCAAACCCGTTAAGCTCAATCCTATATAAACCC
The DNA here is from genome assembly GCA_030789695.1 of Scilla litardierei. Classification (NCBI taxonomy): domain Eukaryota; kingdom Viridiplantae; phylum Streptophyta; class Magnoliopsida; order Asparagales; family Asparagaceae; genus Scilla; species Scilla litardierei. The sequence continues at coordinate 46,955,797 of CM061132.1, read as the reverse complement.
ATGTACACTCTTCACATTTTCATCAATAAGTGGAGTTCTAGAGATCCAAATTGAGTTCCGTAAGAAGCGTTGCGACCGTGACTTCATCCCCGACGCAGTGATAGCAAGTTGAGCAGCTAGTTCCTCATGTGCAGAAAATGAGATCACTTTGAGTGAGGAACTTCTACCGACTACTTCCACGGGGACAGCGACTACTTCTTCTACAGACATCCGATCATCATTCCGTAAGAAGCGTTGCGAAGCTACTGATGTGCTGAAAGACGACAACCAGAGAGATCTTCACAAATGAGCTTTCTAAACTCTTGATCTTATTTATTTGTGAAGTTATTAATGTTTTGATCAGCATTTCTGTAATATAATTTCTTCCGTTATTTGGGATTCTGGGAACCAAACTTGTTGGGGCAAGTTGGGTTGGGGAGTGATACTTGTATGTTTCTTTTTGGCTTTGGTGAGCTTGAGTTGGTCTGACAGGTTGGTGTTGGTGCACCAATCTAAGGGAGATTGTAACTTCTTAAAGAAACAGTATAAGTGATTGCTCATTGGGGTGGACGTAGGTCATGGGGACCGAACCATGTTAAATTCTGTGTCTTCTGTGAATGCTTTGATTGTCTGATTCCTAAACTGCATGCTGTAAACTAGGCTTAATTTTTATCTTGCGATAATTTGGTCAAAGGCCTATTCACCCCCCCCCCCCCCTCTAGGCCTTATTTAGATCCTACAAGTGGTATCAGAGCTCCAGGCCTGGCCATTTGAGTCTAGTTCATAATGAATACATATGATTCAGCATTTGCTGAAGGACAGTCTACAGTTAGACCACCCAAATTTAATGGGACTGATTTTGCTTACTGGAAAGCTAGGATGAAAATTTTCCTAGTCTCTTCAGATCTTGAAATTTGGAAAATTGTTGCTAAAGGCTATCACCCACCTACAATCAAAATTGAAGATATTGAAGTACCAAAACCAGAAGATAAATGGGATGATAACGATAACAAACGTTATGCTCTAAATGGTAAAGCTATGAATGCAATTATCTGTGCACTTGACAGAACTGAGTTTAACCGTATATCTCATTGTCTTACTGCGCAGGAAATCTGGAACACTCTCGAAGTCACTCACGAAGGAACCTCTCAGGTGAAGGAGTCCAGATTAGCGCTGCTGAGCTCAGAGTACGATGGTTTCCACATGCTACCAGGAGAATCCATCAAGGACATGTACACTCGCTTCACCGACATCGTATACAACTCAAAAGCCTTGGGAAAGTCTTACGACAGCATCGACCTCATTCGGAAAATCCTAAGAGCGCTTCCTAGTTCCTTCCAACCTAAAGTGACGGCCATCCAAGAAGCTAGAGATCTCACTAAGCTGAAGCTGGATGATCTGATTAGGAATCTGTTATCCCATGAGCTGGAACTCAAAACCGTCGAGACAAGAGAAAAAGGTGAGGCTAAACCTTTAAAGACCATCGCTCTCAAAGCTGAAGAAAGTGACAAAGAAGATCTCGACGAGGAACATGCACTGATGGTCAGAGGATTCCGACGCTTCATCAGAACTCCTGCCGGAAAATCTGAAATGGCAAAAAGGTTCAATCGTTTTAATAAGTTTAATCCTTTGAATTCCTCGTCTGAACAGAATACTACTAAAAGTGTTCAATGTTTCAACTGCAAGAAATTTGGACATTTCATGAAAAACTGTCCAACAAAGAACGCGTCATCCGAAGCCAAAGGGAAATCATTTGCGGTAACATGGGATGATGACGATGAAGACGAACCACAAGACGAAGTAGCGCAATCATCACTTTGCCTAATAGGTGAAAGCGACACGAACAAGGTAAGAGATGAATTTTCTTTACCAGAATTAATGAACATTTGTGAAAACATGAATTCAGAAATTACTTCTCTTGAATCCTCTATAGAAAATTATAAAGAAATGAATTTCCAACTACAGCAAGAAAATTATAATGTTTTGCAAAATGAAATAAAATTGAAAAATGAAATTGCATCGCTCAAAATTACCATTGAAAAACTCAAAGGAAAATCTAGTATTACTGAAGCTATACCTTGTCAGACTTGTGCTTCATTAAAGCTAGAAATTAAGAATGGTAATGAAAAGATTGTTGGCCTAAATAAAAGAATAGAAACTCTCGCTAAAAATGAAGATAATGTTAGAAAGAGTTTTATAAATAAAAGTGTCATGCTAGTAAATGAAAACATCTTTTTGAAATCCAAAGTCTCTGATTTAGAACTGAGTATCAGAAAATTTGGTGTAGGAAGGAAATCACTAGACATCATTCTTGGATACCAGTCAATCAAAAACGATAAACAAGGACTAGGATTTGGAAATGTTTATAATGAAAACATGATAAAGAAAAATCATTACATCAAGAAAAAGAAACGGAACGCCAAATGTTATACATGTGGTTCTTTTGAGCATTTATATAGAAATTGTCGTTATAAGAACCAAAACATGAAGTTCAAACAAGTATGGGTTCCGAAAGGTACTATGACTAACCATTGTGGACCTATTTGGCTACCCAGGTCACACATACCTTGTTCTTCTTATGTGTAGGGACTCAGCGTGGCTAAGGAACAACTGTGTGAGTGGTATTTGGATTCAGGCTGCTCAAGACACATGACAGGGAACATCGACAAGTTCCTTAGCCTCGTGAAGCAAGAAGGAGGAAGTGTTACATTAGGGGACAACGGCAAGTGCAAGGTAATGGGTAAAGGTGTTGTTGGTAACAATACTTTTAAAATTTCTGACGTCCTCTGGGTTGAAAATCTCAAACACAACCTCATCTCCATAAGCCAACTCTGTGACAAAGGTATGAAAGTACTTTTTGATGAGAAAATTTGTAAAATTTATGACTCGGTCACAGGTAATACCCTCTTCATAGCCAATAGGAAAAATAATGTTTATACAATAATAATTGAAGAAATGACAATTGCTAAATGTTTGATTGGCAGGGAGGAGGAGGCTATACTATGGCACCGGAGACTATCACATGCCAGCATGAAGTTGCTACATAAGCTGGAGAATAAAAACCTGGTCCGAGGCTTGCCACATCAACAGTACGAGAATGGTAAGTTGTGTGTTGCATGCACAAAAGGTAAGCAAACTAGATCCACTTTTACGGGAATTCGGGAAGTTACCACTTCACGAGTCCTAGAATTGATTCATATGGATTTGTTTGGGCCTACCGATGTTGCTAGCCTCAATGGAAAGAGATTTTGTTTTGTTTTGATCGATGATTTTTCTAGATATACATGGGTTTACTTCTTAGCCAAGAAATCGGATTCCTTTGAAAGTTTCCAAAATTTTTGTAATCAAGTTTCAAATGAGAAAAATCTTTCAATTATGAAAATTAGAAGTGATCACGGTGGTGAATTTGAAAACTCTGTTTTTGAAAACTTCTGTTTGGAAAAAGGGATCTTACATGAATTTTCTTCTCCTAGAACACCTCAACAAAACGGAGTGGTCGAAAGAAAGAATCGAACTTTAAAAGAGATGGCAAGAAGCATGCTTAATGATTATTCTCTTCCTATGTATTTTTGGGCCGAAGCAGTGAATACAGCCTGCTATGTTTGCAACAGGGTTATGCTTAGACCTTTAATGAACAAAACATCCTATGAACTGTGGCATGGCAAGACTCCTAACATTTCATATTTCAGAGTATTTGGATGCAGGTGTTTCATTTTAAACACAGGAGATCAGCTGGGAACATTTGAATCCAAATCAGACGAAGGAGTGTTCGTAGGATATTCATCAAGGAGCAAAGCATACAGGATCTACAATAAACGAACCTTAACTGTTGTTGAGTCAATTAATGTGAAATTTGATGAAGCTGAAATAAATCCTTTAAATTGCAGGGAAACTGAAGCTGGAGATGCAGATAGGGAAACTACAGAGCCTGAAAACATAGCTGAACCATCTGAAGGCCAAAAGGAAGCTGAACCAGAAGTACCACAAGGAAATAGACTGGAAAGAGGAGAGCTTAGGTTCAATCCACATCATCCACCTGAGCTGATCATGGGGACTCCTACGGAAGGTATACGCACTCGATCCACTTTCAATAACTTGTGTGCCTTATGCATTCATGGTGACCTCATTTCTGAAATTGAACCTAAGAACGTTGAAATTGCTTTAACTGATGAAAGTTGGGTTATGGCCATGCATGATGAGATTAATCAGTTTGATAGAAATAATGTTTGGACATTAGTGCCCCGACCTGATAATTACCCAATTGTTGGCACTAAATGGATTTTCAAAAACAAACTTGATGAATCTGGAAATGTAATCAGAAATAAGGCAAGATTAGTGGCCAAAGGATATAACCAGATTGAGGGAATTGATTGTGATGAAACTTTTGCACCCGTTGCTAGATTAGAAGCCATTAGAATATTGCTGGCTTTTGCAAGTTTTAAAGGTTTTAAATTGAAGCAAATGGATGTGAAAAGTGCATTTTTAAATGGTTATTTGAAAGAAGATGTTTTTGTTGAACAACCCCCTGGTTTTGAAAGTCATAGTGTTCCAAATCACGTTTACAAGTTGCAAAAGGCTTTGTATGGTCTGAAGCAAGCTCCCAGAGCTTGGTACGACCGTCTCAGTTCATATCTTTTGGAAAATAACTTTAAAAAGGGTAGTGCAGACAACACTTTGTTTATCTTGCATGAACAGGATCATTTTCTTATTGTTCAGATTTATGTGGACGATATTATTTACGGTGCTACTAATGATCTTTTATGCCAAAAGTTTGAAAAGGTTATACAGGATCAATTTGAGATGAGTCTGGTCGGAGAGTTGAAATACTTTTTGGGCTTTCAAGTAAGACAAACTGGAGATGGCATATATGTTTCACAAACCAAGTACATAAAAGAATTGTTGAAGAAATTTGGGATGGAAAATGCAAAGCCAATGCGAACTCCAATGAGTCCGACGACGAAGCTTGAAAAGGATGACAAAGGTATAAATGTGGACCAAAAGCTTTATCGAGGTATGATTGGGTCCTTACTCTATTTAACTGCATCTAGACCAGACATCATGTTTTCTGTCTGTTTGTGTGCACGATTTCAAGCCTGTCCAAAAGAATCACATTTGATAGCCATTAAGAGGATTTTTCGATATCTTATTCACACTCCTACACTTGGACTATGGTATCCCTCTTGTGGTAATCTTAATTTGGTTGGCTATGCTGATGCTGATTATGCTGGTAGTATGATTGATAGAAAGAGCACTAGTGGAACATGTTTTATGCTAGGACATTCATTGGTTTCTTGGTCTAGTCGTAAGCAGAACAGTGTTGCTTTGTCCACTACTGAAGCTGAGTATATTGCCCTTGGCAGTTGCTGTGCCCAAGTACTTTGGATGATGCAAACCCTGTCTGACTACGGCTTGGATCTTAGAAAAGTTCCATTACGATGTGATAGTAAGAGTGCTATAGATCTTTCTAACAATCCTGTTCATCACTCTCGGACAAAACACATAGATGTAAGACATCATTTTCTTAGAGATCATTTGGCAAAAGAGGATGTATCCATTGAATATATTTCTACTGATTCTCAGTTGGCAGATATCTTTACAAAACCTTTGCCAGAAGATCGTTTTTGTCGTCTACGTCTAGAACTGGGCATTATTGATTATATTTAGAGTGAAAATATTATTTGGTGTGCTTTTATTGTTTTTGTGTGGTGTGCTACAAAAAGAAAAATTAAAAAATTAAAAAAGAAAAATATAAACAGAAAGGGAAAGTGAATTGTCTATCTCCTCCTTTTGCATTTTTTTTTCATCAGAAACAGCTTTAAATGCATAACATATGTCTTATGGATTTTGAATATTATATTCTTAACAATGCTTGCATTCAAAGACTACATGCTTAATTAGGTCATATTCATTAATGAGTAACTAACGTTTTTCATCATCCAATCACACTTACACAGATCAAAATGTTTTGCTATGGAATTGTAATCTTGAATAAGAAAAGTGGTTGTTGGTGGACTAATTTATGTTTTAATGGGATATGATGTTTCAAGGCATGGGTAAAAAGAAAGCTCTCTTCAAAATATACGTGTATAAAAAGAATAGCAAGACGAGTGTCTTCCAAACATATACACAGAGCTTCGTATGAAAAATGGATACGATTCATGTCCTTGATACTACCCTTGGACATCCAACTTATGCTATAAATGTCATTTTTTAGCGTTGGTGTTAAGTCCGTCAAGCACTGCCATTTCACATTTAAAAATCCTTCTCGGTCATGTTTGGAATTGGTAACTTGAACTCATATTACATGAGAAGGGGAAACTCAATCTTTGATGTTCATATATTCAGTGGAAAAGATGGTTATGACAGGTTGTATTCCTTATTACCTCTCCATATATACTAAACATTTGATCATCACACTTGAGCACGGAGATGAATTCTGCTAGTTATGATTTGGTGATTATTGCTTATTTATTCCTTGTGGTCATCGATGTATTGTCTTTTGTTTTGCTTTATAATGTTCAATTTTCCATTCATCATATGCTATTTCATACTTTTTTGATGAAAACAAAGGGGGAGAGAAATATTAAGATTGTGCATGTCAGAGATAGGGGGAGCATGTCAATAGGGGGAGCAACATATCATTTTGTCATTCATGTTCATATTCATGCTTCACACACTCACACACTTAACACATTTTTTCAAAATAATCTTAATGTCTGGTTTGTTCTCATCAAAAGGGGGAGATTGTTGGAAACAGCATCCTAACCTATGTTTGATGATAACAAACCCTACTGAACTGTTCTAATCTGTTTGTTGAGTGTGTCACAGGTCCATATAGTCATGATTGCTCAAGTTACACATGCACGTACTCAAGTACGTTGAAATACGGAGCTGAAACTTCATTTGGAATTACACAAGCTGATCCAACAATGGAGTATAGCTATGAAACTCTATTCTAGAGTTAATCATAGGCTATAAATAGCATGAGATTTTTCTCAGGATTTATGGAGAATGTTTGAAGTTCAAATACGGGGAAATACGAGGAAATACAGAGTATACAAAGAAGAAACTTTTTCTACAAGTGGTGAAATGAGGTGAAACAATTCTAACATGTATATATTGGGCTCTGGGATTTTTGAGAATTTTTTCAGAATTTTTGGGATTTATCTGATGCCAAAATACGGTGGAATACGTCAGAAATACACTGAAAAATCGACATACGGTACTGTTCATACGATGGCTGCCGACATACCGACTTTGCGGACAGCAAATTTAACACGGGTTTGACCCACGAGCCGCCTCGTGGCGGATCCATTGGAACAGTAACCAAACCCGTTAAGCTCAATCCTATATAAACCCATGTACACTCTTCACATTTTCATCAATAAGTGGAGTTCTAGAGATCCAAATTGAGTTCCGTAAGAAGCGTTGCGACCGTGACTTCATCCCCGACGCAGTGATAGCAAGTTGAGCAGCTAGTTCCTCATGTGCAGAAAATGAGATCACTTTGAGTGAGGAACTTCTACCGACTACTTCCACGGGGACAGCGACTACTTCTTCTACAGACATCCGATCATCATTCCGTAAGAAGCGTTGCGAAGCTACTGATGTGCTGAAAGACGACAACCAGAGAGATCTTCACAAATGAGCTTTCTAAACTCTTGATCTTATTTATTTGTGAAGTTATTAATGTTTTGATCAGCATTTCTGTAATATAATTTCTTCCGTTATTTGGGATTCTGGGAACCAAACTTGTTGGGGCAAGTTGGGTTGGGGAGTGATACTTGTATGTTTCTTTTTGGCTTTGGTGAGCTTGAGTTGGTCTGACAGGTTGGTGTTGGTGCACCAATCTAAGGGAGATTGTAACTTCTTAAAGAAACAGTATAAGTGATTGCTCATTGGGGTGGACGTAGGTCATGGGGACCGAACCATGTTAAATTCTGTGTCTTCTGTGAATGCTTTGATTGTCTGATTCCTAAACTGCATGCTGTAAACTAGGCTTAATTTTTATCTTGCGATAATTTGGTCAAAGGCCTATTCACCCCCCCTCTAGGCCTTATTTAGATCCTACAGGATCGTCCCGGTCTAAACACAGGTTCAAACCGTGTCCAAATCGGAGCTCAAACGAGCCCAGAAACGCGAAAACAGTCCAAGGCAAAGTGGGTGAGACCCACTGTGCTAACAAGCCCATCCGCAAGGGCAAACGAGCATAGCTCGCTGGCTGCAGTGGGCGCACGCCCGCTGCCCAGCAGGCGGGCGGCCTGCCTGCCCTCCCTACCTTGGGCGGGCGGGCCCGCAACTTAAGTGTTTTTAGGGTTTTTTGAAACCCCAAATGACGGCTACGAAAATTGATTTTTTGCCCATCTTTGGGCAATTGTTTGAGGGGTCAAACAAAGTCGAAATTTCTCACCGTTGGTTCCGACGCGTTCACCATTCGAAGCCCTTCGAATTGATAGCTTATTTGGTGTCTAAAGTTTAATGGATAAGGAGAATTAATTCATTGAAGTTAGCATTTATGAAATGCTCACTAAATTTCAATTAAAGCTAAATTAGCTAAATTAATTCCTCTTACTTTTGTTTTAGTCCCACATTGCTCACAACGAAAGGAGTGTCGACTCCCTATATAAATAGGGGTGCACTCTCTTCGTTGAAAGATGCACCAAGTCCTCGATTGAGTAGCTCCAGATTTTAGAGCAAGCTCAATCTACGACTAAACTATTCTCTCTCTCTCTCTCTCTTCTTCCTATTCTCTGGACTTGTCCTAGCAAGACTACGAAAGGGGTTTGGATTCGGATCCAGACGTCTAAGACGCGGGTCTATTCAAGTGAAACTTTCTACCGCGTGTGATCAGCTCGGAGGTGGGAGTCGGCTCGGGGAGATCGGCTCGAGGGTGCAAGGCGGCTCGGACGGATCGAATCAAGGTGGATCGGCTACGAGGAGCATCAGAAGATGGTGCGGTACATCTTACCCGCTCCAGGGTCAAGATTCCGGGTATGTGGTTAAGCAATTTTAGTGTAGATTTATTTTTGTCGCTGTAGAATAGATCCCTCTTGGGGTGGTTAGATCCATCCCAAGTTGGCATAGATCGGGCTAGGTTTTAGCTCCCTCAGAGCCTAGCTAAATTGTTTAGCTAGCCTTAGTTTTTGTAAATTGTTTATCCGCTGCGCTTTATGCCCCTGTGGTCCGTCCGACTTAGGATAGACACAGATCCGAGCTCTGAGGGCCAGCCAAAACCCATACAAGGGCGATGTTGCATGAGAGCCTAGGGAAGGTGCTCTCGGGGTTTAGTCTGGAGTTGTTTGGGTTCTATTGTTTAGAAAAGACGGTGACGGCTGAAAACTAAAGAAACCCTAGCAGAAGCTATATAATAGAATAGGAGGGGAGATATTCACCTGGGGAAGAGAAATTTGGGGAGAGAGAGGCCACGTGGGGAGAGAAAATCATGGGGGAGGCAGTTGGGATGGGGTAGTGGGTACGGTTGAAGATTTGAAGGGGAAAAGTGTGGGTTTTGTTATTATTATGATTCAACAACAACTAAAAACTCACAGTACTTAGATAGGATAAGCTAATTATTAGAATAACTAGTAGGTTAAGGGTTAAAGTGACTTGATTTCCTGTAACAAAACTGTAGTTTTCAAATTTTGAGTGCTAAAACGAAAAAACTTAGAATAGGTTTGATTTGAGAAAGACACGTATAGACATCATATCAAAGTATAATAAAAGAAATGTTTTCAATACTTAAAATGAGTTAAGCAGTTGCGTCCCCCAACGTCCTAAAATTACAAGGAAGATATTGGGGTGGTTGCGCCTCCGAGAGGGTCGAGAATACGGGGTTCGGTCACGTGCTAGGTTCACGGAAAACAAACTAAAAATAAAGTGGTCCAACGACGAAGTCTAAAGTTACGACGCCTCTTCAATCAAAGCTGATTTGTGGGAGAACGACCCGTGAAATGACGTTCACTAAAAATCCCATAAATAACTACTCTTCCATACGGTCACAACGACATATAACATCGCGTATTCCGGATAGAAGAGGGGACTAAGAAAAATACGCTTATCAAAAGAGGAAAGTACGCGCGAAAAAAACGAACGGTCGGAGAGCGGCCGTTACATTCTACCCATCTTAGAAATGATTCCGCCCTCAGAATCACTTATAATAATAATAATAATATCTATAACTACTATGCCTGCAACTCCCATATCTACACATAATGATTGCTAATCCTATAACTTCAAACAACGTTTCTCGAATTATTCATCATAACTCGTCTCTCCACTGGCTAATGCTACAACTAGAATCACACCCTAGTACTTAACAATAAATCCACATCACCGTCTATACTTGAAAGCACTTTTGTGGAAAGATCAATTCACGTCCCCAATATATTCTCCGTCATATCGACTCATAAGTTTCCTCCATAATCAATGAACCATCGAACCACATCTATCCTTACCCCTATCATCTAATCTCCTAATCCTATTAAATCCATCTTCATAACATTTCATTCGTCTCAACGCGTCGTGCTATCTCCAATGTCTTCTCACCCCAACTTAATAATCAAGTCTTGATGCTTTAAATGCTCTACTCATTTCATGATCACTCTAAATCATACTATACCTTCCTAGCCACTCCCATCCACCACTCATCCAAGTTTCAGGTATAATAAGTTCTCATCTCCCTGTATATAATTTCATCCAACCAGAATTCTCCATTGAGTCCATCACACATTGGTATAATTAAAAGTAAAAGGATAAGTCTTGGACACCTCATTCTTATTATCCGAGAGAAATCTAATCTAACCTCCTTGTGTTCAAAACCAACTAATCACCGGTACAACATATCTCATCTCACTCTATGCCTACCGGCAAACATGATCCTATAACAATAATATCTAGTACTAACAATATAACATCAATAAACAATAAAAAAACACTTCAAAGAGGGAAAGAAGAAAAAGAAAAGTTTAAAAACATGAGGGAAAAATGTGTGGAGTTGTGGTATTGGATGGGGAAAATAGGGGGTTATGATCTTGTGGGTTAGTTTCAAAACTTTAAAGATTTGGTTTAAAAACAAGAGTTTTGGTACAATCACATGCAGCCAAAGATAAGCTATACAATAATATGAAAGACTAAGTCTAAGAAATTACCTGAATGACGCTACAAATACCATCATTCATACAACCCCATGCATATAACACGAGTAACACTGAGTATACACACATGACACAAGAGACAATCATTAATATCCTAAGGATAGCACACTCATACATGTCTACACACTCTACCTATATACATGTACCACGACGACATCACAAATACCAATGGACCACTACTAAACTAGAGTTGACACAGTCAACGATGAGCACTAATGTCTAAACAATAGAAAGGAAACCGAAAGTAAAAGCGCAACGAAACAAGATCGGAAAGAACGAGTTCAGATAAGGCGAGGATAATGAGATAGCTGGTTGGGTGGGATAAAAGTATTGCTCAAAATAATTAAAGAGATGAAAGAAGGATTATGCGTAAAATATGGTATCATATATATTTATACTTATAAAAATATACAGAAATAGCGAGCAGATGGTAAAATATTACAACTGTGAAAAAGAGGTGACAAAGGAATAAAGAGTAGGGTGAGGTAGCGATTGTTTTACAAATGAAAATAGGTTTATACAAAGATTTTTGAAATATGAGCACGATGAACATAGAACTAATGTATAAAAATAAAATACGATCGAAGTTCTATTTAGCTTAGAAGAAATATTCTAAAAGTACGTACGGTAAGTGGTTAAAATAAATTTCGCAGTTTAGAAAGGAAAAAAAATGTAATAGTGAATTATCAAAATGGTAGAAAGGTTTTAAAACCGAAATATGAAAGATACCGGTTCGAAAATAATTATGAGATAGTAACTTAAGAATTACGACCAAGAAGGATTCAAAATCCAAGAAAAAGAAAATTTTTAACTCAACCAAAAAGCAAGAAATTTAAATATGTATTAAGGGGTTTTCAAGGAAGTTAAACTGAGCGAAGAATTTAATGAGGGAATTCGAAAATACTTTTAGAGGAAACATGATGTGCAATGAGGAAGACTCAAAGAATTAACGATAATCATCATGAAGCGATCATGTGAATCGAGGGCAAGGAACATGATCTCATGATGAATATGCCTAAGATATGACTCATGAAAGCTACGATGGGACTCTACGGCCGATAACACAAAAGTGTAATATTTGGGAAGATGCTAAAAATCAGAGATTCTAATTACCGGGCCGTCTAAAGATCAGGAGAACCCGGCACTAAGACTTCCTAATGAGCTAGACTGTAATAGAGAGATCTCAGGGAAGAGTCCTAAGCGAGTAAAGATTTCATTCTGCTGGGCCCGAAGTTGATGGACCCGAGCGAACGACTAAAAGAAGGACTCTAGAAATCTAACATGGTCAGAGCCGAGTGAGGGGCTACTAGAGTATCCTAAGACGAGTATGACTAAATCTTAACCAAAGCGCCTGACTACCAAATCTGGATGTCTATCTAAGTCTTCATACCATCTAGGACGAGGAAAACCTAATTTAGACTTGTACATGGATATTAAATGAATGCGGTACTCTTATTGTTCCAAACTTTTTGCATGACTTGCATGAGCCACCACTAAAACCTGTCACGCCCCGCTTCCCAAAACGACGGAAGCGAAATGTGACAAAGGTCCGCTTGGGCCGGAGCTGTGAGGCTCGGACCCAATAAGCGTCTGTGTGGGTACCATTTAAAAATTTCAGGTTCTTGCATTTTTAAAATTCGGAACAACAGAAAGTATAGAAGAAAAGTTGCATTCATTTTTACATAAGGATATCCAGAAGTACAAGAGTCTAAAAAGGAAAGTAAAGCCCAGCATGGCTACTACAGCAGTAAGTAAACTAATGGTGCGAAGCACCCAACCTAGACAAAAAGGGAAAGTGGTGCTAAACACCCAACTAAAAGTAGTAACCTCTGTACAGCAGCGACGGAAGAGACCTCTAAGTCTGGTCCTCGTCGGGTACGTACTCCGGGTCTACGCCCTCTAGCTCCAAGTACTCAGGTACATCCGGCTCGTCCACGTACTCTGGCTCAACACCTGACATACAGCACCCAAGAGAAAAGGAACTATACGTCAGGTAAAGTCTACGAGAAAGGGTGAGAGACTCTACTGCAAGTGTAAGGTAATTTAAGAGCAACATTTTACTGGTTGATTAACATGCTGTTGTTTCAACATGACAGTTATACTATGCAAAAAAGTAAAGCGGTGCAAGAAAGTAAAATGTGACAGGCAGTAGCCGTAGTGTGTGCTACCGGCTACGGGACTAGACAGGACAGGACATGACAAGACAAGAAGTACCATGTGTGTCACGAAGGGTTCACGCCTTACGATTTGAGGGGGATCAAATCCTCTCCCCTTGCGACCGCTCAACCCTACCCCAAACCCAAGTGCTCAAGACAAGGAAATATAAGACCACTCACTCTGCTAGGCGAGTGCCTCTATCCCCACAATCGGTAGCATATCTATCACTCTGCTAGGTGAGCGACAAACGTTTCGTAGGTGAATCTGTACCACTGTATAGGACCACTCACTCTGTTAGGTGAGTGCCTCTATATCCATGGTTTGTAGCGTATCTCTCACTCTGCTAGGCGAGCGACGAACGTCCCGTAGGTAAAACTGCACAAAGATCACTCACTCTGCCAGGTGAGCGTCTTATTGCCCACAGGCTGTGTAAGACATGACGTGCAGGATGTTCATGAGCTGGCAAGGCAAGGTTGTTCTAGGGTGTACACACGCACACATACACAGAATAGAACCTAGGGTGTTAGTTGTTGTTGTTTGTGCTTAGACTTCGTCGTCAAGTCTAAGCTGTCAAGGGGGTCCTGGACGATATCATTTCACGTCCAGTTCTCTTTAGTCGTACTTTTACAGTTCAAGGGACAGGTGGCCTAAACGTGGCTGAAAGTACACAAGTGAGGAACACCTGCCTGCGGTGATGAGTGCGTCGTCTGTCTGGAGCGTCTCGTCAAGGCGGTGCGTCAGCGAGGGTCCGTTTGAAATGGGTCAACGGCGGTGTCAGGACACGTTTTTCATCATTCCTATTAGATTTCATTTCTAGGTTCAACGGGGCTATCCTAGCAGTCAAAGTCACGTTTTTGTTTCGGTTCAGCCTAATCGACGATCTATCCTATGTGCACAGATATTCAAGTCCTTCATCGATGTCTAATATTTAGCAACGTTTTAAAGGAGCAAAAATGAAATTTAATTATTATTGACGATTTTTAGATTAATTTTTCGATCGCTACGATTTGGGTTCTTACTATGAGTTAGGGGACTAACCTTTACGGCGTTTGAATGTTGATCGGACATCGGGTCTGAAAGCGGCAACGGGTCGCATGAAAGACGTATTATATCTGCGTCATTAGATTTAACCTTAAGTCGAGGAAAACATAAAATTCACCTATAAAACATTGTTCATATATCATTCTTAAAAATTACTGATTAACATAACTTCATCCAATAGGGTAATGTTCATGCCTAAAAGTTACTGTTCACCTATTTGTACACACTTACTAACAAAACTAAAGTAACATATTACAAATTATATAACTTAAAACTAAATGTGTTACTGCTCATATATATACATCATGTATTCAACTGACATAACTCAGTACTATGTTATTGTTCAAGCATGGGGAAAAGTTAGGGATTCTAGTTTCTATACTGTTCATGCTTTAAAACTCCTACCCATATATCCCACTCACTCTATGATGTAACAAGTTAAAACATATCACAGAATTAACACGTACAAGCTCTAAGTTATGTATATAATTATTATACAGGTGGTGGTATCTTACAGGTATACATATAATAATATTTACTAATAATATCACACGTAAACTACAGTTATATAACTCACAGTTTTCAGGGGGAGGCGGGGCTCGGATCTATTGGCGACAGCGGTCGACCCAGCAGTAGTGCGAGGCAGGTCGAAGCTCTAGCTGGTGGTGCATCGTCGAAGCTTTACGAGTGACTCGTGGTGGCACATGCCGTCAGTAGGGCCGCAAAACGTGGGGTTCCGGATGGCGGGGTCCTCAGGCAGGCAAGGCGGAGAGTAGATTGCCGGCGAGTCGAAGGCGGTGGGCGCTGCAGGAGCGAAGGTGTGCATATGGCGGCGTGGCCTGGGGTGGCTGAACGGAGGCTTGGAGAGGGGCGGTGAAGCTCGGGTTGATGGCGACTGAGGTAGGCAGAGGCTGAATGCGTTGGGGGGTCCGAAGGGTGGCGTAAGGTGGCTCAGAGGGATGGCAGGGACGGCGTCGGCAGATGATTTCGAAGGTTGGGTTATGCGACTGGGAGATCAGGCGCCTGAGGGTCGGGGATTCGAGATGGTAGACTGGGTTTGGAGAGGACTCGGGTTTCGACAGTTTGGAACGGGGACGATGTCGACCTGGGGCTGGGCGCATGGCTTCGGTCGACGGTGAGGGAAGGGACGTGGAGGGCTGAAAACTGGAGGGGGTTCTAGGCTGGAGATGTTGGCGAGGAGAAAGAAAGGTTCGGCTGGCAGCTGTTTGTGGGGAGGCCGGAGAAGGGATGGCCGGCTTGGGCGACGGGTGTGCTCTCTGACGGCGAAAGGGCGGAGCGCGGGGCTCGTCGACGTCGTCGGCGTGGGTTGAGGGGAGAAGGGTAGGGTGATGTTGCATGAGAGCCTAAGGAAGGTGATCTCGGGTTTTAGTCTGGAGTTGTTTGGGTTCTATTGTTTAGAAAAGAAGGTGACGGCTGAAAACTAAAGAAACCCTAGCAGAAGCTATATAATAGAATAGGAGGGGAGATATTCACCTGGGGAAGAGAAATTTGGGAAGAGAGAGGCCACGTGGGGAGAGAAAATCATGGGGGAGGCAGTTGGGATGGGGTAGTGGGTACGGTTGAAGATTTGAAGGGGAAAAGTGTGGGTTTTGTTATTATTATGATTCAACAACAACAAAAAGGTAACAGTAGTGTCTAGTAGATATGATAAGCTAATTATTAGAATAACTATTAGGTTAAGGGCTAAAGTGATTTGATTTCATGTAACAAAACTGTAGTTTTCAAATTTTGAGTGCTAAAACGAAAAAACTAGAATAGGTTTGATTTGAGAAAGATACGTATAGACATCATATCAAAGTATAATAAAAGAAATGTTTTCAATACTTAAAATGAGTTAAGCAGTTAAGTCCCCCGACGTCCTATAATTACAAGGAAGATATCGAGGTGGTCGCGCCTCCGAGAGGGTCGAGAATACGGGGTTCGGTCACGTGCTAGGTCACGGAAAACGAACTAAAAATAAAGTGGTCCAACGACTAAGTCTAAAGTTACGACGCCTTTTCAATCAAAGCTGATTTGTGGGAGAACGGCCCGTGAAATGACGTTTACTAAAAATCCCACAAATAACTACTCTTCCATACGGTCACAACGACATATAACATTGCGTATTCCGGATAGAAGATGGGACTAAGAAAAATACGCGTATCAAAAGAGGAAAGTACGCGCGAAAAAAACAAACGGTCGGAGAGCGGCCGTTACACTCGTACAATCCAAACTCAAGCTTGCTGTCGTGCAACTTGAATTTATATCTAGATCTTGATAGTTCGTATCCATTCATTGTCGTGCTACGAATATGGGTATAGGATAACAATAAAAATGCTAGCTTTGGTCGCCGTCGCGCACCAAATCTAGGGAATTTCGAGTGTAGACCTAAATCGAATATCTAGGGCTTTCCTTGGATAAAGATCCTCTGTCGAGCTCACGAGATCCAAGAGAAATCCCTATCTATCCGTAGTAAATCAATTAAGATCTAACCTTTTAATCAAGCCTAATAGCATAGCAATTCAATAAATCTCACAATTCAAACTTTAGATCCATAGGGTTTATCCCTTTGCCCTAGAGCAAAGGAATTACTCACAAATCATATTAGAAATCGATAGGAAAACAAGATCAACAATAGAATTCATCATGCAATCAAGATTTAATAAGAGATGTAGCATACAAATCAAAGCATGCAAGAGATTTAGACAAACCAACGTCACCAAAGAAGCTTTCAATGGAAAATTCAAATCCAATCTTCAATCTCTCGCCAATATAAAAGCTTAACTATGATTAGAAACTAAGGAAAAATAGTTGTAAGAAGTCTATCTGGTCTCTCCTGGGACTGGAGATAAAACTGAGCTTAAATACATGCCCAAAAGAACCAAAAAATATAGACCAAACTGCCCTTGCGCCGCCAGAAACCCTAATTTTCCCGACTGGGCGTCTGCGCCATTCGGCTGAGTGGAAATATGACTCGGCCGAGTGAGAAGTGTGACTCGGCCGAGTGAGCAGTGTGACTCGGTCGAGTACGTCAGTCTGAAGATCGTCCAAAAAATAGAGAAGTCAGCTTGGTTTTCTTCGAAATTTTGGCCTCCACTCGAGCGAGTGGATTTCTTACTCGGCCGAGTGGAATTCAGCACTCGGCCGAGTACATTGCTGTACTTAGGCTGGAAAATGTTGTCGTGTCAGTCTTGCTTGGCCAAGTAGGCTGCTTCACTCCGCCGAGTGAACTGCCTAGCTCGGCCGAGTGGCCTATTTCAGAGCTCATTCCTTCTTTTTTATTCCTTGTCGATTCCTTCGACGTCCTTCCTCTTCCACTCATCCTCCAGTGCCGTTAACTCTCCGATATGATCATAGCGACGCTCTGGCACGCGTGCAAGTCCTCTAGGCTCCAAATTGCACCCGATTTCTATATATCTCCTGAAATCAGACGAAAAACAAGAAATAATGAAAAGTATCGAAATATCGTCAAATGATCATGAAAATTGCAATATGAGCAATCGAAATGGCATGCAAATATGCAGAAAAAGCTGTAAAATATGAGCCTATCATGTTGTGTGCCTACTTGGATGTCTAATTCTTGTAATGGGCCATATACTAGAGGCTGTATAGTATGAATGGATATGTTGTAGATATATGTGTGAATATGGTTGTATACTTGGTATACTTGGATATATAAGTATCTATGCTTGGATTTATATGAGTGTATATGTATGTGCATATGTAGGAGTATGTTAGCCCATATGACTTATGATTTGGATTGTTGTGTGGGGATTGTTGATATAGGTGTCTGTATCTAGATATCTAGATATGGATCATGATGTGGATTGGTATGAGCGTATATCTAGACACACACATACAAGTGCGCGCGCGCGCACACACACACACACAGAGAGATATTGTTATGTGACTTAAGTATATAAGTATACCTATATGTGTATCCAGGTATTGGCATGTATATATGGATACATACTTGTGTGTGCCTTTGAATTTTTGTCTTATAGTGTGTAGGGTATGCAGAATATATAGTGTGGCTTCTATGTATTATGTATAGTGTGTCTTCTATGTATCATGTATTATGTCTATGTGCGTGTATAAATGGAGATATAATTATGTAAATAGTTGAGTGTATGTTTGTGCATGCATAAGACTATGCGATGTATGTGTGTGTATAAATAAACATATTGAATGTGTATGTTAGTATGTAGAAATATATGAATATTGTGGGGGGTGTGAGATGTATATTTGTAGTATGTGCACACCGTGGTGTGTATGTGCATCGAGATAGATAGCAAGATGTATAGAGTGTAATAACTATCTAGAGTTGTTTGTATTCCATGGGTAGGGAGACCCTTAGTCCTATCCAACATCTGGTTTGACCCTTGACATAAAAAGTCTGAGGACGGACTTTATTTTTAAGGTGGGTAGAATGTAATGTCATGTGTGTGAAATATTATATGATGTGTATCATATGGATGTGTGTATTTAGCCTACTTGGATGAGTTCATGTGCATGGATACTTGGATGGTTAAGTGTATGAATATATAGTTATATGTGTGTCTGAGTATTGGAAATTTATATTGGATGTTTGCATTAGATGTTTGTATTGACTATTGGTAGGGGACATTATTGTAGGGAATGGCTATCCTTGTAGTTATATCTCAAAGTTGAAGGGTAGATAGGCATGGTGGCATAGATTGTAATTAGATGACCATGTTGGAGGGTGTGTTTGTAGGAAGGTGTTGGAATGGCATTTGGTGTAATTAATTACCCAAGTTGAAGGGATTTTTGTAGGAGGGGTAATTGGGCCTTTTCCCTTGGATGATATCGTTTATGGATTTTACCCTTTGACTCCTAAATGCCCAAGAAAAGGATTAGAGAGAGGATTAAACTCAAGATTAAGAAAGAAGGATGGAGAGATGTTGTGAAATCTCTAGAACTAAACCCCCCTTTTCTTTCATTCTCATTTCCCTTTCTTCTTTTTTATTTTAGTTATTTCTTTCAATCCTTTCCTCATGGTTGAAATTCTCTCTTGACAAAAAAAGAAAAGATAAGATAAGAAAGAAAAGGGAGGTGAAAGGGAAGTACCAACAAAGGGATCAAGCTAGTGGCTTGTGGGATGCCTTTGGAGCAAAGGAGAGGTGTTTTCTTTAGCAAGATGATGTCTTTTGGGAGCTTGAAGCTAAAGGAAGGTGGAGCTATAGGAAATATGGGCTCTTGGAGGGATTTGTGAGGGAAAGTTTTCATCTTTGAGGTAGGGAGCTTCAACTCTAGGGCATAAAGTTGTGATTTTTATTTAAGTGACCCTAATTATAGGCTAAAGATGCCACCTTTATCATAATAACAAGCTAAAAATGTCACCTTTCTTATGAAAATAAGCTAAAGATGCCATCTTTCTCATTGTTATTGTTTTTGTTGTTGCTTATTGTTGTTACAGCTCTGTTGCTGTTTTGAAATGGGCATAACTTTTATTCTAGTGCTCTAAAAATTATGATTTAAGACAGTATGTAAAGCTTTGAAGTTATCTACAACATTCAGTTAGAGACTACAATCAAATTATGCCCGTAATTAGGTTGAAATTATTGATTTATGTCATAGTATCAATTCTGGCAGATTCTACACGATCGTATTGTACAGAGCATAACTTTCACCCTAGATATCCAAATGATATGATTTTAGATAATCTGGAATCCTATTTGTATTATCTACAAGTTTCATGTTGGGACCCACTAGGATCTGACTGTAAGCTGCCTGAATTAACTGATCTTCCAGCTAGATAATCCAGATTAAGAATAGTTTCTGCACCATGTAATCTATAAGCTATCACTATTAGCTTAATTGCCTAAAAATTATGATATTGTAGATTTGGAAACATATGTGGATCCTTTACAAATTTCATTTAGAAAGATATGTCTAATTCTAAATATACATTTGTGATATCAGTCATTCTTTGGCATGTATAACACTTGTGAAATGGAATTCTTTCATAGAATGTGTTAAGGCAAAAAATGACCGAAACAATTGAGTTGCTGACGTAGACCCTTTCTTGCTGAGTCGGTGCCTCGTCAGCCGGTTGAGTGAACATTAAGTTGGAAGAACCTGGGTCGTTGATGGATGGAGGTTGACTTGCGATGCTCGATCGACCCTCAAGCGGTTCATGTGTCGATCGATCGAGGGTCGATCGAGCATCGCAAGTCAACCTCCATCCATCAATGACCTAAGTTCTTCCAAACTAGGGTTCCCTCAACCGGCTGACGAGGCTTAGACTAAGCAAGAAAGGGTCCACGTCAGCAACTCAATTGTTTCGGTCATTTTTGGCCTTAACAGTTTGGCACCGTCTTTGGAAAACGTTAATCAGCTTGCCATCCCAAAGCAATCGATAAGCTATGTCAGCTGGACCCAACAACGTCGGACCAAACCAAGGTCCAAACGAGAAACAAAAAGTGAACAGTGTCCAGGTCGAGGATGCCTCAGATTCTACATCCTCATCCAAGCGACCCAGGAGGGCCACCAAAGTGCCTAAGGTGTCACACCAGCAATTTGACCAATTTGCAGAGCGGGTCGACAAGAGTCTTAGCGTTTTGGCGACTCTGCTACGTCAAAGTATGAGAGAGCTGCCGCTTACAAATGAGCAACTATCGCCTCCAAATTCGACCTTGACACCGAGAGAAGCTTGTCCATGCTTAGAGATCCAAGAGATCCGAGAGTGGATTGACAAGAGATCGCCCCACCCAATATAACCCCCACATCTCATCAATATGGCGAAGGGGGTAACGACAATCATACCTTCGGCTTCCAGGGAGGACCCAGTCCCCCAACTATAAGGAGGTGACCCGCAACATCCTGGATCAGGTAATATACGGGATCTGCCCAGGTTACAATCCTCTCAATTTTGCAGGTGGATATGTGAGGAGAGAGGAAATACCAAACCGATCCTTAGGAGCTACATACGTGCAAGGCGGGGATGGTTTATCCCTACTTATCCAGTCCGCACTTCGACAGACCCCATTGAAGGAGAACATCACCTCCGCTCTTTTTCTTCCGAAGTTCAAACTCCCTGCCTTACCAGCAAATGATGGCAGAGGCGACCCATGGTTGCACATTTGCAAGTATCTATATGTGATGCTGCTTCATGGGGCCTGTAACGACTGGTTTTCATGTAATTAGATTATCTATATTATATATGTGTTTTGGTGGATTTTCTCCTTATGTGTGGTTCCCGTCTCCGTAGCTTTCGTTTTCGTTCGTTTCATTGTGATTTTCTAGCTTTTTCCTTAGATCGTTGAGTTTTGGAGTAAGTCATTCGTGACGAGCTTCATATCGCTCATATCTTAGAGATAGGTTGATCCTAGAAGCCGTAGGAATCTTTCCGGAGCTTCGCGCTTCGATTCGACACTTTTCGTGCACGTTAGTTGGTTCAAGAAGGGGAACCAACCGACTAGATTGGAATCTAGTCGGTCAGGAACTCGTCTTAAACCGACTAGTTCATTAAATCAAAAATTCAGAAGTTACTGTTTACTCTTAGTCGGTCTACGATCAACCACCGACCGACTAGATGTGAAACTAGTCGGTAAGAACTTGCTCTCAGAACGACTAGTTCCTTTGATAAATTTCACTTAAGTTACTGTTTATCGTTAGTCGGTCTAAGAACGTTTTTCGACCGACTAGGTTGCAAACTAGTCGGTCAGCCTTTGTTATTTAACCGACTAATTCATTGACCATTTTGACGACCTGAGTTACTGTTTGATTTTAGTCGGTCACAGTTGGTCTACCGACCGACTAGTTCTTAAACTAGTCGATCAACAACTCTTCTTTGACCGACTAACCGCTGTCGTAAACCTAGGGTTTGCCCAGCCGCCGCAACTTTTCCTATTTATACCCCAATCATTTTTCTTTCTTTCTTTCTCTTCTCTTGGCCATTTCCTTTCCCCCTTGACCTCTGATCTTCCCCAACCTTTCTCTAGCCCTTCCTCCTTCCTCTAGCCCTTCCTCCTTCCTCAAGAGCCCCTCTCCCTCTCCATTTGCGCCGGCCAACCCCCAAAACCCCACAAAATCCCATTTCTCCAGATTTTCTCCCCATTTCCAGATCTGAGCCCTAGTTCTTCGGATCGTTCTTCCGTTGCCGTGCTTGCTCGGCATCGTTCTTCCGCTCCGATACGGTGGTGGATCGATCCTTTAATATTCTCATAACCCATTTTGTGATTTTTGTTAAACCCTAATAAAACTAGGTTGGATGTTGTTCTAATATTGTTTTGCCATGGCAGCGATTCCATCTCCGTAGTCTAACATTTTGTGACGTGCCTCGTTGATCGTCATCCTCGGTGTTAGGCAAGTGAAACTTGCCATTTAGGGTTTTAGGCCATGCTTTAGGCCATTTGCTTGTTGTAGGCATAAAAGAGATTAGGCAATGAAATGATAGTTGCCTAGATGCCCTTGATCTAGCTTGACAACGAAGCTAGATCCGTCATTTTTATCATGTTGTATTCATACCGCATGCCATGTTTAAATTTGATTATTGGTACACAAAATTAATTGTTTATTACCATGACATTGCATGCATCAAATGTTCACATGATTGCGTAGCACACGCTACACCTAGTGAATTGATTGAGGCTAGGCACCTGCTTTTAGCGGGCACAACCCTACGCCAAAGATACTTATGGATTGTGAACTAGAAAACGAGCTCTTGTGCGGGGCAACCCTGGCTCATTTACTGAGCATCATGTACAGGGACCCTGGCTCGTTTACATGTGGGAGGGGTAAGGGTTAAGCGGCCATTCAACTGGGAGTCGGCCCGATCAGCAACTTCAGTTGTAAGGCGTAAACTCTGGGTTCTGGGGTAGTGTTAAGCGGCCACTCAGTGTGAATGTCAAACAGTTCAGCTGTAAGGCGTAAACATCTACAAATAACTTGAACGTGACTAGTGAAAAGATTGAGATTGTTAGTAACTTGGCTACTCTTGACATGCCATGATGATTGTTCTCTTGCACTTATTGTTACACCATGTCTTACTTATGCACTCATACCATAACTGCCATGTCATGCATACTATAACTGCTAGGTTGCTAGTTTACCTTTCTTTCAGTTTCCTTGCCCAAGTCTTTTAGACTTGCTGACATGTGCCCCTTTACTCTTTTGGGTGACACATGTTAGATCCTGAGCCTGAGGTTGCTGCTGTGGACGAGGTGTTTGCGGACGCCGAGCCCGAGCCTGTGTTTGACGAGGACTTCGTGGACACGGGCGATCAGTCGTAGAGACTGTTTGTGTTTTGTTTAGACTGCTTTTGTTGTCGGTGCATAGCACCAATACTTTGTGCCGTGTTGGCTTTTGTTGGCCATGTTTTGGGCCTAGACTCTTTCTTTTAGCCTGGTGGCTTTTCTGGATGTTGAACTTAATTTTAATGTTGGACAATGCTGAGATTTGAGATTTTATTTCTGTCTCTCTTGTGTTATTATCTTTGTTCTGTTCGTGGTTACAGGTACCTGCATATGTTTTATTGACGCATATCAGGCGTGTAGCTTCACAGCTCCACGTTTGAGCGGACCTTCTCACGTCTCGCCTCTATTTTAGGGAAGCGGGGCGTGACAGGGCCAATGAGCCGTACCTCTACCGAGCTTTCCACGCTACCCTATTCAAGAGGGCAGAAGGCTGGTATGAAGAATTACCCGACAGCTGTATCGGGTCATTCGATGAAATTTTCGATTTATTTTGCATGTAATTCGTCGCAGGTCGCCACCCCGTTAGGAAGTCCTCCCACCTCTTTACATTTAAGCAGAAAGATAAGGAACCAATTCGAGCCTTCGTCCAACGATTCAATGATGAAAGGCTCGAAGTGGAGGACACGTCAGATATGACTGTCATCGCGGCTTTCACTCAAGCAGTGTGGGACAAACATTTGTGAAGGGCGCTCCCCCAGTTCCTACCTAACAGCCTCGCAGAGATGTTCAATATATCAAATCAGTTCACCATCTCTGAAGAAGCGAAGGAACTGACTGAAGCTATTGGGAAAGGCACCCCTACCCACCGTGGAGATACTAGACGGGAAAAGCCAATCCAGGGAACCCTCGCTAGGAATATTTAGACAAGAGACCGAGAGAGAGGAGCCATCGGAGCAAGGATCGCCCAACTTATACGAGGCCAAATGCGCCCAAGACAGAGGTCCTCGCTTATGCCCCACGAGAAGAACTGGTCCAAGAATCTACAAAGAAAGGCAAATATGAGAAAAGGGACGACCTCAAGTTCTACAAGTACCACAACGACTATGGGCACGGTACCAACGACTGCTGGATGCTCAAGAAGGAGATCGATGCACTGGTCAATCGCGGGCATCCCAAAAACCCGGTCAGCGATCAGCCCAACAAGGAGGGGCCCTTGAAACAGAAGTGTAAGATGACGGGGTCGCCTGTCACTAAGGTGGTTGACTAGCGAGCTTCTAAGCTTAAGGTCGAATAAAAAGCATGGGACAAAAGCAACCCCCGACGAAATTCGAAAATACATGTACGCTTTTTCACTTTCTTCAATAAAGTATGTTTTTCATCAAATAAATTTTGCTTCCTTTTCGAAACAAAGCATTTATGAATTATATAAAAACTATCCCATCAAACTCCCTACTAAAAGGATCTGATCCTTGGGGAAGTCTAGATGAACCAAATTCATATTGATGAAACCTATGTAGACCCTCTTATGTCGCCAGTCGTAAGTTGAAGGGGCCACCCCTTTCGCCACTGAATGACCCTACCGAGTCGTCAGTCATAAGTCGAAGGGGCCACACCTTCGCCACTAAACGACCCTCTTGTGTCGTCAGCCGTAAGTCGAAGGGGCCGCCCCTTTGCCACTGAAAAACCCTCTTGTGTCGTTAGCCGTAAGTCGAAGGGGCCGTCCCTTCTCCACTGGATGACCCTGTCGTGTCATCAGCCGTAAGTCGAAGGGGCCGCCCCTTCGCCAATAATCGACCCTCTTGTGTCGTCAGCCGTGAGTCGAAGGGGCCGCCCCTTCGCCACTGAATGACCCTCTTGTGTCGTTAACTGTGAGTCGAATGGCCATCCCTTCGCCACTGAACGACCCTCTCGTGTCGTCAGTTGTAAGTCGAAGGGCCACCCCTTCGCCACTGAATGACACTACGTGTTGTCAGCCATAAGTTGAAGAGGCCACCCCTTCGCCACTGAACGACCCTCTCGTGTCGTCAGCCGTAAGTCAAATGGGCCACCCCTTTGCCACTGAATGGCCCTACCGAGTCGTCAGCCATAAGTCGAAGGGGCTACCCCTTTGCCACTGAACGATTCTTTCGTGTCGTCAGCTGTTAGTCGAATGGCCACCTGTTTGCCACTGAACGACCCTCTCATGTCGTCAACCATAAGTCGAAGGGACACCCCTTTTCCATTGAACGACCCTGTCGGGTCTTCAGCCATAAGTCGAAGGGGCTGCCCCTTCGCTATTGAACGACCCTCTCGTGTCGTCATCTGTAAGTCGAAGGGGCCACTCCTTTGCCACTGAACGTCCCTACCGAGTCATCAGCCATCAATCACAGTGCCACCCCTTCACTACTGAATGACCCTCTCGTGTCGTGAGTCGTAATTCGAAGGGCCACCCCCTCGCCACTGAACGATCCTCTCGTGTTGTCAGCCGTAAGTTGAAGGGCCACCCCTTCGCCACTGAACGACCCCCTTGTGTCGTCATCCGTAAGTCAAAGGGGCCGTCCCTTTGCTACTGAACGACCCTCTCATATCGTCAGCTGTAAGCCGAAAAGGATACCACTTCACCACTGAACGACTCTCTCATGTCGTCAACTGTAAGTCGAAGGGCCACCCCTTCGCCACTGAACGACCCTCTCGCGTCGTTAGTTGTAAGTCGAAGGGCCACCCCTTCGCCACTGAGCGACCCTATTGTGTCGTCGACTGTAAGGCGAAGGAGCCATCCCTTCACCGCTGAACGACCCTCTCACACCATCAAACATAAGTTGAGGGAACCACTCCCTCGCCACTGAACGAAGTGGTCTATTTCTAACATGGTTCAACGGCTTAACCCCGACCATCTTGAGCACGGGTCTAACCCGTCAAACGGGGCAATCAGGCATTACGACCACACGGTTTGAGCGATGACAAAACAAAGAGATACTAGGACAAACAAAGAGATACAACGGCAAACAAAGAGATACAAGCCAATTTTTTCGGCGTTTATACTACAAAAGTATCTTTGTTTGTATCTCAATTACTCCCCCTATACATTTGAAAATTATGGCAGGGTAAGAGGAGCGTCAAGATTCTGCAACAAGTCGCTAGGCCCTTGATCTCCCTCAAGTGCAGCCACTTGCTCTTGATCTCTCGAAGCGCCAGTGACAGCGCCCGCATCGTCACCCGTCATAAGGGCAACTTCTCCAGTAGGAGCAGCCTTCCCCGTGCCCTAGCTCAGATCATCGTCATCGATATCCAGGAATAGCACAGGGATCTGGATGATCTCAACGACGATGCCAGGGAATCAGTCCTTCACTTCCGATCGACATCGTTCATAGCCTTGCATGTACAGCTCATCAAAATCGTGCAATGAATCCTTGAATCCCTGGATTGCCCTCTTTGCTATAACCTCGACGCTGGGTCTCTCCTCCATCAGAGATTTCTCTGCTCGCCTCTCAATGCGGCTTGATCAGTTTCCTTCCTGCGAGACTTGCGTAACTCATGCTCAAGTTGCTGAATGTGGTTTATTCTCAATTTGCACAGAAGCTTCACTCTATCCAGTTTAGCCTGAGACTTCTCCACGGCCATCTTAATATCCTCCAGGGTGACTTCATGATTAGCCACCACCGACGCACATCGACGCAATGCAGCCGTGGCCACGAGAGCCTGCAGACAAGGCACGATGGTCAACAGCCATGCTTGCATCACCTATAATGGAGGCTGGCATAGTAGTTATGTGGACGTTCGTGTGGATGGCCATCGACGCAAGACTCTCATAATCGACCCTCTCCACGATGGCCTTATTCCATGGAAGGGTCGCATTTTTAACAATCCGAGAGGTGGTCCCGCACTCCAGAAGAGCAGAATCATCTCTCTTCATTGAAAACTCCATTTGAATGAGTTCCTCCATGTGACAATCAAATAGAGCCCAAGGCAATCAATTATCCATCAAAATTGGTCTGAATTCATCAGGAATGTTCTCAGACAGAGACACTAGAGGGAACGGGCTCCCCAAGGTCAGAAATCCTCATGCAGAAGGATTTTCGGAGGGGCCAGGGTCTCGCCTGAATCTCCCTCTAGAAGATTTCCATGCCCCTACTCTGGAATGTGGGTCTCGACAAGCAATTGACTCACGTTCGAGGGCCCAGGCCGCTCCACGGTCAGTCGACCCAGATGACGTCGAGTCACTGCGGGGAAGTCGCCTTTTCTTATTTCCCTCAACAGCAATCACCTCAAATTCAGTGGGGGCTTCTCCTTTTTCTTCTATAGGAGATGGGCCAGCTGAGTAGTCCCATTAGCGATAATGGGTCATTCCTCCGAGGATCGAGCCGTCCCTTCTCCTATAGAAGGCACCCGAGGAGATAACATGCTCTCCTCAGCTTCTCTGATAGAAGCCTCGACTCCTTCCCTCAGCGCAGGGTCCACCTGGTACTCCAGACCGACCATGCATGTAGAAGAAAAACATGTTAAGTTAGAGAATGAAGATCGAACAATTGAGGGGCACGATCGAATCGACCTTTCATCCATACGGTCTGGCGCAACACCAAGTCGGACCATAGTCACTTCATCTTCCTCACATTCTCCGGCAGACTCATCAATGCATTGTGGCTTCCTTCTCTGCTCCAGACAAAAGCTTGTCCTTGGCGAGGCCTAAGTCAGGGACACCCCATCCGGTGCAAAATCTCGTCTCTCCTTGAAAGACCACAAACACAAGCTCCTCTTTCCATTTGGAATTAGAGGAATGGAGATCATCAAATAGCTTCCTGCATCGACGGGCCGTTACCATGTACCAGCCCGAAGAATTAAAAGGAGGAATCGAGAATAAATAATTGAACAATCCTAGCAATGGTTCAATTCTCTTCATCACGCACAGAGCAATAAAGCCCACCAACGCACCTATGGCGTTCGGCGTTAGTAGGAAGAGAGAAAGGTTCAGGGTGCTCAGAAAGTAACGCATGAAAGGATGCATTGGGAATCGAAGCCCTCGTTGGAAGGCTTTGATGTAAACCCCAACTTCCCGGTCGCCAGGACGATGAACCCTTTTATCCCTCCCCGGCACCCAGATCTGATAGTCAAGCCAGACTTAATATCTCTGAAATTTGGGGATCTGACCGGCTCCAACTTTGGATCTCAGATTGTCGATCAGACCAGGCTCCATAGGCCATTCTTTGTTCTTCTGCATGATGGTAACTAAACTCCTCTCAGAAGCAGGAACGAAGGATGAAGTCATTTTTCAAAGGGAGGAAAGATAAATCAGGAACGACGAAGATGATATCTTCAAATTCCCACACTGGAATCGTCTTATATCGACAAGATGATAGCGGCATGATTAAACACATGTCGAAGATCCGAGGCACTAAGCATCTTGGATTTCGAACCGGCGAATCATCCAAATCAGCAAAGCGAGCATTTTGGCACCTAGAACTTGAGTATTAATTCCTCGACTGTTGTGCCCCATTAATATGGTGTAACGTCGCTTGACCCTAATAGGTAGACTCTCTGAGGTTATGCGACGGGGGGCCATTGTTGAGTCATCGGGCCGGCACTTGAGATGACTTGTTCGACGAGTGACTAAGGCCCACAGAGCCTATGGGAGAAGCCTGATACCGACTCAGTCAAAGCCCACCTACCAGTCGCCCATTGCACTCCCACCAATCGAATGTGGGATTGAAGGCGGGCTCATAAATAGCTGGAACGTGTGCTACGTTTGCTCCTATTAAAGGGGGAGATCATGGCACCATAATTGGTGACTGTTATCCCCCAAACGTCACTAAAAAACCCAGGAGGTCTATAAATACAGGATGATTCCAACTCCCAAGGTACGAGGACTAATACGTAGACTCTACATACTTCATCTTACATTTTTTCCACAAAAGAGATTGCGACGTCAGATCTGAGACAAACGTCCATGGCTCGATCTCAGCTGCTACATGCTCCCTCTCTTCCTTAAGTTTCCATTCTAACTTAAGCATCAGAGGAAATTTGGGTCTGGACCCAGATCCGACCCCCTTGACTCTTCCTTGTGGTGTAGATCTACCAGTTTAGACCCTACACGAGGGTCGCTCTTGAGCTTTTCACCCTTGCACGAACCGATCGAGGGTCAATAGATCGAGGGTGAGAAGCTCAGGAGCGACCCTCGTGTAGGGTCTAGACTGGAAGATCTTGTCACGCCCCGCTTCCCAAATTACTTGGGAGCGGGAATGTGAATGGGTCCGCATGTGCTTAAAGCAAAGAAGAAGTACTTTTTCGTTTTCTTCCTTCCTTGACTTAAGCACAATAAGCGTCTTTGTATGACTACTTGGCAAGTTCTTGCTTGCGAACAATCAAAACAACAAATAATGTCATCATTATACTTCAACATCCAGATTACATGTACACAAGCCTGGCATGGCCATTACAACAGTTACACAAAGGAAAAACAATTGGACAAGAATACAACACAAATATTAACTTTGCAGCGCTGCGAAAAGTACGTCGTCCCTCAACAGTGGGTCTCAGCGTCCTGGTTCTCCTGGTCCTTCTGCTCAGTCTCCAAGTAAACTCCTCGGTGAACTCTGCTCAAAACCTAACGTATATTTCACAAGATAGACAAGGAAATATACGTCAGCGAGGGTCGCTCGGCAAGATTTAAAACATTAGTAACAAAAGGACCCTCGGCAAGATAATAATATAGTTTACAAAGCTTTGGGGATGAACGACACAATAAAATTCCAATAAGATGAAACATGGCAGAACAAAGAACATGTGAGCATAGCAACGTGTAGTGTGTAAAGTAGTGAGCAGGCGAAGTGTAGTGCGCAAAGTAGCGAACAAGGCAAGGTGTAGTGTGTAAAGTAACCAGCATGGCAAGTGTAGTGTGTACAACAATAAACATAGCAAGTGTAGTGTGTACAACAATAAGTATGGCAAGTGTAATGCGTACAGCAATAAGCATGGCAATAAGTTTAGCAGGTTACACGATAGCATCAGCAAGGGTAAAAGCGTGCATCAATCAGTCTCCTATCTAGTGACAAGCCCAGTGTTTGAGGGGGAAGTGACTAGCATTACACCCAAGCCAATGGGAGCTACCCGTGGCTCTCTACTCACCGACCAGGCTAGGTGTCGATCAAGTTCACCAATAGAGTGCAATCCAGCCTTCCGACCTCTACAACATTGGACTACCCCACCCAAAGTGTTCATAAGTGTATCCGTATAGTCCAATGTTTGCTGTATGGCAAACATTCCGTAAATGCCCCGTGGGCCTAATATCTGTAATGCCCGAAGGCCCAATAGTCCGTAGTTGACCAAAGGCACAATAGTCCGTAAATTTGCCCCAAGGGCCCAATATCACTTGTCTTTAGTTAGAGCGTTCATTCCACAAGAATGGTAAAACAAGCAAAGAGAAAATTTACGTACATCATTAAAATGGCGGCAACATTTGATAGCAAGAACAAACCAACTCATCAACAAACGCATTACATCATTTCAAAAGTCATTAAGCGACATACTTACAAAAGTGGTTATTTAACATTTTAGCGATGTATGTGACATCTTAAAAAGTTTGTCAATGATAAAATACTTGCACCATTGAAAATTTATAGAAAATAATATACTTGCCTAAAATGATGCGAGTTTGGGTGTCCAAGCAACTATAGGGAAAACGCGACGTATCTGCGTCAACGGATTCATGATATTAAGATTAGAAAACCTATCACATAATACCGTTTCCTATATATTGTTTATAAAATCTGCTTTAATAATCTAACAAGCTGGAGTATAGAATTATTATCTATTATCTACATATAAATTACACTATTATATGAAATATCTCCCAGGTGGACTAACTTATAACATATAACATTAATAAATACATACATATATATATATATATAACTTATATAACCTATCAATTAACTTCTGCATGCTGTTCAATAAGGTTATATACTAACTATCTTATTATTAACCATTTACTTAATGCACACAGTAACAAACGAGTATGATTAATTAGAGCAGGTATACTGCTAATAGCTAAAAAAACTATATGCTGACAAAGATTATGTGGTCATATATAGTAATATAACTCACGTGCTTCTGCTCCTTCGTGTTGCTTGTGCTCGCAGGTGGCTACTACTGACGTGCGTTTATATTTTATATATTCACGCACGTCTTCTTTGTGCTTTTCCGTTGTTTTCCGTTGTCTCGTACCCGTTTTCTTGTGATTTCCAGTTTTCTTTCGCTTCTTTGTGTTTTTGTGTATATGCAGGAGATTGATAGCATTGGGGGACATATAATGAAGATATAATGAGTCCCTGGAGCAACGGGAGGAGTCACCCGTGATCCAGAGGGTCAAACGATGAAGATTGCTATATCTCAGCCCTCAACCGATCGGGTGGACACAGCCACCCGATCGGTTGATGCACGCGTATCTCATCCGGACTAGACCTGAAGAGAAGAGCAGCTCACCCGATCGGTTCAGTGATCGGGTGAGATCGACAGAGCTCTCTGTCATTTGAAGCTCAATTCCAACCGATCGGTTGAAAACTCAACCGATCGGTTCACCTGAAGCTGAAATTTCCAAGCGACGACCCGAAGAGCTCAACCGACCGGTTCGTCGATCGTGTGAATTCGACAGAGTTCTCTATTTTTTTGGGCGTAATTCCAACCGATCGCTTGAAATCTCAACCAATTGGTTCATCTGTAACCGCATCGCCCCAATTCTCGAACCGACGGCACCACCCGCTCTCCTCAGCGCCGGTTGAAGCTTCTGAAGCCGATTGCGAAAGCGTCAAGCAGCTCACCCGATCCGTTGATGCTTCAACCGATCGGGTGAACTCGATTTCTATATATAGTCGACCTAGGGTTGCTGGAAACGGATCCTTTTATTTTTTCTGTCTTTTTTGTATTGCGATGGCTGGAATTTTCTCCTGTTTTGTAAGTGTTCCGATTGACTCCAAACTTTAATATTGTCTTAATACCATTTCTAGTATCTCATTTCAATTGCTTGATCATGATTTCTATCATTATTTTTGTTTAGATTGCTTTTTAGCTATGAATTATGAGTAGTTCCCAAATCTGGGATTTTGGTGGAAACCCCTTCGTGGGTTCTCCCTAATGCGTCCATAGGACTAGGCTTTCGATAGGGTTTAGGAATTTAGATGGTTACGCGGGGCGTTTCATTGTCATTGGCGGGAGAAAGACCGCCTCTGACCGTCGGGCCAAGGGGAAATAAACTTCGCGGTTGACTCCCTATCCACAGCTCACGCCTTTAGCGTAGACATTGAATCCTAGCACGTGGGAACAGCAGGATGAGATGTTGGGAGTAATCGGTGCGAGCTTAGTGCTCCCAGAGTCGATTGGTATTAATGGACATGGGAATGCCCACCGACCGAACCGGGTAGACCTAGCGTATCATCCTAGGCATCGACCGGAATATCGGGCCCATGGGACGCTAGGTATCACTCTTAGAGGCAACGTCTCACCACTAAACCCTAAATCCAATCGTACTTCGTAATAGTGAGAGCACATGATAGGATGGAAACCGAAGTCCTAGGTTTCCTTATATATTTTTTATCCTTCGTATCTATATTCTGTGACAAACCATCGATTGTTCGGGCTAGCTCACCCATTGGGTGAACCGGTTCCTCCTTGAGACAAGAACAACCACGCCTCCCTGTGTTCGACCCCCAAGCCACACTATAACACCGTGCGCTTACGATATAAATATTTAAATCTGGTATCCCCAATCCTATTGCACTTGTATGCTCAAACCTAGGGGACGTCAAGCTTTATGGCGCCGTTGCCGGGGATGTTGGAAACAGCCTCCTAGACTATGTTTGATGATAACAAACCCTACTAAACTATTCTAATATGTGTGTTAAGTGTATCTCAGGTCCCTATGTAGTGTGACAGTCAGTTTTGGTCAGGTTACACATGTACGTACTCACGTACGTTGAAATACAAGGCTAAAACTCCATTTGGAATTATGCAAGCTGCTCAAACAAGGGAGTATAGCTATGAAACTCTACCCTAGAGTTAATCATAGGCTATAAACATCATGAAAATTTTCTCAAGAATTATGTAAATTGTTTGAAGCCAAAATACGAGGAAATACGAGGAAATACAGAGTATACACAGAAGGAAATTTTTTTAAAAGTGGTGAAATGAGGTGAAATAATTCTTATATGTATATATGGGGCTCTGGGATTTTTTCAGAATTTTTTCAGAATTTTTGAGATTTATTTGGTGCCAAAAAACGGTGGAATACGTCAGAAATACACTGAAAAATCGACATACGGTACTGTTCATACAACGGCTGCCGACATGCCGATTTTGCAGATGGCGAATATAATGCGGGTTTGACCTGCGAAGCCGCCCTCGTGGCGGATCCCGTGGAACAGTGCTCCAACCCGTTAAGCTGATCCTATATATACCCATGTACACTCTTCACATTTTCATCAATAACTTGAGTTCTAGAGATCCAAATTGAGCACCGTTTGCGGTGTTGCGATCGTAACTTCATCACCGATGTAGTGACACCAGGTTTGGCAGCTAGTTCCTCCTGTGCGGCAAATGTGATCACTTTGAGTGAGAAACTTCTACCGACTACTTTCACGGGGACAGCGACTACTTCCTCTACAGGACTCCGATGGACATTCCGAAAGAAGCGTTGCTTAGATACTGATATGCTGAAAGACGACAACCAGAGGGATCTTCACAAATGATATTTCTAAACTCTTGATCTTTTATTTTTTTGAATACGTTGTTGTATATGTCGTTGCTTTTGGGTTTTACACTTTCTTCCGCTAAATTGTTTTGGGTAATCCGAGTTGTTGGGACATATCAGATTGGGAGAGCATCATAAGTATTGTTATCTTTTTGGGCTTTGGTGAGCTAGGGTTAGTCAGAGTGGTTAGAGTTGGGGCTCTAATCTTGTGTGACTGTAACTGCTTAAAGAAACATATTTAGTGATGTTGTTCTAGGGTGGATGTAGGTCTTGGGAGACCGACCCACGTAAATCTTCTGTGTCATCTGCTTGATCTGGTTGGTGTGTTATCTGCTTTAAAGTGCTTCTACGTATTTTTTTTAATTAGACTTAAATATTTTTATCTCGTGATAATTTGGTCATCGGCCTATTCACCCCCCTCTAGGCCCTATTTAGATCCTATAATTGGTCTCAAAGCCCCAGGCTTGACCATCTAAGTCTAGTTTACAATGAGTCTTTATGATTCAGCATTTTCTGAAAGTCAATCCACTGTCAGACCCCCAAAATTCAATGGAATTGCTTTTGCATACTGGAAAGCTAGAATGAAAATATATTTAGTGTCTGCTGATTATGATGTCTGGAAAATTGTTGCTAATGGATATACATCACCTGTTTTAATAATTGAAAATATTGAAATCCCAAAACCTGAGGATAAATGGGATAACAATGATAAAAAGTTGTTTTCATTAAATGGAAAAGCAATGAATGCAATAATTTGTGCACTCGATAAGACTGAATTTAATCGTGTTTCCCACTGTTTAACTGCACATGAAATTTGGCGTACTCTGGAAGTAACACACGAGGGAACGTCTCAAGTCAAGGAATCCAGACTAGCTCTTTTCACCACGGAATACGATGGCTTCCACATGAAACCTGCAGAGACGATCAATGACATGTATGCAAGATTTACAGACATCGTCTACAACTCAAAGGCACTTGGAAAGTCGTACCCAAGCGTGGAACTGGTAAGGAAAATCCTTTGAGCCTTGCCAAGTACTTTTCGTCCAAAAGTTACTGCAATCCAAGAAGCTCGAGATCTCTCCAAATTGAGCTTGGATGATTTGATTGGGAACCTGATGTCCCATGAGTTGGAACTGAAAACCATCGAGTCACGGGAAAAGGGAGAAGCCAAAGCTGCAAAGTCCATAGCATTCAAAGCTGAAGAAAGCGACGATGATCTTGATGATGAGCAAGCCCTGATGGTCAGAGGCTTCAGGAGATACATCAAAACACCGCAGGGAAAGTCTGAAATGTCAAAAAGGTTCAATCGTTTTAATAAGTTTAATCCTTCAAATTTTTCTTCTGAACAGAATACTACTAAGTCTGTACAGTGTTTCAAATGCAGGAAACAGGGACACTTCATGAAGAATTGTCCAACTTTGAAGGATGTCCCGACAGAATCAAAAGGAAGATCACTTGCAGTGACGTGGGATGACGATGATGAGGATGAACCAGAAGAGGAAGTTGCTCACTCATCCTTATGTCTGGTTGGAGACATCGATTCAACAAAATCAGAGGTACACGAATTCTCTCTATTAGAACTGATGAACATTTGTGAAAATAGGAACATAGAGATCACTAATCTAGAATCATCTGTAGAATCCTTAAAAGAAACCAACTTTGAATTACAGCAGGATAATTTTCATATTCCACAAAATGAAGATAAAATAAAAACTGAGATTGAGAATCTTAAAGCTACAATTTCAAAATTAAAAGGAAAAACTAGTTTGCATGAAACTCCTAAATGTGAATCGTGTGCCATGCTAAAACTAGAAGAAAGCAAGTCTAAAGAAAAAATTGTGAGTCTTGAAAAGAAAGTTGAAAACTTTAAGAAAAATAAAGATGAAAAGAAAAAGGCCTTTATAAGTAAAAGTACCATGCTTGTGAATGAAAACTTCTATTTAAAATCCAAGATCTCTGATTTAAAATTGAGTATTAAGAAATTCGGAGTAGGAAAGAAATCTCTCGACATCATTCTTGGTTATCAATCACATGGAAACAATAGACAAGGTCTAGGATACAGAAACTGTTACGATGAAAAGAAGATTGTTCACAATGGAACTGTTAAAAGGAAACATGTTCATGCTAAATGTTATACAAGTGGTTCCATTGATCATTTATATAGGAACTGTTTGTATGGAAACAAGAAAATCAGATTTAAACAAGTATGGGTTCCTAGAGGCACTATCACTAACCATCGTAGACCTATTTGGTTGCCTAGGTCACACATGTCCTGTTTTTCTTATGTATAAGTGCACAGCTTGGCTAAGGAACAAAAGTGTGAGTGGTATTTGGATTCTGGCTGCTTAAGACACATGACAGGTAGTTACGACAAGTTCCTTAGCCTCGTAAAGCAAGAAGGAGGAAGTGTTACACTTGGGGACAACGGAAAATGCAAGGTAATTGGGAAGGGTGTTGTAGGTAACGACACTTTTCAACTGAAGGATGTCCTATGGGTTGAAAATCTTAAACACAACCTCATCTCTATTAGCCAGCTTTGTGACAAAGGTATGAACGTAGTATTTGATACAAAATTTTGTAAAATCATTGATACTGTCACAGGTAATGTTTTGATTACAGCTAATAGGAAAAATAATGTTTATACACTTTTTATTAAAGAACTAACAACAGCTAAATGTTTGATTGGCAGGGAAGACGAGGCAACACTGTGGCATAGAAGATTGGCACATGCTGGAATCAAGTTGTTGCAGAAACTGGAGAACAGAAAGCTAGTAAGAGGACTGCCACATCAGAAATACGAGAATAGTAAGTTGTGCGTTGCATGCACGAAAGGTAAGCAAACTCGATCTACATTTACAGGAATGAGGGAAATAGCAACTACACGCATCTTAGAATTAATTCACATGGATTTATTTGGACCAACTAATGTTGCTAGTTTAAATGGAAAGAGGTTTTGCTTGGTTTTGGTCGATGATTTTTCAAGATTTACATGGGTTTATGTCTTAGCCAAAAAGTCAGACTCTTTTGAAAATTTTCAAAACTTTTGCAATCAAGTTTCAAATGAGAAAAATCTTTTAATTATAAAAATCAGAAGTGATCATGGAGGAGAATTTGAAAATATAATCTTTGAAAACTTTTGTTTAGAAAAAGGAATTTTGCATGAATTTTCTTCTCCTAGAACACCGCAACAAAATGGAGTAGTTGAAAGAAAGAATATGACTCTAAAAGAATTGGCTAGAACTATGCTAAATGAGTATGAATTGCCTATGTCTTTTTGGGCCGAGGCAATAAATACTGCTTCTTATGTTTGTAATATAGTCATGCTAAGACCAATAATAAAGAAAACTGCTTATGAACTTTGGAATGGAAAGACTCCTAATATTTCATATTTTTGAGTATTTGGATGCAGATGTTTCATATTAAACATTGGAGATCAACTTGGTACATTTGAATCCAAATCAGATGAAGGAGTGCTTATAGGATACTCGTCAAGGAGCAAAGCTTACAGGATTTATAATAAACGCACTTTGACTATTGTTGTATCAATTAATGTTAAATTTGATGAAACTGAAAATAATTCTTTGAATTACAGGGAAACTAAAGGTGATGCAATTGCAGAGAATGATAGCGGTGCAAGGGACACTGCTGAACCAAGTCAAGCACAAGAACATACTGAAAAAGAAGAGAACCAAGAGGAAGAACCATTGAAGAGTGGAGTGCTGAGATACAATCCAAATCATCCACCTGAACTGATCATTGGAGCACCCACGGCAGGTATACGAACTCGTTCTTCTTATAGTAATCTTTGTGCTTTATGCATTCATGGGGATTTTATATCCAAAATTGAGCCAAAGACTATTGAATCTGCTTTGGTTGAGGAAAGTTGGGTAATGGCTATGCATAATGAACTGAATGAATTTGATAGAAATAATGTTTGGACTTTAGTGCCACGACCCAAAGATTATCCTATTGTAGGTACCAAATGGATATATAAAAACAAGCTTGATGAATCTGGAAGAGTAATCAGGAAAAAGGCTAGATTGGTTGCTAAAGATTATAATCAAATTGAAGGCATAGATGTTAATGAAACTTTTGCACCAGTTGCTAGATTGAAAGCTATAAGAATTTTACTAGCCTTTGCAAGTTATAAGAAACTCAAGCTTAAACAGATGAACGTTAAAAGTGCATTCTTGAACGGGTACTTGAAAGAAGATGTGTTTGTTGAACAACCCCCTGGTTTTGAAAGTCATGATTTTCCACAGCATGTTTTTAAACTTCAAAAAGCATTATATGGTCTTAAGCAAGCTCCTAGAGCTTGGTATGATCGTCTTAGTGCTTATCTTTTGGAAAATGATTTTAAAAAGGGTAGTGCAGACAACACACTTTTTATTTTGCATGATCATAATCAGTTTCTCATCGTACAAATATATGGTGATGATATTATTTATGGTGCTACTGATGATCTTTTATGTCAAAAGTTTGAGAAGGTCATGCAGGATCAATTTGAGATGAGCCTTGTTGGAGAACTGAAGTACCTTTTGGGATTCCAAGTGAAGCAAACTGAAGAAGGCATCTTCCTATCGCAAACCAAGTACATCAAAGAACTATTGAAAAAGTTTGGGATGGAGAAGGCAAAAAGCATTGGAACACCCATGAGTCCCACGACGAAGATGGAAAAAGATGAAAAAGGAATCGACGTGGATCAAAAACTTTATCGAGGTATGATTGGCTCTCTCCTTTATTTAACAGCGGCTAGGCCAGATATAATGTTTGTTGTATGTTTGTGTGCACGTTTTCATGCTTGTCCAAAAGAGTCACACTTAATTGCCATAAAAAGGATCTTTAGGTATTTGATTCACACACCTTCTTTAGGCCTTTGGTATCCTTCATGTGGTTTATTTGATTTAATTAGATTTACTGACGCTGATTATGCTGGTAGTATGATTG
The DNA here is from genome assembly GCA_030789695.1 of Scilla litardierei. Taxonomy (NCBI): domain Eukaryota; kingdom Viridiplantae; phylum Streptophyta; class Magnoliopsida; order Asparagales; family Asparagaceae; genus Scilla; species Scilla litardierei. Next base: position 46,916,648 of record CM061132.1, on the reverse strand, counting down.
ATAGAAAGAGCACTAGTGGAACATGTTTTATGCTAGGACATTCATTGGTTTCTTGGTCTAGTCGTAAGCAGAACAGTGTTGCTTTATCCACTACTGAAGCTGAGTATATTGCCCTTGACAGTTGCTGTACCCAAGTACTTTGGATGATGCAAACCCTGTCTGACTACGGTTTGGATCTTAGAAAAGTTCCATTAAGATGTGATAGTAAGAGTGCTATAGATCTTTCTAACAATCCTGTTCATCACTCTCGGACAAAACACATAGACGTAAGACATCATTTTCTTAGAGATCATTTGGCAAAAGAGGATGTATCCATTGAATATATTTCTACTGATTCTCATTTGGCAGATATCTTTACAAAACCTTTGCCAAAAGATCGCTTTTGTCGTCTACGTCTAGAACTGGGCATTATTGATCATGTTTAGAGTGAAAATATATTTTTTGGTGTGCTTTCATATTTTGTGTGTGGTGTGCTATAAAAAGGGAAAAAAATTTGAAAAAGGAAAATTATAAAAAATTGGTGTGCAATAAAAAGGAAAATAAAAAAAAGAAAAAGAAAAATATAAAAAGAAAGGGAAAATGAAATGTCTATCTCCTCTTTTTGCACTTTTCATCAGAAACATCTTTGATAATGGTCATATGCTTTCTGGGTTTTGAATATTATATTCTTAACAATGCTTGCATTCAAAGACTACATGCTTATTTAGGACATATTCATTAATGAGTAACTAAAATTTTTCATCTTCAAATCACACTTACACAGATCACCATGTTTTTGATATGGCTTTGTAATCTTGAATAAAGAAAAGTGGTTGTTAGTGGAATAAATTATGTTTAACTAATGGGATATGATGTTTTAAGGCATGTGTAAAAAGAAAAGCTCTCATCAATATATATATATATATATGTATAAAAAGAATATCAAGACAAGTGTCTTCAAAATATATACACAGAGCTTCGTATGTAAAATGGATACAATCCATGTCATTGATACTACCCTCGGACATCCAACTTATGCTATAAATGTCATTTTCTTAGCGTTGGTGTTAAGTCTGTCAAGCACTGTCATTTCACATTTAAAAATCCTTATTGGTCATGTTTGGAATTGGTAACTTGAACTCATATTACATGAGAAGGGGAAACTTAATCTTTGACGTTCATATATTCAGTTAAAAGGTTGGATATGACATGCTGTATTCCTTATTACATTTCCATATGTACTAAACTTTTGATCATCACACTTGAGCACGGAGATGAATTCTGCTAGTTATGATTTAGTGCTTATTGCTTATTTATTCACTGTGGTCATCGATGTATTGCTTTTTGTTATGCTTTATAATGTTTAATTTTCCATTCATCATATGCTATTTGCTCTCTTTTGATGAAAACAAAGGGGGAGATATATATTAAGATTGGGAATGGGACATGAACACAATGTTACATAATGATCAGGATAGGGGGAGCATGTAAATAGGGGGAGCATAAACTTAATCATTTTGCCATTTCATGCTCAAAATTTCATGCTTCACACTTCACACACTTCACACGTTTTTGATGTAATCTTAATGTTTGGTTTGTTCTCATCAAAAAGGGGAGATTGTTGGAAACAGCCTCCTAGACTATGTTTGATGATAACAAACCCTACTGAAATGTTCTAATATGTGTGTTAAGTGTATCTCAGGTTCCTATGCAGTGTGACAGTCAGTTTTGGTCAGGTTACACATGTACGTACTCACGTACGTTGAAATACAAGGCTAAAACTCCATTTGGAATTATGCAAGCTGCTCAAACAAGGAAGTATAGCTATGAAACTCTACCCTAGAGTTAATCATAGGCTATAAACATCATGGGAATTTTCTTAGGAATTATAGAAATTGTTTGAAGCCAAAATACGAAGAAATACGAGGAAATACAGAGTATACAAAGAAGGAAATTTTTCTACAAGTGATGAAATGAGGTAAATTAATTCTTACATGTATATATGGGGCTCTGGGATTTTTGAGAATTTTTTCATAATGTTTGGGATTTATTTGGTGCCAAAATACGGTGGAATACTTCAGAAATACACTGAAAAATCGACATACGGTGCAGATGGCGAATTTAATACGGGTTTGACCCGCGAAGCCGCCCTCGTGGCGGATCCCATGGAACAGTGCTCCAACCCGTTAAGCTGATCCTATATATGACGTGCCCTGTGGTAGCTACTGCACATGTACTAGAGGGGGGTGAATAGTACTTTAAAATAATTAAGAGAGTTATTCCTAACTGTTGTGCAATTAACAAACGACAATGCGGAATAAACAACAATCAACAAGAAATAGACAACGCAAACAAAACATGTAACGGGTTCGGATCCACCCAAGTCTCCCCGACTTGTTCCCGGTGATCCTACGTCCCAACCACCTGGATCCCCTCCGGATACTCGAGTTAGAAACCCTAACTCAAGATTTCCACTATGAAATTCTTGTGAAAACCTTCACAAGACCAAATCATACAAAATACAAATGTGACTCCCACAACCCGGGATCACATACTTCTCTCACAACCGAGAGAACAATTCAAATAACGATTGAAATGAAATAAAGAAACACTTACCACAAAATCCTATGCCTTGAGTAAATCTTACCAAATTAGGGCAAATATGGATTTTGGGGAAAATGATGCCACCAAACCCTAGCTTCAAGAAGTTGACCAGCAATGGAAGCCTAGGGTGGAGTATGGTGACTAGAATCAAGCTCTTGGCTTGAACGGCTCACAATGGAGAGAATCTCTCTTGAGGAATTTGCTCAAAGAGTGAAGGGAGAGATTCTTGGTGAGAAGAGAGAGCTTAGAATTAGCTTGAGAAAACTCTTCTCTTAGGTCTGAAATTACTTGTAAATTGGACCTCTAACCTTTCCTCAAAAGAATCAGGTTTGTATTTATAGAGGCAAGGAAAATCGTGTTGGAAAAGTTCCCAACGGCTTTATTCTGAACCAGACTAGTCGGTCAAAGAAGGATCACTGACCGACTAGTTCATCAACTAGTCGGTCGGTGATACAACGTAGACCGACTAACGGTTGAACAGCCAAAAGGTCGAAGTACAGGAGATGACAACTAGTCGGTCTAAGAAGACTTGTCGACCGACTAGTTTCACAACTAGTCGGTCGGTGAATGATCTTTGACCAACTAACAGTCGAAATATAGAAGCCTGACTTCAAGATGATTTAGTCGGTTTAAGAACAAATGCAGACCGACTAGTTTCTCAACTAGTCGGTCGACAAACGTTCTTTGACCAACTAACTCGAAACAATAACTCATGCTGTTCAGGGAAAGCTCAACTAGTCGGTCCAAGAAGGATTCCTAACCGACTAGATCGTCATCTAGTCGGTCGGTGACTCTTCTTTGACCGACTAATTGATCAACAGGGAATGAGCTAAAATGAGCAAGGACATCTAGTCGGTTCATGAAGAGTTGTCCACCGACTAGATCGTCATCTAGTCGGTTGGTGACTCTACATGAACCAACTAAGATGCACTAGAAGCTGAGGGAAGAAGCGATAAGCTTCGGGAAATTTTCTAATGGCCTCTAAGATAATCCTAGCTCTAAGATATGAGCAAAATGAAGATAATAATGTTAGTCATACTCAAGGCTTAACATTCTAATCTATGAAGCTAGAAGACAATAAATAATACATGACGAACCGTCTTCGAAGCTTCAATCTTCATTCTTCTTGACTTCAATATTGCTCCTAGAGCTTCAACGAAGCTTCAGGTACACGATCACGCGTATTGAGAAGTCTTGAGACTTCGCTTTTGATGTTCATAGAATTTTGGCGACGATCTCCATAACTGCGCTCACATAAAGTTAGTACACGATATTTATGTTTGCTCATCATCCAAAACCAAATCCGGGGAATCAATACTCAACATTCTCCCCCTTTTTGGTGATGACAAACCAACATAATAATCAATAATAATGATTCAAATGAAATTTACTTACTCCCACTGCATTGATGACATGTTAGTCTCGTATTAAATATTAAGCATACGCATCATGCAGACGAGGAAGATATGAAATATGAACCAATTATTGACATATAGGATTCTAAATCCATTGTTATATCTTCACTCCCCCTGAATCTAATATATCAAATTAGATTCATGGTAAATTGCTTTGAATTATCAAGTAGCACGTTGCCATTATTAATTCTCTCCCCCTTTGGCATTAGCAAAAAGAGCGGGAGGCGATCAACGACAAATACAATGGCTAAAAAATATAAAAGCACGGGAGTCGAGGAATACGACCACGGTCCAAATGACACCAAAGTAAAATACCAAATGTAAAATACCGAAGAGAATCAAAGCGTGCCAACTTGACCATAGTCGAAAATCGAAAAACGAAACCATCAAGCCATAGGCGAAAATCGAAATACGAAATCATCAAATCATAGGCGAAAATCGAAATACGAAATCATCAAACCATAGGCGAAAATCGAAATACGAAATCATCAAACCATAGGCGAAAATCGAAAAACGAAATCATCAAGCCATAGGCAAAAATCGAAATACGAAATATCCAAAACTCAAATTAATTTCACTTATTGAGTTATGGAACATACTCTCCAATATCAAAATTCTTAGTTAAATAGTGCATGGAAAACAATTCTATGTTTCCATAGAAAGAATTCCTATTTAACCAAGTTAATCGTCAAGCGACGAAATCAACATCAGAGACAAAAATCCAATGTGAAAACCAAATGTAGCAAATATGATACCAAAAGTAATATGCAAATATGTTATGCCAAAAATAGATAGAGCATCATAAAACTATGGCATGCACAATTCTAGCACAAAATGACATCAATTGTAATATAGTCTACCAATGTAGATATTCTAACAATGCATGCATTCAACCTACATGGATACCAAATGTATATTGAGTGTAAGAAAATACTTACAACATTAGGCTCCCCCTACTTTGGTGCATCTCTTAAGCACCAACAACTCCATTTGAATGAGAAATCCTTTGCATATCAATGAGTTGGTTGGGGTGGTATCCCATGGTGGATTGAACCTAGAAAAACTTAATATGGAGCTAAAATTTGATTTGTTGCTCCTTCTCTTATCCTTGAGTACCTAAAGATAAAATATCATTCCATGGTACCCAAGGACATTGGGTCCTAAGAAATTAGACTTTTGGAAGCCAAGTCAATTGGACTTAGACTTCCCAACATAATCATCATTGTTCACAACATGCATAAAGTAAGAATTCATGTATGCTTGTTTTTCATTCATGCTTGTGTCCTTTGGGCTCCAAATAGTGAAAATTTTGGGAGCCCTATTGTAACGACTGGTTTTCATGTATCTGGATTTATTATATTATAATATTTGTTTTAGTGGATTTTCTCCTCGTGTGTGGTTTTCGTCTCCGTAACCTTCGTTTTCGATCGTTTCGTCGTGTTTTCTCGTTTCTTCCTTAGGATCGTCGATTTCGAAGTATGTCATTCGTGACGGGCTTCATAACGGTCGTATCTTACTGTTAGATCAAGCCTAGGAGTCTTAGGAATCGATCCCGGAGCCCCGCGCTCCATATCGGAACTTTTGGTGCTAATTAGCCGGTATAAGAAGGGCACCGACCGACTAGATGATGATCCAGTCGGTCGGCAATCCTTCTTGGACCGACTAGTTGGCTTTCTAAATTTCTTAGAAGTTACTGTTTATCGTTACTCGGTCTAAGAACGTTGGTTGACCGACTAGGTTGCAAACTAGTTGGTCAGCAATGCTTCTTTAACCGACTAACTCTTCAACTTAATTTTAGTATCAATATTGTTCACTCTTAGTCGGTCTAAGAACGTTCATCGACCGACTAGATGCTAAACTAGTCGGTCAGTATTTGTTCTCCGACCGACTAAATCTAAATCCTATTTTCGTTCAGAAGTTACTGTTTACACTTAGTCGGTCTGAGTTGGTCGACCGACCGACTAGTTGCCAAACTAGTCGGTCAGTGGTTGCTCTTTGACTGACTAATCTGTGTTAAAACCCTAATTTCTGGGCAGCCGCCAGCCTAACCTATTTATACCCCCCAAACGTTTCCATCTTCCCCCACTCGACCCAAAACCCTAAAATCTCCCCCTTTGAGCCCCCATCTTCCTCCAAGCTTCATTCCTTCATTCCAAGCCCTAGATTCATCATCTAAACCCTCCATCAACTCTTTCCACCTCTCATTTTCCCCAAATCTCATCAAACCCCCAAAATCTCCCAAAAACCCTAGTTCTCCAAACTTCTCCAATCATCTCCAGATCTGGTCCTAGGGTTCTCCGGAGTGTTTCTTCCGCCTCCTCTCGGTAAGAAATCGATCTCTTGATGTTTTCCTAACCTATTGTAATTTTTATGAAACCCTAATAAAATATTTATTGTTTTGATGATTGCTCCCCATAACAGCGATTCCCCGTAGGCTAGCATCCGCGAAACGAACCTTTGTGACCGTCATCCCGGTGCTAGGCAAGTGAAACTTGCTATCTCTTGATTTGGGCCATGTCTTAGGCCGTTTACCTTGCTTTAGCGTAAAAGAGACTAAACGGTGAAAGGATAGCCGTTTAGACGCCATTGACCTAGCTTGACAACGAAGCTTGGTACGTCACCCTCATCATGCTTGTATGTCACGTTTAATTTCAATTAACGGTACACAAATATCTGTTCATGTCATTGCATAGTGATTATTTGTCGTGTTTGCGTAGCACACGCTACAGCATTATATTCCTGGCTCGTGTTCCAGAAGCGAGCCCTGTAGTTGGAAACCCCAACGCTCGGATACCGGCTAGGTGCACCCCTATGCCAAATACACTTCCTGGCTCGTGATCCAGAAGCGAGCTCAGTGAGTTGGAAATCCCAACGCTCGACACATATGGGTGGGGTAAGAGATAAGCGGACTGAGCCCCGAGTTGGCCTGATCCGCCACTCCAGCCAGCAGGTGGACTCTCTAGTGCACAAGTGATTAATAGTGATAGAGATAAGCGGACTGAGCCACGAGCTGGCCAGCAGGTGGACTCTCTATGCACTAAGTGATAAGTGATAAGTGATAAGTGATAAGTGATAAGTGATAAGTGATTAGTGATTTGGTAGCTTTTGCTACATCATGCGTGCTTGCCTCTCTTTAAACTGTTGCATCATACTCAACTGCCATGTCATTGTTTTACATCATAAGTGCTAGGTTGTTAGTCACTTTCAGTTTCCTTGCTCAAGTCTTTTAGACTTGCTGACATGTGCCCCTTTCTCTTTTGGGTGACGCATGTTAGACCTTGAGCCCGAGTTACTTGCTGAGGGTGAGGTGTTTGCGGACGCCGAGCTTGCGCCCGAGTTGGACGAGGACTTCGTAGACACTGGGGACCAGTCCTAGTGTCTTCGTTGTGTTTTAATTTTGTTTAGACAGTTGTTTTGTTGTCGGTGCGTGGCACCTATACTTTGTTATGTCGTTGCTTTTGTTGGCCTTGTTCTGGGCCTTTAGACTCTTTCTTTTAGCCTGGTGGCTTTTCTGTGATGTCAAATATTTTGTGGACAAACTGTGGGATTGGTATTTCATATCCGTCTCATATTATTTTATTATTATTGTTGTTTCGTTTGCAATTACAGGGACCTGCTTATACTAAATTTACGCTTATCGGGCGTGAGGCTTCACAGCCCCATGCTTGAGCGGACCTTCTCACGCCTCGCCTCCATTTTAGGGAAGCGGGTCGTGACAGGTTTTAGTGGTGGCCCATGCAGGTCCTTCTGTAACTGCAATTATCGGAATAACGATAATAATACGAATTGTCCAACGAATAAGTTCGATGTCGGAGCCCTAAGCTATGAGTCTAATTGTTTCGTTTTCTGTGTCATTAGATGGCAGGAAGACGAATCACCCGTGGTGGTGGTAGTGGTGCGCCCCCTCATGACGAGGAGCCTGAGCGGGAGCCCACTAATGGAGAGATGATGCGGATGATGTTGCAGATGATGCAAGTTCAACAGGGTGTGCTCCTGCAGGTACAGAATGCTCTGGTGACTCGAGCTGCTCGGGTGGTGGAAGCCCCTCGCCCTGAGCCTGGGGCGAAGCAGTTCAGAGAGCTGGGTCCTGCATATTTTGATGGAACCGAAGGTCCACTAGCTGCTGATGAATGGATGAGAAATATCGAGGATAATCTGAAGATGTCCAAGGTCAACGAAGTTGGTTGGGTTGACTTGGCGAAGCGCCAGCTGAGGGATAACGCCAGGAATTGGTGGGATGCTGAAGAGAAGATGTTAGAGGAGCCGATCGTTTGGGCTACCTTCAAGGCCAGATTTGATGGTGAGTTCTTCCCGAAAGCTGCCAGGGAAGAGATGCTGCAGCGTTTTATCGTTCTGAAGCAAGGAAGCTCGTCGGTGGACCGATATCACCAAGAGTTTATGAGGCTGAGTCGGTTTGCACCGAAGATGGTGCAGGACGCTGAGGAGAGAGCTCAGAGGTTCCTGCAGGGACTTGCTTCGGAGCTCCAGAGTTTTGTGACCTCTTCTGACCGGGAATCTTATCAGAATGTTTTGGTAGCAGCCAAGAGGCAGGAGCTGCTTGTGAACCAGAGGAAGGGGTCTGTTGTTGGTGCTGAGAAGAGGCCTGTGGAACAGGCGAGAGCTGTGGTTAGACCTGGATTCAGGCCGAACCCGCCTGTTCAGTTTAAGAGGCCAGGAGGGCCTGTTCGGAGGACTTGCCATTTCTGTGGCAAGGAGGGCCATATCAAGGAATCGTGTAGGAAGTTCTTGGGGCAATGTATTGCCTGTGGAGATCCCGCCCATGCCCTCAGGGAGTGCCCGAGGTTGAAGCAGCCTTGGAGGACACCTATTGCTGCCCCGCCGTTGCAGCAGAGAGCCCCGGTGCCCGCTGGTCGTGGGGTGCCCCTCGTTCCGCAGAGGCAGGCTTTTCAGCAGGCTGTTTCGCCGAGGAGGCAGGCATTTCTAATGACCGAGGAGGAGGTTATGGCCATGGATGAGGTCATTGCAGGTAACTTTCCATCTAGTTGTTCCTTCCCTAATTAGTTGATTGTTAAAATTATGTTGGTTGCTTGTGTATGAATGTTGCTAGAGTACGATTTGATTGATTAGACTGTTTGTTAGGTGTGGTTTTGGTTTGCACGTTCCCTGCCCGAGTCCTCTTTGACTCAGGTGCGTCGATGTGCATTTTGGCCCAGAGCTTCGTGGAGAAGCATTCCTTGTCGACGTCCCCTCTCTCCAAGAGTTGGAACATCGTCACAGGGAATGGAGTAGACACGGTGCATCGTGGGTGCAGCCCCTGCTCTGTGGTGGTTTGTGGACATGAGCTTTATGCTGATTTTATTGTCCACAACATCACCAACTACGATGCGGTCTTTGGGATGAATTGGCTTGCGAGCTTCTATGCTACGATTGACTGTCGAAGGAAGAAGGTGGTGTTCGAGATTCCCGGACATCCGGTATTTGAGTTCAGTCGTGGTAGCAGTTCGCTTGGTCCTGTCAGATTTCGGGCCAAGCCGGTGGATGTCGTGGCTATGCAGATGGAGTTGGAATGGCCAGCTGTGGTGCGAGATTTTGGTGACGTCTTCCCCGAGGAGATGTCTGGATTGCCACCTGATCGAGCTCTAGAATTTTCTATTGACCTCGTTCCAGGTGCGCAGCCGATTTCGAAGGCGCCGTATCGTATGGCACCTGCAGAATTGGAAGAGTTGCGGAAGCAGTTGGATGAGCTCTTACAGAAGGGTTATATTAATCCTAGTGTGTCTCCGTGGGGAGCACCGGTGTTGCTGGTGAAGAAGAAGGATGGTTCACGTCGCATGTGCGTGGACTATCGGGAGTTGAATGCGGTGACCATTAAGAATAAATACCCGTTGCCTCGCATCGACGATATTTTTGATCAGCTTGGAGGTTCGAGCGTGTTTTCTAAATTGGATTTGAGGAGTGGTTACCATCAGTTGAAGGTGAAGAAGGATGATGTTCCGAAGACAGCGTTCAGGACGAAGTATGGACACTATGAGTTCGTGGTTATGCCTTTCGGCGTAACTAACGCGCCCGCAGTTTTCATGAATCTGATGAACCTGATTTTCTACGACTTTTTGGATAAGTTTGTCGTTATCTTTATTGACGACATTCTGATCTACTCAAAGTCGGAGGAAGAGCATGCATCGCACTTGAGGATGGTGTTGGAGATTTTGAGGAAGCATCGTTTGTATGCTAAGTTTTCGAAGTGCGAGTTTTGGCTGGATAGAGTTGCTTTTCTGGGGCATGTGGTGACTGGAGATGGTATTTCTGTGGATCCCGAGAAGATTAGGGTCATCAGCGAGTGGCCTGTTCCGTCGTCTGCGTCTGAGATTCGGAGTTTCCTTGGGCTTGCTGGTTACTATCGGCGATTCATTAAGGATTTTTCCCGTATTGCTGAGCCGATGACCAGGTTGGCACGGAAGGATGTACCTTTTGTTTGGTCGGGTGATTGTGAGAGTGCTTTTGGTGTTCTGAGAGAGCGTTTGACGACTGCCCCTATTCTTGTTGTGCCTGATCGCAGCGGTGGATTTGAGATCTTTTGCGATGCTTCTGGTAAGGGTCTCGGTTGTGTGTTGCATCAACATGGGCATGTTGTGGCTTATGCGTCTCGTCAGCTTAAGGTTCATGAGAAGAATTACCCGACGCATGATTTGGAGTTGGCTGCCGTTGTGTTTGCTCTTAAGATTTGGAGGCACTTCTTGCTGAGTGAGAAAGTGAAAATCTTCACCGATCACAAAAGCTTGAAGTATATTTTTACTCAGAAGGAGCTAAACATGCGACAGCGTAGATGGTTGGAGCTTATGGCGGATTATGAGATTGATTTGCAGTATCACCCTGGCAAGGTGAATGTGGTTCCGGATGCTTTGAGTAGGCTTCCCACGGTGATGATGTTGACCTCGCAGTGGAGATTGCAGCAGGATTTTTGCGAGTCTGGTGTTGAGATTGTCCCTCCTGGGGAGGATTCATCGTTGATGTACATGCAGGTACAGTCGACGATCGTGGATCGGATTAAGGCTGGCCAAGCTGGGGATCCGAAGCTGGTAAAGATTCGGGAGCAGGTGGAAGCCGGTCTGCGGACTGACTTTTTGATTCATGAGGATGGCTCGTTGAGGTTTGGAGCCAGGTTGTATGTGCCCTCTGGGGATATTAGAGAGGAGTTGATGGTGGAGGCACACAGTTCACCGTATTCTGTGCATCCTGGTGGCACCAAGATGTACCAGGATCTTCGTCTAAATTATTGGTGGCATGGTATGAAGAGAAGCGTGGCTCGGAGTGTAGCCAAGTGCTTGGTTTTCCAGCAAGTGAAGGCGGAGCATCAGCGTGCGGCCGGGTTGCTACAACCGCTTCCGATTCCGGAGTGGAAGTGGCAACACATCACTATGGATTTCGTGACTAGACTACCTCGGATTCCGAAGCAGAATGACACGATTTGGGTGATCGTAGATCGATTGACCAAATCCGCGCACTTTATTCCATTCCGAGTGGGACAGTCCACTGAGGCGCTAGCAAGGAGATATATGGAGGTAAAATTCTTTTACTCTCCGTTTTATTTCCTTTTCTTAGTTTGGATAGTGATGTAACGTGAATCGTGCAGGAGGTCGTGCGACTTCACGGAGTCCCCGTGAGTATCGTGTCTGACAGAGACACGAGATTCACATCTCAGTTCTGGCAGAGTTTGCAGAAGAGCTTGGGTACGTGTCTGAGTTTCAGCACAGCGTACCATCCGCAAACGGATGGCCAGTCCGAGAGGACGATTCAGATTTTGGAAGACATGCTGAGGGCGTGCATGTTGGATTTCAAGGGTTCGTGGGAGGACCATCTACATATGGTGGAGTTTTCCTACAACAACAGCTTCCAGGCGAGTATTGGAATGGCGCCTTTCGCCGCCCTTTATGGGAGGAAATGTCGATCGCCATTGAGTTGGGATGACGTTGGTGATCAGGAGTTATTGGGACCTGAGATGATCGTGGAGGCCGTGGATATCGTCAGGAATATTCGGGAGAGGTTGAGGATTGCTCAGGACCGTTTTAAGCATTGGGCGGATGCTAAACGTCGTCCTTTGGAGTTTCAGCCGGGCGACCATGTGTTCTTAAAGATTTCCCCGAATCGCGGTGTGATTCGTTTTGGGAAGCAAGGGAAGTTGAGCCCGCGATACATTGGACCATTTGATGTTTTGGAGAGGGTTGGCGAGGTAGCTTATCGCTTAGCCTTGCCACCATCTTTGGAAGGAGTTCACAATGTTTTCCATGTGTCGCAGCTTCGTCGATACATTAGCGATCCATCTCATGCCGTGGATTTCTCGGAGATCGCCGTTCGCCCAGATTTGACGTATGACCAGCATGCAGTGCAGATTCTGGACATGCGTCAGAAGTCACTTCGAAACAAGGTCGTCGATCTTGTTAGAGTGATGTGGCGGCACGGTTCGTCGGGAGAGTCTACTTGGGAGAGAGAAGATGAGATGCGAGAGCGCTACCCACTTTTGTTTCCGGACACGTGAGTGTTTGGAAATTCCGAGGACGGAATTTTTCTTAAGTTGGGGAGGATGTAACGACTGGTTTTTATGTATCTGGATTTATTATATTATAATATTTGTTTTAGTGGATTTTCTCCTCGTGTGTGGTTTTCGTCTCCGTAACCTTCGTTTTCGATCGTTTCGTCGTGTTTTCTCGTTTCTTCCTTAGGATCGTCGATTTCGAAGTATGTCATTCGTGACGGGCTTCATAACAGTCGTATCTTACTGTTAGATCAAGCCTAGGAGTCTTAGGAATCGATCCCGGAGCCCCGCGCTCCATATCGAAACTTTTGGTGCTAATTAACCGGTATAAGAAGGGGCACCGACCGACTAGATGACGATCCAGTCGGTCGGCAATCCTTCTTGGACCGACTATTTGGCTTTCTAAATTTCTTAGAAGTTACTGTTTATCGTTAGTCGGTCTAAGAACGTTGGTTGACCGACTAGGTTGCAAACTAGTCGGTCAGCAATGCTTCTTTAACCGACTAACTCTTCAACTTAATTTTAGTATCAATACTGTTCACTCTTAGTCGGTCTAAGAACGTTCATCGACCGACTAGATGCTAAACTAGTCGGTCAGTATTTGTTCTCCGACCGACTAAATCTAAATCCTATTTTCGTTCAGAAGTTACTGTTTACACTTAGTCGGTCTGAGTTGGTCGACCGACCGACTAGTTGCCAAACTAGTCGGTCAGTGGTTGCTCTTTGACCGACTAATCTGCGTTAAAACCCTAATTTCTGGGCAGCCGCCAGCCTAACCTATTTATACCCCCCAAACATTTCCATCTTCCCCCACTCGACCCAAAACCCTAAAATCTCCCCCTTTGAGCCCCCATCTTCCTCCAAGCTTCATTCCTTCATTCCAAGCCCTAGATTCATCATCTAAACCCTCCATCAACTCTTTCCACCTCTCATTTTCCCCAAATCTCATCAAACCCCCAAAATCTCCCAAAAACCCTAGTTCTCCAAACTTCTCCAATCATCTCCAGATCTGGTCCTAGGGTTCTCCGGAGTGTTTCTTCCGCCTCCTCTCGGTAAGAAATCGATCTCTTGATGTTTTCCTAACCTATTGTAATTTTTATGAAACCCTAATAAAATATTTATTGTTTTGATGATTGCTCCCCATAACAGCGATTCCCCGTAGGCTAGCATCCGCAAAACGAACCTTTGTGACCGTCATCCCGGTGCTAGGCAAGTGAAACTTGCTATCTCTTGATTTGGGCCATGTCTTAGGCCGTTTACCTTGCTTTAGCGTAAAAGAGACTAAACGGTGAAAGGATAGCCGTTTAGACGCCATTGACCTAGCTTGACAACGAAGCTTGGTCCGTCACCCTCATCATGCTTGTATGTCACGTTTAATTTCAATTAACGGTACGCAAATATCTGTTCATGTCATTGCATAGTGATTATTTGTCGTGATTGCGTAGCACACGCTACAACATTATATTCCTGGCTCGTGTTCCAGAAGCGAGCCCTGTAGTTGGAAACCCCAACGCTCGGATACCGGCTAGGTGCACCCCTATGCCAAATACACTTCCTGGCTCGTGATCCAGAAGCGAGCTCAGTGAGTTGGAAATCCCAACGCTCGACACATATGGGTGGGGTAAGAGATAAGCGGACTGAGCCCCGAGTTGGCCTGATCCGCCACTCCGGCCAGCAGGTGGACTCTCTAGTGCACAAGTGATTAATAGTGATAGAGATAAGCGGACTGAGCCACGAGCTGGCCAGCAGGTGGACTCTCTATGCACTAAGTGATAAGTGATAAGTGATAAGTGATTAATGATTAGTGATTAGTGATTTGGTAGCTTTTGCTACATCATGCGTGCTTGCCTCTCTTTAAACTGTTGCATCATACTCAACTGCCATGTCATTGTTTTACATCATAAGTGCTAGGTTGTTAGTCACTTTCAGTTTCCTTGCTCAAGTCTTTTAGACTTGCTGACATGTTCCCCTTTCTCTTTTGGGTGACGCATGTTAGACCTTGAGCCCGAGTTACTTGCTGAGGGTGAGGTGTTTGCGGACGCCGAGCTTGCGCCCGAGTTGGACGAGGACTTCGTAGACACTGGGGACCAGTCCTAGTGTCTTCGTTGTGTTTTAATTTTGTTTAGACAGTTGTTTTGTTGTCGGTGCATGGCACCTATACTTTGTTATGTCGTTGCTTTTGTTGGCCTTGTTCTGGGCCTTTAGACTCTTTCTTTTAGCCTGGTGGCTTTTCTGTGATGTCGAATATTTTGTGGAAAAACTGTGGGATTGGTATTTCATATCCGTCTCATATTATTTTATTATTGTTGTTGTTTCGTTTGCAATTACAGGGACCTGCTTATACTAAATTTACGCTTATCGGGCGTGAGGCTTCACAGCCCCACGCTTGAGCGGACCTTCTCACGCCTCGCCTCCATTTTAGGGAAGCGGGTCGTGACACCTATTCCTATTGGGAACATGCATACGTTGTTGATTTCTATGTGATGCATGTCGTGGATAGGCATATGGCATATGATGCAATGGTGCATGACGATAATTATCCATATGAGAATGAGGATGAGCATACGAATGTGGTGGAACATGTGCATGAGTGTGTCTCACATGGTGTGCACGTGCTCGTGGATACGGAGCATAAAAATCATCATTCGTGCTAACATGTGGAGTAGGATGTGTGTTCCTACGTGGCATGGTATACATGAAAGCATGAGCCTTCTTTGGAGGTCCACCCAAAGTGGGTTTCTTTCCAAATGGGGGTGTGTTCCTAGTGGAAGCACCATTGGTAGAAGAACTACCCATGACGTGTTTACTTCCACTAGTAGAAGCATCGGACGTTGGCCAAACAAAGGTGGCGGACGATTTGGATGATTCTCCCATCTTATACCCCAAGCCAATGTGAAGATTGGCCAGAAGTAAGTCATTTAGGATATTATCCAAATGGCCCTTACCCTTATTGAATTCATGAATTCGGCCTAATGTGCACTTATACTTCTCGGTAAGAGAATGCAAAGAAGCATCCAATGTGGACACTTGCGATGCGAGTGCACAAACACGTGACTTGAGATTTTTATTCTCAATACTCAAAGATGAGTTTTGAGAAGTCAAATCCGCTATCACATGTTTATCCGAATCCTCGACATGAACATGCTCAAGTTGAGATTTGAGATTTACAATCTCATTTCTCAACCCTTCAACAACGGTGTCGTTGTTGACGATGATGGGCTTAGGTGAGTTTTTAAGACTATCTAGTTCATTTTTAGTCTTAATAAATCTAGTAGCCAAATTAGAAAACTTATTCCAAAGTTGTTCGTTGGCTATTTTAAGTTCATCGTTCGTTACCTCTTCGCCTTCATCCTCGCTTCCATCCTCGCTTTCATCGGAGGAGGTGTCTTGATCACGATCCTCTTTTCCCATGAAGCACGTGTGTGCTTTCTCCACACGTTCATCGTCCGACTCTCCACTTGAGGAGTCCTCTTCGGAGTCGGTGAATGTGCCGACAAGTCCTTTCTTGTGCCTTCTCGACTTGTCGTGCTTGGATGCCTTCCACTTCTCCTTGTGTTTGTAGAGAGGACAATCCGGCTTGATGTGTCCTGGCTTGTTGCATTTATAACACACGGGAGTAGAAGCATTAGTCGAGATAAATTTTGATTTACTCTTCAACTTACCTTGTCGGAAGAATCGGTTGAACTTCTTTGCCAAATCAGCCAAAGCTTCCATGTCCAACTCTTCTTCCGATTCTTCATCATCGGTAGATGGAGCAGTCTTATAAGCAATCGCCTTTTTCTTTGGCTCGTCTTGCTTCAAGTACGCCTTCATCTTCTCCTTCATCTTTATCTTGCTCTCCTTGCGTACCTCGTAAGACAACAAGGTACCCATTAGTTGTACAACCGTGTACTTATTCAGATCGTTACCTTCCTCGATGGCGAAGGTACGCTTTTCCCAACAAGAAGAAAGTCCGTCGATTATCTTCGTGACTTTCTCCTTTTGAGTGTAGATCTTCCCGAGAGCTTCCAATTCGTTGGATATGTCCACGAAGCGAGCATAGTAGTCCTTCAAGGTTTCACCCTGTTCCATGTGAAACAACTCAAATTCTTTGTTAGCGACAACGAGTTTAGAGTATTTTACCGTACTCGTTCCTTCGTGTAGGATGAGGAGTTGGTTCCATACTTGATATGCACTCTTACATGTGCATATCTTGTTGAAGTCTTTGGGCTCCAACGCACATTGCAAGGCATTCATCGCCTTGGCATTGCTTACCTCTGCGGCAACCTCCACGGTAGTCCACTTCGCGAAATCTTGTTCGGCGGGCTCGACATACTCCGTCATCGTGGCTCTCCAAAGTGAAGCGCTCCGGAGGAAGGTTTCCATCCGGCATTTCCAGTACCCATAATTGGTACCGTTGAAGTGTGGAGGCCTGACTGAGGATAGCCCTTCTAAAACTGAAGAAGCTCCTTGACGATCTTTGAAGACATTGTAGTCGTTGTTTGTCATGGCTTTGACCT
This sequence comes from Scilla litardierei, assembly GCA_030789695.1. NCBI lineage: Eukaryota > Viridiplantae > Streptophyta > Magnoliopsida > Asparagales > Asparagaceae > Scilla > Scilla litardierei. The sequence goes on along the minus strand of CM061132.1, from coordinate 46,899,660 downwards.
TGTAGCTTTAACCTTGGCTCTGATACCAATTGACATGCCCTGTGGTAGCTACTGCACATGTACTAGAGGGGGAGTGAATAGTACTTTAAAATAATTAAGAGAGTTATTCCTAACTGTTGTGCAATTAACAAACGACAATGCGGAATAAACAACAATCAACAAGAAATAGACAACGCAAACAAAACATGTAACGGGTTCGGATCCACCCAAGTCTCCCCGACTTGTTCCCGGTGATCCTACGTCCCAACCACCCGGATCCCCTCTGGATACTCGAGTTAGAAACCCTAACTCAAGATTTCCACTATGAAATTCTTGTGAAAACCTTCACAAGACCAAATCATACAAAATACAAATGTGACTCCCACAACCCGGGATCACATACTTCTCTCACAACCGAGAGAACAATTCAAATAACGATTGAAATGAAATAAAGAAACACTTACCACAAAATCCTATGCCTTGAGTAAATCTTACCAAATTAGGGCAAATATGGATTTTGGGGAAAATGATGCCACCAAACCCTAGCTTCAAGAAGTTGACCAGCAATGGAAGCCTAGGGTGGAGTATGGTGACTAGAATCAAGCTCTTGGCTTGAACGGCTCACAATGGAGAGAATCTCTCTTGAGGAATTTGCTCAAAGAGTGAAGGGAGAGATTCTTGGTGAGAAGAGAGAGCTTAGAATTAGCTTGAGAAAACTCTTCTCTTAGGTCTGAAATTACTTGTAAATTGGACCTCTAACCTTTCCTCAAAAGAATCAGGTTTGTATTTATAGAGGCAAGGAAAATCGTGTTGGAAAAGTTCCCAACGGCTTTATTCTGAACCAGACTAGTCGGTCAAAGAAGGATCACTGACCGACTAGTTCATCAACTAGTCGGTCGGTGATACAACGTAGACCGACTAACGGTTGAACAGCCAAAAGGTCGAAGTACAGGAGATGACAACTAGTCGGTCTAAGAAGACTTGTCGACCGACTAGTTTCACAACTAGTCGGTCGGTGAATGATCTTTGACCAACTAACAGTCGAAATATAGAAGGCTGACTTCAAGATGATTTAGTCGGTTTAAGAACAAATGCAGACCGACTAGTTTCTCAACTAGTCGGTCGACAAACGTTCTTTGACCGACTAACTCGAAACAATAACTCATGCTGTTCAGGGAAAGCTCAACTAGTCGGTCCAAGAAGGATTCCTAACCGACTAGATCGTCATCTAGTCGGTCGGTGACTCTTCTTTGACCGACTAATTGATCAACAGGGAATGAGCTAAAATGAGCAAGGACATCTAGTCGGTTCATGAAGAGTTGTCCACCGACTAGATCGTCATCTAGTCGGTTGGTGACTCTACATGAACCAACTAAGATGCACTAGAAGCTGAGGGAAGAAGCGATAAGCTTCGGGAAATTTTCTAATGGCTTCTAAGATAATCCTAGCTCTAAGATATGAGCAAAATGAAGATAATAATGTTAGTCCTACTCAAGGCTTAACATTCTAATCTATGAAGCTAGAAGACAATAAATAATACCTGACGAACCGTCTTCGAAGCTTCAATCTTCATTCTTCTTGACTTCAATATTGCTCCTAGAGCTTCAACGAAGCTTCAGGCACACGATCACGCGTATTGAGAAGTCTTGAGACGTCGCTTTTGATGTTCATAGAATTTTGGCGACGATCTCCATAACTGCGCTCACAGAAAGTTAGTACACGATATTTATGTTTGCTCATCATCCAAAACCAAATCCGGAGAATCAATACTCAACATTATCTACCCATGTACACTCTTCACATTTTCATCAATAACTTGAGTTCTAGAGATCCAAATTGAGCACCGTTTGTGGCGTTGCGATCGTAACTTCATCCCCGACGCAGTGACACCAAGTTGAGCAGCTAGTTCCTCATGTGCAGAAAATGAGATCACTTTGAGTGAGGAACTTCTACCGACTACTTTCACGGGGACATCGACTACTTCCTCTACAGGACTCCGATGGACATTCCGAAAGAAGCGTTGCGGAGATACTGATATGATGAAAGACGACAACCAGAGGGATCTTCACAAATGAGCTTTCTAAATTCTTGATCTTTTATTTTTGTGAATACATTGTTGTATATGTCGTTGCTGTTTGGGTTTTACACTTTCTTCCGCTAAATTGTTTTGGGTAATCCGAGTTGTTGGGACACATCGGATTGGGAGAGCATCATAAGTATTGTTATCTTTTTGGGCTTTGGTGAGCTAGGGTTAGTCAGAGTGGTTAGAGTTGGGGCTCTAATCTTGTGTGACTGTAACTGCTTAAAGAAACATATTTAGTGATGTTGTTCTGGGGTGGATGTAGGTCTTGGGAGACCGAACCACGTAAATCTTCTGTGTCATCTGCTTGATCTGGTTGGTGTGTTATCTGCTTTAATAATTCTTCTACGTATTTGTTTTAATTAGACTTAAATATTTTTATCTCGTGATAATTTGGTCATCAGCCTATTCACCCCCCTCTAGGCCCTATTTAGATCCTACAGGGGAGGCAACGTGCTTGTTTATTTTAGGACCCAGTGAACCCTAGAGTCTAGTTCACATCCTCACCTCGCGATTATTTTCGCATTCTACTTTTTCATTTTTATTTTTCTATTCTTTATTTTCTGTTTTTATCTGTTTCTATCCCATACTTGCTTCACGGGTGTTTGTTGATTTTACATGCACAGGAATACAAGGAGTCTTGACGATTTGATTCCACTTGATCCGGAGATAAACGCCACCGTGAGGCGCCTAAACGCAGAAAGGAGAAGAAGGGAAGAATCTGAAACCATGGGAGAGAACACTCCTCCCTAGAAGTCCCTGCTGGAGTACTCGATGCCATCCATCGGGTACTCGTCCAGCATCCAATCTCCAGACATCACAGTCGCGGATTTTGAGCTAAAGCCGTCACTAGTGACGTGGATCCAGCAGGATCAATTTTCAGGGGCACCCATGGAGAGCCCAATTGAACATCTGGATTCCTTCTTAGAGAAGTGTGACACGTTCAGGATCAACGGTGTCACAGCTGAAGCTATCCGGCTCAAGTTGTTCCCCTTCTCTCTGCAGGACAAAGCCAAGCAATGGCTTAGGGGGAAGGACCTGAATACCTTCACTACTTGGGAGAAGCTGTCAAATGATTTCTTGACAAAGTTCTTTCCCCCGGGAAAGACGATGAAGCTGAGGAACGAGATCTCCTCCTTCTCCCAAGCCAGCCACGAATCCCTGCACGAAGCCTGGACGAGATACAAGGAGATGCAGCAGAGGTGCCCTCACCACGAGCTTCCCAAGTGGCAGATCATTAATCTGTTCTACAATGGATTGAGGGATGACCTGAAATCTTCGATGGATGCCACGGCTGGGGGGGGGGTCCTTTATGTCGAGAAGCGAGGAAGATGCCAGTAAAATTCCCGAGAACATGGCATCAAATAACGAGCGATGGTGCGATGGGCATGCCACGCCCAGATCTGGTGGCATTCATAGAGTCGAGGACGTCGACAAATTATCCAGAAAATTCGATTTGCTATCGACCCAGATCTCGGTGCTTATGGTAGGAGCTGGTGGTGCCAGCACCCAACAAGTAGCAGCGGTGGAAGCTGAAGTCCTGGGAGACTTCGATGGTGGTGATATCTCACCACTGGTGGATCAAGCTAGCGCACTTATCTACAACCCGATGGGTAACGCCCATATCCACCAAGGTCTAGCTCAAATCCGGCTTATTCTCCCAATAACCAGAACCACCCCAACCTGAGCTATAGGGCACCATATCAGCAGCCGCAGCAACAATCATATCAGCCGCCTCGGTAACAGCAGCAACAGTATCAGCAACATCAGCAGCCCCATCAAATGTACCAGCAGTATCCCCCTAAGAACCAGCAGCCCCCACAGCAGTAGCAACGTATGGCCAACAGCGAGTTATCTCCCCGGTCGAGAGCCTCTTGACCCAGTATACCACCAACCAGGAGAAGATTAACATGCGGCTGGAGATGGGACAGAAGGCCCTGACCAACCAAGTAACCCAGCTGGGGTTGCAGGTGGCAAACCTTCAGAGTGCACAGAACCAATTGCCGGGTCAACCAGAAGTAAATCCAAGGGGGCCGAATCAAAAGTTGGCCTTAACGCATGACCATGCCAACGTGTCTGCTATAGTATTGAGGAGCGGCACTCAGATTCCAACTTGGGTGCCTGCTAAGGAACCTGAAGCTTCGTTGGTCGATGAGCAACCAAATGTACAAGCTAATGACGACGGAGCTTCGTCATCAAAGACCGTGACTCCGGAGGGAGTCTCCGAGGGAGAGAAGAAAAAGGACGAGGAAGGGAACTTGAGAGTCTTCAAGCCCGTTGTGTCTTTCCCACAACGACTTGCTAAGGCAAAGATTGATGAGAAATACATCACGTTCTTTGATATGGTCAAAGACTTGAGCTTGCAGATCCCTTTCCTTGAAGCTATAGAGACCATTCCGTCTTATGCGAAATTCTTGAAGGATTTGGTGACGAGGGGTTCCAGAAAAGAAAAAGTCGTTCTCACGGCGGAGTACAGTGCTCTGATCCAGCGAGCGAACCCGCCCAAGCTCAAGGACCCAGGAAGCTTCTCTATTCCTTGTTCGATTGGAGAGGTGAAGGTTAATTGGGTGCTCGTCGATTTAGGGGCGAGCGTCAGTCTGATGCCTCTGTCACTATACAGGAGGATATGAATGGGTGACCTTGAGCCCATCGGTATGATCCTACAACTTGCAGATCGATCAGCCAAGTATCCGATGGGGATTGTGGACGACCTGTCAGTAAACGTCAGCGGAGTGCATGTGTCCGTAGATTTTGTTGTGATGTACATGCCGGAGGATGCTCATACGCTGATCATCTTCGGGAGGCCCTTCATGGCGACCGCTGGCGTGCTGATTGATGTGAAGAAAGGGAAGCCATCCCTTAATGTTGGCGACCAGAAGGTCGAATTCGATTTAGGATTATCTATGAAGCATCCCCCTGAAGAGCAGAGTTGCAATGTGCTGGAAGCTGAGGAAGAAAGAGCAGTAGAGGCTGGAGCCAGGGAAATTCTCTCGAGGAATCCCCTCGACGGCTTAGGGGACCTTGAGGAGCATGTCAGTTTGAAAAAAGAAGAAGTTGCTCGGGAAGCGGGTGTCTCACAGAAGACCCCTCCCGGATTCGAGAAGGCCGCTCCGACGAGGAGAAAAGGAAAAGAGCCCATGGGGCTCACCGCTGATGAGATCCGAATCCAATGGAAAGTGGCGGTCGACGCCAATGTGAGGGAGAAGCCCCTGGACACCACCAGTGGGAGGATCGTCGAGCGAGTCTACTTATCACCACTGTCAACACCAAGGGCCACCACTCCAAAATCTGAAGGGATGCCAAACATTGGGCATCACCCACGTCCCCCTTGAAAAACATTTACCGGGCGTCGAGCAAACGACGTTAAACAACAGCGCTTCATGGGAGGCAACCCATGTTCTAAACTTTCGTCTTTATTTTTAGGGTTATTTTTCTTATTTTGGTGAATAAATTCAGCAATGGGAGCTTTCGTCAAAAGACTTAGACTATTTTTGAAATTTTGCAGGAAACAAGCCCCCAACCGATCGGTTGAACCCTCAACCGATCGGGTGGGACGTATCTGAAGATGGCCTATATCTGTTCATCAGCGAACCGCTTGGGTGGAACAGGCTGAGACCGGGTGGCAGATCATGTGAGAACAGCAGAACTCTCAGGAATTTGGGGATTAATTCAACCGATCGGTTGATCTGGAGCTGTGACCGTGTCGCTGTCCAGGTGAAGTCGACAATGCTCTCGGGAAAAATCGTGAAGCGGCCAACCGATCGGTTCGCTTGAAAACTCAACCGATCGGTTCGCCTGTAGCTGCCTTCCAACGATATTTTTCGAAAATTTACCCAACCGATCGGGTGAGATCTCACCCGATCGGATCGCCCAAAACCTATAAATAACCCCCCTCTTCACCCGATTCATTTCTCTCACCCGATTTCGATTTTTCCCGTCGTTTCGCCTCTCCCTCCGTCGTTTCGTCTCCCCACTCCCTCAACCGGCCACCTTCCTCCCCCAAATGATCTCCACTCCCTCCCAACCGATCTCCCCACTTCCTCCTTCTCTCTCTCCATCAATCCCACTCTCTTCCTCCACATCCAACCCTAATTTCCGCCCTAACCCTAAGTCCATTTCCCCATGTTGAAAATTTGCACTTTTGTTGGATCGGCGTGCCGCGGCTTCACACTTCCCTCAATTGCGATGCGTAGGGTGTTTTGCGAGCAAGGATTCACTTTGCTACTGGGTAAATTCATTCTTGAGCTCTATTTTTAATATTGCCCTAGTAATACATTTTTGCTCAATTGTCTTTTGGGTGTGTGCATTCATATAGACTTGCATTCACTTGCATCACACACCCACACACTCATGGCCAAGGACAAGGATAAGGGTAAGGGTATCATGCATGAGGAGGGGCCGTCTCGCAAGAGACGGAAGTCCACACGTCCACCTAGTTCACGTCCTCCTCCTACACCGCCTACACAACCCCAACCCCAACCCATCGTTCCCGTTGTGGACCCACTGATGGGACGGCGGGAATACCGTTTCTTGAGTCATGAACAGAAAGATCTTTACAACCGACTCAATGAACGGGCACACCTTGCCACTAAATTTGCACATGCACAAACCCTGATCGATCTCGGAATTTTCTCCGGGGTCGAGATTTTATTTGCAAATTTAGGTTGGATAGGGTTCCTGAATGCCCATGCACCATCTTACCCCGCCCTTACACTAGAATTCCTATCTTCCTGTAACGACTGCTTTTCATGTATCTGGATTTATTATAATATAATATATGTTTTGGTGGATTTTCTCCTCATGTGTGGTTTTCGTCTCCGTGACTTTCATTTTCGATCGTTTCGTCGTGTTTTCTCGTTTCTTCCTTAGGATCGTCGATTTCGAAGTATGTCATTCGTGACGGGCTTCATAACGGTCGTATCTTACTGTTAGATCAAGCCTAGGAGTCTTAGGAATCAATCCCGGAGCCCCGCGCTCCATATCGGAACTTTTGGTGCTTATTAGCCGGTATAAGAAGGGGCACCGACCGACTAGATGACGATCCAGTCGGTCGGCAATCCTTCTTGGACCGACTAGTTGGCTTTCTAAATTTCTTAGAGGTTACTGTTTATCGTTAGTCGGTCTAAGAACGTTGGTTGACCGACTAGGTTGCAAACTAGTCGGTCAGCAATGCTTCTTTAACCGACTAACTCTTCAACTAAATTTTGGTATCAATACTGTTCACTCTTAGTCGGTCTAAGAACGTTCATCGACCGACTAGATGCTAAACTAGTCGGTCAGTATTTGTTCTCTGACCGACTAAATCTAAATCCTATTTTCGTTCAGAAGTTACTGTTTACACTTAGTCGGTCTGCGTTGGTCGACCGACCGACTAGTTGCCAAACTAGTCGGTCAGTGGTTGCTCTTTGACCAACTAATCTGTGTTAAAACCCTAATTTCTGGGCAGCCGCCAGCCCATCCTATTTATACTCCTCCCAAACGTTTTCTTCCTCCCCCACTCGACCCAAAACCCTAAAATCTCCCCCATTGAGCCCCCATCTTCCTCCAAGCTTTATTCCTTCATTCCAAGCCCTAGATCCATCATCTAAACCTTCCATCAACCCACTCTACCTCTCATCTTCCCCAAAATCTCATCAAATCCCCAAAATCCCCCAAAACCCCTAGTTCTCCAAACTTCTCCATTCGTTTCCAGATCTGATCCTAGGGTTCTCTGGAGTGTTTCTTCCGCCTCCTCTCGGTAAGAAATCGGTCTATTGGTGCTTTCATAACCTATTTATATTTTTTTATGAAACCCTAATGAATGAATGTTGTTTTTGGTGGTTGACTCCCTATAACAGCGATTTTCCCCTAGATTAGCATCCGTGAGGCGAACCCTCGTTGATCGTCATCCCCGGTGCTAGGCAAGTGAAACTTGCCACTTAGGGTTTAGGCCATGTTTTAGGCCACTTGCTTGTTGTAGGCGTAAAAGAGGCTAGGCGACGAAATGATACTCGACTAGGCGCAAATTTGGGAACTAGCTTGACAACGAAGCTAGTTCCGACATATATCATGTTGCACAATTACCATGTCATGTTTACTTTCCATTAACGGTACGCGAATTAATTGTCATGTCATTGCATTCTTTAAGTGTTGATGTGATTGCGTAGCTTCGCTACAATGCTTGTGTTCCTGGCTCGTGTTCCAGAAGCGAGCCCTGTAGTTGGAAACCCCAACGCTCGATATTGAATTGTGAAATAGGAAAACAAGCTCCCGTGCGGGGCAACCCTGGCTCACTTGCTGGGCTCATGTGCAGGGACCATGGCTTGTTTACGTGTGGGATGGGGTAAGAGTTAAGCGGTCATTCAACTGGGAGTCTGCCTGATCAGCAACTGCAGTTGTAAGGCGTAAACTCTGGGTTTTGGGGTAGTTGTTAAGCGGCCACTCAGTGTGAATGTGAAACCGTTCAGCTGTAAGGCGTAAACATCTACAAACAACAGTGAAACGTGAATTAGTGAATTGATTGGGATTGATTAGTAGCTTGGCTACTCTTGTCTTGTCCCGATAATTGTTCTCTTGTACTTATTGTCTCGCCATGCCTTGCTTGTGCACTCATGTTATAACTGCCATGTCATGCATACCATAACTGCTAGGTTGCTAGTTGCCTTACTTTCAGTTTCCTTGCCCAAGTCTTTTAGACTTGCTGACATGTGCCCCTTTACTCTTTTGGGTGACACATGTTAGATCCTGAGCCTGAGTACCTTGTTGAGGACGAGGTGTTTGCTGACGCCGAGCCCGAGCTTGTGTTTGACGGGGAGTACGTGGACACTGGGGACCAGTCCTAGTGTCTTCGTTGTGTTTTACTTTTGTTTAGACAGTTTTTTTGTTGTCGGTGCGTAGCACCTATACTTTGTTATGTTGTTGCTTTTGTTGGCCTTGTTCTGGGCCTTTAGACTCTTTCCTTTAGCCTGGTGGCTTTTCTGGATGTTGGACTTATTTTCATGTTGGACAATTTATGAGATATGAGATTTTATTTCAGTCTCTCCTTGTGTTATTATTGTTGTTCCGTTGTGGTTACAGGGACCTGCTTATGTTTTATTGACGCTTATCGGGTTTGGGGCTTCACAGCTCCACTTCCGTGCGGACCTTTTCACGTCTCGCCTCCATTTTAGGGAAGCGGGTCGTGACAGGTTTTGTTGGTGGCCCATGCAGGTCCTTCTGTAACTGCGGTTATCGGAATAACGATAATAATATTAGAATGTCCAATGAACTAAGTTCGACATCCGAGTCATTGGGCTCTGAGTCTAATTTTGGCCGTTTCTCTGGCGCTAGATGGCTAGAAGACGTCAGACCCGCGCTGGTGGTGGATCTGCTCTGAAGGCTTGCTATTTCTGCGGCAAGACCGGGCACCTCAAAGGGTCGTGCAGAAGCTTTCTAGGTCAGTGTTTGGTTTGTGGTGGTGCTACTCATTCGGCGAATGATTGTCGGCATGCAAATCGGCTGCGAAAGGCGTCGGATGGAGTTCCGCGGCAGCAAGCACCGGAAGCTGGGCCGAGTCGGAAGGTGTGCCATCATTGTGGCAAGATTGGTCATAAGAAGGAACAGTGTCGGAAGTTTTTGGGCCAGTGTCTGGTTTGTGGGGATGCTTCCCATGTCGTGAAGGATTGTCGGCATGCGGGTCTGCTGCGAAGGGCACCTGTTGCGGCACAGCCGTTGCAGCAGCGAGCGTCTGTTCCTGCTGGTCGTGGGGCAGCCCTTGTTCCACAGAGGCAGGCTTTTCGGCAGGCTTTTCCGCTGAGGAGACAGGCTTCCCCGATGGCTGTAGTTGAGGCTGAGACTGTGAATGGGGTTATTGCAGGTAACCCTCAGTCTAGTTACCTTCTTCCTTTTGACAGTCTTGTTTGTTTGAACATGTTTGGTTGCTTGAATATGTTATGCTGCTAGAATGGAGTTTGATTGCTGGGTTGGTTGTTGAGTGTGATTTGGGTTTGCACGTTTCTGGCACGAGTCCTCTTGACTCTGGTGCATCAATGTGCATTGCATCCTGGTGCTTCGTGTAGAAGCAATTCTTGATGGCCCCCCCTTTTCCTTAAATATTTAATTCCTTCCTATTCGATCGAGTTAAAATCCATTCGTAGATTTTGAAGTCTATTGGTTGAAATTTTTAATCTCGTAGCTTTTGCTAACCAATATTCCTCGTATTTTGGTTTTAAGAGCTTTACCACTATTTTGATTATTTTAGAATATCTTCCAAGATAAGTAGAACTTCAATTATTTTCATATATCAGTTCTAGGTTCATTGAACTCGTACTTTAAGGTCTTGTATAAATCAGTTATTTGGCAAATTCGGGTCCTTCTAAAACGTATTTTTTTAATGATGTTTATTTGGAGTTTCTCTTCAGTTTTTAAAACTTGTAAGCATTTAGCATGGGCCTAAATTTTCACACTATAGTTGATCGGATTTCATTCTTCGAATTTCAAAATTTTACCGAAATATTATATTAAGCTACTGCCGTAAGATATTTTCGGACCTCTCCGTTGCAAATCTTGACTTTTCTGAAGGTATCCCTTCGACTTCCTTTTTCCTAAGTTTAAATTCGTTCGAAATTTTAATATTTACATATTTATACTTCGTGCTCCTTCGTTGACTTAAGGATCTCTAAAACTTTTGTCGAAAATTTGGAATACTAACCCATTGTATTTTTCCAGTCTATACCTTCCGTACCCATGAAAATACCTTGTCCCTTCTTATATAAATTTTATTCTGAACCGTACCTTTATTTTTGCCCAATTCGATTCATAATTCTCCTTATCTTACTTATGCCATACAATTGACTCATCACGTTTCCTTTAATATACTTTTCAAGTTACACATGATTGCAGCTTTCAACCAACCAAGGATATGTTCAACATTTTCTCTATTACAATTTTTGGAAAATTACGTCTTCATAACTTTCTCACGATCTAGACCTTTCATAATGTGGTTTAAAAGCTTGTTACAAATTTTGACAAACCTACTACTAAGTTTTTCCGTTCACCACACATGCTTTCGGAATAATTTCTAAACTAAATCGAATTTCGAATGTTTTCATATATCCGTATAGGGCTCATTAGCCCGTATGTTAATAGCTTTGTGTAAAACGATTTCTATTGGCAAATCATGGTTACACTAAAAGGTAGTTCAATATTAATTAATTATTTGAGCTTTTCCTGGCTTAAAGACTTTGTAAGTATTTGGCATGAGTTTAAAAGATTCTTTCGTTAATTTAATTTCGTTTCAAACTTTTGCCAACATTGTTAAATCGCTGCCGTATAATATTTTCTAAAACTACGTCCTTAATGTGCGTATGAACGCTCTACTTCCTTTCATAATGATTTCCGTTAAACCAATAAACCACTTCCCCTTATTATGTGCATTCAACTCAAACTTATTTCTAACAACTGATTTTATCGATCTTCAAATATCGTTTTTACGGAGGGGAATTCCGACTTTTCAAAATATGACTGTTTTATACTTTTAGTGTCTTTGACTTTCGCTATTCACGTATCATTTCCGAAAACTTATGAGAGTAATGTTTACATCTTTCCCCCTGCCTAAACATCACCATTGAGTCAAGGTTTCGTCTAACCAAGCTGTCCCTTGCATTCGTCCTATCTGAACTCATGCTTATCGATCCTTCCCTCGTCACGCCTTCGACCTCGACCTCCCTTTGTTGCTCAGACTTTAGTGCCCGTCAAGGTCTGTGTCAACTCTTAGTTGTTAGTAGACCCTTGGACCTTTGTGTGGTGTCGTAGTGCACGTACCTAAGTTAGGTACGTGGGCTTGAATGAGTATACCCCCATAGTATATTGATGCTTGCCTATTGTGTGATATATATATACATATACGAACTCAGAGTTATTCTTGATGTTATGAAATTGTAAGTGTGATAATAATTATGGATACGTACGAGGATAGCTATACCACTCTAGGAGCGTCTATGTATATAAGATCCTGTATTGGAATGTCTGAATAAAGTGTATGTAGTTGGGGATACTTATGATGGTTGAAATAATATGATTGGTGAAACTATATGTATGCTGGGTGTGACTATAGGTAAATGCTTTCATTAGGGAGAGCATTTTGATTATAGGTGTGCTGATGTTTGTAATAATATCGTGGTATATGAAGTGATTGAAATATGTGATATTACCTGATTAGATATTAAGGGTGTTTGACATTTAGACATGTATGTGGTCATGTTGGTAGACGTGTATGTATTAGCTAGTAATGGCATATGTATGGATGCTATGTTATGTGTATGGAATTATTCTGCCATGATTTTGAGTCTCACTCAAGTTTGAGTGGGTACACTCCAGGTACATTGGTGTATTGTATGTGGTTGGTGTACAGTGATGGATGATGTATGTATAATGTTAGGATTGTTACGTACACGATTGTGGGTGGCTATACCAATATATAGTTATGTGAGTTGGTCTTGTGGTATAGTTTTCACTAAGGACTTGGTTGCATGAGTATATGTGCGCTAGCTAAACTAGGTGCGTAGATGTGCTAAGCATATAGTGGAGTGATTGGTATATATATGAATGAAATATTGGCGTGTGTGGGTGTGCACCATGCACGGGTAAGTATGTGATAGTTATATGAATTGGTGACTGTGGTATGTGTGGTGTGTCGTGATTATAGCTATAGGACTATATATGGAGTGATAATATGGTGAAATGTGTGCATGCATTTGAATGACTATAAATTGTGAAATTATAATGATTGTGAATGTATATTAGGTATAGTGAACTTGTTTTAACAATCGTATGGTGTGATTTCGCATGTTGATTGTTTGGCGCATACTAGGAGATATAGGGACTAGTGTACTCTTATTGTCTTGTCCATAGGTAGTTACCTATACGTGTAGATTCCGATGGTATTTCCTAGTGTGAAATTATTTTCATATAAGTAAAAGAGACTTGGTTATTTTCGTATGGTGTGTAATAAGTGTTTTATAGTTATATAGAATATACTTGCCTATACGAATGATTTGAGCGCGTGAAGGGAGTTGTTTGACTATAATAAGTATAAGTGTACTTGTGCGTGAATATATAATTATTTCCATGGTGTTAATAATTGACTGCCTAGAGTATATATATATAAGCACTTGAAATGAATGTACTTGGTTGAAATTTTGATGCGGTATTCATTGAGGGTAGTTACTAGGGTGACTAGATATAGCTATAGTTAGAAGGTCCGAGGACGGACTTTATTCTAAGTTGGGGAGGATGTAACGACTGCTTTTCATGTATCTGGATTTATTATAATATAATATATGTTTTGGTGGATTTTCTCCTCATGTGTGGTTTTCGTCTCCGTGACTTTCATTTTCGATCGTTTCGTCGTGTTTTCTCGTTTCTTCCTTAGGATCGTCGATTTCGAAGTATGTCATTCGTGACGGGCTTCATAACAGTCGTATCTTACTGTTAGATCAAGCCTAGGAGTCTTAGGAATCAATCCCGGAGCCCCGCGCTCCATATCGGAACTTTTGGTGCTTATTAGCCGGTATAAGAAGGGGCACCGACCGACTAGATGACGATCCAGTCGGTCGGCAATCCTTCTTGGACCGACTAGTTGGCTTTCTAAATTTCTTAGAGGTTAATGTTTATCGTTAGTCGGTCTAAGAACGTTGGTTGACCGACTAGGTTGCAAACTAGTCGGTCAGCAATGCTTCTTTAACCGACTAACTCTTCAACTAAATTTTGGTATCAATACTGTTCACTCTTAGTCGGTCTAAGAACGTTCATTGACTGACTAGATGCTAAACTAGTCGGTCAGTATTTGTTCTCCGACCGACTAAATCTAAATCCTATTTTCGTTCAGAAGTTACTGTTTACACTTAGTCGGTCTGCGTTGGTCGACCGACCGACTAGTTGCCAAACTAGTCGGTCAGTGGTTGCTCTTTGACCGAATAATCTGTGTTAAAACCCTAATTTCTTGGCAGCCGCCAGCCCATCCTATTTATACTCCTCCCAAACGTTTTCTTCCTCCCCCACTCGACCCAAAACCCTAAAATCTCCCCCATTGAGCCCCCATCTTCCTCCAAGCTTTATTCCTTCATTCCAAGCCCTAGATCCATCATCTAAACCTTCCATCAACCCACTCTACCTCTCATCTTCCCCAAAATCTCATCAAATCCCCAAAATCCCCCAAAACCCCTAGTTCTCCAAACTTCTCCATTCGTTTCCAGATCTGATCCTAGGGTTCTCCGGAGTGTTTCTTCCGCCTCCTCTCGGTAAGAAATCGGTCTATTGGTGCTTTCATAACCTATTTATATTTTTTTATGAAACCCTAATGAATGAATGTTGTTTTTGGTGGTTGACTCCCTATAACAGCGATTTTCCCCGTAGATTAGCATCCGTGAGGCGAACCCTCGTTGATCGTCATCCCCGGTGCTAGGCAAGTGAAACTTGCCACTTAGGGTTTAGGCCATGTTTTAGGCCACTTGCTTGTTGTAGGCGTAAAAGAGGCTAGGCGACGAAATGATACTCGACTAGGCGCAAATTTGGGAACTAGCTTGACAACGAAGCTAGTTCCGACATATATCATGTTGCACAATTACCATGTCATGTTTACTTTCCATTAACGGTACGCGAATTAATTGTCATGTCATTGCATTCTTTAAGTGTTGATGTGATTGCGTAGCTTCGCTACAATGCTTGTGTTCCTGGCTCGTGTTCCAAAAGTGAGCCCTGTAGTTGGAAACCCCAACACTCGATATTGAATTGTGAAATAGGAAAACAAGCTCCCGTGCGGGGCAACCCTGGCTCACTTGCTGGGCTCATGTGCAGGGACCCTGGCTTGTTTACGTGTGGGATGGGGTAAGAGTTAAGCTGTCATTCAACTGGGAGTCTGCCTGATCAGCAACTGCAGTTGTAAGGCGTAAACTCTGGGTTTTGGGGTAGTTGTTAAGCGGCCACTCAGCGTGAATGTGAAACCGTTCAGCTGTAAGGCGTAAACATCTACAAACAACAGTGAAACATGAATTAGTGAATTGATTGGGATTGATTAGTAGCTTGACTACTCTTGTCTTGTCCCGATAATTGTTCTCTTGTACTTATTGTCTCGCCATGCCTTGCTTGTGCACTCATGTTATAACTGCCATGTCATGCATACCATAACTGCTAGGTTGCTAGTTGCCTTACTTTCAGTTTCCTTGCCCAAGTCTTTTAGACTTGCTGACATGTGCCCCTTTACTCTTTTGGGTGACACATGTTAGATCCTGAGCCTGAGTACCTTGTTGAGGACGAGGTGTTTGCTGACGCCGAGCCCGAGCTTGTGTTTGACGGGGAGTACGTGGACACTGGGGACCAGTCCTAGTGTCTTCGTTGTGTTTTACTTTTTTTTAGACAGTTTTGTTGTCGGTGCGTAGCACCTATACTTTGTTATGTTGTTGCTTTTGTTGGCCTTGTTCTGGGCCTTTAGACTCTTTCCTTTAGCCTGGTGGCTTTTCTGGATGTTGGACTTATTTTCATGTTGGACAATTTATGAGATATGAGATTTTATTTCAGTCTCTCCTTGTGTTATTATTGTTGTTCCGTTATGGTTACAGGGACCTGCTTATGTTTTATTGACGCTTATCGGGTTTGGGGCTTCACAGCTCCACTCCCGTGCGGACCTTTTCACGTCTCGCCTCCATTTTAGGGAAGCGGGTCGTGACACTTCCCTTAATTGTGTGGCGGGGTCCATCATCGATTTCCGCGTCCGAAACCGATCTATCCGTACCAACCTGAACACAATCAATAACATTTTCGGTTTCCCAATACTCGACGGCGACGCTATCCGCCCCTACGAATATCACCGCGACTTTGATGTCGATATCTTTTGGCATATCCTCACCCTTCACGACCGATACCCTCGAGGCAAGGCCAAGGCCTCCTCCATCATTCACCCCGTATTTTGTCTGGCCCACAGTATCATTTCTAGCACATTCTTCCCCAGGGATGAGTCCAGGACCATGACCATCCCTGACCTTTATATTCTGTGGGCTATGACATTTGATTTTATTCGCGGTGATGACGAGATCTCCTTCGAGGCCCCTTGCATACCCATTCATGGCGGCGCTTGGCTTATTCAAAAACTTGTTGATATTAGCCGCGCCGGCAAAGGCAAGTATTGTTGCGGGGGCCTCATTACCATCATTGCTTCGCATCCCACATTCAATATCATTATTCCCAGAGAGTTGCCACATGCCGCAGGATCTACATATCTAGATCTTGATATCATGTGGCACACACATGATCAAACCTCGTCCTGATGGTCGATTTTCTGTTTACTATGGCCACCCCCTGCCCCTTACACCATTCTGTCCAATCCAGGTCATATGTCTATCGTTCTTGTGGCAGATTGGACGTTCCCTCCTGACCCAGAGTTCTTAGGGGGGTTGCATCTTCAGTTCCCACTCCCAGACGCTCCTAGACCACCGTCCCCTGCCGCCCACTTAGGCGGGCAGGACATCCCTGCGTTCTGAGGAGACCCCGGGGCTGGCCCTAGTGGTGCCTCCCTGTCCCTATCACTTCAGAGGCACTCACTTCGGCCCTCTTAGGCCTCGCCTCAGGTGCCGGCACGACCACTGCCGCCAACACCACTTCCACCGTCCGTACAACCACTACTTCTTCCGTTTGTCGAGCCGTCCCCGCTCGTGTCGCTCTAGAGACTGAGTTAGCTTCTCTGCGCACTGGCGCATCCTATTCGACCTCCTCAGACCCATCCTCTTCTATCTTTTCGCACCCACGTTTCCTCGCACTCGAGAGGAACGTGTTCGCCATCCTCCGCATTCTCACTCACATTCACGGTCCACCTCCACCCACTCCTCACCCTTCACCACCTCCTTCACCTCCTCGACGATCTTCACCTCCACCATCACATTCATCCCCTCCCGCCACCACTGTTTCCATTCCCTCTACTACACCTCCACTCACGACCACTGCCGTCGACCCCAAAGATCCACCACCATCCACTTCCATCACCCCATACGCGCGCCGCAAGAAATTGCAGGTGTGATCAAGATCACTTCCTCCCACCATCCTCTTCTACCACCGTACCTCTCCCATCCACCACCGCTTTGGTCGCCGTATCACTACCACTTACCATCATCACCACCACTCCACCCATCGTTCACACCTCCACCGCACCCATCCATCCTCCACCTCCTCCCCTCTCTCCACTTCTCCGCACACCCGTCACCTCTCCCGTCCACTCCCCACTTCTTCTACCGAGGAGGACGAGGATAGTTCCTCTCCTGCATTTTGATTTCCTTCTTTTTCTTTTCCGATCTTCCCCCTAGCATATTTCTCCATCACCATGATCAATCATATCGCTAGCATTATCATGTCTAGCTTGGGGGAAGTCATTTTTTATGGGTGTTGTCGTGTGATGTTTTTCTGGTGTGCCTGTTTATATGTGTCGTTTGGGTGTGTTTTTTTCTATCTTTTATTTTCTATGTTTCTTTTTTCCTTCTTTTTATTTTTCCTATTTCGTCTGTGTGTTTTTCTTGTTTTTCATTCTTTTTTTGTCGGTGCGTACCCCCCCATTTTCATTACCCTCCCGTATTCTCTTCTATTGCATTGAGGGCAATGCAAGTTTCAGCTTGGGGGAGTCGCACTTCGTGCGTCAGTTGTGTCTTTTTCTTCGTTTTTGAGTCGTTTTCTTCATGTTTTTCTTTTTTCTTCTCCTCTTTTGTCCTCTCTCTCCTAGAGATGATCCCATATGATGAATTGCCACAGAAACACACATACACCTAGCATAGCTACGATAATCACATTCACTAACCCTAGGAAGCCGAGTCCTATTGCATTTCATGCATCGTGGGTTCACTTTGCTTTTGTGTGAGTCGTGTGTCGTGACTAGCTAGTTGGTGTGCTTCTACTTTGTGATTTTGATTTATATACCTGTCCTGGGATGACCCCTAGATTATCATGCTTCGATTTGAATATGCGGTATTTGCTTCTACTGTCTGCTTCTATATGCATGAATATATTTATATCGTATACTTCAATTCGCATGTGTCGGGATTCCACAAATAGGACTAGGATAACGCATTTAGCCTATGCTCTGATTAGCGAGAAAAATCTCCTTTGCCCAAGTGTTTAGAATCCGATTTCTTTTTTATTTTACTTGGTGCAAATCCCATTGTCGTGTACCGTTCTCCCACTTGGAAGAGTACACATGTATATATCCCAAAATCCAAAAATCCAAAAAAAGAGAGAAAAGAAAAACCCAAAAAGAAAAGAAAAGAGAAAAGAAAAAAATATGTACATCCAAAAATCCAAAAAATACAAATACCCAAAACCCAAAAAAAAAAATTTCAGTGTGAATATTTTCCTACCTACCGAGAATAAAGGGAAAGCGAGAATTTGCACCGAGTGTTCTACTCCACACCTTCTCAACCTTCATCGTTTTCGAAAACACTTGGCATAAGATCTTTCCAGCGGTTACCTAGGCGATAGTGAGGTGATTTCCTAGTCCCTAGCTGTGGAGTCCCCTATAATCTTATTCTGTTCTCATGCATGCTTGAGCTATTTATTTCACCGCTTATTTTAAATCGAATCGATATTTGGGTCTTTCCTTGGATGTGTGTATATGGAGCATTATTGCACAATGTAGATAGTAACACCGCCTGCTAGCACACGACCACACTCACTCGTGCTTCACCGCGTAGGCCCACGACAGTTGTTTGGACTCATATTCCTTGGTTTAGTGTTGTGTTTTGTCGTATGCTTGCTTTGCGTGGCATGTTTGATTTTGTTGGCCCTGACGGGCGATCTAGGATTTTGTTTTCTCTTTCTATCTCTCTCTCTATTTTTCCCCTCCGAGCTCCTACTCTCACTCGTCTTCCTCGAGGACGAGGAAGGGTTTAGCTTGGGGGATTTTGACGTGCGTTTATATTTTATATATTCACGCACTTCTTCTTTGTGCTTTTCCGTTGTTTTCCTTCGTCCCGTACCCATTTTCTTGTGATTTCCAGTTTTCTTTCGCTTCTTTGTGTTTTTGTGTATATGCAGGAGATTGCCAGCGTTGGGGACATATAATGAAGATATCATGAGTCCCCGGAGCAACAGGAGGAGTCACGCGCCATCCAGAGGATCAAACGATGAAGATTGCTATATCTCAGCCCTCAACCGATCGAGTGGACACAGCCACCCGATCGGTTGGTGCACGCGTATCTCATCCGGACAAGACCTGAAGAGAAGAGCAGCTCACCCGATCGGTTCAGTGATCGGGTGAGATCGACAGAGCTCTCTGCCATTTGAAGCGCAGTTCCAACCGATCGGTTGAAAACTCAACCGATCGGTTCATCTGAAGCTGAAATTTCCAAGCGACGACCCGGAGAGCTCAACCGACCGGTTCGTCGATCGTGTGAATCCGACAGAGTTCTCTGTTCTTTTGGGCGTAATTCCAACCGATCGGTTGAAAGCTCAACCGATCGGTTCATCTGTAATCGCATCGCCCCAATTCTCGAACCGACGGCACCACCCGCTCTCCTCAGCGCCCGCCGATTGCGAAAGCGTCAAGCAGCTCTCCCGATCGGTTGATGCTTCAACCGATCGGGTGAACTCGATTTCTATATATAGTCGACCTAAGGTTGCTGAAAACGGATCCTGTTATTTTTTTGTCTTTTTTGTATTGCGACGGCTGGAATTTTCTCCTGTTTTGTAAGCGTTCCGATTGACTCCAAACTTAAATATTGTCTTAATACCATTGATAGTATCTCATTTAAATTTCTTGATCATGATTTCTACCGTTGATTTTTGTTTAGATTGCTTTTTAGCTATAAATTGTGAGTAGTTCCCAAATCTGGGATTTTGGTGGAAACCCCTTCGTGGATTCTCCCTAATGCATCCATAGGACTAGGATTTCGATATGGTTTAGGAATTTAGATGGTTACGCGGGGCGGTTCATTGTCATTGGCGGGAGAAAGACTGCCTCTGACCGTCGGGCCAAGGGAGAATAAACTTGGCGGTTGACTCCCTAGCCACAGCTCACGCCCTTAGCGTTGACATTGAATCCTAGCGCGTGGGAACAGCAGGATGAGATGTTGGGAGTAATCGTTGCGAGCTAGCGTATCATCCTGGGCATCGACCAGAATATCGGGCCCATGGGATGCTAGGTATCACTCTTAGAGGGAACGTCTCACCACCAAACCCTAAATCCAATCGTACTCCTATCCGTCGGTCGTAATAGTGAGAGCACATGATAGGGTGAAAACCGAAGTCCTAGGTTTCCTTTTATATCGTTTATCCTTCGTATATATATTCTGTGATAAACCATCAATTGTTCGGGCTAGCTCACCCATTGGGTGAACCGGTTCCTCCTTGAGACACGCACAACCACGCCTCTCTGTGTTCGACACCCAAGCCACACTACAACACCGTGCGCTTGCGGTATAAATATTTAAATCTGGTATCCCCAATCCTATTACACTTGTATGCTCAAACCTAGGGGACGTCAGCTACCTGCGAATGGTGGCAGTGCGGCGTATGACTTCAAGGTTGGTGCGGTGTCAGGGGTTGTCACCGGGGAGGAGCGACGGCGCAGGCGTTGCAGGCGAGTAGGGCTCGGGAGGAAGGGGAGGAGGACAACAGTGATGACGGTGGTCAGGAAGCTGTGGCGACGAGGGTGTGGGGTTGCAGGCGGCTAGGTTGGAGTCGTGGCCGGAGAAAGCGCTGCCGGGGATGTGGGTTGCTTGGAGGGCACCAGGCTGCGGTTGCGTTCGAAGTTGGAGGGGGCAGGGTTCGTGAGGGTAGCTCGGAGAGAGGAGGAGAGGCTAACGGCAGGCGACGCCGTGGGTGACGGTGCTGGGGGAAAGAAAGAGACGGCGATGTGTGGCAGGCGGCGGCTCAGTTGAGGCGCTGGAGTTGTCGAAGGGTGCTGCGAGTTCGTGGGAGCATCGGGGTGTCGACTTGCCTTCACCGGAGGGAGACACAGGGAGAGAGAGGGGTGGATGGGCGAGCTGGGCAGAGGCACAGTGTAGGAGCGGGTACGGGTGCTGTCGAAGACATGGGAGGAATGGCGCTGGCTTCGTGGTTGGGTGTCGTCGACGAGGGCTGTGAGGTGTTCACTGGCGAGCTGCTCTCAAAGGGCGGCGGCGTTACACGGTGACGGGGTGCGGTGGGCTCCGGTGGTGTGCAGGCGGGCGGGAGGAGGACGGTGGCGGGGTGGTCCGACGAGTATGGCAGCGCGGGGAGGCCGCAGTCGAAGGCACCGGGGGTTGCTACCCTGGGGTTTGCTGGAGGGAGGGGGACTCGAGGTGAGGCACCGAGTTGTTCGGTGTTGGGTTCTCGAGAGAGATGGGGGAGGCCGGTAAGGTTTGTTCTGGGTTTGAGGATGGAGGAAAGAAAGACCCGTTGGGTTTTTTTAAGAAGAGAAATAAGAAGTAGAGGAGAAGACGGGAGGGGGAAAAGGCAAGGAGATGGGTTTTGTTTGAAGAGATGTTGGTGTGTGAGAGGGCCCTGGTCATTAATGGCATGCAATGAATATTATAAGAAAATCAAATGAATGTGATTAGAAAATGAATTAGGGTTGGAAAATATGGAAGGGTTTGAAAGAGATAAAAATGGCAAGAAACACAAATACAATCACCATTAAAATTATAGAGTTTATTAGCCATAAAGTAAGGTAAAGTCTCCTAGGACTTATAAGGAAAGTATTCAAAATTTTAATTCAAAATTAATATGTGTATATATATATACTTATATATTTATAAATAATAAGTTTAAATGTTAGGGAAAGGAAGGAAGGAACAAGAAATATAATTGAAATTAAGAGTGGGGATTAATGATATGAAAAAAAGAAAGTTTAGAAATGGTAGGGTTTAAAAACTTAAAGAAAAAGGAAGGAACAAGAAGAATAATTGTGATTTAAAATAGAGTTTTTATTGTCATTAAAAAGTCTCTTATCTAAAAAGGGAATGAGATTTTGAATTCGAATTTAAAATTATTTAAACATATGTAATCATATAATTGAAATTAAAAGCGGGGATTTAATTGCAAGGATGAAAAAGGAAAGGACAAGAAACAATTATAATTAAGAATAGGATTTATTGTTATTTAAAAAGGTGTAAGAAGTCTCCTAGAATTTATATGGCAACTAATTCAAGGTTTGAATTCGAAACTCATATAATTAAAATTAAAAGGTTTTAAAGATAATTTGAGTTATAGAAATAAACCATAAAAAAATTATAGAAATAAATCAGCTAATAGAAAAGATACGTACAAAATACACATGAAATACGACTACGTGTATAAACATAACACAAGTTATGGAAGTTCGTAACGGAAATACATACAGAATACGTACGTATGGAAACATGCCGTTACAGATCTGCACCACAAGGAAGCGTCAGGAGGGTCGGATCTGGGTCCCGACCCAAATCCCCTTCGATTCTTAAGTTATAATAGAAACTTAAGCAAGAGAGGGAGCTTGGAGCAGCTGAGATCGAGCCACGGAGGTTTGTCTCAGATCTGACGTTGCAAGCTCTTTTGTGGAAGAAATGTAAGATGAAGTATGTAGAGTCTATGTATTAGACCTCGTAACTTGGAAGTTGGAATCTTCCTGTATTTATAGACCTCCTGAGTCTTTTCAATGACGTTGTGGGGATAACTGCCACCAATTATGATACCATGATCTCTCCCCTTTAATAGGAGTAACCGTAGCCCATGTTCTCGCTATTTATGAGGCCGCCTTCAATCCACATTCGATTGGTGGGAGTGCAATGGGCGACTGGTAGGTGGGCTTTGACTGAGTCAGTATCAGGCTTCTCCCGTGGGCTATGTGGGCCTTAATCACTCGTCAGACGAGTCATCTCAAGTATCGGCCCGATGACTCAACAGAATGTGTATGTGGAGACTTGCTAATGAACTATGGAACCATGATATAGAGTAATATTGTCAAGGACATGTTGGATGTGGTGTGCATATTTGGCATGGCACAATGTGATAGGTTTGTTGTGAAATTTGTGATGTGCATGGTACATAGATGCATGACTCTTTTGTGGAAGGGAAAAATGGAATTGGGAAAGGAAAAGAATATGAAATTGAGTGACCATGCCAAATATGACTCCATAATAATATATGAATGTGTTTCAGTATCTACTTCTTTATGTCATTCGTCTTATAGCTTTTATACATACTTGCTCTTTATGCACTTTTATACATTGTATAAACAATCAATAATGGCGACTAATAAATACTTGGAATGTCTCAATTATCTCTAAAGAGGGTGTGCTTCCAAGATGGGGTTTGTGGGAATAACTAAGTAGTGATAACCATAAGGACTGGATTGGAGTTATGATTTCTCACTCGCACTCTCGGAACGGGGGAGTGGGCAGAGTTGGAGAGGCCCATAGGTGTACTCGTGATGCACTATGGGTAGTGACTTCTCTATCTTCCTCTATTTATCTCACTCCCAAAACGGGGGAGTTTGAGAGGCCCTGTAAAGTTAATCAGTGCTTATGTACCACTGGCGGGGTAGTTTTCTTTCACTCACCTTGGGGTGAGGTCCAGTCCCTTGTGTCCTACGCTTACCCAGGTTTCCAAATAAAATATCAATAAATGAAGACTCTTAATTTAACATAACACACTTGCAATTATTCATTTTACTTGTGATAGTTATAATGTTCCCTTTATTTTTCCCCTTTATGCTTTATCAACACTATGCCATGAGATGTCTCACTTTGTAGCTTATGTTTCCTTTCATGTTTCACTTTCTTTATGTCATAAAATGTCACATATTGGCATATGCATTCATGGTTGAATAATATGCCATATGAGTTAGGCATCCCTACTGGACATGCTTTGACGTGTCCTCCTGTAATGGCCCTAGTGCCATATACGTAGGGCATGCCTATTCTTGTATACATGTGGGTATCTATGGGTGTTACTTGTCCATATGGTGTGTATTTGGATGCCTAGTATTCCTGGATGCTTTAAGTGAGTGTGTTTGAATTCTATTTGTATATGTGTACTATATATTTGAAGCGATGTCTATAGCTATGGATATATGTAGTATCCTAGATATGTGTTGTGGATGCCTATTTTTGTGTATCGTGTAGTGTATTGTGTATTAAAGTAGACTTATTGATATTGATGTATTATTAGTGTGATGTGCATTAGTAGTGGTTTAATTTGTAGTGTATTAGTGTATTAAGGATGGTTTAATAATCTTGGTATTGGTGGTGTATTATTTAAGGGGGTATGATGCCGCTTGTATGTAGTAGTATGTTAGGTATGCTGGTATGGGGGTAGCTTAGGGCGTAGTTGTGTAAGTTGTGTTGTGTGTGTGTATTTGTGTATGTATGAACCAATGGCATGACTTGTAATTGTGTGTACAAGGTGGAGGGTAATTATATTATGTGGTATTCTTGTGAATCCTTAAAAGGGGTAAGGGTAGTTTGGTCTTTTGGAGAGGTGTGTGTGTATAGTAGAGAGTGTGTAAGGGAATGGCACATTTGTAATTAGGTATAGGTTTGTGTGCATAGTAAGATGAAAAGTGAAGGAATGTCAAACTTGTAAATAAAGCTCAAAGATGGAGGGCTTTTGATTAGGGATTATATGCAATGGCAAACTTGTAAATAAATGGAACCCTTGAAGAGATATTTTTCCATCATCTCTTCTATTCTTCTTTCTTTCTCCATTTCTTTTCATTTTGTTTTCTTTTGTCCCCATTTTTTTTGGCCGAACTACTCCCAGCAACAACAAAAAAAGGGAGGAGAAAAAAGGGGGGAAATAAATAAAAAGAAAGAAAGAAAGAAAGAGGAGAGAAGGGGAGGGGAAAATCCAAAAGCAAAGAGGAAGAGGAAGATTGGGTTGAGCTTGGAGATTTGGAATTCATGGTGGAATTTCTTGGATTGATAGAGGAGCTTCTCAAGTGGTAGGATTCCCAATTCTACCTTGTATTTCATTTGCATGCATGTTTCCTTGTGAATTAACTTAGCTTTTGTGTTCATGGAACTGTTCTGAGAATTCCAGCAGTTTAAGCCTCTGTTAAGACGTGCATATCTCCTAACCTAGATCAAAATAGAAGTTAAAAAAAATATTCATGTAGTTCACGAAATCCTACCCCAAAATCATATAAAATTTGACATAGGTTCAATTCAATAAGTAGGAGTAAAAATTAGATATTTACAACATGTCTGGAATTCTGTCAAACTGGACACAGTTTAGGAAAATGAAGCTTATTACCTGCACACTCTATGCAATTTGCTGTTCTTGGCCTTGTTGTAAATTTAACAAGTGTATCTACAAATTCATCATAGTGCATATATTTCGAATTTCTGGCTACAACATGTCCAAAATTAGCTTCTAATACAGACACTGAAATCTGTCAGGAAAACAGCCTGTACAGGTTCTACCAATTAATTCACTATAGATCACTCAGTCCATATTTAAGCATGACATTTCATGGGTGAATCTAGGATTCCTATATCTTCAACTTTCATTTAGAGAGTTTTGTCGAATTCACAAGAGAAATTGGTTAAATACCTTGATTTTGTGGCTGTTCCTGTAATTTCAGCAGGCTGGACTGTTTTGGGTGAAAGAGAGAAGAGGTGAAAGAGGGAGGAGAATACTAAAGCATTGACTAATGTTATTGGAATAGTTCTTGTAACATGAATGGGGACCTTAGTTGTTATACATGGTGGGAGGGATGTGGTGGACACGTCATACATTCATGTTGGTGGTAATGTGGTATGAGTTGTGGTGGTATGGTACGGGCATGTCACGATGTGCATGACACCTTGTTATGATGTTGATTATGATGTGTTAGAAATGTGAATTAAATATTTATATGAAGGCATGCCATGATGACCCATGAACCATGCATGTATAAGGCTATTGTCCCATAGCCATGAGAGACTCTCTTGTATATATAAAGTCTCATTTGTACCTTGGAATGATGTTACAACTCACTTCATTTTTGTAGCACTTATAACTTGCTTTATGTTTCAACTTGGTGCTTGATGTTTACTTGCAGTTTGCCTCATGCTATGTCATGGATGTAAAGTAGTTGCCATTGCATCCTTTAATTCCATGCTTATATGTTTTGTAGCATGATTTTCTTGCTTATTTTATGTTTCATTTGCACATTGCCATGGTTGCATGTTAAGTAGTCTCATTTTCATAATAGCATACTCGTGGAAGTTGGCAATTCCTACTGGGTCACGCTGTGACGTGTCCCCGTTGATATTTTTCAGGTGATTGACAGTTGGAGAAGCTTAGTTGGCAGCGTTTGGGATTGGAGCAATGTGGGGGATTGATTTTGGGGGTGTTGAGTTGTATTTGGGTATGGTTAGGAGGTGTTGCTAATGAGAGGTGTATATTGATGTTATATGGTGTATGTAAATTTGAGTTGTATGAAAGATGTAAAAGAACCTTGTTTCTAATAAATATGAATGATGTTTTAATCTATGGTGTTCTTATGTGTTTGTTTTAATTTGGTGGAACTTTGGAGTCGCATTTAATTATGGAGCATTACGTGTACTGCCCAGCACGTGCACAGTGGGCCTGCTAGTGTATTCGTATTGTAATTCTCTTTTCATTTCGTAACACTCGCTTCTTGGGGTATCCTGGGGAGCGGGGCGTTACACCTCCCCATTTTCCACAGGGGTCGGGTAGTAGCTGAGGTGGAGATCCCTGGAGTTTGGGTTTGGAGTAGAGGTCCATGGTAGAGAGTATGAGGTGTTGTACCTGGGATTTTGAGTTGTAGTACATTTGTATATGTTAAGTTGTACTTGGCCCTTGTTATTGTATATATGTGATGTTCTTGGATATGACAATTGTACATATTGTGTATTTGTGTTGTTCTCTCTTGAATGTTGTTGTCATGTCTGTGGAGCATTACATGTACTATCCCAGCATGTGCGCAGTGGCATGCCACAGTGTTTCTCTGTCTCTATCATTTCCTTCTTTATCAACCTCACCTCTCTAGCCTTTCTAGGAAAGTTTCGAAATTCCTGGGTATCCTGGGGAGCGGGGTGTTACATAGCCTAAAATTCTATCCCAGCAGAATTATCAAATTATCAAACATCCCGTTCAACGGCATGAAAAAAGGAGTAAAAATCTGACAGTTATAGACTGCCAGCAGTACTGGGAGTCGACGACTATACACACGTGAGTCGACTACTGTACCCATGGAAATCGACTCCTTGATGTTGTAGTTGACTATATTATGTACAAGAATCGACTCCCAGACAATCCAGAGTCTAGACAAGAGCCATACATGCATAATAATCAACTCCTATGATTTTGGTAGTCAACACCTAAACTGATGCATACAATACGTGCTCAAAAACTTAGAAAATAATTTTTAAAATATTTTAAAACATTTTATGTGCATTCCTAGGTGTGTGTGAGCTTCAACAAATATTTTAACTTGCTACCAAGATTAAAAGAAAATATTACTTAAGCTTTCTTGATGCAATTAGTTGTTTGCGCCTTGTCTTGGTTGCCCTTGAACTCCATGATTTTTGTTGGCTCTATTTCTCCTTGAATTGCATTGTTTGATCATGGAAGCACATTTTCTACACATATATACTCAAGAAGATATTAGTGCTCAATATGTTGCTCATCATCAAAACTAACATAGGGTTACTTAATATTCAACACATTGTTGGTAGGGGTGGAGGCGTTGGTGAAGCACCTTATCTGTCAATAGTTACCCATCTCGCAAGGTTGTGATAGGTGTCCTCGTCATTTTCTTGCGCCCTTACTTGAGTGTTCTGTGTGTTGTACATGGTGATTTCTCGCGTTTATATAGACATCACTAATGATGACAGTGCGTAAATGTACCCAAACAACTCCTTTCAATAGTCACCTACATAAGTAGATCTGTGACGACTTTCTTTCACTTATCATGTGTTGCAATGATTCACGATGGTTTTGTTTCATATGCCTCGGATCATCATACCATCTACATGAACCAAAACAATCAAGAGCATTAGCAAGTCGAATCTGAGATGGTACTTCGGCTTCAGCTCATTCGACGCTCAAGTTAGACCATTAGAAAGATAATATATAAAATATATCAAATGAGAGAGCGAGAAAAAGTATGAGAATTAGAATGAGCTCACCTCCTCTCCAAAATAGGAGGCTATATATATAGTTTACGAAGTGACATTTTGATAATTTAACTTTGTGGATAGGCCTTCCACAAGTTTAGGACTTTGCCAGGCCTACATTTACTCATGAGCCTATCGACCTTTCCGGATGATAGGCCTAAGGCCATCTTATTGAGTGATATCACCACCACCCATCGGAGTATCACAGTAAGTGAAACTTTCTTATTGTTCCATCACGGACAAAAAACTTCCAATTTAGTAAAAAGCTTTAGCATTCTATCACAATTAGAAATCTCAATAAAGTGAAGCTAAACTTCCATCCTTCTTTTTTGATATGCAGAACAACTGATAACATGTCAAATCGCTCAGATTTTTCACTACTTTTGGCTGAACAAGCCTATTTTAATGTGGTCAGTGGGGGCAATTGCAAGGCAGCAAGATTCTCTGGCTGCTGCTGCCGCTGCTGCTCTCCAGTAGGTTACTGGTCGGGTTATTAGCTCCTCTGTCCTCACCACCACCACCAAGGTCTATTTCTTTGATCTCCAGTATCTCGACACGCCGGTTGGTCATCCTCCTCATCTTTATAGCCACATCCTGAGGGTTGAAAGCCCCGCAGACGCTCACTCTGCACTGCTTCCTCTCGATCAGGTGGCTCTCCAACCCTTCAGCCAACGAGAAACAGCAAAAGGGTGAACTAAAAACGTTAAAATCCTATAAAGAGTAGGAATTCATGTATACTGTCCATGTTACCATGCATCTTGAGGAGGGCTTTCCGTATTTTCCGGTAGCAACCGGGGCAGTCGATGTTCATCCTCATGATCATGCAGTAGAACTGCAGACATGCACAAGAGAGTAGATCTGTTAGCTGGAGGGAACACAGACGTTGGAGGGTGGGATTGATTGAACTTGCCTTGTCCGACATGAAGTGAGCAAGCTAGGGCGAAGGAAAGCGATTCATGCAGTTAGCCTTCTGGCTGAGAAAATAAAGGGGAACGGGAATAAGTTTGGTGACTGGAAAAGGTTTGGCTGATTCTTTTTCCACTTACTGTCAAGGGGGTCACCCTTTTTTGTGAGTTCTGTGCTGTAGAATCTGATTCTGTTGAAGTCTGTAGAGAAAGATTGGGGTTTGTGCATTTTCCCTTAATGTTGGGCATTCTTTAGGTCCACAAGTCAAGTGTCGAACAAAGAATAAATCTGGCGTCTCTTGGAAAGAAATGTTTGTCATTCCCCATGGCAGGCTTCTAACAGAGAAAACGCAGGGATATCACCAGTAATTGCGAGTCCTGCCACTCTTTTGAACGAGACAGAGAATTTATGACGCCGGATGGAGATGATCGAACGGACGACAATGAATGAAGGGGTTGCGCTCGCCGCCTTATCCTTTGGGTTTTCAGAATCTTCGGGTTTGTACTTTGTAGAAGCCGATCTCTTCGTTTCAACCGGCTGCAAATGGGCGGTGCTTGGGCCCCCGGTGATTTCGGCCCATTTAGAGAATCAGCAGTGTGTTGGCAAATTGGCAATCCAATGGAAAAATGTGCCGGGCCGCCATTAAGGCCCTTTAACTTAAAAATTGGTTCGAAATTCAAAAACAGCAAATAATAAAGAAAATATATAAGGTGTTATGAATGAGGGAGGCCTTTGGCCTCCCCTCATCATTATCCCCCCATTTAGTCCCTCTATTAGTGTGCCTAATGAGAGGGTCTTCTGGTTTACCATGTCTCTTTGTTACCCATGACTATTTGTATTCCACTCCATATGAATATATGGAGTACCAAAGCTATGTGCAATGGTTACTCAATTCAATCTTTTTCCTAACACGTTATCAGCACCGAAGCTCTCATCTCTTTGAGCTTTTCTCCCTTATTCCCTCAAATTAACCTCCTAAGCGCGAAGGAATCTATCGTTGCGGCGAACTGTTTCGGCAATTTTCAAGGCGTATCAGGAGCATGGATTTCGATCTACGGATTTTTATTACGATCGTCCCTAGATTTTTGATCTAGAGGTAAAAAATTTTCGATCCCGTAGATAATTAATAAATATATGTTGCTATGATTTTACACAGCTTTTCTTAAGGCTTATATAAAGCTGCAATATTCAAATTAAAATTCATTTTTTTAAAAAAAATTTGTAGCCCTTAGCCTCCTCATCGCCCCTCGAAGGGGGATGTCTCTCCCTCCCCCCTGATTGGGGGGGCTCTGTTTCCGCCCCTCCCCCTGATGGGGAGGGGCAATGCCTTTCACCACCCCCCCCCCCCCCCCCCGACGGGGGGTGGGGGGGCTCTGTTGCCGCCCCTCCCCAGATGGGGAGGGGCCTCGCCTGTCGCCACCCCCCCCCCCTCCCCGACCCAGGGGGAAGGGGCTATTGTAATCGCTGGGGGTGCCCCCTTCGGCGATCAAACAAAAATAAAAAAAAGCAAGAGGGGGGGTGGGGGCGCTGTCCCCCACTGTAACGGTCGGTACTCGCTATTTGTCATACGACTGTGCGTATAGCAATTTCGAGTACCTGATTGGTTTTGTGCTTGGTATGTGAGTCGTGTCGTTGAGTCGATAGGGCTGTAGCACCTTGGTTGCATCCTTAGCAAGCCAACCCCGACGTGTGCCCAACTTAGAATTACCGTCGCCTTTGGACCACGTATCCTTTATACGCTTTACGTGCACGTAGTCTTGTTCGTGCACGTAATTATTTTAGATCTTGTCTGTATCCGAACCCTATAGTACGATATGCCGTTGTGACCCTCTCTGAGAGTATTAAAATTGTGGTGTTAATTGGGAACGTCATTTCACGGGTCGTTCTCCCACGATTTGACCTTATTTGAAGGGACGTCACGATTTTCACTTTGGTCGCAAGGCCTTTTTATTTTTAGTTTCGTTTCTAGTCATCAAAATTGTAATCCGTCTTCTCTGTCTTCTTTCTCTCGTCGTCCCGGTCACCCCAGTATTTATTTCACAATTTTTGGGCTTCGTTTGACCTACTTTCACTTTTACCCACTCTATTATAGTTTTAACCCTAAGTTTTAAGATGTATATCCCACTAATCATTCCTATAATATCCTAATCAACTTTAATCCTTAGCCATTTGTTAGAATCTGGCTGAACCCAGTTAGAGGCGCACGCATCTCACATAGCCTAACACAGCACACAACTATTTTAGAGTGAACCAAAGTCTAATATTATAAAACCCCACCTAATAATATTAATAAACCCAAGCCTACACATTTTTCGCATTGCCCAACAAGTAGGCTCACGTGCTGCCCTCTGTAACCAAGCCATACAACTCTATTTTCTAACCATATCTCCTATTTTAAAAACCCTAGGGAAACCTAGCTTTTAAACCCTAGGCTATTTTTCTAACCCTACTCTCAACACGCAGCCGCCGCCTGTGAACTTGACCCACGCACCCCCACCTGCAGTCACCGACTTCCTCTCCTCTCCGGCGGTCCTCCGGCCACCTCCCCACCGAAAAACCCCCCTTCCTCCCCCTCTATGAACCGAGCACACACCGGCCTGGGAACCCCCTTCTCCGGCCTCCTATTCTCGCAGCCGCCATCAACCTAGGACGCGCGCGACCCCCTGCCCCGACTCCGGCCAAGCCCCGTCGGAAAACACCTACAAAACCCTTCCCTCCTTCAACTCACATCATCTCCTCTCATTTCTCCCGACTTCACTCTTGCTTCGACTCCGACCACCCAAATCAACCTCCGGCGGCCTTCATCTCGACGGCCTAGCCTCCAGCAAGCGGCCGGCCACCCATCTCCCTCGACACCGGCCACATAAAACACCCCCTTCATCACAAATCGCCAATCCCCATGCCCATCAGCTCTGACTTGCCCAAAAACTGCCGACCAGCAGCTCTGGCCGCACAGCGCCACCGGACGGACCTCCTCTCCGCTGCCGTCGACTCCCCCTCGGCCCCCTCCTCCAGCTGCAAGCAACCAGAGCCTCTGCCACGGCCCTGATCTTCTTCTCTGTTCTCCACGCTCCAAACCCTAGGTTTGGGGTTCTTTCACCGTTTTCCGGCGACTGGGACCTCGCCTTGGAGATCCATCGGTACCGTGAACCCTCGGTCGGCCTACTCTTCGATTCGGCACCAAGAACAGCGTCTACGAACGTCGTTTGAAGTTTCGTCGCAGATCCGGGCATCGATCGACCATTTCACACTTCCTGAGGGCGATCCGGTGACTTCTGCCACTGACGATCACCTCTGGGTACCCTCAGTCGCTGATTGTGACAACGTGGAGCTGACGGATCGCTGATAGGAATCTGTGCTCCAGGCCTTCCACCCTTGACCTACCGTCGGGTGACGCGGCGTTGTGTCAGAATCATCATCGACGTGGAGCTTTCGCATCTGGCTAGGTAACGATTCTCTAAAGCCTTGTTGCTCTAGTAATTAGGGCCAACTTGCATGAAGTAACTCACATAGAACGAACTCATTAGAAAATCGCCTCGATCGATCAATGGACTTACTCTGCTGTGCACATAGGATAGATAGAATGATCGATCGAACTAGGCAGCATACCATAGGTCTGGTGACCCAAAGCGGGCCCAGTTAATCTGGCTTATCTTATGTCGTTGTCTGTGGATGTTAGAGTGCATGATTGTGATGATAGGATTATCGTACAGGTTCCGTAGATCCGTTGGTTGACCCAGACCCTGCTGGACTACATCCTTGCCGGAATCTTTCAGGCAAGGAATGAGACTTTAGTTACTGCTTTTATACTTTTCTAGAATTGATGTTAGAACTGCTAGATTTATTTCTGCAAAATACTTGAAAATGATCATATGTTACTTTCTGCTCGAACCCACTTTTAAGATGCAACTTAAACCTCACATGCTAATTAATAAGCCAGACATTATAATTGTGTGGATCTTTGTAGAAGATCACAGGCGTGGGCCTCTCCTATACGGAGGTTGGCACTACTCTTGTGGAGCGTCTGCTGGCTAGCCCAGAGACGGCTCGCTTACGGACTTGTGGAGCGTTTGCTGGCTCGTCCAGGAATGTCTCGCTTACGGATAGTTAATCGATGACGGGGGTGACCATTGAGGACTGGTGCTCCCCAGCTTTGGCTCACTCGTGACTGGTACGTTCCGGTATGATACGTAGTATCATTCATGATTAATGTTTTGTTTCGGATCGATGACGGGGGTGACCATTGAGGACTGGTGCTCCCCAGATTTGGCTCACTCGTGACCGGTGCGTCCCGGTATGATACGCAGTATCATTCGTGATCCTTGTCTTGTCTCGTGTCTAGATGGAGCGTTTGTTGGCTCGTGTCCATAACACAAACGACTCGCGGGTGGGGTTGGACAATAGAGTCTAGCTGGGCCTGGGGGGTAGCTCCCCTCCGCCTACGCAGCTTGAGTCCTTAGGCTTTATCTTTGTATCGTAGTTGGTGCACTCCTGTCCGCTTCGCAGGGATGCATTCCGGTCGTTTGACCTTTTCTAGACTTGGACAATCTGACCAGATGGACACCCCTGGTAGATTGACAGAACTACATGAACAACTCTTAGACGATCTGTCTAGATGGACACCCCTAGCAGATCGATTAGAATAACCATTACTTATTTCCTGCTTTCTAGGACTGCCTGTGTAGTTTGTCATTTAAATTCCATTTAGAACTGCTAGAATTGTATAACTGCATTAACTTATGGTCTCATTAGTTCGTTGCTGACATGTGTTTTGCACATGTCTCAGACTTGACCGAGCTGCCACAACCTGAGGACCCCAGCAGACTCTTTCCTCTTTAGTTGCCTCCGGTACGTACAGTTTTAGTCTCTATGTTAAACTCTTTGTTGGTTACCTTCTGCGTTTGAATAATATCTTATTTTACTGCTATTTCTATTGTTTCAGGCTAAATCGTTCGATCGGACCTTCCCCTCCGCATCATAACTTGCCATAGACGCTTATTGGATCCCGAGCCTCAACGGCTCTAGTCCATGCGGGCTGGCCATGCCTCGTTGCCCAATCTTTTGGGAAGCGGGGCGTGACAGTTTTTGTGGTGGCACATGCAGGTCTTGATCGAATGATTTATCGAAACAATAGTGTTGCAGTAACTATTCAAACAACCAACAATATTCGAGTCTGACATAAGTTAGTTAGGTTTAGACTAGTTCCTTGGCCCCCTCTAGTTTGGATTTGAGTGAGAATACATGAATAAGATGAAGTTTAAAGTGATGTATTTCTAACACATTGGATAGTTATAAGGTTGGATTCTCGACCTGACAAGGAACCATGGAAGTGAGAGCATTGAATCGAGGGAATGAGATCGACTCTTAGTATGCTGCTCGTGATAGAAGTGTGGTGATTAGAAGTCTTGTTTTAACGACTAAATGCGTAGACCTACATCG
The DNA here is from genome assembly GCA_030789695.1 of Scilla litardierei. Taxonomy (NCBI): domain Eukaryota; kingdom Viridiplantae; phylum Streptophyta; class Magnoliopsida; order Asparagales; family Asparagaceae; genus Scilla; species Scilla litardierei. Next base: position 46,865,181 of record CM061132.1, on the reverse strand, counting down.
ATCAAGTGAAATGTTATACAACGGATATTATGAGCATATTTATATATAAGCCGAGTAGCAACAGTATAACCTGGGTTTTGAAAAAAAACTAGTTCGAGGATAGCAATGTGGTTGAAGTAAATAATATGATCATTAGAGATGAACAGAAGAGATTCAGAGTGATAATGTGATGACGAGATCGATCTTATGATGGATTGTATAAGATCGACAACATGATCTGTTTTGGACACAGTGATTTAAAGGAATTAAGGATCTTGGGAATGTCACGGGAGTTTCAAAGTCGACCGTTCAAATACGCATCGAGTGCGTACTGATCACTGGATTCCAGTTACAGTTTACGAAATGGTGAAAGGCGATGACTTCTCCAGATCATGTGGATGCATTATAGTCAACAGTGACTAGCAGTTTAAGTGTCAATGAAAATTCTAGATCAAGTCAAGTGAGCATGTTTGGTTTTACGAGTGCTCAATGATCAGTAAATATGGGAAAAGAGTTAGTAGATTGCCTTGGTTGTTTGGATTGAAAAGGAAATCGTAAGTAAGTCTGACGCCCGAAAATCTAGAATTGGTTGGTAGTTTCACTTTAGAGATTCCTAGAGGCAGCTGAGCCAAGAACCAATTGAAGCGGAGAACAACAGGATCATTATAACAGGTTCTCATGAATGGGCTTTTGAGTTGGAAATTTTATTGGTGTTTAAAATGATTGGGACCAGCCAATTAGGGCTGGTTAGTTGGAGGTTGTTTAACCACCCTAGATGTCAAATATTGGAAGTGTCTGCACATTAGAGCCTTGTGTTTGTTCTGCCTTCCCCGTAGATCCATGAGGAGGATTACCCGGCTCATGTGAATATATATCATTGTCGGGCATGCTTAGTATTATTACTTAGGTATATGTGAGCTTATGGATGAATAATGGAATATGTGTATTGCGATGAATGTAATGATTATGTGTATATAGTACATGAATAAGTATAGATACTTATGTAAGATAATAGGTGTGAATATATAATGCCTGTGAATACATATAAGTCTTAGTGTTCCCTCGAGTACGAGTGGACATGCTTATAGATACTAGGATAAGAATGTGTTGCGTAATTCTATATACGTATATATGGGATAAGTATGAATTACATGTTCTGATGTGTGAATGATTGTATAGTGGTGTCTAGCTATTTACTAAGGCTACATATGATGAGTCGTGTCATATAGATATATAGGAGTGTGTGTATAAGTACATAGATTGTATATTGTTTGGTAAGTATCTTGGAGTCTCACTCGAGAGCGAGTGAGTATGCTCAGTAAGTATTTTATAATGTGGTTGTGGTTTGTGGATGTGAGTATAGTGTTATATATATCCGTGCATGATAGGATATGGTGAATGTAGTTATATAGGTGTTTGTGCTGGGTTACGCTACGCACCTGGACGTGCGTAGCTACACCATATATAGATACATGTTTATTCTATAGTTATGAATGAAGGGTTTACATGTTTGAATGAGTATGTGTTAGTTAAACTAGGAGTGAAATGTGCTATATGCATAGTTATTAGGCTGGATGTATTGTGTTTGTAGGAATAGATTAACATGATAGTGTGATTATGTATTGCTTGTAATAAGAAATTGTTTGTCATTTGGTGTTGTGGCGAATAGTTATAATATAGTTAAGTATTATTGTTATGATTGATGTGTTGAATGTATACTAGGGGATATACCTTTTGTAGGTTATATTGAGTAGATATATGTATTTTCGGTTTTAAATTCGTGATGAATTTAAATACCCTGGTTAGTATATGTGTACTATATGTATAATACAATGGTTGTATATGATGGGGTGATTATTGAATGTTGGAATATGATTGTGCGTAGGTATGGATGTGCGGAGGCACTTTCATGAGTTAGAAATGTATGTGTGAATAATATTAACCTAGCTATAAGTACAAGATATAATGGTTGGGAAATAATCGATGTATATTATTACTGAGCATGTATATAGATAGACTAGTCATTACCCGTGCCCGCGGGCACGGTTCATTTGAGATTTTCCCCGCAAAATCTTTGTTCCCCAAAAAATTATTTTACAGCCAAAATTGCATGGAACAACAACTTAGCGTAAAAATATTTAGTGGCACGGGCGCCTTCGGCACAGAACAACAACTTCGGCGCAGGCGCCTTTGGCGCAGAACAATAAATTCAGCACGGAACAACAAATTTGGCGTAGAACAACAAATTCAGTGATGGCGCCTTCGAAGCGGAACAACAAATTCGCGTTAAAAAAATTTAGCGGTGCCTTCGTCGCGGGAAATTATTCTCATCTTGCTGCCTCATGCGTCGAAGAGACGGTGGGGCGCCCCGCGTTGAGGGAGAGATCATTCGATCTACAGCAGCATTCGATCTGAGATTTTTTCCCCAAATACATTAATTGCATGCACTCTACTATTCCTCAGAAACTTTTATTCCCCATAAAGTTTCATTTTCCCAGAAACTTTCTTTTCCCAAGAAATGTTTTTCCCTCCAAAACTTTCCACAAAATCTCATCTCAACCATTAAATCCTCAAGATTAAATCCAAGTCGTCTTTCTATCAACCTGTTTGTCATAGTCACCTTGTCCTAGTCAGCCCTAGAATTAAAAAACAATTGTGTTTTAATATATAGATTCTGAATTTAAACAGCTGTTGGGGGCATTTTTACTTGATTTTTTTTTGTTTCTTACCAAACACAAATTTTAACGTGCTAAAGAGAAGGCTAAAATTTAAATGTGTACTTTACCTATAAGAGCTAGCTAATACTTTGCAACATAAAATCGATTAGTAAAAACTTTCAACACACTTTTTAATGCGGGATCAAGCATTTCTTCCTTCTGGTACACTTCTTTTTTTCTTTCAAATTTCATTTTAAAATAAAACAAATGTAGTCGCTTAACTTTTGACTTCTCCATGAATAACACTACATAATATCACAAATATGTTCTAAGATATCAAAAACTGACAACGATTAAAAAATAGCATTGTTCGTCTTTTCTTACGTTATCAAATAGTAATATGCCAGAAACATTATGCATAATTTATTTGGAAAAAATGATTGTATGCCGCAGATGCTGAGAAAACAAACAGTAATGCCTAAAGAATTGAACACAAATGCCCAAATCTTTAACAAAACAATTAACTTTCATTTCATTCCATAATATTACATCACATAAAACAACTTTCCAATACATCTCAAACCCAACCACAGATACAAAATCCTTTAAAAAGACTTTCGAAAAAAGAACCACAAAAAAGATGTTTGACCAAGATTGTTTTAACAATGTGTTTCAGAGTGTTTTCTCACTACAAAGCGTTGACCGTGGATAACCCGGTCAACGTGGTCAAGGGGCCCGTTTGGGTCCCTCGGGCGAGTCGAGTTGGTGCAGTTGAGGCTCGAGTCGGACCAGCAGGGGACGTAGAGCGCGTCGACTGGATTGAATCGGGGTCCTCGGCCGTTGGTAGGGCGAGGGGTAGCCTCGGCCCGGGTCGAGACGCTCGGCCTCGGTCGGTTGCACTCGGCTTGGCGGTCGGACGACGAGGGGAAGCCTCAATCGTCCAGCTGGTTGCGTGGTCGGTGAGGGGCGGAGGGGAAGCCTCGGCCCGTGGATCTGATGCCCTCCTGCGTAGACGAGAACGCTCGTCAGGGGGCCGGACCTTGGTTCCGGCCAAATCCCTTCCGATGCCTAAGTCAGACAGAGATCTGAAAGAGGAGGCCCGGCGGAGACGGTTCGACTCGTGAGGAGATCGGAACGGCGTCTCACGGCGCGAGCGGGGGAGGAAGGAGATGAAATGGGGGAACTAGGTCGTTGATGGAGTACCTTAGGTTCTAGATACCTGAGAGGCGGTCCCTTGTCCTGTCGTCCTCCTAGCCCCTTTATAGACCTCCGCCGTGATTGTCCCCGACCCACGTCGCTCGTCCGCCCTCAATCGTGCCCCCTCAATCCGCCCCCCCCCCCCCCCCCCCCCGTCGCCGCTCCCTGCGCCATGCCAGCACCTCCCTATAACTGCCATTAAGTGGTAGCGGGATCGAGGGGGCGGTTATCGCAGGAGTGGGCGAGTGACCGGTGTCTTACCGGGGCCGGGTCGGATCGACATTTGGGGGGGTCCCCCCTAGGGCCTTATCGAGTGGGCCTGAGTGCACAGATGGGATTTTGACCGGCGGTCGGGTCTCTGGGCTCGTGTCTTTCGGGCCTCGGGTAAATAGGCGTAACAATTACCCCCATCGGTCGGGTTGATCGGCTTCGGCCGGTTCGGCTCGGCCGATGCGACTTCCGCCGACTTTGATAGGCTCGTCAGTCGATGCCGACTCATTTATTAGTCGTCATCATGAGTTGGTCCGTTCGATACTTTTAAGGCACGGGCTCTGAAGCGTCGTCGGTCCTCTTATGCTGCCACATGTAGCTGCGAGCTTATCCCCATTGCTCGCGGGGTCGTCTTAAGTTGAGAAGCCGAGGGGTTCGTGAGCCGCCCTCGGTGGGGTCGATCGGCCTTGGCTTGCTCGGTTCGACCGCTGTGCCTCCTGGGATTCCGAGTGGCGCTTTAATCGAGGCGTGGTCATAAATGTAGGTCATGATGAGGCGGATCGATTGGACTTCCCTTGGCGCCGATTTCGAAACGCCGCCGATTCTTCGAGTCCTGCCACGCGTTCTTGTCAGGCGCTTCGAATTCGTCCCTGTGTCCGGTATATAAGATCCCCAGCTGCGTTGATCTCCACTTCTTTCTTGCTCTTCCCATTGTTCTAGGTTTTCCACAACTCGGAGTTTCCCGTCGCCCTCGCTTCCTCGTCTCCCCAAACTAGTTAAAAGGTAATTCCTTTCTCGCTCTCGTATTATGGCTGCTCTTAGGATAGGCGGTTCTGGTCGAGGGGCGAGGGATTCTCCAGAGTCCAGGCGGGGTAGGCCTCGGCTAGTGGGATCAGGTTCCTCCTCCGGGAGTCGTCCCCTCCGAGATAAGGGGAAGGGGAAGCTATTCCCAGACTACGCCTGTGATGACGTGGCGTCGGCTGCCGTGCGTCTTAACGTGCCCCTGGTTGTCCTCCGTACGCCGTCGAGGACCGTTCCTTCGGCGGTCACGGAGATCCGGGAAAGGTATCTCTGCTTCCCGTACGATGTCCGAGTTCCATTCGTCGACGAGCGGATTTGCCTTCCGAGGAGCAATGAAGTCGGCGTCTACGTCGAAATGTTTCGCCTGGGTCTTCGTTTCCCGCTCAATCCCTTCCTTATCCAAGTCATGGAATATCTCTTGGTGCCGCTTTTCCAGTTCACCCCTTGCTCGATTGCGGTACTGACGGGCTTCGCCACGCTCTGCTGTACCCGCGGTCTGGAGCCGTCTCTCCCCCTTCTCTTCCATTTTTACCAGATCCAGACGGTCGGCCCGGGGTCATGGCTGCAGCTCCGAGCCCGCTCGAGGAGGGAATGCCTGATCGGGCTGCCCCGCTGGTCGGGGGATTGGAGTTCGGATTACGTCTTTGTGGTCTTCCTGGGGGATGCCCAGATTTTGACAAGTTGGGGCGGGTCTGTCCAGCCTCGCCCGCCGCTAGCTCTCTCAGACGTCGACCGGGCAGCCGCCGCGCTGCTGTCGACCCTCCCCTTGGAGTCGAAGTCCATCTGGTCCTTGTTGGACGACCTACCCTTGAAGGCCGTCTTGTGGTCTCCGGGTAGGTCGCCTTTTCAGTCTTGAATCGCCCTGTGACTCATCCTGATTTTGGTTTCCCTTGCAGGGATGGCTGGCCACGAGTTCGTCCGTGACGTCGATGAACTGATCCGCCGTGGAGCTGCTCGGAGCCGAGGTAGTACCTCTGGAAGGGCGCCTCGACGTACCGTTGAGGAGGAAGTGCGCCGATCCGAGCCTTCCGTGGGTAAGGTGGTGGCCGCGCCTCCCGCCTCTTCTTCTGGCGATCCCCTTCCCGGGGGGGGTCACAAGGGCCGGACCCGCCCCGTCAGCCCAAGAGGCAGGGGATAATGACGGGTCCGGTGCAGTCCCTCCTGCCCTTGGCGTGCCCCCTCAGGTTCCCGAGGGTGGGGATGGTACGAGGCAGAAGCGCTCCCCTCCGACGCCTTCGGAGCCCCACGGAGGAAAGAAGAGGAAGGAGGACACGGATCCCTCCAGTCCGGCAGGTTCCACGCTTCCTGTGGAGACCACCGGGGATCCTTCGGTAGCCTTGTCGACCACCCCCCTCGCAGCGTCCTCGCCCGTATCACCGGGGATCGGGGCCTTGTTGGCGAGCAATTTGGCTTCCCTTGTCGTCCCTGGGAGTTCGATGTTTGTCGACCGAGCCTTGGCCCAGCAGGTTGCCAAGGTCTCCGTCCCTCCCCGGGACCGCAGCCTCCTCAAGAAGATCCCTGCCGACAAGATGTCGGATTCCTTGGTCTGGATCCTTCAACAGGTTCGGTTATCCTGCTATCCTCTCCTTCCTTTTATCTTCTTCTTAGCCCATGTCTCGTCTTTCCAGGGTTCAGCGCTCGCTGTGGAGTTGCAGTGTCGAGCCGTCCGCTTGAGGGAGCTGGAGGAGTCCTCCATGAGGGCCCAGGAGCGGGCCGGGGCGGCGGAGGTGGCTATGACGGAGGCCCAGATGGAGTCTCGGCGTCTCAAGCTCCGTGTGGCCGAGTTGGAGGGACGAGTGGGTGACCTCCAGGGAAAGCTGGAGGACGTCCGCCAGTCAGCTGAGGAAGCGGCGGAGTTGTTCCGCCTGGAGAGGGATGAGCTTCAGAGGGAACTGTCGGATCGGCGCCAGGTGACGCGGCTTGCAGAGGAGGTGGAGAGGGGCGTCGTCGAGACCCTGGGGAAGAGGATCTTCGAGGTTCTCAGGGAGGCCTTCGGTGCGTATGAAGACCTCATCGCCCCCCGGATCGTCGAAGTCGTCCAGTCTTCCTTCCGGGAATGTGTGGAGCGTGTTCGGCAAGCCCCTCCGCCGGTCGATCCCCCTCGCTCCGAGCAGGGTGAAGTGCCCGAGGATGTGTCCTCCCGAGCCCGGGCTCCCTAAGCCGTCCCTCCTGGCCTTATCCTCAAATTTTTTAGCATCCGCTTCGCTTTGGGCCAGTCTACTTGAAATGGACCCCTGGCCCCGCTATCTCCTTCGGCTTCGCTACCGGCTCCGGGGCCAATAATTGCTGGTTGCATGGCTGCTAGCTTGGGCTAACTACTTTGGGTCTTTTGTCAACCAATTTTGCTATGTCGGTGTCGACCTAGCTTCTGTAGGTGACGAACTTTGTCATTCGTCGTGAGTGGATTATTTGTAGAGAGGTTTCTTCGCCTCGATTCCCTATAAATAAGACACATTTTTGTACCCTGGTTAACTGTTATAAACGAAATTGACTTACTCGGACTTCTCGTGTACTTTGCGTTGCTGCCTTGTTCTTGGCCTAGGACTGGATGACGCTCGCGCTGGCTGGGGGAATTGCCCCCAGACTTATGGGCGTAGGAGTCGGTCGGCGAGGGCAAAGCTCCTCGGCTTAGGACCGGTCGGCGTTCGCACCTGCTGGGGGAACTGCCCCCAGACTTATGAGCGCAGGAGTCGGTCGGCAAGGGCAAAGTCCCTCGACTTAGGACCAGTCGGCGTCCGCGCTGGCCGGGGGAATTCCCCCCAGACCTACGAGCGCAGGAGTCGGTCGGCGAGGGCAAAAGCTCCTTGGCTTAGGACCGGTCGGCGTCCGTGCCTGCTGGGGGAACTGCCCCCAGACTTATGAGCGCAGGAGTCGGTCGGCGAGGGCATAGCTCCTCGGATTAGGACCGGTCGGCGTCCGTGCCTGCTGGGGGAACTGCCCCCAGACTTATGAGCATAGGAGTCGGTCGGCGAGGGCAAAGCTTCTCGGCTTAGGACTGGTCGGCGTCCGTGCCTGCTGGGGGAACTGCCTCCAGACTTATGAGCGCAGGATTCGGTCGACGAGGGCAGAGCTCCTCTTCCTCCTCCAGTGAGGCGGCGGTTTTTATTCTTTTGCACTATTAGTGAAATGTCAATTCCGTCGAGGATTTAAGAAAAGACAAAAAGGGAATGCAATTGTACTCTTAAGAGTCCTGTCGGACTGGTACATTTGGAGGAAAGGAAATAGGGAATAAAGCTAGACAGAGGGATGTAAACCTAGATAATCCCCTCGGACCAGGCTACGACTGGGGGAGAGAGCTCGCCGGCTCACTCTATGATGTGGAGGGGTCCTTGGACGGTGTTGATCTTCTTCCCCTTGTCCGGCTGCATGGAGGTCCCTTCCCCATGGGCCGGCTCGTCGGCTAAGCTCCTGGCGTGCCCCCGACTCATCAGCTTCTCATTGTCCTTCTTCAAGTGCCAGCAGTCTTCAGTATCGTGGCCGTCGTCCTTGTGGTACTTGCAGTATTTCTCCTTATTCTTCCCACCTCTTTTTGCCCTCGGTGGGGGGCGATCGGCGCGTTCTTCCTTCTGCACTTGGGCGAGGACGGCATCTGGGGTGGTGTCTCTCGTACCTTCTCCGCGCTGCCTGTTTCTAGGCCTCTTCTCGGTTCGGTATCCTTCGGGGCTGCCTCGTCCGCTGTCGCCGCGCTTGGTCCCTCGAATGGCTTTTCCTGCATCCACTGCCAAGGCCTCCTCGGTCAACATGAAGCGCTCGGCCCTCGCCATGATCCCGGGGAGGTCCTTCGGGGGATCGTTGTGCAGGGACTTCTTGAGGCCTCTGTGGCGAAGCCCTTTCTTAAGGGCCGTTTGGACCACCAGGTCAGGAGGGCTGTTCACGTTCAGCCTCTCCGCATTGAAGCGGCGCATGAACTACCGGAGCGGCTCGGCCGGGCCTTGCACTATATTGAACAGATGTTCAGCATCAGGCTTGATCTGCCTCCCCGCCATGAACTGCTTGCAGAACAACTGGGTGAGTTCCTCAAAGCTGTCGATGGAGCGGCTGGGCAGGCTGCGGTACCAGGTCCTCGCCGCTCCCCTGAGAGTAGAATAGAAGCCTCGGCAGAGCAGGTCATCGTCAGCTCCTTGGAAGGACATGTCCCCCTCGTAGTCCATCACGTGGTTTCCTGGGTCCCCTATCCCGTCGTACTTCCCCAGCGTCGGGATCCTGAATCGAGAGGGGACCCGTGCGTCGGTTATTCTCCGTGACAGGGGGCACCGGTCTCCGTGGATGCCCCCGGGGATTCGACAGTCGCCTGCCTCTGGCTCGTTCGGTGGTGGAGGGTGCACAGGCGCCGGCAGGGCTGGCTCCACGGCCCTCGCCACGCTGGGGGTCGGGCTGACCCGGCGCTCCCAGCTCCTCCGGCGGGAGCTCTTGCTCCGCCGTGATCGGTCTCTCGAATGGTGTCGTTCGCTTCTCCTGCGACGGGACGACCGTGACCGACGAGATGATGCAGTCATCGATTCGCCCTCCGTCCCTTCGGTTTCTCTTCGGCTCCTTTCACGATAAGGGGAGGAGGCGCGTGATCTCGCCTGACGGGAGCCGGACAGCGTGTACCGACGATCTGTGTTCGGTTTTTGGGTCCCGTGGTCGTCGACCACAGCGGACCGCAAGAGCGGGGGACCCCCGCCCATCGATGGCTATCGCCCAACGTGCCTCCGTTGGATGGCGCAGGGCCGACGAGCTGCTGTACCGTCGCGACCAACGTCTGGAGGCTCGCGTTGGTCTCCTGAGACAGGGCGCGGAGCTGTCCCTGTGTGGCCAGTCCTGAGCCACCGGTCTCTTCGGTTGAGGGGGCGGGGTGATCGCCGACGGTCGTGTCTTCGGGGTTGCCGTTGGATGCGCCATTCCCCTCCTCTGGGATGGGGGGCATGCGCTTCCTTCCATTGCTGGCTCGTGCCATTGCTGGTGTGGTTTGCTTCTTCGTGGGATGGTTTTCGGTTCCCACAGACGACGCCAGATGTTTCAGAGTGTTTTCTCACTACAAAGCGTTGACCGTGGATAACCCGGTCAACGGGTCAAGGGGCCCGTTTGGGTCCCTCGGGCGAGTCGAGTTGGTGCAGTTGAGGCTCGAGTCAGACCAGCAGGCGACGTAGAGCGCGTCGACTGGATTGAATCGGGGTCCTCAGCCGTTGGTAGGGCGAGGGGTAGCCTCGGCCCGGGTCGAGACGCTCGGCCTCGGTCGGTTGCACTCGGCCTCGGCGGTCGGACGACGAGGGGAAGCCTCAATCGTCCAGCTGGTTGCGTGGTCGGCGAGGGGCGGAGGGGAAGCCTCGGCCGTGGATCTGATGCCCTCCTGCGTAGACGAGAACGCTCGTCAGGGGGCCGGACCTTGGTTCCGGCCAAATCCCCTCCGATGCCTAAGTCAGACAGAGATCTGAAAGAGGAGGCCCGGCGGAGACGGTTCGACTCGTGAGGAGATCGGAACGGCGTCTCACGGCGCGAGCGGGGGAGGAAGGAGATGAAATGGGGGAACTAGGTCGTTGATGGAGTACCTTAGGTTCTAGATACCTGAGAGGCGGTCCCTTGTCCTGTCGTCCTCCTAGCCCCTTTATAGACCTCCGCCGTGATTGTCCCTGACCCACGTCATTCGTCCGCCCTCAATCGTGCCCCCTCAATCCGCCCCCCCCCCCCGTCGCCGCTCCCTGCGCCATGCCAGAACCTCCCTATAACTGCCATTAAGTGGTAGCGGGATCGAGGGGGCGGTTATCGCAGGAGTGGGCGAGTGACCGGTGTCTTACCGGGGCCGGGTCGGATCGACATTTGCGGGATCCCCCCTAGGGCCTTATCGAGTGGGCCTGAGTGCACAGATGGGCTTTTGACCGGCGGTCGGGTCTCTGGGCTCGTGTCTTTCGGGCCTCGGGCAAATAGGCGTAACACAATGAAACAGCCTTTGACATGTAATTGGGATACAAATGAATAGAGATAGAAACATCCTCATAATTACAGGGAAAAAATTATCAAATACTGCTCCTTAAAGGTGGAACATATATTCAGAATTTTTGTACAATAGCGTCCATTTCAAAGTGTCTGAGTTCACTGGTTCCAGTTTGTAGTCTTCTACATGAATGCTTGGATTTCTATATGCATCTGCAATTACCTTCCAGTTAAACACCACTATACCACTGATGATGGCACAGTTTGCAAGAAGTTGTAATGATATAACTCTGCAACGGTAACACAGCTGATTAGAAGATAACACAGCTGAAGATAACACAGCAACTAAAACGTGAGCACCTGAAGATAACACAGCTGATTAGAAGACAACAGTCTCGACCCAGTTGATCGACCTTGAGAATCAAAATTGGAACCAAGTGATGTTTTTGTTTTGAGGTGCCACCACAAACTTCCTCACCCCAATCCTCAGCTACCCATGAAAGCTCCCTGCCATTACGGATGGTATAAATCGAACCATGTCTTCAAGTTAAACGAATGCATGGATGCATCCAAATGAAGATCATCTTACCTCAAGATGCAATAAAAATCTGATATGATCAAGTAATATGGTAAAGAAATAAAAATATACCTACCAGAGTACCAGGTAATTTTCTGGCATTTAACTGTGGCACTTAACTTTTAGGATGCAGGTTTCCGCTTCACCACAAAATCATCCGCAGAGTAATAGTCTGAGATAAGCCGATACATGTAGGATGGATTATGCCCTCCTCTGTGTACATTTTAGTTATTAGTGCTCATATTCCTATGGCAATAGCCATTCCATACACTTGCAACTCTTAATTTCAATCATTCCCTGATACAAATCATTCATGACCAAAAGTATTACAATTCACAACACTGGTAGGATTAGCAACCATGGAAATTTTTGTTGGAAAAATAATGGCAATCATCACAGTGTTTTGTTTAAACTGTTCCTTATAACTTGTACATTATGTGATGTTTTTAGCTGGTTTCTTTGAAAAAGAATCATATGTTCAATTTTAACAAACCAAAATTCTTCTAATAAAAGAGAAAATAAATTGAAGAAATTTACCATGCTGGAATTGTGATGCAAGAATGTAACAGCTGATTCGATCAAGGCAGCATCATATTCGACGTAATCAACCCAATCATAGCATCACCAATCAATGCATGTAAATACTGTTAACATGCAAGGTAATGCAAGTAGCTATTGTTAACATGACATTAGGCTAATACAAACAATAAATTTAAGAAGACATAACATAATACTAATAAATTAATGGAAACCATCAGTGGCCCATTTAAAATCACAAACACAACTGCACACAACAATCCCAAAAGAACCTATCTAAATCTCATATAATCACAACTCCTTCAACATCAAACTGTATCCCTTTAGGATTGAGGAGCTGCAAGGATAAAAAGAAATGGAAGGGATGCTAATGAATCAACTATAGCTTAAAAGATATATATTTTTTGAAAGCATTAGATAGCCCGTTATAGTGTACATCAACACTAAGGGCTTTAAACAAAAAAATATTTCATCAAAAACAGAGTGAGTAATTTTTGATACAAACCAAAAAACAAAATCACCTTTTTTTATACAAACCAAAAACAAAATTATTGTGCAAAATAACTCAGTTCAGATAATTATATTGAATGATTCATAAAGAAATGGGAAAGTGATTACTTGGAATCAAAATGGGACATTTAGGAAAAACATCTCTATTTGATAAACATTTTGAATTGCACACTTGAGCATAAAGGAAATGATGAAACATAAGTTTCATCCCAGTTTTTCTCTGGCAATTTAACCGACACAGCTTCTTAAACAATAGATTCCATTAAGATATAAAAACCAAAACTGCACAAATGGAGACTATTATTATATTGAGATTCCAATAGATTCCTTGATTTTTGGTGGGTTGTTTCAATCAGCTTCTGCCTAAATAGATTGAAACAACCAGCTTCTGCCGTAACTGCTAAAGCTAATGACCCGTTCATTTTCCTTGATTCTTGGTGGGTTGTTTCAATCTCTTAATTGTGCCCATTTGGGCTTCATGCATATAATGGACAGTTCTTTCCAGATTTATTCTCAACTTTATTCTCAAAAATTGTTTTAACCAGTCCATGATAGGATATATGGAATATATGTTCCCAGTGAAAGAGAGATTATGATAGATTGCGAACTTACTTTAATGACTCACCAAGGCGAATGCTTTGCTAACGACTTGTTTCTTATAATCTTTTAGCTGTTGAAAATAAGGGATTAAGCATAATGGAAAAAAACAAAATATTCACTATCACAACTATGTTTCAAGAGAATCTAATAAACACAAATTTCAGAAATAATCAGAGAATACTACATAATAATAGCGAATGGAGACTATTATTATATTGATACATATGGTAGAATAAGTAGATGAAGAAAAGAATCCTTGCAGCCTAAAATCAGATAGTCCACATGGTAGAATAAGTAGATGAAGAAAAGAATCCTTGCAACCTAAAATCAGATAGTCCACAAGTCAAAAGATATGCATATAACATGAACTTTTTTTCGGATGACACTATTTTCTTTATAACTTAATCTTGAAATGTAGACTTCTACCATGAAGCTGCATGTGTGTATATGTGCTATGCATACAGACATGGGCACATGTTTGATGCTTCACACGCGCATATCAGACACTTGTCCAATGTGCCTCGAGTTTAAAATATCTACTTGGTTCGAGATGCTTAACGCTTCTCTCGTATGCATATTATACATGCAATCACTCTTCTGTGAATTGCCTAATTTTATGAAAAGATATCAAGCTAATAGTTTACAATACTAATAAACTTAAGAATTAAGATATGTTTCAACTTCGAAAAGATACTAACATCATATATGATGATGAAAGGCAAGCCCTACTTCCCATATAATATCATTTATATGTATTAAATCTGATGTATATCCTGGAACCATATTTTAGTCAAAACTATTTTAATGTTTTTATGGCCATGACAAATTTTAAAAAATTTTGTGCTGCATTCACATGAAGAGGAACTCACCAGCTTTGGCTGGAACCGAGCTTCAGCAGCCATGGTCGTGCTTGAGGACATAATCCCTCAGCCTTTGGCCTTCATCAGGTGACCACAACCCCTTCATGTAGTTCACCTTCGGCTTCTCGCAAGTCATGCACCCCATTGTCCCTCCTCGTACTGCTCACAACCAACCCTTCAATGCACGGGAAGGCACATTCCTTTGGATTTGAAGGGACCAACTAATCCTAATGCAAGGACACATTACTATTATACATACATAATTAAACTTAATGACATTGAAGGTGTTAGTCCTTGCTTTCCCCAGCTCACCTCATATTGGTCGGCCAATGGACATGGGCCCGGTCGAGATTCTCAATCAGCCAGTTAGAATGCATAGAAGAACCAGAGGAATGAGTTGTGAATATAAGGATTTGCAATCATATGTCAATCATTGTGGGGACATCCAGCTCTTCAATATGACCAAAATTCTAAAAAAATGTGTTTCTTCTCTCTTCAACCAAGAGAAAAGGTCGCATTTGAATAGGAACATGCTACAGGCATGCCCTTTCCTGTAGAACAATAAAAAGTACTCATGAGCTCAATATTGAAGCAATTTGTTATGTAAACCCTCTTCGCCTACATTTGATAAGCAAATTGATAAACTAAATTAGATATCCTCTTAAATCATGTCTTGAAATAAAAAAACACATATAAAGATAATTACCTTGTGACTCCTTAATAAATAGAACCTCCTTGAGAAAATCCATAGTTTTTCTTGCAAAATGTAAATACAAAAATAAATAAGATATTATTAATTATTTTTTCCTGCAGAATGGGTTTTTACCCTCTTCCGTGAGCACTAAACTCTTGCCCACTCATGTTCTTCATTTTTTCAAGCTCATATCAATGGAATATAAGTTTGTTACATCAAATACATAAAAAAATCATTTCAAAATTGAACTCATTTCAAAATGGCATTTTCTGATATTGACAGGATATTAAAATTCTCATTTCAAAAAAATTCAGAATATTTTGATATCAGGATATTTGACAGAAAATATAGGTTCCCATTTTGATAGAGTTCACAGTGAGTTGATATCCTGTCAATTTGTTCATAGTTTGATATAGTTTACAGTGAGTTCATAGTTTCCCATTTTGACATATCAACTCATTCTTGAAATATCAATTTGACAAAAGAGAGTTGAAATATAGTTGAAATATATATTTGAAATATCAACTCTGATATTTTCTAATATTGACAGAAATTTGACAGAAAGACCTCTCAATGTGATATTTAGAAATTTTGATATTTGACGGGAAAAACCTCTCAACGTGAGGGAAAAACAAAAAATCTTGATATGCATTAGAAATTTTGATATGCATTAGAAATTTTAACATGCATATCAAAATTTCTAAATATCACGTTGAGAGGATACTTGACAGGACAAAATTTTTGATATGCATTAATTCAAATCAGCATATTTTGATATCAGGATATTTAGAAATTTTAATATCCTGATATTGACAGGATATTTGACAGGAAAAACCTCTCAACGTGAGGAAAACACAAAAAAATGATAGTTATGTATGCTATTTCCATATGAGCCAAAGCCCCAACAAATCATTTAATGATTCATAATGAACTTTCCAATATAATGAATTCACCAATAGAAACAAAACAATAAAATTTAAAACCAAATAATAAATTTTAGCATTTACCAACTCACCAAATGCCTCAAGATGCTCCTTCTTCACATTCAAATCCCCTTTCATGCTCTCTTTGAGATAATCCACATTTGATTTTCAGTTCTCCTGCTAATACCATACCCCAAGCATAACAGAGTTGGCTGCAAATAGTGGTTTATAGACCACCAAGGAAGTTACTTCCCGTTCACTAATTAACTAACATTAACCGAAGCATCCGACATCATTCTCTTGATATGGCAAGTTTATCATATACCAAAGAAGTAATGAAAAAGGATTTAGATCAATATAGCTTAGCTAAAAACAGTTAACATTTAGTATTTCTTTATCTATCTTATATAAATTGACATGTGTTGTGAGTTGAGGGAGGCCTTTGGCCTCCCTCCCCTCATCACTCTCCATTACTCCCCACTAAGTTAGTGGGGAGACCCTTGGACTCCCAACTCAACATGAGATCTTTATAAATATAGTACCATGGCTATTTGCCCGGGTTGATTTTCTCCAATGCTCTTCTAACACGTTATCAGCACAAGGTTGCTCTTAAAAAAAATTTAGCCAACAAAATTTCCCCACAAACTTTCCCTCTTGCAAAGGAATCTTATAGTTGTGGCAAAGTTATCGCGGCAAAGCTTTCTTCTTGGATTGCGGGAGCAGGGATTTTTATCTACGAATTTTTGTTCTTCCCTAGATCTTTGTTCTTCCCTAGATCTTTGATCTAGAGGTAAAATTCTATCCACGTAGATAAATATTATAGACCATATGTTGATTTTTTTTCCTATACAAATCAACATATCAAAAATAGATAAAAAATAGATAGCGGGGATCTTCACACCTATAAAAAAAGAACACAAAATACATATTGTGATTGTTCATGATCATGTCAACAATAAATATGTTTATTCAGAACTCTTTCCCCTTGCATTTGCTTTTTAGTATGAATTTATGAACTCTCATGGAATCAGCCCCTAGTGTCTAAATTACCAGATGATTGCTATTGACAAGTCTTGGAGAGAAAAGATCCATTCCCCTCAAACTAAATGCTTACCTCAAAATGTACTCTGCTCCATTTTGAGGCATCTCAGAGAGTTACTTGTATGTTGTTGCATGCATTTCAGCAAAAGATAATATGTTCTTGTTGTTCATCATATTGATGTATTTATAGCATCTACGGTTGGGTCAAATAAATGGCGAAAAATTCATACCTTGGCTATACTTCAGCATTTTGATTTTGGCTGTTAATTGTTGGATGAACTATCGTGGAAATAGACTAGATTTGCCTTCATCCCATTTGTCTATAACCTGTGCATTGTAGGGCATAAGAATATTATGTTACCTGCAAGTTCTGTATAAACGCTACTATATATGATGGGGGTCTCCTGTCGGGCACCCCCCAAGGCGGTGGGATCTCTTTCCGTCGCCCCCGCCTGCGCCGTTAACTGATACAGAGGGGAGGGTGAGTATGGTTTGACAGGGGCTATGATATTTTTTGGGAGTTGAGGGGTCATCCTCTGTTTTGGGGGTTTTTGGCATTCCACAAACTCAAAATTGGGTTTAAAGGCTAATTCTGTTTATATTATAATATAATCTTTAGCCTTTTTGTTGGGCCTGAAGCCCATCCGTCACAAATACATATATATTCTATGAGATAGAAGCCCTTTAAATTTTGTGTGCTACACATATTTTACCTACTAAATACGGGCCTGAAGCCTAGTAATTCTTATTGCAATCTTTAAAATTTCAAAAATGGGCCTGCAGCCCAAATGTTAACAATTCTTTAAATTTGACTTCTGATGGCCAGAAGCCTAGTAGATTTTATTGCAATACTTAATTTGTTAATTTTGGGCAAATGGGCCTGTAGCCCAAATATAAATGAAATATTACAATAGTTAATATTTTTGGGCATGCAGCCCCATTCAAACTATTAATTATTTTTAATTCCTTGTCATGGGCATGTCCCCAGTCTTTCATATTGCTAAAATTATAACAATATTGCATTATTATTAAATTATGGAATATTAGGATTTTTTTCAAAATATAATCATCTTAAGGATCCTGCGACCGCTCTGCCGTTAGTAAACTAACCTAACGGTGTATGACGTCTCCCAGTGGTCCAAGAGATTATTATATTTTATAGCCTATTTTTCCATTTAATATATGCATGTGTTATATACATACGTGGTTGTTTATTTTGTGCCTGTAACATTTATAAACAGCGTGGATGTTTATATAAGCTAAAATGTGATTTTTGGGATCGGCCAATTTGATACCCTTTTTTAAATTCCTTGCAATTTAATTTTCTTTTTTTTGAGAGAATTTGTAAGTGAGGATTATATGTCTTTTTGCCAAAGACCGGTGTACCGACAAATTGAAGACGGAGGCGTAAAATTGAAAAAAAAGGGACCCATTTTGGGTTTCCAAATTGTATTTTTCTTTTCTTTATAGACTGTATATTCGGACTTTGGACTTTGTACATTTTTGGGTATCTGGCCGATCCCCACATTTTTGCTTATTTTATTATTTATGTGTGAATTTTTATTTTAATTAATTCATGCTTATTTTAAATTGCGTAGATAAATGGCAAAATTGGCAAGCTTCGATTTCGAAGTCCTTGACTCTGTAGGAAAAAATTACCTGAGTTGGCGAGTGGACCTGAAGTTCCACTTGCGTTCGATGGCCCTCATTGGCTCCATTTTGGCTCCTTCATCGGCCCCAGCAGCGGCTGATGCTTCTGCTACATCTAGCAGTAGCACTTCTACCCCTGTCTCCGTTGTGGATAAGGCGAAAGCCATAATCTACATTAGGAAACATATAGATCGGACCTTAAAGGCCGAATACCTAACGGTAGAGGACCCAATGGAGCTGTGGACAGCGCTGGAAGCATGGTATAAACATCAAATTGATGTAATATTACCGCGTGCCAGTTATGAGTGGGAAAACCTCAGACTTCAGGACTATAAATCCGTCGCTGAGTATAATTCTGCACTTTATAACATCACCTCATGCCTGAAGTTGTGCAGTGAAGAAGTGACAGAACATCGCATGTTGGAAAAAACATTTACCTCGTTTCACGAGAAAGATGCAATCCTCATGCAGCAGTATCGTGAACGCAACTTCACGAAATTCTCTGATCTGATCTCATGCCTACTTAGGGCAGAGCAGAATCGAGACTTACTGCTCGCCACTCACAATTTACGTCCATCCGGCACTGCCTCTATCCCTGAAGCCCACCATGTTTCTCCCCAGAAGTGGAAAAACAAAAGGAAGGCTAAAAACAACAAAGGGAAAGCTGTAATGAAGCAACCAAAAGGTGCAGCTCCACAGCCAAACAAAAATAATAAGGGAAAGCGCAACTTCACATGGAAGCGAAAGAACACCGATCCAGTGTCACTTCCTAAGAAGAACTGGGAGGATATATGTCATAGATGCGGCATGACTGTCCATTGGTCCAGAAACTGTCGCACTCCTCGCCACCTCCAGGATCTATACCAGGCGAGCCAGAAGTCTCTACCTAAAACAAACTTGGCGGTTGTTTAGCCGCCAACAATGTTTACTGCAAAAGACTTCGAGAACGACGACATGCTCGATTAAGCTTCATCCTTTATCTATGCATTTAGAATTCTATGTTTCTGCATCTTTAATTTGCTTTAGTACGAACTTTTATGTCTTTTTCATTGACTTAAATAAAAATTCGTTTAACTTATAGATGAAGTATGGAATATTGTGGAAGTGCCTCGTTGCACTAGTGTAGCATTGATATTGCTCTCACATACAACGAGACTATAAGATGCAAATTCTCCTCATAAACATATAGGAAATCTCCAAATTTCAAGGATATTTCTTTTAAAGAAAATAACTTGAAAATTTTGGATAATATATATTGAATATCAATATGCAACTCATCAAGAGAATGGCCAGAAGACCATCTACTTACGATTTCATTGGACCCCCGTCGGGCCCCTATAATTACAGATATTCATCCTATAGAAATCCAACTCGACTGAGCACCAGAAGTGCCTTTCTTTGCCATAGTTTTTAACTCTGGCCAAATGGACTTGGTCATCCTGGATCAGAGATGATGGACGCATCATCAAATGAATCCATTGGAGAACCTGAAGATTCTTCAAAAGGTTGAGTTCCTTGTCCCCCTTTGTCATAAGGGAAAACTAATAGAGAGATCTTCCCTCCTGAAAGTAGATTTAGAATCTCCTGGCATCATTGAGAGAATACTTGATGACATTTTGCGGGCCTATTCACCCCGTAAATGGCCCATTTTCGGTACTTCATCATTGTACTGATATATGCATCTACTAGATGGTCTTTAATGTGCCTTTATATTCGCTCGCAACCTAGCTTTCTGAAAAGCTTATAATGTGGGTGAATTTACTACACATATCATTCAAGACTTCTGCCAAGCAACTGGCATTAAAATTGAACATCCTGCAACATGTTCAAACTCATAACGGGTTAGCAGAGTCTCTGGTAAAGGACTCCAATGGATTTCACGTCCATTGTAAAATCGCATTCCCTGTTGATGTTTAGGGACCATCACACTGCATTCAGCATTGCTTATCACGATACGGCCCGCTTGTTGCCATATCTTATTACTGATGCTGCTTGCTTATGGTTTACCACCAAGTCTTGATAAATATGAATTTGATGAGCAAAATCTCATTGAAATAGGCACGCAGTCTAAAGAAGCCTGAAGCTTCTGAGACCATATCATGGGACACAGAAGTCCTCATCTCGTTATGATCCGCATACTTTTTCTGTGTGACGATGAGATCCAGAAGATCCTTCACATTCAGACTAAAGTACATCAATTGACGGATAAAATTGCGGACAACCAGAAGATTGTTCGTTCACACGTCCCTGCTGCCAACACGCCAGCTAGGATTGACATTCCCATAGATGGATGCAATCCACCGGCAGCAGAATTGCATGTACCTCATTTGAAAAGAGGACGCCTGCCAGGTTCAAAATATTAATTTCCTCATAATAGGAAGATTCCTGGATATATAAAAATGATCCAACCACAGGATGCTGAGCTCAGACCAGTAACCTATCCCCTCCTAATTTCCCCTGCAGAGGAAACAACAGGAGAAACATCATTATATTACGTACGTACTGGAGAGGTACTGGACAGATATAGCACAGTCGTCGTCGTCGGTTTTGCTTTCGCTATTACCGTACACGTCGCTGAATACGACGATGACGTCTACCCACTTTTCTATAGCGTAAACGCATAGAATTGCCAAAGTGGGACGAGGCAATAAGAGTAGAGCTGGACTCACTCTTGAAAAAGCAAAGTCTTTGGACCAGTAGTCCATTCACCTGAATGTGTAAAAACCTGTGGAATATAATTCGGATTTCATAAAGAAATTGAAATGAAGGTAATGTGATCATTTTCCTACTAAGCCTACACTTCTCTGCAAAAGCCAATACATGCAGTTCATGGACGTTGTGACTGCATATATATATGGCAATATAGATATAGAGATCTATATAAAACTTCCAGAAGGGTATACTCTACCCCCAGAGATGAAAGAGAAACGTAGAAACGTCTTCTCCATAAAGGCTACAAAGATCATTAGTTGATCTTAAGCAATATTCTGCCCTTGTATCTTTTTCGAAATATCGTTGACAGGATTTGTTATATTTGCACCTAGGTATAACTATCATCCTGAAGATGACATTAATCATCCTGAAGATGAACTATCATCCTGGAGATGAGCCATCATCCTGAAGATGACATTAATCATCCTGAAGATGAATCATCATCCTGAAGATGACATTAATCATCCTGAAGATGAACTATCATCCTGGAGATGAATCATCATCCTGAAGATGACATTAATCATCCTGAAGATGAACTATCATCCTGGAGATGAACCATTATCCTGAAGATGACATTGATCATCCTGAAGATGAACTATCATCCTGGAGATGAACTATCATCCTGAAGATGACATTAATCATCCTGAAGATGAACTATTATTAATCATGCCGAAGATGTCTCAGCTTACATATTAAACACCTTCGTGGTGGAACCCTTTCATATTCTTCATACACCTGGGTTTATGAAGAATGATGTCCTTTTGCAACCTATTAAAAATGGATGCTTATTTATGACAACTTCCAGTAGCTGGAAGAGGGGGAGGACATCCTAGGTCCCGAAGAGCCTAGCTCTAGTGTATTATCTGGCCAACTGCACGTATCTTTGATAGAACGTCTCCAGTAAAGTTGTTAACCAGATACAGTATTGTCCTGGAGAGCAACACTAGACCAAGGATAAGCTGCTTCTGCGCAACTTCCAAGGGTCAAGGAATATATATTGCATATGCAGGTTTAAAGATCATAACAATGACTGAAACACAATAGACCGGCCACCTCCTAAATATATACACATCATCATCCAATGTCTACATCTTCGGAGAAGCTCCTCATCCAAGAAGCAAGTATTGAAAATGCTCAGCCAGGTCTAGCAGTACCTTGCAGACACACTGAAGACTAATTCAAAGAATACTTTAGTGGAGTCATCTACCAACTTCGAAGAGCATTGGACTCCAGAGCGACTCTGCCTTCCAATAGCCGCTAGATGAGTGAAACTTGTATAGATGAGTGATAATGGTATTTTCTTTCAGAACATGATGGATGTATAGACGAATAGGAGATGATTGTATAGATACATAGGAGATCTGCAAGCCTGAAGCTTGTACAGATCAGGGGGAGTCCCTCGATAGTTGTACTCTTTTCCCTTAAGCTGCTGGTTTTTCCCACTGGGTTTTCCACAGCTAAGGTTTTAACGAGGCAACCACAGCGGCTCTGGATCCAGAAGTATCCACCCCATTAGCATATTGAATCCTGAAGTATTCATATGCTTAACCCAAGGTAATGGAGAGATGAGGGGGAGTGTTGTGAGTTGAGGGAGGCCTTTGGCCTCCCTCCCCTCATCACTCTCCATTACTCCCCACTAAGTTAGTGGGGAGACCCTTGGACTCCCAACTCAACATGAGATCTTTATAAATATAGTACCATGGCTATTTGCCAGGGTTGATTTTCTCCAATGCTCTTCTAACAACATGTAATTAATTTATCTATTCAGCATTCTTGACATGGCAACACTATTGCAACTCCAAATGTAAATTAATATTTGGTTATAAACATATTACCCAAATGTGACATGTGCTCTCCAAATGTTTGGTTCTCCTCGGCAACACTCCTGCAACTCTGACATGGGCCTTTTATACCTCCAAAGCCAAAATTGTTGTATGTGAGGTTGTAAGTAGAAGGCATTAGGAAATCCGGTCAAGTTTTTAAATGGCAAATGTTTTTAATGACTGCCTTTTTAGGTGAGTGCTTGTGTGTGTGAGGGGGGTCATGACATATGGTGGGTGACGAAGGTGCCATGAAGTAAATTGCAGGCATCATGCTATATGTAGATTACATAATGTTTATAAATGCCATTTTTAAATAAAAAACAGAAAAATTAAATTATGAAGGCATTAACGGTCATGTGTATCAGATGAATATGCCATACAGATCCACACGTATGTATTAAAAATTGTAAATATATATTAAACATAAGTAATCAACTAACTATATAAGTTGCAATATTCCATGGTCGTATGTTATGCCAAATCTTACATGTTATAGGGAGCCAAGACTATACTATACAATTAAAAGAGAGAGGGTGAACGGTGAAGCTGGAGAAAGAACTAACACAAAAGAATTGATAAAGAATTACGTAGAATCTAGAAAATATCAATATAAAGAGATTTGAATACATGAGATATGAATCGTCTAAAATTGGAATGAATTAGAAAAAAATCACAACCCTTGCAGAGATCTAAAGAGAGAAAATAGGATAGACCTTTTTTGCTTGGAGAGCGGGGAGTCGAATCCATCAACAAAGAAGTTGGACTTGTCATTAGGCCTCCCTGATCTGCTTCACGGTGAGAGAAATCACGCCATGGCCCCCACGGCCATGGCGTGCTTTCGCTCACCGTTAAGCAGATAAGAGCAACTGAGATGCTAGAGTTAGAACTCAAATGAGATCGATGAAACCCTAAAGCAAAGTTTTTCTCATTGGATGATGCGTGAGTGGCGTCAATAGCAACGAAGAAGCAAACCCCTCGATGGTCAATTGGATGATCGGCGGTCAGTTGGATGATCAGCGGATCAGCGGTCAGTTGGATGATTAGCGGTGGAAGGTGTATCGGTGGAGTATAAAACTCATTTGCATGGTAGAAATGTCATTGCGATTTCACATTACTGAAAACCTTTCTTAGATCTCATCATTAAGCATCAACTTTTTCCAAGCACACCAAAAATATACAAAAAGCAAAAAATTTTGAAATAAAGTAAACTAACCTCAAGTGCAGGGAGCTTTTCCTCTTTCTGTGCTTCTTCCGTGAAGTGATATGTACATGTCCTTGGACCAAATGAAAACATTTCAATGAAATAGTTCTCATGCAATCTATAGAAAACATGACAGGTATAAAGAAATTTATATCATGAACTTTATATCATGAATTTTTTATATCATGGAATGTATATCAAAAAAATTTGCAGTATAAATTAAAATGACACAAAAATTACTTGGTGCAGGAAGCATATCAAAAACTTTTTTCCCCTGCAAATTTTTTTAAGAGTACATGTTTCCTTGCTTGCATGCTTGAATATGATTCAAGCATTTCCCATGTAAATGATTCAAGCTGCATGCAAATTTTTTGATATGATTCAGGCACAAATGATTCAGCCGGCACAAATGATTCAAGAATACAAGCAAACGATTCAAGCATGCAACCAAAAACTTTTTAACATGTAATTTTTTTTATCAAAACCATTATTTTTCATGTGAACCTTGTTCCTAAACTTTAACATGTAATTTCTGGAAAATATCCTAAACTTTATTCTAAACTGAAAATGAAATTACAGGAAAATATCCTAAACTTTACAGAAATGAAATTGAAATTTCTGGAAAATATCCTAAACTGAAATTTCCAGAAATGAAAATGAAAATTCCAGAAATTGAGTCCTAAAATGAAATTTCCAGAAATTGAAATTTCCAGAAATGAAAATGAAATTTCTGGAAAATATCCTAAACTGAAAATGAAATTTTTAATATGTAATTTCTGGAAAATATCCTAAACTTTATCTTAAACTGAAAATGAAATTGAAATTGAAAAGCAAAACTATATCCTAAACTTTTCCCATCCCAAATTTGACTCTATGGGTTAGATGAGAATTGCAATACTTGATGTACTGTGATAGTTGAGACTGAATGATTCAATTAAAACAAAATTATTAAGCTGCCAAACTTTAATAAACCGCACCAAGCTGCCAAAATTATTAAGCAATGCTTTAATTACAGTATTCAAATTCTCTTACCCTTGGTATAATGATTTAGTTACAGTATGTTATCAAAACATGAATTCTTTAGTTTTAGTTCATATTCAAATTGCTTTAGTTACATAATTTGAATATGATATCAAACATGAATGCTTGGTAATACATTGGGTTTGGGTAATACCAATGATTTAGTTTGGGTAATACATTGGGTTTGGGTAATAACAGCATAAATTGCTTCATAAATCAACGAAAATAGAGCGAGCAAAAAATATCCAAACCTGCTAAGAAAATCAGAGATCACACATATTAAAGCAGATGATGGACATTTTGAAGGCATGCACAACTTCAGAGATCACACATGAGTTGACATTTTCAATGAAAGTAAATTGAGAACCACCAATATAAAAGCATGAGAAAATTAGCATATCATCCAAATTGAAGCATCTAAAAAAGAAAGGAAAATCACCAGCTAAAATTTCATAAACCTTCTGCTATAAATAGTATTGTTCCACCACTACAGTAACCCATTTTATAAAAATTTCAGTACCAACAAAGGAAAATCACCTTATCTCTTGCCATGAGGGCCTTTGGTATTCATTCATGCACATAACTTGATTCAAGGGTAGCAATAAATATTTCTTACAGAAACCTTTTGCTACCTTCTCTAGGTCCTGGACAAAAGGAGCTTTAACATGCCTAGAATGATGCCCAGAGTTATTCATGTCTAACAATATATGCATGTCAGACATATGAATCAGATATATGCATGTCTAACAATACACTATGCATATGAATCAGATAAAATGAATTTCAAGCATGCATGCGTGCGCGCGAATGAATATACCAACCGCAAGTATAAATCCTTCATGTAGACAACTAAGAATGAAGAAAACAATACTATATGCATATGAATCAGGAAACTACAAACATATTCAAGTAGATGTGCAAACAAGAAAGAAAGAGATGAGTTTTTTTGCTTTGGAGGAAAGGCTCATGGCGGTCGTACCTCTGGATAGATGAGTCAATGTGACAGGATCCTCATGAAAACTGACCATTCCATCTTTCTGACTTATTGTGGCCAAAATTTCCACATCTTGAATCTGGTAAGTGAAAATGATCACAAATTACTAAACCAGTAGTGTAAATTAAATCAATGATGGAATAGTACTTCAAAACAATTGCCATCCGAAATTGTTGTCCTACAATCCAAAATTGCGCTTGTAGTGGGATGACAAAACTTGTTTCACCAATCCAAAATTGTTGTCCTGCAATAATAAAGCAAAGCCAGTGTTATAGAAGCAAATTAAATCTGTCATTAAAACAAAAGAATAAAGCAAAGAACAGTAACACAAAACTTGTTTTCAGTTAGTCTCTGAATATGGTGCTTGTAAAGGGATGACAGAATTTATTTCACCAATCCAAAATTGTTTTCATGCAATAATAAAGCAAATTTCAATTGATCGTCAAATTCGAAGTTTGAGATGGCATCGATTTCCCCTTCGAATTTGAGAGGGCTGGAAAGCTTCGATTTCATGTGTCAATGTTCAACTTTAATATGATATCAAAAAATGTTGAACACCTGCAAGCAAATATCAGACAATGTTGAATACATGCAAGCAAATAGAAAATATCTGTTTACAAAAGTAGATATGCAATATCAAACACTGTATCCAGTATTAGAAAAATACTATTCAAAATGTTGTTGAAAGCAAACCTTTGCCAGTTTGTCACAATCAATTTTATTTTTGATCAAATGGTCAGGACATCCCTATTCAGGACAATGATTTGGGGTATGGCTCTCATTTCCTCTTTATTTGGGGTATGACAACATTACTAAAAAATTATTAACAAAAATAACAACATGACAACAAATTTAACACACAAATTTGGGGTATGACAACATGACAACAAATTATTAACAAACACAACATGATTAAAAAAATTAAATTGTGGGGGGGGGTGTGATCACCTATTTTACACACTGCAAATTATTACCATGCCCTGTAAATTATTACCACAACATGAGTAACAAATTATTAACAACCAAACACCATGTAAACCACTGCCTTTTGAGAGTGAGTAACAAATTATTAACAACCAAACAATAAATTATTAACAACCAAATTATTAACAACCAAACACCATGCACACATGTACTCAAAATTAACTTAAACAAAATTAGATGTGCTCAACATTAACGGATACTGTTATCAAAATTAGATGATGTTACTAAAAATTAACGAATACCAGTAATCAAAATATCACCCACCAAAGATCAGGGCTTACCCATCAAATATTAGAAATTTACAAAAGCTCAGATCTTACCCATCCAAGGAGCGATCTAGAGGGAGCTCACAGTGAACACTGGAGGGATCCATGAGCTCCATCGTCAAAAATTTCCATGAGATCTTACCCTCGAGAGATCCATGAGCTTCAGAGTCAAAAATTTCCAGGAGATCTTACCCGCAAGAGATCCATGAGAGCCAGCATAAAAAAAGTTCCATGAGATCCAACATCAAAAAAATTTCCATGAGTTATTACCCTTGAGAGATCCATGATTCAGCTGCCACAGCAGAATAGAGGAGAGAGAGGGGGGAGGAGACGGCAGGGCGGTGGGGCGGTAGGGCGGCGAGGCGGGGGAGAGTTGGGTTTTAGATCCATGCTTCAGCGTCAAAAAGTTCGTTTCAGCAGTGTTTTTTTTCTTTACTGAGTCACGTGACGGGGGAGTTGGGTTTTAGATGCGGCTGAGGTTTTTCCCCCAATAAATTTTGTTTTCCCCCCAAAGAAAACGTAAAATAGTTTCCCCCCAAAATTAAAAAGCTCTTCCTCCAAAACTTTCAAAATTTAAAAAACCTGATTTGAATTTGATGTGATGTGATTTGATTTCTTATATCCAATATCTCATAACTCAATTTCTCATACCCTATATACAATCTATATAAACATCACACCCAATTACACATAACCAAAACCAAATTCTCTTATCCATTATCTCTTATCCATTATCTCTTAACCAAAATCTCTTATACAACAATACACATATCCACATACAACAATACACATAACCAATTTCTCTTATCCAACAACTCTTATCCAAAAACCCATGATAACATCCCTGTTTTATAATATAGATGTATTAGGTTATATGTTGGTTGAAGTACTGTGCTAGGAATGATCGGGGTAGTTACTATAGTTAACTAGAAGAGTCTAGCCATGCCTGAAATTAAGAAAGTCCGAGGACGGACTTTATTCTAAGGTGGGTAGGATGTAACGGCCGGTACTCGCTATTTGTCATACGGCTGTGCGTATAGCAATTTTGAGTACCTGATTGGTTTTGTGCTTGGTATGTGAGTCGTGTCGTTGAGTCGATAGGGCCGTAGCATCTTGGTTGCATCCTTAGCAAGCCAACCCCGACATGTGCCCAACTTAGAATTACCGTCGCCTTTGGACCCTGTATCCTATATACGCTTTACGTGCACGTAGTCTTGTTCGTGCACGTAATTATTTTAGATCTTGTCTGTATCCGAACCCTATAGTGCGATATGCCGTTGTGACCCTCTCTGAGAGTATTAAAATTGTGGTGTTAATTGGGAACGTCATTTCACGAGTCGTTCTCCCACAATTTGACCTTATTTGAAGGGACGTCACGATTTTCACTTTGGTCGCAAGGCCTTTTTATTTTTAGTTTCGTTTCTCGTCATCGAAATTGTGATCCATCTTCTCTGTCTTCTTTCTCTCGTCGTCCCGGTCACCCCAGTATTTATTTCACAATTTTTGGGCTTCGTTTGACCTACTTTCACTTTTACCCACTCTATTATAGTTTTAACCCTAAGTTTTAAGATGTATAGCCCACTAATCATTCCTATAATATCCTAATCAACTTTAATCCTTAGCCATTTGTTAGAATCTGGATGAAACCAGTTAGAGGCGCACGCATCTCACCTAGCCTAACACAGCACACAACTATTTTAGAGTGAACCAAAGTCTAATATTATAAAACCCCACCTAATAATATTAATAAACCCAAGCCTACACATTTTTCGCACTGCCCAACAAGTAGGCTCACGTGCTGCCCTCTGTAACCAAGCCACACAACTCTATTTTCTAACCCTATCTCCTATTTTAAAAACCCTAGGGAAACATAGCTTTTAAACCCTAGGCTATTTTTCTAACCCTACTCTCAACACGCAGCCACCGCCTGTGAACTTGACCCACGCACCCCCACCTGCAGTCACCGACTTCCTCTCCTCTCCGGCGGTCCTCCGGCCACCTCCCCACCGGAAAAACCCCCTTCCTCCCCCTCTATGAACCGAGCACACACCGGCCTGGGAACCCCCTTCTCCGGCCTCCTATTCTCGCAGCCGCCATCAACCTAGGACGCGCGCGACCCCCTGCCCCGACTCCGGCCAAGCCCCACCGGAAAACACCTACAAAACCCTTCCCTCCTTCAACTCACAGCATCTCATCTCATTTCTCCCGACTTCAGCCTTGCTTCGACTCCGACCACCCAAATCAACATCCGGCGGCCTTCATCTCGACGGCCTAGCCTCCAGCAAGCGGTCGGCCACCCATCTCCCTCGACTCCGGCCACGCAAAACACCCCCTTCATCACAAATCGCCAATCCCCATGCCCATCAGCTCTGACTTGCCCAAAAACCACCGACCAGCAGCTCTGGCCGCACAGCGCCACCTGCCAGACCTCCTCCCCGCTGCCGTCGACTCCCCCTCGGCCCCCTCCTCCAGCTGCAAGCAACCAGAGCCTCTGCCACGGCCCCGATCTTCTTCTCCGTTCTCCATGCTCCAAACCCTAGGTTTGGGGTTCTTTCGTCGTTTTTTGGCGACTGGGACCTCGCCTTGGAGATCCATCGGTACCGTGAACCCTCGGTCGGCCTACTCTTCGATTCGGCACCAAGAACAGCATCTACGAACGTCGTTTGAAGTTTTGTCGCAGATCCGGGCGTCGATCGACCATTTCACACTTCCCGAGGGCGATCCGGTGACTTCTGCCACTGACGATCACCTCTGGGTACCCTCAGTCGCTGATTGCGACAACGTGGAGCTGACGGATCGCTGATAGGAATCTGTGCTCCAGGCCTTCCACCCTTGACCTACCTGTTGATAACAACGATCTTTGAACTTCGTGTTTGATGATAACAAACGTGTGTGAACTTTTTAACGTGTGTGTTAAGTGTTTCAGGAACGGCGAACGTGTGACTAATTCACGGAGAGACTTGGTCAACGTGCGAAGGAGAAAATGGGAGGACCTAGCTTGAGTTAACTCATATTTATCGGTGATAGAATTTTAATCCTATTCTGTATCAAGTCCAAACTCCATTCCTATTGCTAATCACCATATCACTAGGATTCCATATATCCTAATTAATCCTAGCCATTGATCTCTTCTCCTTGTTGCACAAAACCCTACACCCTCATATATATATATATATATAATCAAAGATCAAAGAAAAAAAATATAGGAGTCGGCCAAAAAATACAGGAGCCGAAATTTTAGAGGAGGCGTATATTTATTTCTCCACGACAACACCGTAGAGACGCACAAAAAATCTGGGAGAAGCGGCCGAAAAAATTCTCAATACCCTAATGATTTCTCAAGAGCCTCGTTCTTTGACTGTTCAATAATAATCCAAGAGTGTACATGCCGATTCTTTTTGGGTTCTCTCCACACAAAATTCCTTTGAATCCTTAATATCCAAACATCTGCCTTTTTTTTAGCCGCAAGAATCATGTGAGAATGGCACTTTCATTTAATTATTTTTGTGGTCTCCTCTCTCTTGTTGGAGATGGCGTAGTCTCCAAATGGTGTAGTCTCCTCTCTCACCTCTATCCTTTGATTAATGAAGAGTGCTTGAACCCTAAATTTTATTTGCAGCCGCACGTTTCAAAAGGGTGCGCAATTTTTTTTTCTCGGAGGAGTTCGCATCTTGCTCACCTCTTTTGCAAAGTCTCAGGCGCCGCACGTTTGGTGTTCAAAAAGAAAACCCTTCAAGAGGCCGCGCAAAAATCATCTTCCTCCAATCAAAAAAACCCACCAGCAGCCGAAAATTTGTTAAGGGGCCAATTCTCTCTCTCCATTGTGTTTTCCCAAGAGTCAAGAAGCAAAATTTTGCTGTTCTTTAAAAAAATTCTGAGAGAGAGAATGAGATAAAGACAGAGAGGAAGGAAGAGATAATTAGGCCACTTTTTTGATAAAGTTTTGATAAAGAGATGAAGTTTTTTTTTGTTCTTTGAAAAAAAATTTTGATAAAGTTTTTTTTTATTAAACTTTTGTTCTCCTTGAGTTTTTTGTTGCAGGCCACAAAACGACAGGACTGTGTAGAAAGGCTACCGAATTTTTAAAGGCCAAGCTCTTTGTGCAAATCCATCATCAAAGGAAAGAAGCCGAAATTTTGTTGAGGAGCAGGCCGTACTTTTTAGTCTTGCAAATCATCGTTGTGCCAGAGCGTTCATCAACAAGCATTTGCCGTAATATCAGATTGTTGGGAACTCAAGAGGAGTTCAATTGCCGCAACTTTAGTTGCCGTTGTCGAGAGACTACTACTACTTGCCAGACGACGTCTGGCCCGTGCTGATTGACGAAGACGACACCGCTACACGATCTGAGCATTCTAAACTCTCTTGTTTATTATATTGTGTAGTAATTGTGTTAGTTCTTCGTAGGGGAAACTTTACCTGTTTGTGTTACTTTTGGGGACCTGACGACTTGGGAGTCGTCACGGAGGGAGAGCATCTGACTAGATTGATAGTGTAGAGCGCGTGGTGTGCGTACGAGCTAGGTAAGAGTAGATTTGGGATCTTGACTCATTGTAGCTGTACTTGATTACATATCTATCTAGTAGTTGCTTTCGGGGGCTGGAGTAGGTCGTGGGGACGACCGAACCAGGGTATATCTGTGTGTATTCTGTGATTGCTATTTTATTGCACTGTCTGTGCCTATAACTGCGTGGGATTGTTCGTGGGTTGCACGAATATTTTTATTAGCCTATTCACCCCCCCCCCCCTTAGGCTACGATCCAGATCCAACAAGTGGTATCAGAGCCAGTTTAGAGGATCTAGTCTAGATTTTTAGATGACCATGAATATATCTGATTGTGCTTTTGCTGAAGGTCAGTCTATAGCCCGTCCCCCTAAGTTTAACGGTGTAGACTTTGCATATTGGAAGGCTAGGATGAAAATCTATCTAGTGTCTGTTGATTATGATGTGTGGGATATTGTTGAAAATGGTTATAGTCTACCCACAATTAAAATTGAAGACACTGTTATGATTAAGCCTAAAGACAAGTGGGATTTAGCTGACAAGAAACTTTATACTCTTAATGGTAAAGCTATGAATGCGCTTATATGTTCTCTTGATAAATCTGAGTTTAATCGTATCTCACATTGTCTAACTGCGCAGGAAATCTGGCATACTCTGGAGGTGACACACGAGGGAACATCGCAAGTAAAGGAATCCAGACTTGCGTTGCTGAGCACAGAATACGAGAGCTTTCGCATGCTACCAACAGAATCAGTTAAAGACATGTTTGCGAGGTTCACGGACATCGTTTACAAATCCAGTTCCCTCGGTAAGCCATACTCTTGCCATGAACAGGTACGAAAGATCTTAAGGGCGCTACCAAGTTCGTTCAGGCCTAAAGTCACAGCTATTCAAGAAGCTAAGGACTTATCAACAATGAAAGTGGAGGACTTGATAGGCAACCTAATGTCACACGAGCTTGAGTTGCAGAGTATAGAAGCCAGAGAGAAACCTGAAGAGAAGACCAAAGCTTCCACACCATTAGCTCTTCAAGCTAACGACGACGATCTTGATGAAGAGCAAGCCCTAATGGTCAGAAACTTCAGGAGATACATTCAGACTGATCAAGGAAGAGCTGAGATGGGAAAAAGGTATTAATAGAAATAATCAGAAAGCTATTAATAACTCTAATTTTGGTAGAAATTCCTATGATCAGAAAGCTATTAATAGAAGTGAATGTTTTAAATGCAGGAAGAAAGGGCACCACATAAAAGATTGTCCACAACAACACACAGCTCAAGTTGTAAAAGGAAAAACGAAAGTGCTGACGTGGGACATGGATAGCGAAGCTGAGGAGGAGGATGAGGAACATGAAGCCCACTCCTGCATGGCATTGATGGCCAAACACAATGAGGTAGAATCTCCCACTAAAGCTGAATTCTTAGAAATCTGTAAAGGAATGCAACATAGAATTGATGAGCTAGAAGCTGATGTGGAATGTTATAGGAATGATAATTTTGATATGCAACAAACTGAGTATGACATGTCTATAGAAATGAAGAATATTAAACAAGAGTTTGTTGCATGCAAATCTACCATTACTATGTTAGAAAAAGAAAAGGCTAGCTTGTATGAAAAAACTGATTGTCTTTCATGTCCCTCTTTATTAAAGGATATTAGCATGTATAAGCTAGATAAGGTAAAGCTTGAAGTTGAAAATGAATTGCTTTCTAAAAAGATTAACATGCTAAATCTTGAACTTAAAGAAAAAATGAGGGATTTTGAAAAGAAAGAAGAGGAAAACAAGCAAGCTTTCATTAGTAAATGCACTTTGCTTATGAATGAAAATGATATCTTGAAATCCAAAGTCACCACCCTAGAATTGTCATTAAAGAGATTTTCCATTGGAAAACAAAATTTGGACATTATTCTTGGAAATCAAATTTATGACAATAATAGGCGAGGACTAGGATATGGTCTTAAAAATGTTGAAAAATCAAAATATAGAAAAGTTCACATTGAATCAACAAAGGTTGGAAATTTTCATGCTAAGTGCTTTACATGTGGATGCGTTGGTCATACTTCATATCATTGCAAATATAGGAACAAAAACATTAAGTTCAAACAAATATGGGTTCCTAAATCTTTGATGACTACCGTGAGTGGACCTTGTTGGATTCCAAGGTCACACACAACACCTCTTTTGTAGATGGATGGAAATTTGACGGGGAGCGATAAATTGAATGTCTCATTACTTTTTAGCTCCTTAGTCAAACGGCGACGCAAAGGTATATCTCATTCTTTGAACTTAATGAATATCTTCATAGTTTTTTTTTGTGTGTGCGTGACTTTTCTTTGTTTGTGTGCTAGTAGTTGCATTGCTATGTGTGCATGTCTTTTTTTGTTTGTGTGATTGCATCTCATGTTTGCTTTAGTACTTCATGCATAAAAAATGAAAAAAAAAATGAAAAAAAATTGGTGCTTAAATGTGTATCTTTTCTTCTCTTTGATCTATTATTGAAGTATGCACGTATGAATTTCATATGTATGTAGAAATTGGTGTATTATTTCTTTTGCCACATGCGCATGTTCATCTTTCTAAATACTCATGGCATGTTCAATGACTGAAAATAACTTGATTTCTACACCACCTACTTCACTTCCACATGTATTATTATTGTTGCACATTTGGAGATATCGTTTATGAAGTATGGAATGTGAATGTAGGAGGAAAACTTAACTGAATATCTAAGGGATATGATATACCTTGCCATGGATAAAAATTGAGCAAAAGAAATTTTTGGTATAAGTATTTTAAAAAAAATGCGAAAACAAAAGATAATTGCTCCGTATGTAAAATGGATACAATCCTTGGCAACAGTATAATTACCCACGAGTATCCAACATAAGCTTTATGGGTAAACTTTAGCGTTGGTGTATTTACTCGTCAAGCAATGTCTCCCCCGCATCTAAGAGTCCTTGTAGGCTATGTTTTTGGGGTGTGATACCTTGAACTCATTTTTAATGAGGTGGGAAAAATCAATCCTAGGTGATAGAATGTTATTTGGAAAATGTGGATTGGTTCCGGTTGACTTTCTTAATGATTCTCCCTATGTGCTTCAATTTTAATCATCACACTTTACACGTTGGTGTTGAAGTCTTAGCTATTTAATTTCATTAGATTTTGACTTGAATATTCTATGAGTGTATGCATGCAAATGTTGGAAGTGGTTAATGATACTCTCTTTTTGCGTGATATATGATTTTGACTTCGTGGTATGACTTTTGATGATAACAAAGGGGGAGAAAGATTTGGGAAAGATTTGATATTAATGCTCGTGAAAATATGATTGTTTGATTAAGGGGGAGTATTAAGGAATATTGGGGAAGCATTAAAATAGGGGGAGCATGCATATTGCTAACTTTGCATATCGGTGTTTGCACATCATTATATCTCATTGCATGCTATCCTCTATCGTCACACTTTCACACACACTACTTTGGAACTTTATTGTGCAAATCTTATACCTAGTTTGTTATCATCAAAAGGGGGAGATTGTTGATAGAAACGATCTTTGAACTTCGTGTTTGATGATAACAAACGTGCGTGAACTTTTTAACGTGTGTGTTAAGTGTTTCAGGAACGACGAACGTGTGACTAATTCACGGAGAGACTTGGTCAACGTGCGAAGGAGAAAATGGGAGGACTTAGCTTGAGTTAACTCATATTTATCGGTGATAGAATTTTAATCCTATTCCGTATCAAGTCCAAACTCCATTCCTATTGCTAATCACCATATCACTAGGATTCCATATATCCTAATTAATCCTAGGAGAAAATGGGAGGACCTAGCTTGAGTTAACTCATATTTATCGGTGATAGAATTTTAATCCTATTCCGTATCAAGTCCAAACTCCATTCCTATTGCTAATCACCATATCACTAGGATTCCATATATCCTAATTAATCCTAGCCATTGATCTCTTCTCCTTGTTGCACAAAACCCTACACCCTCTCATATATATATATAATCAAAGATCAAAGAAAAAAAATATAGGAGTCGGCCAAAAAATACAGGAGCCGAAATTTTAGAGGAGGCGTATATTTATTTCTCCACGACAACACCGTAAAGACGCACAAAAAATCTGGGAGAAGCGGCCGAAAAAATTCTCAATACCCTAATGATTTCTCAAGAGCCTCGTTCTTTGACTGTTCAATAATAATCCAAGAGTGTACAGGCCGATTCTTTTTGGGTTCTCTCCACACAAAATTCCTTTGAATCCTTAATATCCAAACATCTGCCTTTTTTTAGCCGCAAGAATCATGCGAGAAGGGCACTTTCATTTAATTATTTTTGTGGTCTCCTCTCTCTTGTTGGAGATGGCGTAGTCTCCAAATGGTGTAGTCTCCTCTCTCACCTCTATCCTTTGATTAATGAAGAGTGCTTGAACCCTAAATTTTATTTGCAGCCGCACGTTTCAAAAGGGTGCGCAATTTTTTTTTCTCGGAGGAGTTCGCATCTTGCTCACCTCTTTTGCAAAGTCTCAGGCGCCGCATGTTTGGTGTTCAAAAAGAAAACCCTTCAAGAGGCCGCGCAAAAATCATCTTCCTCCAATCAAAAAAACCCACCAGCAGCCGAAAATTTGTTAAGGGGCCAATTCTCTCTCTCCATTGTGTTTTCCCAAGAGTCAAGAAGCAAAATTTTGCTGTTCTTTAAAAAAATTCTGAGAGAGAGAATGAGATAAAGACAGAGAGGAAGGAAGAGATAATTAGGCCACTTTTTTTGATAAAGTTTTGATAAAGAGATGAAGTTTTTTTTTTGTTCTTTGAAAAAAATATTTTGATAAAGTTTTTTTTGATTAAACTTTTGTTCTCCCTGAGTTTTTTGTTACATGCCACAAAACGACAGGACTATGTAGAAAGGCTACCGAATTTTTAAAGGCCAAGCTCTCTATGCAAATCCATCATCAAAGGAAAGAAGCCGAAATTTTGTTGAGGAGCAGGCCGTACTTTTTAGTCTTGCAAATCATCGTTGTGCCAGAGCGTTCATCAACAAGCATTTGCCGTAATATCAGATTGTTGGGAACTCAAGAGGAGTTCAATTGCCGCAACTTTAGTTGCCGTTGTCGAGAGACTACTACTACTTGCCAGACGACGTCTGGCCCGTGCTGATTGACGAAGACGACACCGCTACACGATCTGAGCATTCTAAACTCTCTTGTTTATTATATTGTGTAGTAATTGTGTTAGTTCTTCGTAGGGGAAACTTTACCTGTTTGTGTTACTTTTGGGGACCTGACGACTTGGGAGTCGTCACGGAGGGAGAGCATCTGACTAGATTGATAGTGTAGAGCGCGTGGTGTGCGTACGAGCTAGGTGAGAGTAGATTTGGGATCTTGACTCATTGTAGCTGTACTTGATTACATATCTATCTAGTAGTTGCTTTCGGGGGCTGGAGTAGGTCGTGGGGACGACCGAACCAGGGTATATCTATGTGTATTCAGTGATTGCTATTTTATTGCACTGTCTGTGCCTATAACTGCGTGGGATTGTTCGTGGGTTGCACGAATATTTTTATTAGCCTATTCACCCCCCTAGGCTACGATCCAGATCCAACACTACCATCGGGTGACGCGGCGTTGTGTCAGAATCGTCATCGACGTGGAGCTTTCGCATCTGGCTAGGTAACGATTCTCTAAAGCCTTGTTGCTCTAGTAATTATGGCCAACTTGCATGAAGTAACTCACATAGAACGAAATCATTAGAAAATCGCCTCGATCGATCAATGGACTTACTCTGCTGTGCACATAGGATAGATGGAATGATCGATCGAACTAGGCAGCATACCATAGGTCTGGTGACCCAAAGCGGGCCCAGTTAATCTGGCTTATCTTATGTCGTTGTCTGTGGATGTTAGAGTGCATGATTGTGATGATAGGATTATCGTACAGGTTCCGTAGATCTGTTGGTTGACCCAGACCCTGCTGGACTACATCGTTGCCAGAATCTTTCAGGCAAGGAATGAGACTTTAGTTACTGCTTTTATGCTTTTCTAGAATTGATGTTAGAACTGCTAGATTTATTTCTGCAAAATAATTGAAAATGATCATATGTTACTTTCTGCTCGAACCCACTTTTAAGATGCAACTTAAACCTCACATGCTAATTAATAAGCCAGACATTATAATTGTGTGGATCTGTGTAGAAGATCACAGGCGTGGGCCTCTCCTATACGGAGGTTGGCACTACTCTTGTGGAGCGTCTGCTGGCTAGCCCAGAGACGGCTCGCTTACGGACTTGTGGAGCGTTTGCTGGCTCGTCCAGGAGTGTCTCGCTTACGGATAGTTAATCGATGACGGGAGTGACCATTGAGGACTGGCGCTCCCCAGCTTTGGCTCACTCGTGACTGGTACGTTCCGGTATGATACGTAGTATCATTCATGATTAATGTTTTGTTTCGGATCGATGACGGGGGTAACCATTGAGGACTGGTGCTCCCCAGATTTGGCTCACTCGTGACCGGTGCGTCCCGGTATGATACGCAATATCATTCGTGATCCTTGTCTTGTCTCGTGTCTAGATGGAGCGTTTGTTGGCTCGTGTCCATAACACAAACGACTCGCGGGTGGGGTTGGACAACAGAGTCTAGCTGGGCCTGGGGGGTAGCTCCCCTCCGCCTACGCAGCTTGAGTCCTTAGGCTTTATCTTTGTATCGCAGTTGGTGCACTCATGTCCGCTTCGCAGGGATGCATTCCGGTCGTTTGACGTTTTCTAGACTTGGACAATCTGACCAGATAGACACCCCTGGCAGATTGACAGAACTACATGAACAACTCTTAGACGATCTGTCTAGATGGACACCCCTAGCAGATCTATTAGAATAACCATTACTTATTTCCTGCTTTCTATGACTGCCTATGTAGTTTGTCATTTAAATTCCATTTAGAACTGCTAGAATTGTATAACTGCATTAACTTATGGTCTCATTAGTTCGTTGCTGACATGTGTTTTGCACATGTCTCAGACTTGACCGAGCTGCCACAACCTGAGGACCCCAACAGACTCTTTCCTCTTTAGTTGCCTCCGGTACGTACAGTTTTAGTCTCTATGTTAAACTCTTTGTTGGTTACCTTCTGCGTTTGAATAATATCTTATTTTACTGCTATTTCTATTGTTTCATGCTAAATCGTTCGATCGGACCTTCCCCTCCGCATCATAACTTGCCCTAGACGCTTATTGGATCCCGAGCCTCAACGGCTCTAGCCCATGCGGGCTGGCCATGCCTCGTTGCCCAATCTTTTGGGAAGCGGGGCGTGACACCCACCCCCTCCGGTGATTAGAAAATGATAGAAAGGCGGGGAGGCGCTGTCCCCCCCCCCCCCCCCGACGATATGCAGAGAAAATGGGGGGCGCTGTTCCGGCCCCCCGACTGTTTCCCTGAGAGGAGAGAGGGGAGGGGTCGCTGTCCCCCTCCCCGGCGGCGATCTCAAATAAGATCGGGGGGCGTTGTCCCCCCCCCCCGGCCGTTGCCCTGAGAGGAGCGAGGGGAGGGGGCGCTGTCCCCCTCCCCGGCGGCGATCTCTACGAAGATCAGGGGGGCGCTGTGATCACTCCACATTTTACACTCTTTTTCCCGCTTGTTTGCTTGCCATTTAGATCGCCCAAATCACGTTTTTCACGATATATCGACAAAATTGCGATGCTTTTCATGATTTGTTGTTTTTGTCGTATTTCAGGAGATTTGGAGCGATTTGGAGTGATCCCCTGATACACCTACTCCAGAGTGTCACCGATGACCTCCCTGAGGGGTATTTTGCTGTTGGAGAGGAGCGGAAGAAGAAAGAACGTCGTAGGAGCGACGAGGAGGCCAAAACAAGCTGTTTGGGCATTTTTGGTGTCTCACTCGGCCGAGTGAAGGAGTCACTCGGCCAACCAGCGAGACACCGCTCGGCCGACCAGATCAGACACGTTTTATGTGTGCACTCGGCCGAGCGTCGGAAGCCACATCGGCCGAATGACGAGACCCCGTCCGCCCGAGTGGCACTCAGACGAAGCCCATCAAAAATCACCAACTTACTGTTTTTCGTCTGCCTGAGCTTCAGAAGACCCACTCGGCCGAGTGGAAAATGCCGACCGCCCGAGTACATAGAAGCCATCGGCCGAGTGACGACAACTCACTCGGCCGAGCCACCCCCGAAGTGAAGACCCCCGAAGACCCAGACTTACTGGAAATTCTCAGGGTTTGTCACTCGGCCGAGCGACTTTTGTCACTCGGCCGAGTGCGACGCGCTGCCTGTAGCGAAAATTGCGATTTTCAGGCTGCGCAGGGGTATTTTGGTCACTGTTTTTTGGACGATTTTGGGGGGTATTTAACCCCTGTTTTTACCCTAGGTTGGAGAGCTTTTCTCTTTACTTTTTGCAGCTTTTTAGATTAAAACTTTTAGCTTTAGATTTTTGTGATTGGAGAGGAGAGGAAAGTTTGTTTTTGTTGGATTCTTGGAAGAACTCTATTGGTTTGTCTCTCTCTCCTTTAAAAATACTATTTTTATTGCTTATTCGAATATTGTGATGAATTCTCTTGTGATTTTCATTGATTATTTTTGCATTTGTGCTATGAATTGTGAGTAGTCTATACGTCTTGGGGGCGTGGGGATGAACCCTACGAACCCAATTTCAGATTTGTGATGAATTGGTAGAAATATTGCTAGAATTGCTATTAGGGTTAGTTTGGGATCGATTTATTACGGATGGCTAGGAGTTCATACCGATTGGGATTTGCAAGAGATTGGATCCCAATTCGATAGGAAACCCTAGAAATCCGAATTGGGTTGGAGTCGAATTTCCGTAGTATCGGTTTGCAAGAGATTGGACCGATACTAGGGTTCTTAATTGCAATTCCATGCCGATACCCGTTTGCAAGAGATTGGACGGGTAGGAACTATCCCAACCTAGGTCGTGGCCCGAGTTTGCACGAGAGTGGGCTCGGGACGCGATTGAACGATGATGTTGATCCTAATGCTAGCTTGCCTAGGCTAGGGTTTGCAAGAGATTGGACCCAAACCTAGTATAGCTATAGACCGGCAACAGCACGAGAGCGTGAGCTAGGTTTTACATTCAGTTGCAACTAGTTCATCCGAAATTCTACCCAAGCGATGTTGATGTCAACGAGTCACATTGACGAGATACGGTGAGTAGCGGGGATTCCCCATTCCCTAGGCGTCTTTATTTGATTTGATACCTCCATATTTTGTCTGACGATTGTGACAGGATCGCCAAAGGAAAATTCTCTCTTTTCTGTTTTTAATAGCCAGGTTGTTCGGAGCAAGCACTTTCATTCGTCCTCCCTGTGTTCGATAACCCGCTCGCCGCTACACCGTGCGCTTGCGGTAAAACTACACGGTCGCACTTTTGGGTTACATTCCGGAGCGATCAAGTTTTTGGCGTCGTTGCCGGGGAGGCGATTGTGTTTGATCTTACCACCCTAGCTATTTCTTTCTTTTTGTTTTTATTTCATTATTTTTTATCTAACCCTTCCATTGTGCTAATCACTTCTTTGAAACTTTTTTTTCCCGTGCATGAACACGAGATCAACGGCGGACCCTGAAGCTATATTATTTGATCCCGAGATTGAGCGTACTGCGCGGAGAATCAGAGCGGAGAGAAGACAAGATCCGGAAGGGAGGTTTATGACCAACCCGAAAACTGCGGAACAATTATCGGCAAGAATGGCGAGGATTATTTCTATTCAAGATAGCCTTCGGCCTAAGACCTCTTCTACGACCTCATCCATTGCCATGCTGGAGTTGGCGGCTGACAAGAATTTTGAGCTGAAGACTGGACTAGTGGTTCTGATGCAGCAGGATCCATTTCATGGGAATGCCCACGAAAATCCCCACTACCACATCCAGTTATTTTTGTCGAAGTGCGCCACATTTCAGATGACGAGGGTCTCCATCGATGCCATCAGACTGCGCCTCTTCCCCTTCACATTGAAGGATAAAGCACTTTATTGGTTGAGGACGCAAGCTGAGGGAGTCTTTACCACATGGGACGAGTTGGCGAGTGCGTTCATTGACAAGTTCTATCCGCCCTCCAAGACGGTAAAGATTAGGAGTGCTCTTATGTCCTTCAAGCAAGGACCTCAAGAGACACTCTATGAGGCTTGGGAGCGTTTCAAAGATCTGCAGCATCAATGCCCCCACCATAGCATCGAAGATTGGGAGCTAGTCCATAGCTTCTACAATGGTCTCCAACCGGGGACCAAGCAGATTATTGATGCGGCGGCAAATGGTGCCATCCTATCTAAGACTCCCGACGAAGCTACGGCCCTAATTGAGGAGATGGCCTCAAACAATCAACAATGGGGCGACGAGCGAGGACACTCTTCGTCCTCCTTGAAGCCATCTAGCATTTATGAGGCAAAGGCCGTAGCGGAGCTGACAAACAAGTTCGATTCTCTCCACAAGGTAGTGGAGAGACTGGAGAAGTATATCACGGAGCCCCAAGGAACCCCTTCCACCTCCGCACCAACGAATCAAATGTGTGATTGGCAAGACCAATCTCAAGCTATGTATTTGGGAGGCGAACAAGGAGAGGGATCTTTGGAGCAAGTCCAATACGTCGCGGGGAACCAAGGATATTGGGCCAATCCGGCCACAAGAAACCATCCCGGTTTCTCTTATGCCAACAATGAAGGAGCTTTGAACCCGCCGCAACAACCACCTCAACAAGCTCGACCACCACCACCACCACCACCACAACACTATCCACCGAGGGGGCCTCCACATCAAAATTTCCCACCGAAGCAACAAGTTCCACCCTATAGGCCGCCCGGATACAATCAAGGGTGGAGAAATCAAAACCCTCCACAAGCTCAACAACGATCCGACTTTGAAGCTAGAGTGGAGGAGTTTATGGTCGAGCAAAAGAAGGTCAATGCTTCCTTGAAGGCGGGCCAAGACTCCCTTACAATCGTTGTAGCTCAAATCTCGGAGCAATTGGCGTTGCTCAATCGAAATACTCAACAATTACCGGCTCAACCCGAGCAAAACCCACGGGGCAACACCGGCCACATCAATGCCGTGGTTGTCGTTACAACTAGAGGCAGGAAGGATACCACCCCCGCCATGATTCCTACCGAGGAGCCCGTGGAGGAGAATGTAGAGCCAATTGAGCTAGTAGTTGAAGTTGAGAGGGAGAAAGAGCCGCATGAAAAGGAGAAATCTAGAGCGGAGCAATTGATTGAAGAGAGGCGCTTTATGCCACCGGTCCCATTCCCCCAGAGGCTTGCGAGAGCAAAAATGGAGAAAAGGCTAGCAAAGTTTCTCGAGTATCTGAGAGGGGTTAGCCTCAACATTCCTTTCCTCGACGCCATCGTGGAAATCCCGACATATGCCAAATTTTTAAAGGATTTGATTTCGGGGAGAAAGAGGAAGGAGAAAATTATGCTCGCCGAGGAGGGCTCTTGGTTCACCAAGAGAGAGAAAGAGCCGGCTAAATTCAAAGACCCGGGGAGTTTTCGAATTCCTTGCACCTTGGGCGGCGTCCCTCTACAAAAGGCGTTGGTGGACTTAGGGGCTAGTGTTAGCCTCATGCCTCTCTCTATGTTCCTAAGGCTAAATACCGGCACGAAATTGAAGCCTACCGACATGCGGATACAATTAGCCGATGGACGGATC
Source organism: Scilla litardierei (assembly GCA_030789695.1). Classification (NCBI taxonomy): domain Eukaryota; kingdom Viridiplantae; phylum Streptophyta; class Magnoliopsida; order Asparagales; family Asparagaceae; genus Scilla; species Scilla litardierei. The sequence continues at coordinate 46,821,870 of CM061132.1, read as the reverse complement.
ACGAGGCCGGTAGGGATCGCAGAGGACATCCCGCTACAAGTCCCGGGAGGCATATGCTTGCCATGCGACTTCGTGATTATGGATGTTAAGGAGGAGGGAGATACGTCGTTAATACTTGGACGACCGTTCCTCGCCACCGCCGGTGTCATTGGACGTACGAGAAGGTACCCTAACATTGAACGTCGGCAACATCGAGGTGGAGCTTCATATTCCTAAGGCAATGAAACACATGCCTTACCACGAGGAGCTGGACTATATGGACCTCCTTGACGAGGTAATTGAGGAAGCGATCCCCCATTCGATCGGCGCTCTATTCAAAGAAGATTTCGAGGAAGAGCCGGATTTAGGCCAAGATGAGAAGATGGAGCATTCCCCCGACTTCTCCACTGAAATTGATGAAGGCGACGCTGATGTCGCAAGGATTCGAGAGCTCTGTAAGCTCTCAAAATTGAAGTCTCCGAAGAAAGCTCCGCCGATATGAAAATCGGTGTCACCGGTAAAGCCGAGGCCCGGAGAAAGCTCTAGCTTGGGGGAGCCACCCCCCAACACTACCCGAGGCAAAGGAGCACCGAGGAAGGACGCCCCGCCACAACATCAAAATTTAAGCCTTCTCCCCGGAAAATTTGACGGGTGCATCTCATATGCACCAAATATCCCGCATTAATTGAAAATCAAAGGGGGTCGAGCTCACGACCTTAAACGAGCACTTGTCGGGAGGCAACCCGACGGTTATCGCTTTATTTTTACTTTTTCTTTATTTTTGTTTTAGAAATTTTTAGTGTTTTGAGTCGTTCGCCCAAAAAATTTTGTGATAACGGGTCTTATTTTTCTTGACAGGAGAGGAGATAGGGAAATCCATCATGAGGAGGATGAACGAGGCGACGAGGAGCGCTCCAGGAAGGCGCTCGATGCTTAGGAGGAAGATGAAATCGACTGGAGGAAGAAAAACAGAGTTTAGAGCCCAAACAAAGCCAAACAGCAGAAAACAGGGTTCACTCGGCCGAGTATACTAGTCACTCGGCCGAGCACACAAGTTCGTCCGCCCGAGCGGCCCACGAACGAGGGAAGTCTGCTGTACCCAACTCTCTGTTTCTTTTCTTGATTTCAGTATAATTGCCACTCGGCCGAGTATATATATTCACTCGGCCGAGTAAAACTGATACACTCCTAGGGCGAGTCTTGCCGAGTAGCTTGAGCCACTCGACCGAATGGACTTACTCCACTCGGCCGAGGGTGGCAAGGTCACTCAGCCGAGTCATTAGCGGGGGGAAATTTCCCAATTTTTTCCGTTGAGTTCACTCGGCCGAGCGACTTAGTCACTCGGCCGAGTCGTAACTTTTTCTATAAAAGGGGGCACGTGGGGCGCGTTTTTCGAAACGATCAAAAATCCCAAAAACCCGCTCGATCGACTTCCCTCGCCCGATGTACTCCCACCACTCGCCCGATCGCTCGTCCGCCGCCGCCGCTCGGCCACCCACCGTCGGCCGAGCCTCCGCCGCGCCTCGCCCGAGTCGCCGCCGGCGGCCACTCATCCGGCCACCTCCGGTAACGCCTAAATCGCCCTATTTTCTCCTCTCTCGTATTTTTCTACGATCCATGAGTTTATCGAGCCCCAAACCCAAATTAAATTCAATTTCCATCTATTATACCCCTAACCCCACATACGTTTTGAATATTACACGCCAATCTCTTCGTTTGATGTGCAGGGTATATTGGGGAGCTTAGGGGAGCTCAGGGGAGCTTCCGGGGACTGTTTTGGGCTACGTGGAGGCGTTGTCTTCGCACGCTTCCATTGCTTTGCTCTCGCGGCGTGTCGCGGTACACTCTTTCCTTTATTTTACGCACGCCGCATTTTTCACGTTTTCGGTGAGCACTCGGGGCCCATATGCCGCCCCGGACACGGCCGCGGTCGAGGAGAGTTTCTGCCAAGCGAAAGCGGTCGGATGATGCCGGCCCCTCCCATGAGGTGGAGGGCTCTCCTCCGCCTACTCCACCACACCCCGTTCACCCAGCACAGCCTGCAGGCCCCGCACACCCCGCACAGCCTGCAGAGCCCGCACAGCCCATTCACCCCGCACAGCCACTCCCTGCCATCCCACAGCCACCACCACCGGCACCGCTTGTCGGGCCGCTCGGGATTACGTTCTGAGACGACGCACACCGCGTCGTCTTCGAGCGCATTTCCCAGCGCTCGATCGTACCCTCCAGGTTCGCACACCTTGCAGACCTAGGACGCCTGGGGGTACTTGAGGGGATGCTCACGTTGTACGACAACGTGGGCTGGCGAGATTTCTTCCAGGTGTCGGTGGACACGTTTATCCGTCCGACACTTGAGGTGCTTAGTTCGATCACCCGGACCGACGAGGGATGCTCGTTTCGGTTCATGGACCGAGAGTGCCAGGTCACTCTCGGTATGATGAGAGCTTTCTTCTCGTGGCCCGATGTCCCCGGGGCCGACCGTGGTTACGCCCCCACTCACATTCCTCCACCTTCCTTCGATGCCGGTGCCTTCTGGGCCGAGATCACGGGTCTGCCTGCTGCCTTTGACCCTAGTAGGGCCAAGGCCTTGGCCATCGTCTACCCTTGCCTCCGTATAGCTCAGCGCCTTATGGCGACTACCTTTTTGGCGAGATATGAGCCAGGCACGATGTCCACACCGGAGCTTTATATGCTCTACGCGATGACACGCCCCAGAGCTCTATCTAGGGAGGGCGATGAGTTGGTCCCCGCCGTCGTGATTGATATCGCGAGCTGGTTTTTGGATCGCATCATCGTATCGGTGGGCGCTCGCTCACCGATATGCTGCGGCGGTCTGATCACCCTGCTCGCCCTTATGACCGGCGAGGACTTTCCAGATGACCTGCGACGAGCACCGGGCCCCACTTCACTGTCCATAGATGTCATGGCCCGGATGAAGATGCTTCGTCCGCACGATGAGCGACACTGGGTCTGGCTGCACGGCCCCTACGGTGTCGATTACATGATTCTTCCGAGCCCAGCTCGGACACAGATTGCACCGGCCCATGTGGACTGGCTCCCGACGATGGATCTTCTGATCCCCGCCGCATACGTGCTCGAGGCCGAGGAGGCCGAGCAGGCCCACGCTGCCCACGCTGCACCCGCAGACCCCGCTGCGCCTGCTGAGCCCACTGCACCTGTTGACCCCGTGGCCCCTCAGCCTATCCCTGATATTTCTGCTGCTCCCGACGCCTCTGTCCACACTTCTGTCGGTGTCGGGAGTACCCTCGCTGAGCCCACTTCCACTGCTTCCACGCCTACCACCACCACCACTGGCCCTCTGTCTGTCGAGCCCGTTTCCTCTGCCTTACCCGAGCGCCCGCCGACTATAGTTGAGTGCGGAGAGCCCTCTTTTGATACGGTCGTGGAGACCATGGCTAGCATGATCACCGCTGTGATTTCACCTCTTGGAGCCCTCACTGCCTCCCCAGTGGTAGTCACTTCTGTCCCCACCACAGTCGTACTTTCTGAGAGTGTGGTGACGTCTGTCTTCACTTCTGTGTCACCTACCTCTCTGGCCGCCTCGTCGCCATTTTTATACTCCACTTCCGCTGCTGTTGCTTCCACTTCACGCCTGCCTGCGTCCCAGCCTCGCCCTGAGGTTCGGCCCACTCTTGTGAGCACAGCACCCTACCTCCACTTACCTGCTGAGCCCATCACCTACGCCACCTGTGTACGCCAGCCCCATCCTGCACAGCACAGACCGGTGCGTCCCTCTGCACCACCTCTCCCGATACTGTACTTCAGAGCATTCGTGCTCTCGAGGGGGCGGTGAGTGGCCTCAGAGGTGACTTTAGGACCTTGTCCGCCACCGTCACTGATAAGGCTCGCCGCTTCGACCTGCTCCTGCATATTCACTACTGCCTCACCCAGGTCCTAGAGCGGCTCCCTCGCGTACCCACACCCACCCAGCATGCCCCCACCCCCACTTCTACACACACCCAGCCTGCTTCCACTTCCACACCCACACCCACACCAGCTCAGCAGCCTGTTCCACCACCCCACCCTCCGCCTCAGGACGGAGACGGCGCATCCCCACCTTCTTAGGCACTCTTGATGCCATTGATTCTTTTTGTCGTTGTGCTGCCCGTCTCTGCTGGGTCCTGTTGATTTTTGGCCACCCCACCCTCCCCTCACTGTTTTTGGGTACACATTTTCTTTATATATCTTTATATATCCTTTTTGGGAGAGAGGGAGAGTTTTTGGTGTCACACCTTTATATCTGTACCACTCCTATATCTGCATGCATCATGTCCGCATCATATTTTTCATTTCATTATTTTTATTTTCTTTTTTTCCCCATGCATCCTCACCTCCCCCTCACATTACTTGTCTCTCGGTGTGCCACACTTCGCACATTGAGGACACTGTGCCATTTAGCTTGGGGGAGTGAGTTCTCACGTTCTTTTCGATTTACCACCTTTATTTTTAGTTTTTTCACGCCATTTTCCGCATTTGCACTCATTTTCATCACTTTTTCTTCTTTTTACCATGCATCACGTTTTTCTTATTTTCTTTGTGTGTCGCATTGTGATTAGTTTCATTTTCCCTTTATCTTTATTTCTTTTTCATCTCATGCTAGAGATGACTTTTCTGTGATGATGATTACGTGGCGTTAGCTTTCTCTATATATGCATGCTATATTTGTCATGTCTTAGATTTTATTTCTGATATCATATGCTATGACTTGCCTTGCATTTAGAGATAGTAACCCACACTTTTTCCGCATGAAAATGGATGAAATTTTATTATTAGCTGAGTCTGAATATTCATGTGTATGCTATCGCAGAAAACACACCAAGATTCACGCATTGGATGCTTATATCTGGAGTACCGTTTTCTTTTCCTATATCACTTCTATATGCATGATTTGTGCATTTCACTTCAGGATGATTGAATGATGTTAGCTATGATAAATCTGGATTAGTTAGCTTTTTTGTGATCGAAACTGAGTAGATTAGATTACCCTGCTGAAGTTGTCGTGCACGTCCTATAGAGTGAACTGAGAGACATATTTATTTCTTTCTCCACATATCTTGAACATCATTTCTCTATTTGAAAATCATTGGTGAATCTCCCCTTAGCGATTCTAATATATGGCATTTCCCCCGCTATAAATTCCTAGCCCCAAACTCCCCAAAAACAAGAAAAAGAAAAAAAAATTCTTGTATATCCTTATTTCTCTTTGATTGGGATCATTGTGTATATATGAATTCAAAAAAAGAGAGAAAAAGAAAAGAAAAAGAAAAGAAAAGAGCAAAGAACATCAATAAAAGATCCCATCTCATGTTCTCTCTTACTTTCCCTCTTTTGTTTTTATTTTTATCACTTTTGGAGCTTTATAGAAATGGGGATGTAAATATTTTTATGCCACCACGCTTATAGATAAGCTTGGGGGAGAGAATCCAATGATGTGTGAGAGAGTGACTACTTGACGTTGCACGACAACCTAGGCTAAGTAATATTCTATACTCGGTGAAATTATTTTTAGCTTTACGAAGTCCAAAAATCAATGCCTAGCGCTCATTTCATGAAATCCATGCTTTTCTATTCTTTCTATTCTATTGTGTGATATTCTTATACTCCTCATAGAAAGCATTCAATTGAAAAGTGTGTGGTCTGCGATATTGTATACCGCTTTAAACGATTCAGACGATGTTAATTTTAAAATTATTCCGTTTTTCATGATATATCAATATTCTTGGGTTTTCTATTTCTATCTGCACCATTATACTATGATATTGAAATAAAATTCTTTGACATGTGTTTTACATTCGATGCATGCTATATGATTGAGCAAAACCCACGTCCTGAGAGAATGATATAGCAGCTTCCCTCTTCGCTTTCTTCTTTCTTCTTCGTTTTTAGTTTTCCATTTTTCCGACGTTTTCGTTTTCGAAATCCATCGGGTTCGCCTTTTACTTATCTTCCTCGAGGACGAGTAAGAGGTAAGCTTGGGAGATTTTGATCACTCCACATTTTACACTCTTTTTCCCGCATGTTTGCATGCCATTTAGATCGCGCAAATCACGTTTTTCACGATATATCGACAAAATTGCGATGCTTTTCACGATTTGTTGTTTTTGTCGTATTTCAGGAGATTTGGAGCGATTTGGAGCGATTTGGAGTGATCCCCTGATACACCTACTCCAGAGTGTCACCGATGACCTCCCCGAGGGGTATTTTGCTGTTGGAGAGGAGCGGAAGAAGAAAGAACGTCGTAGGAGCGACGAGGAGGCCAAAACAAGCTGTTTGCGCATTTTTGGTGTCTCACTCGACCGAGTGAAGGAGTCACTCGGCCGACCAGCGAGACACCGCTCGGCCGACCAAATCGGACACGTTTTATATGTGCACTTGGCCGAGCGTCGGAAGCCACATCGGCCGAGTGACGAGACCCCGTCTACCCGAGTGGCACTCAGACGAAGCCCATCAAAAATCGCCAACTTACTGTTTTTCGTCTGCCTGAGCTTCAGAAGACCCACTCGGCCGAGTGGAAAATGCCGACCGCCCGAGTACATAGAAGCCATCGGCCGAGTGACGACAACTCACTCGGCCGAGCCACCCCCGAAGTGAAGACCCCCGAAGACCCAGACTTACTGGAAATTCTCAGGGTTTGTCACTCGGCCGAGCGACTTTTGTCACTCGGCCGAGTGCGACGCGCTGCCTGTAGCGAAAATTGCGATTTTCAGGCTGCGCAGGGGCATTTTGGTCACAGTTTTTTGGACGATTTTGGGGGGTATTTAACCCCTGTTTTTACCCTAGGTTAGAGAGCTTTTCTCTTTACTTTTTGCAGCTTTTTAGATTAAAACTTTTAGCTTTAGATTTTTGTGATTGGAGAGGAGAGGAAAGTTTGTTTTTGTTGGATTCTTGGAAGAACTCTATTGGTTTGTCTCTCTCTCCTTTAAAAATACTATTTTTATTGCTTATTCGAATATTGTGATGAATTCTCTTGTGATTTCCATTGATTATTTTTGCATTTGTGCTATGAATTGTGAGTAGTCTATACGTCTTGGGGGCGTGGGGATGAACCCTACGAGCCCAATTTCAGATTTGTGATGAATTGGTAGAAATATTGCTAGAATTGCTATTAGGGTTAGTTTGGGATCGATTTATTACGGATGGCTAGGAGTTCATACCGATTGGGATTTGCAAGAGATTGGATCCCAATTCGATAGGAAACCCTAGAAATCCGAATTGGGTTGGAGTCGAATTTCCGTAGTATCGGTTTGCAAGAGATTGGACCGATACTAGGGTTCTTAATTGCAATTCCATGCCGATACCCGTTTGCAAGAGATTGGACGGGTAGGAACTATCCCAACCTAGGTCGTGGCCCGAGTTTGCACGAGAGTGGGCTCGGGACGCGATTGAACGATGATGTTGATCCTAATGCTAGCTTGCCTAGGCTAGGGTTTGCAAGAGATTGGACCCAAACCTAGTATAGCTATAGACCGGTAACAGCACGAGAGCGTGAGCTAGGTTTTACATTCAGTTGCAACTAGTTCATCCGAAATTCTACCCAAGCGATGTTTATGTCAACGAGTCACATTGACGAGATACGGTGAGTAGCGGGGATTCCCCATTCCCTAGGCGTCTTTATTTGATTTGATACCTCCATATTTTGTCTGACGATTGTGACAGGATCGCCAAAGGAAAATTCTCTCTTTTCTGTTCTTAATAGCCAGGTTGTTCGGAGCAAGCACTTTCATTCGTCCTCCCTGTGTTCGATAACCCGCTCGCCGCTACACCGTGCGCTTGCGGTAAAACTACACGGTCGCACTTTTGGGTTACATTCCGGAGCGATCAAGTTTTTGGCGCCGTTGCCGGGGAGGCGATTGTGTTTGATCTTACCACCCTAGCTATTTCTTTCTTTTTGTTTTTATTTCATTATTTTTTATCTAACCCTTCCATTGTGCTAATCACTTCTTTGAAACTTTTTTTCCCGTGCATGAACACGAGATCAACGGCGGACCCTGAAGCTATATTATTTGATCCCGAGATTGAGCGTACTGCGCGGAGAATCAGAGCGGAGAGAAGACAAGATTCGGAAGGGAGGTTTATGACCAACCCGAAAACTGCGGAACAATTATCGGCAAGAATGGCGAGGATTATTTCTATTCGAGATAGCCTTCGGCCTAAGACCTCTTCTACGACCTCATCCATTGCCATGCTGGAGTTGGCGGCTGACAAGAATTTTGAGCTGAAGACTGGACTAGTGGTTCTGATGCAGCAGGATCCATTTCATGGGAATGCCCACGAAAATCCCCACTACCACATCCAGTTATTTTTGTCGAAGTGCGCCACATTTCAGATGACGAGGGTCTCCATCGATGCCATCAGACTGCGCCTCTTCCCCTTCACATTGAAGGATAAAGCACTTTATTGGTTGAGGACGCAAGCTGAGGGAGTCTTTACCACATGGGACGAGTTGGCGAGTGCGTTCATTGACAAGTTCTATCCGCCCTCCAAGACGGTAAAGATTAGGAGTGCTCTTATGTCCTTCAAGCAAGGACCTCAAGAGACACTCTATGAGGCTTGGGAGCGTTTCAAAGATCTGCAGCATCAATGCCCCCACCATAGCATCGAAGATTGGGAGCTAGTCCATAGCTTCTACAATGGTCTCCAACCGGGGACCAAGCAGATTATTGATGCGGCGGCAAATGGTGCCATCCTATCTAAGACTCCCGACGAAGCTACGGCCCTAATTGAGGAGATGGCCTCAAACAATCAACAATGGGGCGACGAGCGAGGACACTCTTCGTCCTCCTTGAAGCCATCTAGCATTTATGAGGCAAAGGCCGTAGCGGAGCTGACAAACAAGTTCGATTCTCTCCACAAGGTAGTGGAGAGACTGGAGAAGTATATCACGGAGCCCCAAGGAACCCCTTCCACCTCCGCACCAACGAATCAAATGTGTGATTGGCAAGACCAATCTCAAGCTATGTATTTGGGAGGCGAACAAGGAGAGGGATCTTTGGAGCAAGTCCAATACGTCGCGGGGAACCAAGGATATTGGGCCAATCCGGCCACAAGAAACCATCCCGGTTTCTCTTATGCCAACAATGAAGGAGCTTTGAACCCGCCGCAACAACCACCTCAACAAGCTCGACCACCACCACCACCACCACCACAACACTATCCACCGAGGGGGCCTCCACATCAAAATTTCCCACCGAAGCAACAAGTTCCACCCTATAGGCCGCCCGGATACAATCAAGGGTGGAGAAATCAAAACCCTCCACAAGCTCAACAACAATCCGACTTTGAAGCTAGAGTGGAGGAGTTTATGGTCGAGCAAAAGAAGGTCAATGCTTCCTTGAAGGCGGGCCAAGACTCCCTTACAATCGTTGTAGCTCAAATCTCGGAGCAATTGGCGTTGCTCAATCGAAATACTCAACAATTACCGGCTCAACCCGAGCAAAACCCACGGGGCAACACCGGCCACATCAATGCCGTGGTTGTCGTTACAACTAGAGGCAGGAAGGATACCACCCCCGCCATGATTCCTACCGAGGAGCCCGTGGAGGAGAATGTAGAGCCAATTGAGCTAGTAGTTGAAGTTGAGAGGGAGAAAGAGCCGCATGAAAAGGAGAAATCTAGAGCGGAGCAATTGATTGAAGAGAGGCGCTTTATGCCACCGGTCCCATTCCCCCAGAGGCTTGCGAGAGCAAAAATGGAGAAAAGGCTAGCAAAGTTTCTCGAGTATCTGAGAGGGGTTAGCCTCAACATTCCTTTCCTCGACGCCATCGTGGAAATCCCGACATATGCCAAATTTTTAAAGGATTTGATTTCGGGGAGAAAGAGGAAGGAGAAAATTATGCTCGCCGAGGAGGGCTCTTGGTTCACCAAGAGAGAGAAAGAGCCGGCTAAATTCAAAGACCCGGGGAGTTTTCGAATTCCTTGCACCTTGGGCGGCGTCCCTCTACAAAAGGCGTTGGTGGACTTAGGGGCTAGTGTTAGCCTCATGCCTCTCTCTATGTTCCTAAGGCTAAATACCGGCACGAAATTGAAGCCTACCGACATGCGGATACAATTAGCTGATGGACGGATCACGAGGCCGGTAGGGATCGCAGAGGACATCCCGCTACAAGTCCCGGGAGGCATATGCTTGCCATGCGACTTCGTGATTATGGATGTTAAGGAGGAGGGAGATACGTCGTTAATACTTGGACGACCGTTCCTCGCCACCGCCGGTGTCATTGGACGTACGAGGAGCGCTCCAGGAAGGCGCTCGATGCTTAGGAGGAAGATGAAATCGACTGGAGGAAGAAAAACAGAGTTTAGAGCCCAAACAAAGCCAAACAGCAGAAAACAGGGTTCACTCGGCCGAGTATACTAGTCACTCGGCCGAGCACACAAGTTCGTCCGCCCGAGCGGCCCACGAACGAGGGAAGTCTGCTGTACCCAACTCTCTGTTTCTTTTCTTGATTTCAGTATAATTGCCACTCGGCCGAGTATATATATTCACTCGGCCGAGTAAAACTGATACACTCCTAGGGCAAGTCTTGTCGAGTAGCTTAAGCCACTCGACCGAATGGACTTACTCCACTCGGCCGAGGGTGGCAAGGTCACTCAGCTGAGTCATTAGCGGGGGTAAATTTCCCAATTTTTTCCGTTGAGTTCACTCGGCCGAGCGACTTAGTCACTCGGCCGAGTCGTAACTTTTTCTATAAAAGGGGGCACGTGGGGCGCGTTTTTCGAAACGATCAAAAATCCCAAAAACCCGCTCGATCGACTTCCCTCGCCCGATGTACTCCCACCACTCGCCCGATCGCTCGTCCGCCGCCGCCGCTCGGCCACCCACCGTCGGCCGAGCCTCCGCCGCGCCTCGCCCGAGTCGCCGCCGGCGGCCACTCATCCGGCCACCTCCGGTAACGCCTAAATCGCCCTATTTTCTCCTCTCTCTCGTATTTTTCTACGATCCATGAGTTTATCGAGCCCCAAACCCAAATTAAATTCAATTTCCATCTATTATACCCCTAACCCCACATACGTTTTGAATATTACACGCCAATCTCTTCGTTTGATGTGCAGGGTATATTGGGGAGCTTAGGGGAGCTCAGGGGAGCTTCCGGGGACTGTTTTGGGCTACGTGGAGGTGTTGTCTTCGCACGCTTCCATTGCTTTGCTCTCGCGGCGTGTCGCGGTACACTCTTTCCTTTATTTTACGCACGCCGCATTTTTCACGTTTTCGGTGAGCACTCGGGGCCCATATGCCGCCCCGGACACGGCCGCGGTCGAGGAGAGTTTCTGCCAAGCGAAAGCGGTCGGATGATGCCGGCCCCTCCCACGAGGTGGAGGGCTCTCCTCCGCCTACTCCACCACACCCCGTTCACCCAGCACAGCCTGCAGGCCCCGCACACCCCGCACAGCCTGCAGAGCCCGCACAGCCCATTCACCCCGTCCCTGCCATCCCACAGCCACCACCACCGGCACCGCTTGTCGGGCCGCTCGGGATTACGTTCTGAGACGACGCACACCGCGTCGTCTTCGAGCGCATTTCCCAGCGCTCGATCGTACCCTCCAGGTTCGCACACCTTGCAGACCTAGGACGCCTGGGGGTACTTGAGGGGATGCTCACATTGTACGACAACGTGGGCTGGCGAGATTTCTTCCAGGTGTCGGCGGACACGTTTATCCGTCCGACACTTGAGGTGCTTAGTTCGATCACCCGGACCGACGAGGGATGCTCGTTTCGGTTCATGGACCGAGAGTGCCAGGTCACTCTCGGTATGATGAGAGCTTTCTTCTCGTGGCCCGATGTCCCCGGGGCCGACCGTGGTTACGCCCCCACTCACATTCCTCCACCTTCCTTCGATGCCGGTGCCTTCTGGGCCGGGATCACGGGTCTGCCTGCTGCCTTCGACCCTAGTAGGGCCAAGGCCTCGGCCATCGTCTACCCTTGCCTCCGTATAGCTCAGCGCCTTATGGCGACTACCTTTTTGGCGAGATATGAGCCAGGCACGATGTCCACACCGGAGCTTTATATGCTCTACGCGATGACACGCCCCAGAGCTCTATCTAGGGAGGGCGATGAGTTGGTCCCCGCCGTCGTGATTGATATCGCGAGCTGGTTTTTGGATCGCATCATCGTATCGGTGGGCGCTCGCTCACCGATATGCTGCGGCGGTCTGATCACCCTGCTCGCCCTTATGACCGGCGAGGACTTTCCAGATGACCTGCGACGAGCACCGGGCCCCACTTCACTGTCCATAGATGTCATGGCCCGGATGAAGATGCTTCGTCCGCACGATGAGCGACACTGGGTCTGGCTGCACGGCCCCTACGGTGCCGATTACATGATTCTTCCGAGCCCAGCTCGGACACAGATTGCACCGGCCCAGGTGGACTGGCTCCCGACGATGGATCTTCTGATCCCCGCCGCATACGTGCTCGAGGCCGAGGAGGCCGAGCAGGCCCACGCTGCCCACGCTGCACCCGCAGACCCCGCTGCGCCTGCTGAGCCCACTGCACCTGTTGACCCCGTGGCCCCTCAGCCTATCCCTGATATTTCTGCTGCTCCCGACGCCTCTGTCCACACTTCTGTCGGTGTCGGGAGTACCCTCGCTGAGCCCACTTCCACTGCTTCCACGCCTACCACCACCACCACTGGCCCTCTGTCTGTCGAGCCCGTTTCCTCTGCCTTACCCGAGCGCCCGCCGACTATAGTTGAGTGCGGAGAGCCCTCTTTTGCTGCGGTCGTGGAGACCATGGCTAGCATGATCACCGCTGGGATTTCACCTCTTGGACCCCTCACTGCCTCCCCAGCGGTAGTCACTTCTGTCCCCACCACAGCCGTACTTTCTGAGAGTGTGGTGACGTCTGTCTTCACTTCTGTGTCACCTACCTCTCTGGCCGCCTCGTCGCCATTTTTATACTCCACTTCCGCTGCTGTTGCTTCCACTTCACGCCTGCCTGCGTCCCAGCCTCGCCCTGAGGTTAGGCCCACTCTTGTGAGCACAGCACCCTACCTCCACTTACCTGCTGAGCCCATCACCTACGCCACCCGTGTACGCCAGCCCCGCCCTGCACAGCACAGACCGGTGCGTCCCTCTGCACCACCTCCCCCCGACACTGTACTTCAGAGCATTCGTGCTCTCGAGGGGGCGGTGAGTGGCCTCAGAGGTGACCTTAGGACCTTGTCCGCCACCGTCACTGATATGGCTCGCCGCTTCGACCTGCTCCCGCATATTCACTACTGCCTCACCCAGGTCCTAGAGCGGCTCCCTCGCGTACCCACACCCACCCAGCAGGCCCCCACCCCCACTTCTACACACACCCAGCCTGCTTCCACTTCCACACCCACACCCACACCAGCTCAGCAGCCTGTTCCACCACCACCACCCTCCGCCTCAGGACGGAGACGGCGCAGCCCCACCTTCTTAGGCACTCTTGATGCCATTGATTCTTTTTGTCGTTGTGCTGCCCGTCTCTGCTGGGTCCTGTTGATTTTTGGCCACCCCACCCTCCCCTCACTGTTTTTGGGTACACATTTTCTTTATATATCTTTATATATCCTTTTTGGGAGAGAGGGAGAGTTTTTGGTGTCACACCTTTATATCTGTACCACTCCTATATCTGCATGCATCATGTCCGCATCATATTTTTCATTTCATTATTTTTATTTTCTTTTTTTCCCCATGCATGCATCCTCACCTCCCCCTCACATTACTTGTCTCTCGGTGTGCCACACTTCGCACATTGAGGACACTGTGCCATTTAGCTTGGGGGAGTGAGTTCTCACGTTCTTTTCGATTTACCACCTTTATTTTTAGTTTTTTCACGCCATTTTCCGCATTTGCACTCATTTTCATCACTTTTTCTTCTTTTTACCATGCATCACGTTTTTCTTATTTTCTTTGTGTGTCGCATTGTGATTAGTTTCATTTTCCCTTTATCTTTATTTCTTTTTCATCTCATGCTAGAGATGACTTTTCTGTGATGATGATTACGTGGCGTTAGCTTTCTCTATATATGCATGCTATATTTGTCATGTCTTAGATTTTATTTCTGATATCATATGCTATGACTTGCCTTGCATTTAGAGATAGTAACCCACACTTTTTCCGCATGAAAATGGATGAAATTTTATTATTAGCTGAGTCTGAATATTCATATGTATGCTATCGCAGAAAACACACCAAGATTCACGCATTGGATGCTTATATCTGGAGTACCGTTTTCTTTTCCTATATCACTTCTATATGCATGATTTGTACATTTCACTTCAGGATGATTGAATGATGTTAGCTATGATAAATCTGGATTAGTTAGCTTTTTTGTGATCGAAACTGAGTAGATTAGATTACCCTGCTGAAGTTGTCGTGCACGTCCTATAGAGTGAACTGAGAGACATATTTATTTCTTTCTCCACATATCTTGAACATCATTTCTCTATTTTAAAATCATTGGTGAATCTCCCCTTAGCGATTCTAATATATGGCATTTCCCCCGCTATTAATTCCTAGCCCCAAACTCCCCAAAAACAAGAAAAAAAAAAAAAATTCTTGTATATCCTTATTTCTCTTTGATTGGGATCATTGTGTATATATGAATTCAAAAAAAGAGAGAAAAAGAAAAGAAAAAGAAAAGAAAAGAGCAAAGAACATCAATAAAAGATCCCATCTCATGTTCTCTCTTACTTTCCCTCTTTTGTTTTTATTTTTATCACTTTTGGAGCTTTATAGAAATGGGGATGTAAATATTTTTATGCCACCACGCTTATAGATAAGCTTGGGGGAGAGAATCCAATGATGTGTGAGAGAGTGACTACTTGACGTTGCACGACAACCTAGGCTAAGTAATATTCTATACTCGGTGAGATTATTTTTAGCTTTACGAAGTCCAGAAATCTATGCCTAGCACTCATTTCATGAAATCCATGCTTTTCTATTCTTTCTATTCTATTGTGTGATATTCTTATACTCCTCATAGAAAGCATTCAATTGAAAAGTGTGTGGTCTGCGATATTGTATACCGCTTTAAACGATTCAGACGATGTTAATTTTAAAATTATTCCGTTTTTCATGATATATCAATATTCTTGGGTTTTCTATTTCTATCTGCACCATTATGCTATGATATCGAAATAAAATTCTTTGACATGTGTTTTACATTCGGTGCATGCTATATGATTGAGCAAAACCCACGTCCTGAGAGAATGATCTAGCAGCTTCCCTCTTCGCTTTCTTCTTTCTTCTTCGTTTTTAGTTTTCCATTTTTCCGACGTTTTCGTTTTCGAAATCCATCGGGTTCGCCTTTTACTTATCTTCCTCGAGGACGAGTAAGAGGTAAGCTTGGGGGATTTTGATCACTCCACATTTTACACTCTTTTTCCCGCATGTTTGCATGCCATTTAGATCGCGCAAATCACGTTTTTCACGATATATCGACAAAATTGCGATGCTTTTCACGATTTGTTGTTTTTGTCGTATTTCAGGAGATTTGGAGCGAGTTGGAGTGATCCCCTGATACACCTACTCCAGAGTGTCACCGATGACCTCCCCGAGGGGTATTTTGCTGTTGGAGAGGAGCGGAAGAAGAAAGAACGTCGTAGGAGCGACGAGGAGGCCAAAACAAGCTGTTTGGGCATTTTTGGTGTCTCACTCGGCCGAGTGAAGGAGTCACTCGGCCGACCAGCGAGACACCGCTCGGCCGACCAGATCGGACACGTTTTATGTGTGCACTCGGCCGAGCGTCGGAAGCCACATCGGCCGAGTGACGAGACCCCGTCCGCCCGAGTGGCACTCAGACGAAGCCCATCAAAAATCGCCAACTTACTATTTTTCGTCTGCCTGAGCTTCAGAAGACCCACTCGGCCGAGTGGAAAATGCCGACCGCCCGAGTACATAGAAGCCATCGGCCGAGTGACGACAACTCACTCGGCCGAGCCACCCCCGAAGTGAAGACCCCCAGAAGACCCAGACTTACTGGAAATTCTCAGGGTTTATCACTCGGCCGAGCGACTTTTGTCACTCGGCCGAGTGCGACGCGCTGCCTGTAGCGAAAATTGCGATTTTCAGGCTGCGCAGGGGCATTTTGGTCACAGTTTTTTGGACGATTTTGGGGGGTATTTAACCCCTGTTTTTACCCTAGGTTAGAGAGCTTTTCTCTTTACTTTTTGCAGCTTTTTAGATTAAAACTTTTAGCTTTAGATTTTTGTGATTGGAGAGGAGAGGAAAGTTTGTTTTTGTTGGATTCTTGGAAGAACTCTATTGGTTTGTCTCTCTCTCCTTTAAAAATACTATTTTTATTGCTTATTCGAATATTGTGATGAATTCTCTTGTGATTTCCATTGATTATTTTTGCATTTGTGCTATGAATTGTGAGTAGTCTATACGTCTTGGGGCGTGGGGATGAACCCTACGAGCCCAATTTCAGATTTGTGATGAATTGGTAGAAATATTGCTAGAATTGCTATTAGGGTTAGTTTGGGATCGATTTATTACGGATGGCTAGGAGTTCATTCCGATTGGGATTTGCAAGAGATTGGATCCCAATTCGATAGGAAACCCTAGAAATCCGAATTGGGTTGGAGTCGAATTTCCGTAGTATCGGTTTGCAAGAGATTGGACCGATACTAGGGTTCTCGGTTGCAATTCCATGCCGATACCCGTTTGCAAGAGATTGGACGGGTAGGAACTATCCCAACCTAGGTCGCGGACCGAGTTTGCACGAGAGTGGGCTCGGGACGCGATTGAACGATGATGTTGATCCTAATGCTAGCTTGCCTAGGCTAGGGTTTGCAAGAGATTGGACCCAAACCTAGGATAGCTATAGACCGGCAACAGCGCGAGAGCGTGAGCTAGGTTTTACATTCAGTTGCAACTAGTTCATCTGAAATTCTACCCTAGCGATGTTGATGTCAACGAGTCACATTGACGAGATACGGTGAGTAGCGGGGATTCCCCATTCCCTAGGCGTCTTTATTTGATTTGATACCTCCATATTTTGTCTGACGATTGTGACAGGATCGCCAAAGGAAAATTCTCTCTTTTCTGTTCTTAATAGCCAGGTTGTTCGGAGCAAGCACTTTCATTCGTCCTCCCTGTGTTTGATAACCCGCTCGCCGCTACACCGTGTGCTTGCGGTAAAACTACACGGTCGCACTTTTGGGTTACATTCCGTTGCGATCACGCTGCCCCCCCCCCCCGGCCGCGACCTGCAATGAGAGAAATGGGGGGGCCTGCCGTTATCAAATAAGAGAAGGGGGAGAGGCGCATTTTCTGCCCCCCATTAATTAACAAAAAAACAAAAAATTAATCTCTAAAACCCCTAATTAGGGTAATTGAGCTAAGAGTTTTTTGGTGCCTCTCATGATGGGCCAAAAGCCCGGTTAATAACATTGAAAATTAATGTGTGTATTATCTTGCTATCGGGCCTGCAGCCCACCTCAAATTTTATTAATATATTAGCATATAATCCAGATTTGTGAACAATATTATCTAATCTGTTCCTTTTCAATTATTAATCTCTTTAACATTGGAGAAAACATTAATTTAAGTTAAATTGATTAAACGGATCCTGAGACCGCTCTGTCATTAGGTTAGTTATCTAACCTAACGGGTAATGACGTTTCCCCGTGGTCCAACTAATCTTTTTAACATAAATAAAATTTTTTTAATCCAATAATTTGGGTTTGATGATTTTTGTAATGTATGTGATATTGCGCTATTATTATTTCCATGTAGCATATAAAACTGCGTGGATGTTTAAACAAGTCAAAATGCGAGTATTGGGATCGGCCAGTTTTTGATACCCTATTATTATAATCCTTCTCTTTTTAATTTCTTCTTCTTTTCTGAGAGAAATTTGTAGTGAGGAATTTTTGTATAATGCCAAAGATCGGTGTTACTACCTATGAAGATGGATGAGAAGATTGCATAAAGCTGGGACCCAAAAGGGTTTCCAAATTGTATTTTTCTTTATCTACTTTATGGACTATAATATGGACTTTGGACATTTTATGTTTTGGGTATCTGGCCGATCCCTGCATTTTTTCTTATTTATTTCTTTTCATGATTTTAAATATTTAATTATTAATACATGCTTATTTAAATTGCATAGATTAAAGTGGCAAAATTGGCAAGTGTCGATTTCGAGGTTCTTGATGCAGTGGGAAAGAACTATCTTAGCTGGCAAGTGCACCCGAAGTTCCACTTGCGTTCAATGGCACTTCTTCACTCGATTCTGGCCTATGCAGTGGCCGGGACAGCTGCTAGCAATGCCCCTGAAGTGGCACAGCCATCTAGCAGTTCTCCTACCGTAGTCTCCGACATAGATAAGGCGAAAGCCATTATCTATATCAGAAGACATATAGATCGGACCTTAAAGGCCAAATACTTAACGGTATAAAACCCTTTGGAGTTGTGGACAGTGCTGGAGGCACGTTATAGACATCAAATTGATGTCATATTACCACGTGCCAGTTATGAATGGGAAAACCTCAGACTTCAGGACTATAAGTCCGTTGCTGAGTATAACTCAGCACTTCATAATATCACCTCACGCCTGAAGTTGTGCGGTGAAGAAGTGTCTGAGCATCGCATGTTGGAAAAGACATTTACCTCGTTCCATGAGAATGATGCAATCCTCATGCAACAGTACTGTGAACGCTATTGAGTATTGATTCCCCGGATTTGGTTTTGATGATGAGCAAACATAAATATCGTAAACTAATACTGTGTGAGCGCAGTTATGGAGATCGTCGCCAAAAGTCTACGTATATCAAAAGCGACGTCTCAAGACTTCTCAAAGCGCGTGATCATGTGCCTGAAGCTTCGTTGAAGCTCAAGGACCTTTATTGAAGTCGAGAGATTCGGATTGAAGCTTTTGAAGACGGTTCGTCAAGGTATATTTTATAGTCTTCTAGTTTCTTTCCGTAGAATGTTAAGCCTTGAGTAGGTCTTACATTATTAGAGCTAGGATTATCATAGAAGCCCATAGAATCTTTCCCGAAGCCTTACGCTTCTCATTGCGGCTTCTTGTGCATGTTAGTTGGTTCAAGGAGGAGAACCAACCGACTAGATGGCAATCTAGTCGGTCGACAATCCTTCATGAACCGACTAGAATGCCTTCTCAATTTCAGCTAACTTACTGTTTACAGTTAGTCGGTCCAAGAAGGTTCACCGACCGACTTGTTGTCAAACTAGTCGGTTAGGAATCCTTCTTAGACCGACTAGTTATGTCTTTCATTTCACAGCATGAGCTACTATTTATCATTAGTCGGTCAAAGAACAATCGTCGACCGACTAGTTGAGAAACTAGTCAGTTGGAATTTGTTCTCAGACCGACTAGTGCTGCTTGATTTCAGACTATCGTATTTCAACTCTTAGTCGGTCAAAGAACACTCACCGACCGACTAGTTGTGAAACTAGTCGGTTGGCAAGTCTTCTTAGACCGACTAGTTCTAGTTCTCCTGAACTATCTTTAATGGCTGTCATCCTTTTAGTCGGTTCATGTTGAATCACCGACCGACTAGTTGATAAACTAGTCGGTCAGTGATCCTTCTTTGACCGACTAGTCTGCTTCAGAATAGAGCCGTTGGAGCATTAAATGCCACGATTTTTCCTCTCTCTTTCCTCTATCCTATATATACTTGGAGGGGTTCTTTCCTTGTATTCAAGGCTGCATATTTTGGAATTTGGAGAAATCAAAGAGAAGCAAATCAACTCCATTCTAAAGCTATCTCTTCTCACTAGAATCTCTCTCTCACTCTTATTTCCAAAGAGAGATTCACATTGATTGTGAGCCACTCAAGACAAGAGCTTGATCCAAGGTCACCAACATCTTCCTAGCCTCCCATTGCTGGTCAACATCTTGGAGCTAGGGTTTGGTGCCTTCTTCTTCCTCAAAATCCTTCTTACCCTAATATTGGTAAGCTTACTCAAGGCATAGGATTTTGTGGTAAGTGTTTCATTATTTCATTTACTTTGCTTTTGCAAGTTGTCACTCTCGGTTTGTGAGAGTTTGCTTAGTCCTGGGTTGTGGGATTAAGGTTTTGCGTGTTCCCGGGTTGTGGGATACACGGACATCGATTGTAGGTCGATTGCACTTGTGGGGTTTCCGCAAGTGGGCTTAAGGAAATCTTGGGTTAGTGGTTTCTAACTCAAGTATCCGGAGGGGATCCGAGTGGTTGGGACGTAGGATCACCGAGAACAAGTCGGGGAGACTTGGGTGGATCCGAACCCGTTATATCATATTGTTTGCGTTGTTTAATTCTTGTTGATTGTAGTTATTCCGCTTTGTTGTATGTGTTTTGCCCAATAATTAGGAATAACACTCTTGATTATTTTAAAGTACTATTCACCCCCCCCCCCCCTCTAGTACTTGTGCAGTAGCTACACAGGGCATTACAATTGGTATCAGAGCCAGAGTTCAAAGCTACAAGTTCATAGCTATGACAAACAACGACTACAGAATCTTCAAGAATCGTGAAGGAGCTTCTTCGGTGGTGGAAGGACACTCCTCAACTAGGCCTCCCTTCTTCAACGGTACCAATTACGGGTACTGGAAATGTCGGATGGAAACTTTCCTCCAGAGCACTTCACTATGGAGAGCCACGATGAAGGAGTATGTCGAGCACACCGAACAAGATTTTGCGAAGTGGACTACCGCGGAGGTCGTCGCGGAGGTAAACAATGCCAAGGCGATGAATGCCTTGCAATGTGCGTTGGAGCCCGAAGACTTCAATAAGATATGCACATGTAAGAGTGCATATCAAATATGGAACCAACTCCTCATCTTGCACGAAGGAACGAGTACGGTAAAGGACTCTAAACCCGTTGTTGCTAACAAAGAGTTCGAATTATTTCATATGCAACAGGGTGAGAAGATGAAGGAGTATTACGCTTGCTTCGTCGACATTACCAATGAATTGGAGGCTCTTGAAAAGACCTACACCCAAAAGGAGAAAGTCTCAAAGATAATTGACGGACTTCCTTCTTGTTGGGAAAAGCGTACATTCGCCATCGAGGAAGGTAATGATATGAATAAATATACCGCCGTTCAACTAATGGGTACCTTGATGTCTTATGAGGTACGCAAGGATAGTAAGATAATGATGCAAGACAAGATGAAGTCGTACTTGAACCAAGACGAGCCAAAGAAAAAGACAATTACGTTCAAGGCCGCTCCATCTACATCTACCGATGATGAAGAATCGGAAGACGAATTGGACATTGAAGTTTTGGCCGATTTGGCAAAGAAGTTCGATCGATTCTTCCGAAAAGGTAAGTTCAAGAATAATTCTAAATTTAGTTCGACTAATGCCTCCGCTCCTGTGTGTTATAAATGCAAAAAGCCAGGACACATCAAGCCGGATTGTCCTCTCAACAAACACAAGGAGAAGTGGAAGGCACCCAAATACGACAAGTCGAGAAAGTACAAGAAGGGGTGCAAGAAAGGGCTTGTCGGCTCATTCACCGACTCCGAAGAGGACTCTTCAAGTGGAGAGCCGGATGATGAGCAAGTGGAGAAAGCAAACATGTGCTTCATGGCTAGAGAGGAACATGTTCAAGAGACCTCCTCCGATGAAAGCGAGGATGAAGGCGATGAGGTAACTATGGATGAACTTAGATTAGCTAACGAACAACTTTTGTCTAAGTTTTCTAAACTGGCTAGTAGATATATCAAGATTAAAAATGAGCTAACTAGTCTCCAAACCTCACCTAAGCCTATCATCATCATCAACGACACCGTTGTTGAAAGTTTGAGAAATGAGATTGTAAATCTCAAATCTCAACTTGAGCATGTTCATGTTGAGGATTCGAATGAACATGTGATGGCAAGTGTTTGTGCACTCACATCGCAAGTGTCCACCTTGGATGCTTCGATGCATTCTCTCACCGAGAAGTATGAGTGCACATTAGGCCGAATTCATGAACTCAATAAAGGTAAGGGCCGTTTGGATAATATCCTAAATGACTTACTTCCGGCCAATCATCACATTGGCTTGGGGTGTAAGATGGGAGACTCATCCAAATCGGTCACGACCTTTGTTAGGCCATCTTCCGAAGCCTCAACTAGTGGGAGTAAACACTTCATGGGTAGTTCATCTACCAATGGTGCTTCCGCTAGGTACACACCCCCATTTGGAAAGAAACCCACTTTGGGTGGACCTCCAAAGAAGGGTCATGCTTTCATGTATACCATGCCACGTAGGAACACACCTCCTACTCCACATGTTCGCACGTATGATGATTTTTATGCTCCACATCCATGAGCACATGCACACCATGTGAGACACACTTATGCACGTGTTCCTCCACATGCATATGTTCATCCACACTATCATATGAACAATTTTCATCATGCACCATTTCATCATGTGCCATATGCTTATCCACGTCATGCATATGCCTATCCACGACATGCATCACGTAAAAATCAACAACATGTGCATGCTCCCAATAGGACTAGGGCTCCCAAGATATTCACTATTTGGGGCCCGAAGGACACAAGCATGCATGAAAAACAAGCGTATATTAATTCGTATTTCATGAATGTTGTGCACAATGATGATTTTGTTGGGAAGTCTAAGTTCAATTGGACTTGGCTTTCAAAGGTCTAATCTCTTAGGACACAATATCCTTGGGTACCATGGAAGGATATTTTTTATCTTCAGGTACTCAAGAATAAGAGAAGGAGCAACATATCTATATTTAGCTCCAAGAATTGTGTTTTCTAGGTTCAATCCACCGTGGGATACCAACCCTACCAACTCCTTGATTTGCAAGGAGTTTCATCCTAATGGAGTTGATGGTGCTTTAGTGATGCACCAAAGTAGGGGGAGCTTAATGTTGTAAGTATATTCCTACATTTGATATACATTTGGTATCCTTGTGTGTTGATTACATACATTGGTAGTCTATTTACATTGGTATCCATGTGTGTTGAATGCATGTAGATGTCTCTTTATGTTTTAGACTATTTCATGCATATCTTGATGCTAGTTTTGAGCTTATGACTATGTATTTATCTTTCTCATGCTCATGGCATTCCATGCTTATTATTGACTCATTTAGTGAGTATCTCTTTTGGAATGAATGCTAGTTCTAGATTTGTGTATGCCGTAAATTTTACGAAGTTTCTATTTTTTGGCATAACACTATTGCATGTTATTGATTGCATATTGTTTTAATCACCTTGTCACCTCACATCGCACACTTCACTTAGATTTGGAATGCTTATTCCTTGTGATCCTTTTTGATCGATGTTGTGACATTTGGTGTTGTATGATGTGTACATCATGTTTCCATTGGTTTCTTGTGCACATTGTATTTATGTCTCTGATATTGACTTCGTTGCTCAACGCTTATATGGATTTAATAGAATTGTTTATATGATAGCATAGAATTGTTTTCCATGCACTAAATTCATTAAGAATGTTTATATTGGAGAGTATATTCCATAAATCAATTCATGAAATTGATTTAAGTTTTGATGATTTCGATTTTCGACTATGGTCTCATTAGCACGCCTTGATTTTCTTCGGTATTTTACATTTGGTATTTTCCGTTGGTGTCATTTGGACCATGGTCATATTCTTAGACTCTCGTGCTTTTACTTTTAGCCATTGTTGTTGTGGTTGATCTCCTCCCGCTCTTTTTGCTAATGCCAAAGGGGGAGAGAATTAATAATGACGATGTGCTTAATGATAATTCAAAGCATTTTACCATGAATCTAATTTGATATGTTAGATTCAGGGGGAGTCAAGATATAAAAATGGATTTAGATCCTAAATTTCGATATGTGTGTTCACATTTTATACTTTTCTCGTCTGCTTGATGCGTATGATCATTATTGAATACGGAACTAACGTGTCATCAATGCAGGGGGAGTAAGTAAAATTCATTTGAATTATTATTTTTTATTATTATTTATGTTGGTTTGTCATCACCAAAAAGGGGGAGAATGTTGAGTATTGATTCCCCGGATTTGGTTTTGATGATGAGCAAACATAAATATCGTGAACTAACACTGTGTGAGCGCAGTTATGGAGATCGTCGCCAAAAGTCTACGTATATCAAAAGCGACGTCTCAAGACTTCTCAAAGCGCGTGATCGTGTGCCTGAAGCTTCGTTGAAGCTCAAGGACCTTTATTGAAGTCGAGAGATTCGGATTGAAGCTTTTGAAGACGGTTCGTCAAGGTTTATTTTATAGTCTTCTAGTTTCTTTCCGTAGAATGTTAAGCCTTGAGTAGGTCTTACATTATTAGAGCTAGGATTATCATAGAAGCCCATAGAACCTTTCCCGAATCCTTACGCTTCTCATCGCGGCTTCTTGTGCATGTTAGTTGGTTCAAGGAGGAGAACCAACCGACTAGATGGCAATCTAGTCGGTCGAAAATCATTCATGAACCAACTAGAATGCCTTCTCAATTTCAGCTCACTTACTGTTTACAGTTAGTCGGTCCAAGAAGGTTCACCGACCGACTAGTTGTCAAACTAGTCGGTTAGGAATCCTTAGACCGACTAGTTATGTCTTTCATTTCACAGCCTAAGCTACTGTTTATCATTAGTCGGTCAAAGAACAATCGTCGACCGACTAGTTGAGAAACTAGTCGGTTGGAATTTGTTCTCAGACCGACTAGTGCTGCTTGATTTCAGCCTATCGTATTTCAACTCTTAGTCGGTCAAAGAATACTCACCGACCGACTAGTTGTGAAACTTGTCGGTTGGCAAGTCTTCTTAGACCGACTAGTTCTAGTTCCCCTGACCTATCTTTATTGGCTATCATCCTCTTAGTCGGTTCATGTTGAATCACCGACCGACTAGTTGATAAACTAGTCGGTCAGTGATCCTTCTTTGACCGACTAGTCTGCTTCAGAATAGAGCCGTTGGAGCATTAAATGCCACGATTTTTCCTCTCTCTTTCCTCTATCCTATATATACTTGGAGGGGTTCTTTCCTTGTATTCAAGACTGCATATTTTGGGATTTAGATAAATCAAAGAGAAGCAAATCAACTCCATTCTAAAGCTATCTCTTCTCACTAGAATCTCTCTCGCACTCTTATTTCCAAAGAGAGATTCACATTGATTGTGAGCCACTCAAGCCAAGAGCTTGATCCAAGGCCACCAACATCTTCCTAGCCTCCCATTGCTGGTCAACATCTTGGAGCTAGGGTTTGGTGCCTTCTTCTTCCTCAAAATCCTTCTTGCCCTAATATTGGTAAGTTTACTCAAGGCATAGGATTTTGTGGTAAGTGTTTCATTATTTCATTTACTTTGCTTTTGCAAGTTGTCACTCTCGGTTTGTGAGAGTTTGCTTAGTCCCAGGTTGTGGGATTAAGGTTTTGCGTGTTCCCGGGTTATGGGATACACGGACATCGATTGTAGGTCGATTGCACTTGTGGGGTTTCCACAAGTGGGCTTAAGGAAATCTTGGGTTAGTGGTTTCTAACTCAAGTATTCGGAGGGGATCTGGGTGGTTGGGACGTAGGATCACCGAGAACAAGTCGGTGAGACTTGGGTGGATCCGAACCCGTTATATCGTATTGTTTGCGTTGTTTAATTCTTGTTGATTGTAGTTATTTCGCTTTGTTGTTTGTGTTTTGCACAATAATTAGGAATAACACTCTTGATTATTTTAAAGTATTATTCACCCCCTCTAGTACTTGTGCAGTAGCTACACAGGGCATTACAATTGGTATCAGAGCCAGAGTTCAAAGCTACAAGTTCATAGCTATGACAAACAACGACTACATCGTCTTCAAGAATCGTGAAGGAGCTTCTTCGGTGGTGGAAGGACACTCCTTAACTAGGCATCCCTTCTTCAACGGTACCAATTACGGGTACTGGAAATGCCGGATGGAAACTTTCCTCCGGAGCACTTCACTATGGAGAGCCACGATGAAGGAGTATGTCGAGCCCACCGAACAAGATTTCGCGAAGTGGACTACCGTGGAGGTCGTCGCGGAGGTAAACAATGCCAAGGTGATGAATGCCTTGCAATGTGCGTTAGAGCCCGAAGACTTCAATAAGATATGCACATGTAAGAGTGCATATCAAATATGGAACCAACTCCTCATCTTGCACGAAGGAACCAGTACGGTAAAGGACTCTAAACTCGTTGTTGCTAACAAAGAGGTCGAATTATTTCATATGCAACAGGGTGAGAAGATGAAGGAGTACTATGCTCGCTTCGTCGACATTACCAATGAATTGGAGGCTCTTGGAAAGACCTACACCCAAAAGGAGAAAGTCTCAAAGATAATTGACGGACCTCCTTCTTGTTGGGAAAACCGTACCTTCGCCATCGAGGAAGGTAATGATATGAATAAATATACCGTCGTTCAACTAATGGGTACCTTGATGTCTTATGAGGTACGCAAGGATAGTAAGATAATGATGCAAAACAAGATGAAGTCGTACTTGAACCAAGACGAGCCAAAGAAAAAGACAATTACGTTCAAGGCCGCTCCATCTACATTTACCGATGATGAAGAATCGGAAGACGAATTGGACATTGAAGCTTTGGCCGATTTGGCAAAGAAGTTCGATCGATTCTTCTGAAAAGGTAAGTTCAAGAATAATTCTAAATTTAGTTCGACTAATGCCTCCGCTCCTGTGTTTTATAAATGCAACAAGCCAGGACACATCAAGCCGGATTGTCGTCTCAACAAACACAAGGAGAAGTGGAAGGCACCCAAATACGACAAGTCGAGAAAGTACAAGAAGGGGTACAAGAAAGGGCTTGTCGGCTCATTCACCGACTCCGAAGAGGACTCTTCAAGTGGAGAGCCGGATGATAAGCAAGTGGAGAAAGCAAACATGTGCTTCATGGCTAGAGAGGAACATGTTCAAGAGACCTCCTCCGATGAAAGCGAGGATGAAAACGAGGATGAAGGCGATGAGGTAACTATGGATGAACTTAGATTAGCTAACGAACAACTTTGGTCTAAGTTTTTTAAATTGGCTAGTAGATATAGCAAGATTAAAAATGAGCTAACTAGTCTCCAAACCTCACCTAAGCCTATCATCATCATCAACGACACCGTTGTTGAATGTTTGAGAAATGAGATTGTAAATCTCAAATCTCAACTTGAGCATGTTCATGTTGAGGATTCGAATGAACATGTGATGGCGGATTTGACATCTCAAAACTCAACTTTGAGTATTGAGAATAAGAATCTCAAGTCATGTGTTTGTGCACTCACATCGCAAGTGTCCACCTTGGATGCTTCGATGCATTCTCTCACCGAGAAGTATGAGTGCACATTAGGCCTAATTTAAGAATTCAATAAAGGTATCGTACAAGTAATAATGCTGATGATTCCAGGTATCGTATCCACGAGACAACTGACCTGCAAAACCACGAACTTCAGTTTGTAAAGAGTACTAAAATGATAATAACCAACCACCTAAAGATATGGTATCAAGAGTTTAAGATAATAAAAGAAAATCCTACGATAATTAGTGTGAATTCGATTTGGGGTACTAATATGGAGAGTATGTGTTGGTTGTAACGGTCGCTTTCCGATCGTACTTTGTTCGTGCACGTGCTTTTGACCGTGCACGTATTTATTTTAGACTCTGTTTGTTTGTGAACACTTTGGTGTGATATGTCGTTGTGAACGTCTCTGAGATTATTAAATTGTGGCACTATTTTGGAACAACATTTCTCGGGTCGTTCTCCCACGATTTGATCTTATTCGAAGAGACGTTGTGATTTTCACTTTTGACGCGAGACGTTTCTATTTTTAGTTTCGTCGCCCGACGTCGAAATTGAGATCCGTCTTCTTAGTTTTCTTTCTCTCGTCGTCCCGATCACCCCAATATTTATTTCACAATTTTCAGATTTCATTTGACCTATTTTATATTTTTGGCCAAGCTTTAAATATTTTTAAATACTAAGTTTTAAAGTATTTTCGACCTAATATAATTTATATTAGATTATAACTCTTCAAAAATATTTTTGACCCTAGCCCCTAGCATTGGCCACACCCACACATGCTTGGGTGTTGGTGAGGGTGAATAAATGGGTTTAAAATCAATTTTAAATTCAAATATTAACCCTAGACCAAGTCAACCCACCTACCCTATATAAATACCCCCTAGGATAACCTATTTTCGCAAGGGAACAAACCCTAGCCGCCCCCACAACTCAAATTCCCACTTGCGACGTTCGTCGCAACAGCAGCTAGCAGCCGACCGTGCCCGACCGACGGATTTCATTGTTTTCCCTCGGTCTGACCGAGGCCAACTCCCGCACCGCCGCTCCGCTCTGCACCCAGTCGCCCGCTCCGCATCGCCCCCGCTACGACCGAGAGCCTCCATCGGTCTGACCAAAGCGCCCCGCCCGCATCCCGCTCGTTGCAACCCCCGCCTCGTTGCAACCCCACTCCGCAAGCGCCCGACCGAAGGATCCCCTCGCACCGGCCTGCTGTGACCGACTGCCCGCACCTCCGCAAGCGCTGCGACCGGTGGTGCGATGCGATCTCTCGGTCTGACCGAGAGATTTCCTCGCAGCGGCTCGGTCTGACCGAGCGACGTTCGTCGTAATGTCGTAACTTCCACACCACTTGCCACCGTGGGCCCCCCAAGTTCTCCAGAGGTGTTGTGGGTCCTCCATTGGCCCCTAGCACTACTGTGGGTCCCACCTAGGTGTCTCTTCTTCGTGGATTTGCCGTTTACGACGTTGCGATACGTCGTAGCCCGTCGTCGCATGTTCTAGCTTTGGAATCTTGGTTCGTTGTTCTGGTTGCTGCCCAGACATGGCGAGCGAGGAATCTAATCTGGAATTTGGACTAGGAGCGCGATCTTATATTCCAACCCCTGGCGTCACTACCCGACGCCAGTGTAGCGTTCGCGTCGTGTTGAGGTAACGTTTTGCACTCCTAGGACCCCCCAACTACAGCCTGTTAATCAAGACTAAAATTGATGTTTTTAAAGTGTTTTAAATTCACTAATCAAGATTAATAATATGGGACTGTAGGCTGGTGGACTTGTGCACGTAGGTTATTTGTGACTTGGACTCTTTTGGACGGTGTTTTTCTGACGTCAGACTTGCAGGCAAGTGAAACTTGCCAACTTTTGCTTCGGGCCATGTTTTAGGCCACATCCTTGTTTTTAGCGTAAAAGAGACTAGACAGTGAAATGATAGGTGTCTAGACGCAAATTTAAGATCTAGCTTGACAACGAAGCTAGATCTGTCACACTGCCATGTCATTCATGTATTGTTGCCTGCCACGTTTGAATTCCTTATCTGTACGCACTTAAACTATTATCTGCCATGCATTGCATCTTACATGTCATCCAAGTTGAATGTTGCATTCGTAGCACACGCTACAATACTTGTACTTGCTTGTTCAGGCTAGGTGCACCCCTATGCCATATTGAAAAACACTTCCTGGCTCGTGATCCAGAAGATGGGCGCCAGTCCATATACACGTGGAGGGGTAGGGATAAGCGATCACTTGAGCTTAAGAGTTGGCCCGCGCAGCCACTCTAGCCAAAAGGCGTAATCTCTGTGCACGATGTGCTTACTAGACTTGTCCTTGTACTTGTGATTGTTCTTGCAAAAGAGCTGTTGGTGAGTCATATACCTTGGGCTACTTTCAAGTCCAGGTTCGATGAGGAGTACTTTCCGAAGGCTGTCAGGAGGGAGATGTTGCAGCGCTTCATTGAGCTGAAGCGGGGAAACCTTACGGTGGACCAGTACCATCAGGAGTTCACCAGGCTGAGTTGCTTCGCACCGAAGATGGTGGAGGATGCTGAGGAGAAAGCTCAGAGGTTTCTGCAGGTCCTTTCCCTAGACTTGCAGAGCCTGATGTCTTTGTCAGATCTGGAGTCATATCAGAAGTTGCTGGTAGCTGCACAGAGACAGGAGCTGATTGCGAGGCAGAAGAGAGGACAGATTTCTGGAGATGGGAAGAGGCCTATGGAGCAGGTCAGAGGAGTGGTTAGGCCTGGGTTCAAGCCTAATCAACCAGTTCAGTTCAAGAGGCCAGGTGGGCCTACTCAAAAGACTTGTCATTTCTGTGGCAAGACCGGGCATGTCAGGGAGCAGTGAAGGAGGATGTTAGGACAGTGCCTGATTTGTGAAGATCCTACTCATGCTATGAAGGAGTGCCCGAAGTCTAAGTAGCCTTGGAAGGAACCAGTTGCAGCACATCCGTTGCAGCAGAGAGCACATGTACCTGCAGGACGTGGAGCAGCCCTCGTTCCACAGAGGCAGGATTTTCAGCAGGCCATGCAGCCGAGGAGGCAGGCTTTTCTGATGACGGCAGTGGAGAGCGAGGCTGTGGATGAGGTTATCGCAGGTAACTCTCAGTCTAGTTGTTTCCTTCCTTGGTTAGTTTTGGTTGTTAGATTATATTTGGTTGCTTGCATATGATTGTTTGTTAGAATAGGGTTTGATTGTTAGATTGTTTGTTAGGTGTGATTTTGGTTTGCACGTTTCCTGCACGAGTCCTCTTTGACTCTGGTGCATCGATGTACATTATATCCTGGAGCTTCGTGGAGAAGCATTCCTTGACGACATCCCCTCTTCCCAAGAGTTGGAACATCGTTACAGGAAATGGCGTGATCTCGGTGCATCGTGGTTGCAATTTTTGCCCTTTGGTGGTCGGTGGACATGAGCTTTACGCTGATTTTATTGTCCACGACATCATCAACTACGATGCATTGCTTGGGATGGATTGGCTTGCGAGTTTCTATGCTACGATCGATTGTCGGAGGAAGAAGGTGGTGTTCGAGATCCCAGGACATACAGTGTTTGAGTTCAGCCGAGGTAGCAGTTCGCTTGGCCCTGTCAGATTTCGGGCCAGACCGGTGGAGATTGTTGCTATGCAGATGGAGCAGTATAGACCAGCTGTGGGGCGTGAATTCGACGACGTCTTCCCCGAGAAGATGTCTGGACTGCCGCCCGATCGAGCTCTCGAGTTTTCGATCGATCTTATTCCGGGAGCGCAGCCTATTTCAAAGGCGTCGTATCGTATGGCTCCAGCAGAGTTGGAGGAGTTGCGTAGGCAGCTGGATGAGCTTTTGCAAAAGGGTTATATTAATCCTAGTGTGTCTCTGTAGGGAGCACCGGTGTTGCTGGTGAAGAAGAAGGATGGTTCGCGTCGCATGTGCGTGGACTTCAGGGAGCTGAATGTTGTGACCATCAAGAATAAATACACATTGCCTCATATAGATGACATTTTTGATCAGCTTGGAGGTTCGAGGGTGTTCTCTAAGTTGGATCTGAGGAGTGGCTATCATCAGCTCAAGGTAAAGAAGGAAGATATCCCGAAGACAGCATTCAGGACGAAGTATGGTCACTACGAGTTCGTGGTTATGCCTTTCGGTGTAACCAACGCACCCGCAGTTTTTATGAACCTGATGAATCTGATCTTCTACGACTTTCTAGACAAGTTTGTCGTTATCTTTATTGTCGACATCCTGATCTATTCAAAGTCGGAGGAAGAGCATGCATCGCACTTGAGGACAGTGTTGGAGATTTTGAGGAAGCATAGTTTGTATGCTAAGTATTCCAAGTGCGAGTTTTGGCTGAATAGAGTTGCTTTTCTCGGGCATGAGGTATCAGGCGATGGAATTTCGGTGGATCCCGAGAAGATTAAGGCTATCAGAGAGTGGCCTGTTCCACAGTCAGCGTCTGAGATCCGGAGTTTCCTTGGGCTTGCAGGTTATTATCGTTGTTTCATTAAGGACTTTTCCCGGATTGCTGAGCCGATGACCAGACTGACGCGGAAGGATGTACCATTTGTTTGGTCTGATGATTGTGAGAAGGCTTTTGATGTTCTGAAGGAGAGATTGACGACTGCCCCTGTTCTTGCTGTGCCTGATCAGAGTGGAGGATTCGAGATCTTTTGCGATGCTTCTGGCAAGGGTCTCGGCTGTGTGTTGCATCAGCATGGGCACGTGGTTGGTATGCTTCTCGTCAGCTCAAGGCTCATGCGAAGAATTACCCGACACACGACTTAGAGTTGGTTGATGTCATGTTTGCGCTCAAGATTTGGAGGCACTTCCTGCTGAGTGAGAAGGTGAAGATCTTCACCGATCACATAAGCTTGAAGTACATTTTTACTCAGAAGGAGCTCAACATGCGACATCGTCGATGGTTAGAGCTCATGGCAGATTATGAGATTGATTTGCAGTATCACCCTGGCAAGGTGAATGTGGTTTCAGATGCGCTGAGCAGACTTCCAGCGGTGATGATGTTGACTTCGCAGTGGAGATTGCAGCAGGAATTTTGCGAGTCTGGTGTTGAGATTATTCTTCCTGGAGAGACTTCTTCGTTGATGTGTATGCAGATACAGTCGACGATCGTGGATAGGATCAAGGCTGGACAGGCTGGAGATGCTAAGCTGATGAAGATTCGGGAGCAGGTGGAAGCCGGTCTGTGGACTGACTTCTTGATTCATGAGAATGGTTCGTTGAGATTTGGAGCCAGGTTGTGTGTGCCAGCTGGAGATATCAGAGAGGAATTATTGGTGGAGGCACACAGTTCGCTGTATTCTGTACATCCTGGTGGCACCAAGATGTACAAGGATCTTCGCCTGAACTATTGGTGGCATGGTATGAAGAGGAGTGTGGCTCGGAGTGTTGCCAAGTGTCTCGTTTGCCAGCAGGTAAAGGCGAAGCATCAGCGTACGGCAGGGTTGCTACAACCGCTTCCGATTCCGGAGTGGAAGTGGCAACACATCACTATGGATTTCATGACTGGACTACCTCAGAGTCCGAAGAAGAATGACGTGATTTGGGTGAGCGTAGACCGATTGACCAAATCTACGCACTTTATTCCCTTCCGAGTAGGACAGTCTACTGAAACGCTAGCGAGGAGATATATGGAGGTAAATTCTTTTACTCTCCGTTTTTATTTCCTTTTTCCTAGTTTAGTTAGTGATGTAACGTGAATCGTGCAGGAGATCGTACGACTTCATGGAGTCCATGTGAGCATCGTGTCGGACAGAGACACGAGATTCACATCTCAGTTTTGGCAGAGTCTGCAGAAGGGTCTGGGTACGAGTCTGAGTTTCAGCACGGCGTACCATCCACAGATAGATGTCCAGTCCGAGAGGACGATTCAGATTTTGGAGGACATGCTGAGAGCGTGCATGTTGGACTTCAAGGGATCTTGGGAGGATCATCTCCATCATGTTGAGTTTGCCTACAATAACAGCTACCAGGCGAGTATTGGCATGGCGCATTTCACCGCGCTATATGGGGAGAAATGTCGATCGCCACTGAGCTGGGATGACATTGGAGATCGGGAGCTGTTAGGACCGGAGATGATTGTGAAAGCTGTGGATGTTGTGAGGAACATTCGGGAGAAGCTGAGGATTACGCAGGACCGTTTCAAGCATTGGGCAGATGCTAAACGGAGACCTTTGGAGTTTTAGCCTGGAGATCATGTCTTTCTGAAGATTTCTCCGAACCGCGGAGTTATCCGATTTAGGAAGAGAGGCAAGCTGAGTCCGAGGTACATTGGGCCGTTTGACGTTCTGGAGAAGGTTGGAGCGGTGGCTTATCGCTTGGCGTTGCCACCGTCGCTGGAGGGAGTTCACGACGTATTTCACGTATCTCAGTTACGTCGATACGTTAGTGATCCGTCACATGCTGTGGATTTCTCGGAGATCACGGTTCATCCGGATCTGTCTTATGATCAGCAGCCAGTTGAGATTCTGGATCGACGGCAGAAGCAGCTGAGGAATAAGACAGTCGACTTGGTTCGAGTGCAGTGGCGTCACGGTTCCCCTGGTGAGTCCACCTGGGAGCGTGAGGATGAGATGAGAGAGCGCTTCCCGCACCTCTTCCCGAGCAGTGCTTGATGTTGATTCCGAGGACGGAATCATTTCTAAGGTGGGGAGGATGTAACGGTCGCTTTCCAATCGTACTTTGTTCGTGCACGTGCTTTTGACCGTGCACATATTTATTTTAGACTCTGTTTGTTTGTGAACACTTTGGTGTGATATGTCGTTGTGAACGTCTCTGAGAGTATTAAATTGTGGCACTATTTTGGAACAACATTTCTCGGGTCGTTCTCCCACGATTTGATCTTATTCGAAGAGACGTTGTGATTTTCACTTTTGACGCGAGACGTTTATATTTTTAGTTTAGTCGCCCGACGTCGAAATTGAGATCTGTCTTCTTAGTTTTCTTTCTCTCGTCGTCCCGATCACCCCAATATTTATTTCACAATTTTCGGATTTCATTTGACCTATTTTATATTTTTGGCCAAGCTTTAAATATTTTTAAATACTAAGTTTTAAAGTATTTTCGACCTAATATAATTTCTATTAGATTATAACTCTTCAAAAATATTTTTGACCCTAGCCCCTAGCATTGGCTGCACCCACACATGCTTGGGTGTTGGTGAGGGTGAATAATTGGGTTTAAAATCAATTTTAAATTCAAATATTAACCCTAGACCAAGTCAACCCACCTACCATATATAAATACCCCCTAGGATAACCTATTTTGGCAAGAGAACAAACCCTAGCCGCCCCCACAACTCAAATTCCCACTTGCGACGTTCGTCGCAACAGCAGCTCGCAGCCGCCGTGCCCGACCGACGGATTTCATTGTTTTCCCTCGGTCTGACCGAGGCCAACTCCCGCATCGCCGCTCCGCTCGGCACCCAGTCGCCCGCTCCACATCGCCCCCGCTACAACCGAGAGTATCCATCGGTCTGACCGAAGCGCCCCGCCCGCATCACCCGCATCCCGCTCGTTGCAACCCCCGCCTCGTTGCAACCCTGCTCCGCAAGCGCCCGACCGAAGGATCCCCTCGCACCGGCCCACTGTGACCGACCGCCCGCACCTCTGCAAGTGCAGCGACCGGGGGTGCGCTGCGATCTCTCGGTCTGACCGAGATATTTCCTCGCAGCGGCTCGGTCTGACCGAGCGACGTTCGTCGCAACGTCGCAACTTCCACACCGCTTGTCACTGTGGGCCCCCCAAGTTCTCCAGAGGTGTTGTGGGTCCTCCATTGGCCCCTAGCACTACTGTGGGCCCCACCTAGGTGTCTCTTCTTCGTGGATTTGCCGTTTACGACGTTGCGATACGTCGTAGCCCGTCGTCGCACATTCTAGCTTTGAAATCTTGGTTCGTTGTTCTGGTTGATGCCCAGACATGGCGAGCAAGGAATCTAATCTGGAATTTGGACTAGGAGCACGATCTTATATTCCAACCCCTGGCGTCGCTACCCGACGCCAGTGTAGCTTTCGCGTCGTGTTGAGATAACGTGTTGCACTCCTAGGACCCCCCAACTGCAGCCTGTTAATCAAGACTAAAATTGATATTTTTAAAGTGTTTTAAATTCACTAATTAAGATTAATAATATGGGACTGTAGGCTGGTGGACTTATGCACGTAGGTTATTTGTGACTTGGACTCTTTTGGACGGTGTTTTTCTGACGTCAGACTTGCAGGCAAGTGAAACTTGCCAACTTTTGCTTAGGGCCATGTTTTAGGCCACTTCCTTGTTTTTAGTGTAAAAGAGCCTAGACAGTGAAATGATAGCTGTCTAGACGCAAATTTAAGATCTAGCTTGACAACGAAGCTAGATCTGTCACACTGCCATGTCATTCATGTATTGTTGCCTGCCACGTTTGAATTCCTTATCTGTACGCACTTAAACTATTATGTGCCATGCATTGCATCTTACATGTCATCCAAGTTAAATGTTGCATTCGTAGCACACGCTAGAATACTTGTACTTGCTTGTTCAGGCTAGGTGCACCCCTATGCCATATTGAAAAACACTTCCTGGCTCGTGATCCAGAAGATGGGCGACAGTCCATATACACGTGGAGGGTTAGGGATAAGCGATCACTTGAGCTTAAAAGTTGGCCCGCGCAGCCACTCTAGCCAAAAGGCGTAATCTCTGTGCACGACGTGCTTACTAGACTTGTCCTTGTACTTGTGATTGTTCTTGCAAAACTTGACATCCATGCCATGATTTAAATGCCATGCTCGTACTTTACTTTACTTGTTGCACTCATGCTATATCTGCCATGTCATTGCATCATGCTAGAACTGCTAGGTTGCTTTACCTTTACTTTCAGTTTCCTTGCACAAGTCTCTTGTAGACTTGCTGACATGTGCCCCTTGCTCTTTTGGGTGTCACATGTTAGACCCTGAGCCAGAGACCGTAGCTGAGGACGAGGTGTTTGCTGATGCTGAGCCGGAGCCTACGTTTGACGAGGAGTTGGTGGACACCGGTGACCAGTCTTAGAGACTGTTCTGAGTTGCTTTGCTTTAGGTTGCTGTTAGTTGTCGGTGCGTAGCTCCATTACTTTGTTTTCTGTACGTTGTACTTTTGTTGGCCATGCTGGGGCCTTTTTAGACTCTTTTCTTTTAGCCTGGTGGCTTTTTCTGCGATGTTGGAACTTATTTTTATGGATATTCTGAGGTTTCTTTTTGTCTCATTTCCTTTATTATTATCTTTGTTTCGTATCGCAATTGCAAGGACCTGCCATTTAAAGTTAATTGACGCTTATCGGACTTGCAGCTTTGCAGCTTCAAGTCTGAGTGGACCTACTCACGCCTCGCCTCCATGTTTTTGGGAAGCGGGGCGTGACAGGTTTTGTTGGTGGCCCATGTAGGTCCCCTCTTGCAACTGCGAATTAACGAAACAACGATAATAACGGAATGTCCAGTAAATAAATTACAACATCCAAGTCATTAAGCTTTGAGTCTAATTTTTGTTCATTTTCTATGTCATTAGATGGCTGGGAGACGACAGACCCGGGCTAGTGGTTGGCCCAATCGTGTAGAGGTGCCGGATAGAGAGCCCACCAATGCTGAGATCATGAGGATGATGCATCAGATGATGCAGGTGCAGCAGGGTATGCTCCAGAATACCCAAAATGCCCCTCGCTTCGAGCCGGGAGAGAAGCAGTTTCGGGAGCTGGGCCCGACTTACTTTGATGGATCTGAAGGACCGTTGGCTGCTGAGGAGTGGATCAGAAATACTGAGGATAATCTGAAGATGTCGAAGATCAACCCGGCTGGATGGGTTGAGTTGGTGAAGAAGCAGCTCAAGGATAATGCCCGCAACTGGTGGGATGCAAAAGAAGAGCTGTTGGTGAGTCCTATACCTTGGGCTACTTTCAAGTCCAGGTTCGATGAGGAGTACTTTCCGAAGGCTGCCAGGAGGGAGAGGTTGCAGCGCTTCATTGAGCTGAAGCAGGGAAACCTGACGGTGGACCAATACCATCAGGAGTTCCCCAGGCTGAGTCGCTTCGCACCGAAGATGGTGGAGGATGCTGAGGAGAAAGCTCAGAGGTTTCTACAGGGCCTTTCCCTAGACTTGCAGAGCCTGATGTCTTCGTCAGATCTGGAGTCATATCAGAAGTTGCTGGTAGCTGCACGGAGACAGGAGCTGATTGCGAGGCAGAAGAGAGGACAGATTTCTGGATCTGGGAAGAGGCATATGGAGCAGGTCAGAGGAGTGGTTAGGCCTCGATTCAAGCCTAATCAGCTAGTGCAGTTCAAGAGACCAGGTGGGCCTACTCAGAAGACTTGCCATTTCTGTGGCAAGACCGGGCATGTCAAGGAGCAGTGTATGAGTATGTTGGGACAGTGCCTGATTTGTGGAGATCCTACTCATGCTATGAAGGAGTGCCCGAAGTCTAAGCAGCCTTGGAAGGAACCAGTTGCAGCACAGCCGTTGCAGCAGAGAGCACCTGTACCTGCAGGACGTGGAGCAACCCTCGTTCCACAGAGGCAGGATTTTCAGCAGGCCATGCAGCCGAGGAGGCAGGCTTTTCTGATGACGGCAGTGGAGAGCGAGGCTGTGGATGAGGTTATCGCAGGTAACTCTCAGTCTAGTTGTTTCCTTCCTTGGTTAGTTTTGGTTGTTAGATTATGTTTGGTTGCTTGCATATGAATGTTTGTTAGAATAGGGTTTGATTGTTAGATTGTTTGTTAGGTGTGATTTTGGTTTGCACGTTTACTGCACGAGTCCTCTTTGACTCTGGTGCATCGATGTGCATTATATCCCGGAGCTTCGTGGAGAAGCATTCCTTGATGACATCTTCCCAAGAGTTGGAACATCGTTACAGGAAATGACGTGATCTCGGTGCATCGTGGTTGCAATTTTTGCCCTTTGGTAGTCTGTGGACATGAGCTTTACGCTGATTTTATTGTCCACGACATCATCAACTACGATGCATTGCTTGGGATGGATTGGCTTGCGAGTTTCTATGCTACGATCGATTGTCGGAGGAAGAAGGTGGTGTTCGAGATCCCAGGACATCCAGTGTTTGAGTTCAGTCGAGGTAGCAGTTCGCTTGGCCCTGTCGATGCTATGCAGATAGAGCAGAGTAGACCAGCTGTGGTGCGTGAATTCGACGACGTCTTCCCCGAGGAGATGTCTGGACTGCCGCCCGATCGAGCTCTCGAGTTTTCGATCGATCTTATTCCGGGAGCGCAGCCTATTTCAAAGGCGCCGTATCGTATGGCTCCAGCAGAGTTGGAGGAGTTGCGTAGGCAGCTGGATGAGCTTTTGCAAAAGGGTTATATTAATCCTAGTGTGTCTCCGTGGGGAGCACCGGTGTTGCTGGTGAAGAAGAAGGATGGTTCGCGTCGCATGTGCGTGGACTTCAGGGAGCTGAATGTTGTGACCATCAAGAATAAATACACATTGCCTCGTATAGATGACATTTTTGATCAGCTTGGAGGTTCGAGGGTGTTCTCTAAGTTGGATCTGAGGAGTGGCTATCATCAGCTCAAGGTAAAGAAGGAAGATATCCCGAAGACAGCATTCAGGACGAAGTATGGTCACTACGAGTTCGTGGTTATGCCTTTCGGTGTAACCAACGCACCCGCAGTTTTTATGAACCTGATGAATCTGATCTTCTACAACTTTCTAGACAAGTTTGTCGTTATCTTTATTGTCGACATACTGATCTATTCAAAGTCGGAGGAAGAGCATGCATCGCACTTGAGGACAGTGTTGGAGATTTTGAGGAAGCATAGTTTGTATGCTAAGTATTCCAAGTGCGAGTTTTGGCTGGATAGAGTTGCTTTTCTCGGGCATATGGTGTCAGGCGATGGAATTTCGGTTGATCCCGAGAAGATTAAGGCTATCAGAGAGTGGCATGTTCCGCAGTCAGCGTCTGAGATCCGGAGTTTCCTTGGGCTTGCAGGTTATTATCAGCGTTTCATTAAGGACTTTTCCCGGATTGCTGAGCCGATGACCAGACTGACGCGGAAGGATGTACCATTTGTTTGGTCTGATGATTGTGAGAAGGCTTTTGATGTTCTGAAGGAGAGATTGACGACTGCCCCTGTTCTTGCTGTGCCTGATCGGAGTGGAGGATTCGAGATCTTTTGCGATGCTTCTGGCAAGGGTCTCGGCTGTGTGTTGCATCAGCATGGGCACGTGGTTGCATATGCTTCTCGTCAGCTCAAGGCTCATGAGAAGAATTACCCGACACACGACTTGGAGTTGGCTGTTGTCGTGTTTGTGCTCAAGATTTGGAGGCACTTCCTGCTGAGTGAGAAGGTGAAGATCTTCACCGATCACAAAAGTTTGAAGTATATTTTTACTCAGAAGGAGCTCAACATGCGACAGCGTCAATGGTTAGAGCTCATGGCAGATTATGAGATTGATTTGCAGTATCACCCTGGCAAGGTGAATGTGGTTCCAGATGCGCTGAGCAGACTTCCAGCGGTGATGATGTTGACTTCGCAGTGGAGATTGCAGCAGGATTTTTGCGAGTCTGGTGTTGAGATTATTCTTCCTGGAGAGACTTCTTCGTTGATGTGTATGCAGATACAGTCGACGATCGTGGATAGGATCAAGGCTGGACAGGCTGGAGATGCTAAGCTGATGAAGATTCGGGAGCAGGTGGAAGCCGGTCTGCGGACTGACTTCTTGATTCATGAGGATGGTTCGTTGAGATTTGGAGCCAGGTTGTGTGTGCCAGCTGGAGATATCAGAGAGGAATTATTGGTGGAGGCACACAGTTCGCCGTATTCTGTACATCCTGGTGGCACCAAGATGTACAAGGATCTTCGCCTGAACTATTGGTGGCATGGTATGAAGAGGATGTAGGATCCTGTCAAAACGAGGACGTTAGGATCGAATAATAAAGGAGAGTAGAGACTTACGCTTGCGTACGCGGCACCATAATCTCTGAACTTCGCCCTCGGATTTGCCACAACGGTCAGTACTTCGTCACGGAGGATCGAAGCAGCGTTTCATCGCCTAAATCTCTATTTAGAAGAGGATTTTAATGGAAGGGAGAAGAAGAACACAAGTTGCCTTATGCAAACTTATGGCATGGTTAGATTAGTGTAAGTGCCTTACCCTTGGGTCCTATTTATAGGCTTTAGGGGTAGTTATTGTAGGAAATAACTAAATATAAGCTTATTAGCCTATATTAGCACTTACACTTATCCTCTTCTTCATTCACTTATCAAGTGCCTTTATGCACTTATAAAGTGGCTTTTTCCACTTATCGAGTGGTCCTTTTCATACGAGAAAAGGTTCCCTTCGTGCACGCTTTCGTGCACGCGACATCTGAGGTCCGTATACACTCATACATCCCCTCATGGGTGTATTCATGTCGTCCATATCCAACATCTCTCACTCACACTTGAGGGGATTATAAGGAAACATCTTTTCCTTTAACTCTTCTGTTTGTCATACCGAGAAATAGGCCGTGTGACCGTCATGCGCATAGAGTCCGCTGTTTGTGCACTTGTTAGAGATATACAACACTCCTCGAGGTGCAAAGTTGAGTAGATTAACGCATGCTTTACCCTAGATTATTTCTTCACATTTCTTATACTTTATATTCAACAATTGAATCCCATCTGGATTACAATTGGCTGGCCAGCTTTGAATCTTTAAAGTCCAAATGTGAATATGAAATTAATGTTCCTCTTCTTGCGATCCTTTCGATCTTGACTTGACTCGCTTTTCTAACATGCCCCGCCGGACCGAATTGACCATAGTCCATAAGCAACATGCTAAGATAGCAATCACCCAGTCAAATCTAAAGGAACCAATTAGAGTCCATAAGGGTAACGAGGTAAGACCCATGTGGTCTTTGGGTCTCACATAATAGTAAACACAATTACTATTCTAACCCAATGGTCAAATGCATACGTAGTATGAATACGTATTACAACATCACTCCTTTCCCAGGGAGCGTATGTCTTAATGATGTTGTAAGGATGATGATCAGACACCACAATGTCTGATTTTGAGTCCCTTTTACTACTCAAATAATCTTCTGGACCCACATCCCGCATAAGACAGATAGGATTTAAGAATCCTCTTAGATCTTTTGTAAGCATCCATATGATGCAGATCTTTCATACGACCATTTTGTTTAAGTCATGACTCTAAATCATCCGTCTGACGATTTTGACTTTAAACAGTTCTCAACTTTATTTTATCCGTCTGATATAATAAAGGCGGTTGCTCATGTGAGAGAGCCAACCTCAATCTGTCCGACATACTAGAAAATAAAGCTGAGATTTTAAAATGTACACAAACATTTTCTAGAAACTCATATGCAATGTTGTAAAGAACTTATTCTTTTATTAAATTTGATCTTTTACAGACATGGGAATTTACATTGGTACAACTCAGCTCTTACGTAATCCTTGAGATGATAAGTGTTTGTTAAACACATCTCTGGGGATCGCCTTCGTAAGCGGATCCGCTATCATCTCATGCGTAGATATGTACCTTATGTCTACCTTCTTGGTCTTATCATAGTCTTTTGCAAATTTGTAGCGGATATCAATGTGTTTGGTCTTACAATGGAATTTTGGATCTTTGACATAGGCTATAGATGCTTGACTGTCACTGTGTATTGGTACAGCACCTGAGTCACTTGCATCAATTAGCCTGTCTAAGAATTTCCTAAGCCAAACATCCTCTTAGACTGCCATGCTAAATGCTACAAACTCGGCTTCCATAGTTGAAAGTGCGATGCAGGATTGTTTCTTGCTACTCCAGGATATTGCACCAGATCCGAGTAGAAAAACATATCCTGAGGTCGATCGTCGCTTATCGAGATCACCCGCCCAATCAGCATCAGTGTAGCCTTCGAGCCTCAAGGCATCTCCTTGATAGCATAAAGCATAGTCCGCAGTTCCTTTAAGATACCGCATTATCCTCTTAACCGCTTTCCAGTGTACTTGCCCTGGATTGGATTGGTAACGACTTACCATTCCAACGGTAAAACAGATGTCCGATCTTGTACACATCATAGCGTACATAAGACTACCAACTGCACTGGAATATGGAACTTTTTCCATAATTTCCTTTTCCTGTTGGTTCTTTGGACACGATTTCAGACATAAATTATCGCATTTACTTATAGGAGTATCAATGGACTTGCAGTCCTGCATATTAAAACGTTCTAGAACATTCTTTATATAAGTCTCTTGTGAAAGAGAAAGAAGTTTCTTCGAATGATTCCTTGAAATCTTAACTCCAAGGATATATGCGGCTTCTCCCATGTCTTTCATCTCAAAAACTGATGAAAGCCAAGCCTTGATATCCATCACAAAGCCCTTGTCATTTCCGGCTATTAAAATGTCATCTACGTATAGAGACATAATAACATACTTGCTTTTAATCCTCTTGATGTATATACAGTTATCTTCATCAAGCATGGTAAAATCATTTGATAAGACAACTTCTTGAAATCGTATATACCATTGCCTCGAGGATTGTTTAAGACCATATATGGACTTACGAGGTTTACAAACCTTATGTTTGTTTCCTTCTTTTACGAACCCTGTTGGTTGTTCCATATAGATCTCCTCGTCCAATTCTCCATTGAGAAAGGCAGTCTTTACATCCATTTGATGTAATTCGAGGTCTAAGCAAGCTACCATAGCCAAAATCAGGCGAATCGAGGTAAAACGAACAACAGGTGAGAAGGTCTCTTCGTAGTCTATCCCTTCCTGTTGTGTAAAACCTTTCGCGACAAGGCGAGCTTTATATCTGTCTATAGAGCCATCAGCCTTATGCTTGATCTTGAGAACCCATTTGTTCCCAATAGCTCTACGTCCTCTGGGTAAATCAACCAAGTCCCAGACTTGGTTAATTTTCATGGATTCTAACTCCTCCTTCATCGCTTCCATCCATTTGTCTTTTGCAGGGCATGATACGGCCTGTTTGAAAGTAGCAGGCTCGTCATCTACTTGTAGTAAAGTCATAAAGGTTTGCGGAAATTCATCCTCAAATATTAGAGGAGCTAACCTTGTACGACTACTACGTCGTATTTGAGATTCTTCAAGTCCTTGTTGACTTGAATTTAGATCAATTCTAATATCACTCCCATTTGGAATGTCGTTAGAATTGCTCCCACTTGGATCATTATTCCCGTATGGAATAGGATCAGCATCATTCGTATCATCCATTGGTGAAGGTAGAAACGTATTTTCGTCTTCACCAAGAATTCTCCCACTCGAATGAGGTAATCCTTCTTGATCATTAATCTCAAATAGAGATAAGTCCTGACTTATCTCGCCCTGTCTTGGAAACTCGTTTTCCAAGAAAGTGACATCCCTCGACTCAAATTCAATTAGACCTACATTGTCTTCCTGACCAATGAAAACATAACCTTTGGAGTTTTCTGCGTATCGTATAAAGATACATTTCATTCCATGTGGCCCAAGTTTGCCATACTTATGGGAGGAAATATGTGCATAGGATGCACACACCCAAGGTTTCAAAATGTTTAAGTCAGTAGACCTTTGGTTCCATAACTCGTAAGGAGTGGAGCTAACTGATTTCGAGGGTACGCGGTTCAAGATGAAAGCGGCCGTCAATAATGCATCACCCCAAAAGGTGATTGGCAAGTTAGCTTACGCCATCATTGAACGGACCATTTCCATTAAAGTCCTATTCCTCCTTTCTGCAACACCATTTTGTTGCGGAGTGTAAGGCATAGTTACCTGATGAACTATGCCCTTTTCATCACAAAGTTCTTTAAAACTTGTTGATTGATATTCACCGCCCATATCGGTTCGCAAGACCTTAATTTTGCGATCTAATTGATTTTCCACTAAACTCATATAGTTTTTAAAGCAGGTTAATGCTTCACTTTTATGGGATATCAAATAGATATGTCCGAATCGAGTGAAGTCATCAATAAAAGTGATGAAATAGGACTTCCCACGTCTTGTCTTGACATTCATCAGACCACATATGTCCGAATGGATGAGATGTAATGGAACCTCGGCCCTTGTGCCGGTTCCAAACGGCTTGCGACAAGATTTCCCTACAAGGCAATGTTCGCAGGTTGACATATCGACCTTTGAAACATTGGATAGAAGGCACGTTTGGCAAGTCTATCCATACGCGTTGGTCCAATGTG
This sequence comes from Scilla litardierei, assembly GCA_030789695.1. NCBI lineage: Eukaryota > Viridiplantae > Streptophyta > Magnoliopsida > Asparagales > Asparagaceae > Scilla > Scilla litardierei. The sequence continues at coordinate 46,777,551 of CM061132.1, read as the reverse complement.
ACCAAGCCTTGCGTGCCAACAAATTATATCTGACTCATAAGTCGAAGAATTTGCAACAAGGAAATTTTCATTACAAAATAAGGAGTCATACATTGTATTTAATACAATAAATCCTTTGAAAACATACCCAGTACCAATTAAAGAATTATTACAAAACAAGTCCACTTTACAATCATGAAAAAACCAACTATAACCAAGACCCATTAAAATGACCACAGATATAATATTCCTTCGAATATTTGGAGCGAAGAGGACATCATGTAGTAAGATAGTGCGGCCGTTGTCCAATACGAGCTTGCAAGTCCCAACGCCTTTCACTTCAACACGTGTGTTGTTTCCTATATATATCCACTTTGTTCCTTGGGGTATCCGGTGATACTCCACGAAGGACCGTCTGTCCCTTGCTATGTGGTCGGTGGCACCTGAATCAATTATCCAAAATGGATTAGATTCTACAAGAAATATTGAACTAGAAACACATATGTAACTAGTATTACAAGTTACCTTGTCACCTCCATCCGTACAAGAACGGGCATAGTGACCTAACTTGTTGCATTTGAAGCACTTGATCCTCTTCAAGTCTTTCTTCTTGTGCCATTTCTTGTGCCCACCCTTATGTTTGGGTTTCTTGGTAGACTCAGGTTGCTTATTACATTCATTAGTAAACTTCGAATGATTTTTCCGTTTCTTTCCCCCGTGTGAGGAACTAGCAACCATGTGCACTTCTGCACTTGGCTTGGCAGCCGCAAGCCGCTCTTCCTCTAACTCGAGGTGCTTAGAAACATCGCTGAAGTTCTTGATGCTCTCATTATGAGTGAGATGCATCTTCATTTGGTCCCACCCATTTGGTAGGGAACGTATGACTGCTTGGATTTGTTGCTCATCAGTGGGCACATGACCTGCATCCTTTAACTCTGAGATTAGATTCGCCATATGTCGCAGATGTTTCCCCATGGAATGATCTGGATGTTTCTTGTATGAATCAAATCTTATAGTTAAAGAACGAAGTTTGGACACCGAGTTGCCACCAAACTTATCCTCAAGCTTGGACCATATGTCCATGGCTAAGTCATGCTCTCGGAAGATGCGCATTATGTCATCGGCCATACTGGACAATAACGTAATGCGAGCTATCTTGTTCTTCCGAGACCAAGCATCAAAAGCTTCCTTGTCTCGTCTGTGTTGGGCCGTAGTGCCCAACTTGGGTTCAATCATTACGTTCTTTAGAGTTTCGAGCACTTCTTGCTCCTCTAGAACATACTGTATTTTAATGGACCATAATTTGTAATTATCGCCGTTGAGTTTTTCACCTTTGTTCAACTCAACGACGATGTTCTTAGCGGCAGAAGACATTTTAGCTTTAAAATGCTGCAAAAGACATGAAAAGAAGGTTCGATCAAAAACATTGCATTAATTTCATATACATAGTCATCATATTGTTACATTTTCATGATTCATTAGTCTCGGCCAGCGGACCGACCAGGGAAATGACTAGTCCATGGTTCACTACCCCCAGACTGAGCTGAGGTGTCCCACAAACTAGTCCAAAAGACCACTGGTCGAATCATGATCCATTGAGATACTGAATCAATCGAATGTGAAATTTCAGACTAGTTTAATATCACTCCCACTTGGAAAAAAATCCCACTTGGAATGATATTATTATATTTGATAAGTTACTTTCAAAAAATATTGAAGATGTTGCTCTAGAATCGGAAAGGTCTTTATGATTCCAATCACCATCTAGAACAACTTTCAATATTTCCCCCTCACTTATCAAACGATAGTACTCTTATAGTACTTTGCAGCGGAAAAGCGTTTTTGAAAAAAAAAACGTATTTTCAAAACGTAATTTTCAAACGTATTTTGCAAACGTATTTTGCTGTATTTTGAAAACGTATTTTTCAAATGCATTTTGCAAACGTATTTTGCAGGGCCTACACCCCATTACTGAGTGACATAGCCGAAATATTTCGACAATTCCCCGGCCATTGCCGGGGTCGTGTCGTGGCCGTGCCAAGGCCGAATTCTTCTTCCTTCCGAAGAGAGTATTGCCATCGCAACTTGGCCAAGGTCGAACTCTCCTTGAGGGGAGTTTTCTGCAAGCCACCGCCGCCGGCTCCCGTATGGATCCAAGTGCTTCCCCCTACAGGAGAAGTTTGCCGCATACAACTGTCGTCGGCTCCGTAAAGACTGGCCATGCAAGCCACCCCCTCCCGGTCATGCAAGCCCCCTCTTCCCCCAACAAAATACAGGGCCAACCGGAGCTTGGCCATGGCCGAGGCCAGGGCCGGCAGTGACCGTGGCCCTGGCCTCTGCCAGGGCCGGTCGTGGCCCTGGCAGCGGCCAGGGCCGGCCGTGGCCCTGGCAGAGGCTAGGGCGTCGGCCCTGGCCTGGCCCTGGCCCCTGGCCAGGGTCGGCCCTGGCCGTGGCCAGGGCCTCCTGGCCCTGGCCTGGCCGCGGCCAGGGCCCCCTGGCCCTGGCCTGGCCCTGGCCGGCCTTGGCCCATATGGCCATGGCAGGCCTCCCCCTTGCATGGGGTTGGCCGCACACCCCCACCGGAGGAGTGGCCGTGGTTGTTATTGGCCGTAGCCAACCCCCTCCGCATGGGGAGGGGGGATGCATTGCCTCCATGGCCCATATGTCCATGGTGATCATGCACCAAAAATGTCATCTTCTCCGTTGATAATAACCACCATCGTCTTCTCCGATGAAACACTCGTTCGTCGAGAAAGTAGTTATTCTTTAATGGTCGTGTGCCAAAATGAAAAATAACACACTTTCAAGGCCGCAAACTTCACGCTCCACATGAAGAGAGTTCACATTCCCTATTGAATGGAGACTCAGTATCCATGAAGAGTGCGAGTTTGGCGAGATGAACGGTCAGTTCTTCCCGTCACGGAGAGTTCCTGCCATATCCGTAATGACAGAAGACCCTAAAGTGAAAAGAACAACTACTGCGATTCTCTCCGTCACGATGCGCTCCTACCATATCCATAATGGTAGGAAACTCATTCGTGAAAAAGACAACGCCTCGTTCATCGGTTAGACCGGGGCGACGGTTAGACCGGGGCGAACCCGTATGGCTTCGATACCAATGTAGGATCCTGTCAAAACGAGGACGTTCGGATCGAATAATAAAGGAGAGTAGAGACTTACGCTTGCGTACGCGGCACCGTAATCTCTGAACTTCGCCCTCGGATTCGTCACAACGGTCAGTACTTCGTCACGGAGGATCGAAGCAGCATTTCACCGCCTAAATCTCTATTTAGAAGAGGATTTTAATGGAAGGGAGAAGAAGAAAACAAGTTGCCTTATGCAAACTTATGGCATGGTTAGATTAGTGTAAATGCCTTACCCTTGGGTCCTATTTATAGGCTTTAGGGATAGTTATTGTATGAAATAACTAAATATAAGCTTATTAGCCTATATTAGCACTTACACTTATCCTCTTCTTCATTCACTTATCAAGTACCTTTATGCACTTATAAAGTGGCTTTTTCCACTTATTGAGTGGTCCTTTTCATACGAGAAAAGGTTCCCTTCGTGCACGCTTTCGTGCACGCGACATCTAAGGTCCGTATACCCTCATACATCCCCGCATGGGTGTATTCATGTCGTCCATATCCAACAGAGGAGTGTGGCTCGGAGTGTTGCCAAGTGTCTGGTTTGCCAGCAGGTAAAGGCGGAGCATCAGCGTACGGCAAGGTTGCTACAACCGCTTCCGATTCCGGAGTGGAAGTGGCAACACATCACTATGGATTTCATGACTGGACTACCTCGATGTTCGAAGCAGAATGACGCGATTTGGGTGATCGTAGACCGATTGACCAAATCCGCGCACTTTATTCCCTTCCGAGTAGGACAGTCTACTGAGACGCTAGCGAGGAGATATATGGAGGTAAATTCTTTTACTCTCCGTTTTTATTTCCTTTTTCCTAGTTTAGTTAGTGATGTAACGTGAATCGTGCAGGAGATCGTACAACTTCAAGGAGTCCCTGTGAGCATCGTGTCGGACAGAGACACGAGATTCACATCTCAGTTTTGGCAGAGTCTGCAGAAGGGTCTGGGTACGAGTCTGAGTTTCAGCACGGCGTACCATCCGCAGACAGATGGCCAGTCCGAGAGGACGATTCAGATTTTGGAGGACATGCTGAGAGCGTGCATGTTGGACTTCAAGGGATCTTGGGAGGATCATCTCCATCATGTGGAGTTTGCCTACAATAACAGCTACCAGGCGAGTATTAGCATGGCGCATTTCGCCGCGCTATATGGGAAGAAATGTCGATCACCACTAAGCTGGGATGACATTGGAGATCGGGAGCTGTTAGGACCGGAGATGATTGTGGAGGCTGTGGATGTTGTGAGGAACATTCGGGATAAGCTGAGGATTGCGCAGGACCGTTTCAAGCATTGGGTAGATGCTAAACGGAGACCTTTGGAGTTTCAGCCTGGAGATCATCTCTTTCTGAAGATTTCTTCGAACCGCGGAGTTATCCGATTTGGGAAGAGAGGCAAGCTGAGTCCGAGGTACATTGGGCCGTTTGACGTTCTGGAGAAGGTTGGAGCAATGGCTTATCGCTTGGCGTTGCCACCGTCGCTGGAGGGAGTTCACGACGTATTTCATGTATCTCAGTTGCGTCGATACGTTAATGATCCGTCCCATGCTGTGAATTTCTTGAAGATCACGGTTCGTCCGGATCTGTCTTATGATCAGCAGCCAGTTGAGATTCTGGATCGACGGCAGAAGCAGCTGAGGAATAAGACCGTCGACTTAGTTCGAGTGCAGTGGCGTCACGGTTCCCCTTGTGAGTCCACCTGGGAGCATGAGGATGAGATGAGAGAGCGCTTCCCGCACCTCTTTCCGAGCAGTGCTTGATGTTGATTCCGAGGACAGAATCATTTCTAAGGTGGGGAGGATGTAACGGTCGCTTTCCAATCGTACTTTGTTCGTGCACGTGCTTTTGGCCGTGCACGTATTTATTTTAGACTCTGTTTGTTTGTGAACACTTTGGTGTGATATGTCGTTGTGAACGTCTCTGAGAGTATTAAATTGTGGCACTATTTTGGAACGACATTTCTCGGGTCGTTCTCCCACGATTTGATCGTATTCGAAGAGACGTTGTGATTTTCACTTTTGACGCGAGACGTTTCTATTTTTAGTTTCGTCGCCCGACGTCGAAATTGAGATCCGTCTTCTTAGTTTTCTTTCTCTTGTCGTCCCGATCACCCCAATATTTATTTCACAATTTTCGGATTTCATTTGACCTATTTTATATTTTTGGCCAAGCTTTAAATATTTTTAAATACTAAGTTTTAAAGTATTTTCGACCTAATATAATTTCTATTAGATTATAACTCTTCAAAACTATTTTTGACCCTAGCCCCTAGCCTTGGCCGCACCCACACATGCTTGGGTGTTGGTGAGGGTGAATAATTAGGTTTAAAATCAATTTTAAATTCAAATATTAACCTTAGACCAAGTCAACCCACCTACCCTATATAAATACCCCCTAGGATAACCTATTTTCGCAAGAGAACAAACCCTAGCCGCCCCCACAACTCAAATTCCCACTTGCGACGTTCGTCGCAACAGCAGCTCGTAGCCGCCCGTGCCCGACCGACGGATTTCATTGTTTTCCCTCGGTCTGACCGAGGCCAACTCCCGCACCGTCGCTCCGCTCCGTACCCAGTCACCCACTCCGCATCGCCCCCTCTACGACCGAGAGCATCCATCGGTCTGACCGAAGCGCCCCACCCGCATCACCCCCATCCCGCTCGTTGCAACCCCCGCCTCGTTGCAACCCCGCTCCGCAAGCGCCCGACCGAAGGATCCCCTCGCACCGGCCCGCTGTGACCGACCGACCGCACCTCCGCAAGCGCTGCGACTGGTGGTGCGCTGCGAGCTCTCGGTCTGCCACGTTTGAATTCCTTATCTGTACGCACTTAAACTATTATCTGCCATGCATTGCATCTTACATGTCATCCAAGTTGAATGTTGCATTCGTAGCATACGCTACAATACTTGTACTTCCTTGTTCAGGCTAGGTGCACCCCTATGCCATATTGAAAAACACTTCCTGGCTCGTGATCCAGAAGATGGGTGCCAGTCCATATACACGTGGAGGGGTAGGGATAAGCGATCACTTGAGCTTAAGAGTTGGCCCGCGCAGCCACTCTAGCCAAAAGGAGTAATCTCTGTGCACGACATGCTTACTAGACTTGTCCTTGTACTTGTGATTGTTCTTGCAAAACTTGACATCCATGCCATGATTTAAATGACATGCTCGTACTTTACTTTACTTGTTGCACCAAGCTATATCTGCCATGTCATTGCATCATGCTAGAACTGCTAGGTTGCTTTACCTTTACTTTCAGTTTCCTTGCACAAGTTTCTTGTAGACTTGCTGACATGTGCCCCTTGCTCTTTTGGGTGTCACATGTTAGACCCTGAGCCAGAGACCATAGCTGAGGAAGAGGTGTTTGCTGACGCTGAGCCGAAGCCTACGTTTGACGAGGAGTTGGTGGACACCGGTGACCAGTCTTAGAGACTGTTCTGAGTTGCTTTGCTTTAGTTTGATGTTAGTTGTCGGTGTGTAGCACCATTACTTTGTTTTCTGTACGTTGTACTTTTGTTGGCCATGCTGGGGCCTTTTTAGACTCTTTTCTTTTAGCCTGGTGGCTTTTTCTGCGATGTTGGAACTTATTTTTATGGATATTCTGAGATTTTTTTTGTCTCATTTCCTTTATTATTATCTTTGTTTCGTATCGCAATTGCAAGGACCTGACATTTAAAGTTAATTGACGCTTATCGGACTTGCAGCTTTGCAGCTTCAAGTCTGAGCGGACCTACTCACGCCTCGCCTCCATGTTTTTGGGAAGCGGGGCGTGACAGGTTTTGTTGGTGGCCCATGCAGGTCCCCTCTTGCAACTACGAATTAACGGAACAACGATAATAACGGAATGTCCAGTAAATAAATTACAACATCCAAGTCATTAAGCTTTGAGTCTAATTTTTGTTCGTTTTCTATGTCATTAGATGGCTGGGAGACGACAGACCCGGGCTAGTGGTGGGCCCAATCGTGTTGAGGTGCCGGATAGAGAGCCCACCAATGCTGAGATCATGAGGATGATGCATCAGATGATGCAAGTGCAGCAGGGTATGCTCCAGAATACCCAAAATGCCCCTCGCTTCGAGCCGGGAGCGAAGCAGTTTCGGGAGCTGGACCCGACTTACTTTGATGGATCTGAAGGACCGTTGGCGGCTGAGGAGTGGATCAGAAATACTGAGGATAATCTGAAGATGTCGAAGATCAACCCGGCTGGATGGGTTGAGTTGGTGAAGAAGCAGCTCAAGGATAATGCCCGCAACTGGTGGGATGCAGAAGAAGAGCTGTTGGTGAGTCATATACCTTGGGCTACTTTCAAGTCCAGGTTCGATGAGGAGTACTTTCCGAAGGATGTCAGGAGGGAGATGTTGCAGCGCTTCATTGAGCTGAAGCGGGGAAACCTTACGGTGGACCAGTACCATCAGGAGTTCACCAGGCTGAGTTGCTTCGCACCGAAGATGGTGGAGGATGCTGAGGAGAAAGCTCAGAGGTTTCTGCAGGTCCTTTCCCTAGACTTGCAGAGCCTGATGTCTTCGTCAGATCTGGAGTCATATCAGAAGTTGCTGGTATCTGCACGGAGACAGGAGCTGATTGCGAGGCAGAAGAGAGGACAGATTTCTGGAGATGGGAAGAGGCCTATGGAGCAGGTCAGAGGAGTGGTTAGGCCTGGGTTCAAGCCTAATCAACCAGTTCAGTTCAAGAGGCCAGGTGGGCCTACTCAAAAGACTTGTCATTTCTGTGGCAAGACCGGGCATGTCAGGGAGCAGTGAAGGAGGATGTTGGGACAGTGCCTGATTTGTGAAGATCATACTCATGCTATGAAGGAGTGCCCAAAGTCTAAGCAGCCTTGGAAGGAACCAGTTGCAGCACATCCGTTGCAGCAGAGAGCACATGTACCTGCAGGACGTGGAGCAGCCCTCGTTCCACAGAGGCAGGCTTTTCAGCAGGCCATGCAGCCGAGGAGGCAGGCTTTTCTGATGACGGCAGTGGAGAGCGAGGCTGTGGATGAGGTTATCGCAGGTAACTCTCAGTCTAGTTATTTCCTTCCTTGGTTAGTTTTGGTTGTTAGATTATGTTTGGTTGCTTGCATATGATTGTTTGTTAGAATAGGGTTTGATTGTTAGATTGTTTGTTAGGTGTGATTTTGGTTTGCACGTTTCCTGCACGAGTCCTCTTTGACTCTGGTGCATCGATGTGCATTATATCCCGGAGCTTCATGGAGAAGCATTCCTAGACGACATCCCCTCTTCCCAAGAGTTGGAACATCGTTACAGGAAATGGCGTGATCTCGGTGCATCGTGGTTGCAATTTTTGCCCTTTGGTGGTCTGTGTACATGAGCGTTACGCTGATTTTATTGTCCACGACATCATCAACTACGATGCAGTGCTTGGGATGGATTGGCTTGCGAGTTTCTATGCTACGATCGATTGTCGGAGGAAGAAGGTGGTGTTCGAGATCCCAGGACATCCAGTGTTTGAGTTCAGTCGAGGTAGCAGTTAGCTTGGCCCTGTCAGATTTCGGGCCAGACTGGTGGAGATTGTTGCTATACAGATGGAGCAGAGTAGACCAGCTGTGGTGCGTGAATTCGACGACGTCTTCCCTGAGGAGATGTCTGGACTGCTGCCCGATCGAGCTCTCGAGTTTTCGATTGATCTTATTCCGGGAGCGCAGCCTATTTCGAAGGCGTCGTATCGTATGGCTCCAGCAGAGTTGGAGGAGTTGCGTAGGCAGCTGGATGAGCTTTTGCAGAAGGATTATATTAATCCTAGTGTGTCTCCATGGGGAGCACCGGTGTTGCTGGTGAAGAAGAAGGATGGTTCGTGTCGCATGTGCGTGGACTACAGGGAGCTGAATGTTGTGACCATCAAGAATAAATACACATTGCCTCGTATAGATGACATTTTTAATCAGCTTGGAGGTTCGAGGGTGTTCTCTAAGTTGGATCTGAGGAGTGGCTATCATCAGCTCAAGGTAAAGAAGGAAGATATCCCGAAGACAGCATTCAGGACGAAGTATGGTCACTACGAGTTCGTGGTTATGCCTTTCGGTGTAACCAACGTACCCGCAGTTTTTATGAACCTGATGAATCTGATCTTCTACGACTTTCTAGACAAGTTTGTCGTTATCTTTATTGACGACATCCTGATCTATTCAAATTCAGAGGAAGAGCATGCATCGCACTTGAGGACAGGGTTGGAGATTTTGAGGAAGCATAGTTTGTATGCTAAGTATTCCAAGTGCGAGTTTTGGCTGGATAGAGTTGCTTTTCTCGGGCATATGGTGTCAGGCGATGGAATTTCGGTTGATCCCGAGAAGATTAAGTCTATCAGAGAGTGGCCTGTTCCGCAGTCAGCGTCTGAGATCCGGAGTTTCCTTGGGCTTGTAGGTTATTATCGGCGTTTCATTAAGGACTTTTCCCGGATTGCTGAGCTGATGACGAGACTAACGCAGAAGGATGTACCATTTGTTTGGTCTGATGATTGAGAGAAGGCTTTTGATGTTCTGAAGGAGAGATTGACGACTGCCCCTGTTCTTGCTGTGCCTGATCGGAGTGGAGGATTCGAGATCTTTTGCGATGCTTCTGGCAAGGGTCTCAGATGTGTGTTGCATTAGCATGGGCACGTGGTTGTGTATGCTTCTCGTTAGCTCAAGGCTCATGAGAAGAATTACCCGACACACGACTTGGAGTTGGCTGCTGTCGTGTTTGCGCTCAAGATTTGGAGGCACTTCCTGCTGAGTGAGAAGGTGAATATCTTCACCGATCACAAAAGCTTGAAGTACATTTTTACTCAGAAGGAGCTCAACATGCGACAGCGTCGATGGTTAGAGCTCATGGCGGATTATGAGATTGATTTGCAGTATCACCCTGGCAAGGTGAATGTGGTTCCAGATGCGTTGAGCAGACTTCCAGTGGTGATGATGTTGACTTCGCAGTGGAGATTGCAGCGGGATTTTTGCGAGCCTGGTGTTGAGATTATTCTTCCTGGAGAGACTTCTTCGTTGATGTGTATGCAGATACAATCGACGATTGTGGATAGGATCAAGGCTGGACAGGCTGGAGATGCTAGGCTGATGAAGATTCGGGAGCAGGTGGAAGCCGGTCAGCGGACTGACTTCTTGATTCATGAGGAAGGTTCATTGAGATTTGGAGCCAGGTTGTGTGTGCCAGCTGGAGATATCAGAGAGGAATTATTGGTGGAGGCACACAGTTCACCGTATTCTGTACATCCTGGTGGCACCAAGATGTACAAGGATCTTCGCCTGAACTATTGGTGGCATGGTATGAAGAGGAGTGTGGCTCGGAGTGTTGCCAAGTGTCTGGTTTGCCAACAAGTAAAGGCGGAGCATCAGCGTACGGCAGGGTTGCTACAACCGCTTCCGATTCCGGAGTGGAAGTGGCAACACATCACTATGGATTTCATGACTGGACTACCTCGGTGTCCGAAGCAGAATGACGCGATTTGGGTGATCGTAGACCGATTGACCAAATCCGCGCACTTTATTCCCTTTTGAGTAGGACAGTCTACTGAAACGCTAGCGAGGAGATATATGGAGGTAAATTCTTTTACTCTCCGTTTTTATTTCCTTTTTCCTAGTTTAGTTAGTGATGTAACATGAATCGTGCAGGAGATCGTACGACTTCATGGAGTCCCTGTGAGCATCGTGTCGGACAGAGACACGAGATTCACATCTCAGTTTTGGCAGAGTCTGCAGAAGGGTCTGGGTATGAGTCTGAGTTTCAGCACAGCGTACCATCCGCAGACAGATGGCCAGTCCGAGAGGACGATTCAGATTTTGGAGGACATGCTGAGAGCGTGCATGTTGGACTTCAAGGGATCTTGGGAGGATCATCTCCATCATGTTGAGTTTGCCTACAATAACAGCTACCAGGCGAGTATTGGCATGGCGCATTTCACCGCGCTATATGGGGAGAAATGTCGATCGCCACTGAGCTGGGATGACATTGGAGATCGGGAGCTGTTAGGACCGGAGATGATTGTGAAAGCTGTGGATGTTGTGAGGAACATTCGGGAGAAGCTGAGGATTACGCAGGACCGTTTCAAGCATTGGGCAGATGCTAAACGGAGACCTTTGGAGTTTTAGCCTGGAGATCATGTCTTTCTGAAGATTTCTCCGAACCGCGGAGTTATCCGATTTAGGAAGAGAGGCAAGCTGAGTCCGAGGTACATTGGGCCGTTTGACGTTCTGGAGAAGGTTGGAGCTGTGGCTTATCGCTTGGCGTTGCCACCGTCGCTAGAGGGAGTTCACGACGTATTTCACGTATCTCAGTTACGTCGATACGTTAGTGATCCGTCCCATGCTGTGGATTTCTCGGAGATCACGGTTCGTCCGGATCTGTCTTATGATCAGCAGCCAGTTGAGATTCTGGATCGACGGCAGAAGCAGCTGAGGAATAAGACTGTCGACTTGGTTCGAGGGCAGTGGCGTCACGGTTCCCCTCGTGAGTCCACCTGGGAGCGTGAGGATGAGATGAGAGCGCGCTTCCCGCACCTCTTCCCGAGCAATGCTTGATGTTGATTCCGAGGATAGAATCATTTCTAAGGTGGGGAGGATGTAACGGTCGCTTTCCGATCGTACTTTGTTCGTGACGTGCTTTTGACCGTGCACGTATTTATTTTAGACTCTGTTTGTTTATGAACACTTTGGTGTGATATGTCGTTGTGAACGTCTCTGAGATTATTAAATTGTGGCACTACTTTGGAACGACATTTCTCGGGTCGTTCTCCCACGATTTGATCTTATTCGAAGAGACGTTGTGATTTTCACTTTTGACGCGAGACGTTTCTATTTTTAGTTTCGTCGCCTGACGTCGAAATTGAGATCCGTCTTCTTAGTTTTCTTTCTCTCGTCGTCCCGATCACCCCAATATTTATTTCACAATTTTCGGATTTCATTTGACCTATTTTATATTTTTGGCCAAGCTTTAAATATTTTTAAATACTAAGTTTTAAAGTATTTTCGACCTAATATAATTTCTATTAGATTATAACTCTTCAAAACTATTTTTGACCCTAGCCTCTAGCCTTGGCCGCACCCACACATGCTTGGGTGTTGGTGAGGGTGAATAATTGGGTTTAAAATCAATTTTAAATTCAAATATTAACCCTAGACTAAGTCAACCCACCTACCCTATATAAATACCCCCTAGGATAACCTATTTTCACAAGAGAACAAACCCTAGCCGCCCCCACAACTCAAATTCCCACTTGCAACGTTCGTCGCAACAGCAGCTCGTAGCCGCCCGTGCCCGACCGACGGATTTCATTGTTTTCCCTCGGTCTGACCGAGGCCAACTCCCGCACCGCCGCTCCGCTCCGCACCCAGTCGCCCGCTCCGCATCGCCCCCGCTACGACCGAGAGCATCCATCGGTCTGACCGAAGCACCCCGCCCACATCACCCGCATCCCGCTCGTTGCAACCCCCGCCTCGTTGCAACCCCGCTCCGCAAGCGCCCGACCGAAGGATCCCCTCGCACCGGCCCGCTGTGACCGACCGACCGCACCTCCGCAAGCGCTGCGACTGGTGGTGCGCTGCGAGCTCTCGGTCTGACCGAGAGATTTCCTCGCAGCGGCTCGGTCTGATCGAGCGACGTTTGTCGCAACGTCGTAACTTCCACACCGCTTGCCACCGTGGGACCCCCAAGTTCTCCAGAGGTGTTGTGGGTCCCCCATTGACCCCTAGCACTACTGTGGGTCCCTCCTAGGTTTCTCTTCTTCGTGGATTTGCCGTTTACGACGTTGTGATACGTCGTAGCTCGTCTTCGCACGTTCTAGCTTTGGAATCTTGGTTCGTTGTTCTGGTTGCTGCCCAGACTTGGCGAGCGAGGAATCTAATCTGGAATTTGGACTTGGAGCGTGATCTTATATTCCAACCCCTGGCGTCGCTACCCGACGCCAGTGTAGCTTTCGCGTCGTGTTGAGGTAACGTTTTGCACTCCTAGGACCCCCCAACTACAGCATGTTAATCAAGACTAAAATTGATGTTTTTAAAGTGTTTTAAATTCACTAATCAAGATTAATAATATGGGACTTTAGGCTGGTGGACTTGTGCACGTAGGTTATTTGTGACTTGGACTCTTTTGGATGGTGTTTTTCTGACGTCAGACTTGCAGGCAAGTGAAACTTGCCAACTTTTGCTTAGAGCCATATTTTAGGCCACTTCCTTATTTTAGCGTAAAAGAGACTAGACAGTGAAATGATAGCTGTCTAGACGCAAATTTAAGATCTAGCTTGACAACGAAGCTAGATCTGTCACCCTGCCATGTCATTCATGTATTGTTGCCTGCCACGTTTGAATTCCTTATCTGTACGCACTTAAACTATTATCTGTCATGCATTGCATCTTACATGTCATCCAAGTTGAATGTTGCATTCGTATCACACGCTACAATACTTGTACTTCCTTGTTCAGGCTAGGTGCACCCCTATGCCATATTGAAAAACACTTCCTGGCTCGTGATCCAGAAGATGGGCGCCAGTCCATATACACGTGGAGGGGTAGGGATAAGCGATCACTTGAGCTTAAGAGTTGGCCCGCGCAGCCACTCTAGCCAAAATGCGTAATCTCTGTGCACGACGTGCTTACTAGACTTGTCCTTGTGCTTGTGATTGTTCTTGCAAAACTTGACATCCATGCCATGATTTAAATGTCATGCTCGTACTTTACTTTACTTGTTGCACTCATGCTATATCTGCCATGTCATTGCATCATGCTAGAACTGCTAGGTTGCTTTACCTTTACTTTCAGTTTCCTTGCACAAGTCTCTTGTAGACTTGCTGACATGTGCCCCTTGCTCTTTTGGGTGTCACATGTTAGACCCTGAGCCAGAGACCGTAGCTGAGGATGAGGTGTTTGCTGACGCTGAGCAGGAGCCTACGTTTGACGAGGAGTTGGTGGACACCGGTGACCAGTCTTAGAGACTGTTCTGAGTTGCTTTGCTTTAGGTTGCTGTTAGTTGTCGGTGCGTAGCACCATTACTTTGTTTTCTGTACGTTGTACTTTTGTTGGCCATGTTGGGGCCTTTTTAGACTCTTTTCTTTTAGCCTGGTGGCTTTTTCTGCGATGTTGGAACTTATTTTTATGGATATTCTGAGATTTCTTTTTGTCTCATTTCCTTTATTATTATCTTTGTTTCGTATCGCAATTGCAAGGACCTGCCATTTAAAGTTAATTGACGGTTATCGGACTTGCAGCTTTGCAGCTTCAAGTCTGAGCGGACCTACTCTCGCCTCGCCTCCATGTTTTTGGGAAGCGGGGTGTGACATTGGTAGTGATTTCGTTAGGGTGTGTGCAATCAATGATTATTAATACCTTTTCTATAACACAACGTTTCGTCCGGTTAGGGCATAAGAACGTCGGAAAGTATAACGATAAAGAGCAGGAAATAGTTCCAAAGAGTTAATCATGTATAATGTCAATTTCATAAGGAAAATAAACACAAATCCCCTCTCGGGTCGCATCACGAATAAGTCTGCAAAGATCATATTCAATTCAAACATGTCCACGTCTCCGTATAACATACCCAAACAACATATATGTAGAAATTGACAAAATACTTGATAATACAATGCAAATTGGGCGAAAACATATCAAAATCAATGATTACGAAACCCTAACTACATCAACACCAACACATATGAAGATTAACCACGCATGGAGAGATTATATTTAGTATTCATAGACAAATACATCATAAAAACATCAAAATACGTGAATAATACTTCAATTCCACGCCAAATACGCAAAATATAAGGCAAAGATAGGAAAAATATCATCAATCCTCTCCAAATAGCCCCAAATCTCCTTCAGATGATAGATCTAGCCTCTGTCCCAAGGGCCTCCAAATTTCATGGCTAAATACAGCTCCTAGAGCCCCCAATACGCCCGAATACACAACCAAAACCCTATGAATACCTTAAATACAAACATTGCGGGTTTTAGGGTCTTATTGGGTTCGAAAACCGCTATCCGATACCCGCCTCAGCTCCTGGCCGTTCGATCGGAAGCGGGATTAACTCTCGCTGCGCCACGTATCCAAGCGGCTGCAAATTTCGCCCGCATCCGCTTGCAAGTAGAAGCCCGCTCGGATTCAATATTGACAGTCGGATCATGATCGTGCGGCGATGAGAAGGCCACGTCGCCCGCTCTCCGAGTTTAAATGCGGGAGAAATAGCGACTGTCGGATGATGGATGCACGGCTCACATTAAACCACGTAGCCCGCTCTTTCGCCCGCTCTACGCTGCGTTTGGTGGCGATAGGGACCGTTGGATCGAGATCCAACGGCGATTAACGTGTCGCGTCGCCTTTTGCCGCAGCCATATGATTTGAGCTGGGAGTGTTTAAATGCTGCCACGTGCCAGTGCTGATCGGTGGTAAACAGTTATGCGCCGTATTTTTGTATTTTCGTGTGTATTTCTCCATTTAAATGGTACTCTGCATTCGAAAATTCACAGTAATTAGCACAGATCTCAGAAAAATACAAATAAATAGTCGTTGGAATCGTGAGATCGAGATCTAGTCATGAAAAATATAAAAGTACAGAAATACTCAGTTTATTGCTATTTTGTGCTTAAATCAAGTGATTTCTCTAATAAATGATGATATACAAAATACGAACGTATTAGAGACCAATTAAGCATCATATAAGCACAAAATAGGGCTAAATGGGGTGTTAAATATGCAATATTTAACCCCGAATCACACCCTCCAACTAGCGATTTGCTAGCTCCTAGCAAAAAGAGCGATGAAGACGGATGATTAATAAAACAATAAATTCTATCAATCGCTTATGGCATAGCTCATTGATACGCTTTCCCAACATGATTTTGACCATCAATATACACAATCCATGAACAGGATGAATCACATGATATTTTCTCTAATTTAATTTGAATAAACAACATGCAAGCATCGTTTTGCGCAAGTGAAAGTATAGCACGTCGTTATATGCGAGTTTTCTCATTTCCAAGGAATTGGCATCTCAAAAAGATCGTTCAAATCGAGTATTGAAGTTGCTTATTTTATTCACCATTTTTTTCTTTCTTCTTTTCTTTTTTTCCTTTTGACGACTTAGAATGGTCCATGTAGTGAGTTTTCAGTTAATGATTACTAGGCCAGACGACCTTCAGATATTAGGCTTAGAAGAGCCCCTCGAACTTAATACTCAAATCATCTAAGTTTTATTCTTTTTTTATGCACTCCACATTCATCCATCTTTCGACGCGAATCTCCAATGCTGCCTGAGGCACGAAGACCAGGCTAATCAATGAACTCAAGGGAACGATGCACTTTTTCTTTTTCACTTTTTTTTGCATTTTCCTTTTTTCATAAGCAACTCAACACCCATTCTTCGAACATAAACATTAATAACAACTGCCAAATTCTCTTCAACTTGAAGACTTTTCTAATAAATCGTGTATACTTAAGCTTTTTCATCACCGTAGCATGCATGAAATAAATTCAAACTATTTTGAGATATTAATCGTGGCAATTGAAAGTTTTCTTGAATAGCATATTAACAAGTAAATCCATGAAGGAAAAACGATTAACTCAAGCCATAAACAATTTTTAGAAATCAATCAATGCATAATCATCCGCATCTGTGGAATGTGAAGGAGTTTAAAATGATGGGAATGGTGAATTATTCTTTTCTTTCGCATGGTTTTTTTTAAAAAAATCCTACGGTCTCATACACTTCCCCAATTAAAGATGGACATTGTCCTCAATGTTGAAAGGGGTACGAGTTTATTCAAAGCAAGCATCCTAAAAAGCATATAAAATCTATGCTAATGGAAAGAACACGCTGTGGTCAAATGGCGGATTCTGGATTTTTAATGGTGGAGGAAGTTGTTCTATTTGTTCCTTGCGCTCCTCGGCAAGTATCCTTCCTCCAAAAGCTAAAGTGGACCCTATCAACACAACTCCAAGCTTCTCTATAACTTGTTTACCAATGTCTTGCAAGAGATGAGTTATGTCAGTCCAAATTAGTCTAAAATTCCTCGCCACAAACATATTCCAAATATAGTCATCAAAGTAAGTAAAGTAAAATAAAGCATGTTGATGACTACTCCCTGAAAGATGTGCACTACGCTCGGTATGATGCTTAATCATTGGGGAGAGGGATAAGTGGTTTTGGGAAAAAACTGGGGGAAAAATTAGTTCGGGCTCCATAATGATAATCTTTAAACCCATGTCCCTTGCTATTTCCTCCTCCTGTTCATCCAAAATTGCTAACTCGTCCTCTCTTTTGCACACACTTCCAGCCAGGTTAATGTTCTGATTTGTGCCTTCATCGTGACATGGCTTGCTCGATATACCTGCAATAGAAGATGAAATCATATTAGATTCTTGAAATTGAATTTCAAAAGAATTACTTTCTTCTAAGCAAGTGGCAATCAGAGTAAGATTTTCAATAGATTGCTGAATTTACCGACTCCGAGCAAGGAAATTTACTGACTCCGAGCAAGGAAATTTCTTGGAATTGATGGGAAGTAGCATCCTGTGTCTGAATGAGGAAATAAACTTCCTCTTTCAAGGGTTGCAATGATACGTCTACGATTTGCTCTCTTTGATCAAGGCTTGAAGGCTCCGTTGAATCACACTCTGAAGTCTCTTTCATGATTTGTTCATTCTCTTGTAAAGACTCCATGTACTTCCACGCCTCTGTCGGCGTCATGACTGCCAAAAATTCCTGCAGCTGTGGTCGTAGTCCAAATAAGAAAAACTCCATAAGCTCTTTCTTTGTGTACCTATGCTGCAGATAGCTCGATATTATGTCTGTGAACCTCCTCCAGGCCTGAAAGAAAGTTTCACAATCAGTCTGATTAAAACTAACGATCTTGAGCTTCTCCATCCTATGTTTGTGTGCAACCTCGTACTCTGCATCATGCCAATTGTTTGTGCGATAGAATTTCATATACTCCATTTTTTTGAATTTTTTATAAAGAGAAAACAAAACAAAAAAATAATAAAAATCCTAAACTACAAGATGGAAGGATCTCATCGAGTTTTCATCCATATGAACTGAAATTGTAGCATCGCAAGTACTGTTATGCCCTGGAACGGCGCCAAAAACTTGCATCATCTCAAAATGTGTGAGCGCTACTCCCAAGTGCAGGAGATCGAACAAGTAATAATCCTGGTGAGTCCAGGTATCGTATCCACGGGACAACTGACCTGCAAAACTACAAACTTTAGTTTGTAAAGAGTACTAAAACGATAATAACCAACCACCTAAAGATATGGTATCAAGAGTTTAAGATAATAAAAGAAAATCCTACGATAATTACGGTGAATTCGATTTGGGGTACTAATATGGAGAGTATGTGTTGGTAGTGATTTCGTTAGGGTGTGTGCAATCAATGATTATTAATACCTTTTCTATAACTCACCGTTTCGTATGGTTAGGGCACGAGAACGTCAGAAAGTATAACGATAAAGAGCATGAAATAGTTCCAAAGAGTTAATCAAGTATAACGTCAATTTCATAAGGAGAATAAACACAAATGCCCTCTCGGGTTGCATCACGAATAAGTCCGCAAAGATCATATTCAATTCAAGCATGCCCACGTCTCCGTATAACATACCCAAACAACATATATGTAGAAATCGACAAAATACGTGATTATATAATGCAAATAGGGCGAAAAGATATCAAAATCAATGATTATGACACCCTAACTACATCAACACCAACACATATGAAGATTAACCATACATGGAGAGAATATATTCAGTATTCATAGACAAATACATCATAAAAACATCAAAATACGTGAATAATACTTCAATTCCAAGCCAAATACGCAAAATATACGGCAAAAGATAGGAAAAATATCACCAATCCTCTCCAAATAGCCCCAAATCTCCTTCAGATGATAGATCTAGCCTCTGTCCCCAGGGCCTCCAAATTTCATGGCTAAATACGGCTCCTAGAGCCCCCAATACGTTCGAATACACAACTAAAACTCTAGGAATACCTTAAATACAAACATTGCGGGTTTTAGGGTCTTATTGGGTTCGAAACCCGCTATCCGATAACCGCCTCAGCTCCTAGCCGTTCGATCGGAAGCGGGATTAACTCTCGTTGCGCCACGTGTCCAAGCGGCTGCAAATTACACCCGCATTCGCTTGCAAGTAGAAGCCCGCTCGAATTCAATATTGACCGCCGGATCACGATCGTGCGGTGATGAGAAGGCCACGTCGCCCGCTCTCCGAGTTTAAATGCGGGGGAAATAGCGACTGTCAGATGATGGATGAGCGGCTCACATTAAACCACGTAGCCTGCTCTTTCGCCAGCTCTTCGCTGCGTTTGGTGACGATAGGGACCGTTGGATTGAGATCCAACGGCGATTAACGTACCGCGTCGCCTTTTGCCACAGCCATTGGATTTGAGCGGGGAGCATTCAGATGCTGCCACGTGGCAGCGCTGATCGGTGGTATACGGTTATGCGTCGTATTTTTGTATTTTCGTGCATATTTCTCCATTTAAATGGTATTCTGCATTCAAAAATTCACAGTAATTAGCACAGATCTCAGAAAAATACAAATAAATAGTCGTTGAAATCGTGAGATCGAGATCTAGCCATGAAAAATATAAAAAGTGCAGAAATACTCAGTTTATTACTGTTTTGTGCTTAAATTAAGTGAGTTCTCTAATAAATGATGATATACAAAATACGAACGTATTAGAGACCAATTAAGCATCATATAAGCACAAAATAGGGCTAAATGGGGTGTTAAATATGCAATATTTAATCGAATCACCTCCCTCCTGAAAGTAGGAGTAGAGTCTCCTGGCTTCCTAGAGAGAATTTATGGCGACATTTGCGGGCCTATTCATACGCAAGTGGTCCATTTCGGTACTTTATGGTACTGATTGATGCATCCACAAAATGGCCTAATGTGTGCCTATTGTCCACTCGCAACCTAGCTTTCCCAAAGCTATTGGCACAAATAATTAGGTTACGGGCTCATTTCCCCGATAATCATATCAAGAAATTACTTCTTGATAATGCGGGTGAATTCACTTCTCAAGTCTTCGATGACTATTGACGGGCAACGGGTATTGAAGTTGAACATCATGTAGCACATGTTCACACCTAGAATGGATTAGCAGAGTCTATTATAAAGAGACTCCAATGGATTGCACGTCCATTGCTCATGCAATCCCAGTTGCATGTGGATGCTTGGGGGCATGCTATATTTCATGCCGCATTGCTCATTAGGATAAGGCCCTCAGGTGGCCATACATTATCCCCAATGCAGCTAGCATATGGTGCACCCCCAGATATCTCTCATTTGAGAGTGTTTGGTTGTGCAGTTTATGTCCCAATAGCATCATCTCCGAGGACCAAAATGGGTCCTCAACGTCGTCTTGGTATCTATATTGGGTTTGATTCGTCCTCTATTATTAGATACCTGGAACCTTTTACGGGGGACGCATTTAAGGCACGTCTTGATGACTGTGAATTCGATGAGAAAACTTTTCTAAAAACTGGGTACACAGTCTAAGAAGCCTGACGATTTCGAGACCATTTCTTGGGACAATAAGTCTTTGTCTCTTTATGATCCGCGTACTAATCTGTGTAAAGATGAGATCCTGAAGATCCTTCACATTCAGAACATAATACACCTTCTATCGGATAAATTTACGGGCAACCAGAAGATTGTTCGTTCACACGTCCCTGCTGCCAACACGCCAGCTAGGCTTGACATCCCCAAAGATGGATGCAATCCACCGGTAGAAGAATTGGCTATACCTCAATTGAAAAGAGGACGCCCGCCAGGTTCAAAAGATAAATTTCCTTGAAAGAGGAAGATTCCTGGTGATAATAAGATGATCCATCCACAGAATGCTGAGCTCAGACCAGCAACCTCTCCTCTCCTTATTTCCATTGCAGAGGAAACGATAGGAGAAACATCATTAAATTACGTACGTACTGGAGAGGTACTGGACAGACATAGTACAGTCGTCGTCGACGATTTTGCGTTCGCTATTACCATTCACGTCGCTGAATACGACGATGACGTCGAACCACGATCTCTAGCGGAATGTAAACGTAGAGATGATTGGCCAAAGTGGGACATTGCAATAAGAGTAGAGCTGGACTCACTCTTGAAACGCAAAAGTCATTGGACCAGTAGTCCAAACACCTGTAGGTGTTAAACCTGTGGGATATAAGTGGGTCTTCATCAGAAAAAGAAATGAAGAAAATGTGATCGTATGCTACAAGGCACGCCTTGTAGCACAGGGATTTTCCCAAAGACTGGGGATTGATTATGACGATACATATTCCCCGGTCATGGATGCGATCACTTTTCGATTCTTGCTTAGCATATCTTCTCTCGAAAGCCTAGAAATGCAACTCATGGACGTTGTGATTGCATATCTATATGGCGATATAGATAAAAAAATCTATATGAGACTTCCAGATGGGTTTAATTTACCCCCAGAGATGAAAGAAAGACCTCGGGACGTCTTCTCGGTAAGGCTTCAAAGATCATTATATGGTCTAAAGCAATCAGGAAAGATGTGGTATAACAGACTAAGCGTTTTCCTTGCACAACAAGGATTCACAAACAATGAAGTCTGCTAGTGTATCTTTATCAAAAGAACGGGAACATGATTTTTCATCGTCGCGGTATATGTTGATGACTTAAATCTCATAGGATCTCCCGCAGAGATCAATGAGATATCTGAAAGCCTAAAGCTTACCTTCGAAATGATAGACCTAGGCAAAACGAGGTACTATCTTGGCTTACAGATTGAACACCTACGAGGTGGAATCCTGTTACACCAATCAAACTATAAAAGAAAACTTCTAAACAAGTTTTGAATGGAAAAATGTCATCCTTTATGTACTCCTATGGTCGTGAGATCACTGGATATTCATAAGGACCCCTTTCGGCTGCTGGAAGAGGGGAAGGAGTTAATGGATCATGAAGTACCCTACCTTAGTGCCATTGGAGCACTTCTATATCTGGTAAACTGCACACGTCCCGATATAGCGTTCGCAGTTAATCTACTTCCCAGACATAGTGATGCGCCTACAAAGCGCCACTGGAACGGAGTAAAGCATCTTCTACGCTACATCCAGAGTTTTGTGTTTACCTATGGAGGGACTGCTATCTCATGGAGATCGGTAAAGCAAACCGCCACAGCAACATCATCCAACCACGCTGAACTCTTTGCGATCCATGAAGCAAGTAAAGAGTGTTTTTGGCTTCGCTCCGTCATCAAACATATCCTAGATGCCACAGGCCTCAAGACTGGTGATCTTGAGCCCTCTGTCTTGTTTGAAGACAACACTGCATGGCACAACTCAAAAAGGGCTACATCAAAGGCGACAGAACAAAACACATTTCTCCCAAATTCTTCTGGACGCACGATCTACAGAAGAACGAGGAGGTCAAGATTCAACAGATCCCGTACTGCAACAACTTAGCTGATCTTTTTACTAAATCTTTATCGAGATGTATTTTTGTAAAACTTGTAAAAGGAATCGGTATGAGACAGCTGAAAGACCTACAAGCTTGAAGCTTGTACGGATAAGGGGGAGTAACCTGTGGGTTGCACTCTTTTTCCTTAAGCTGTTGGTTTTTCCCACTGGGTTTCCACTGCTAAGGTTTTAACGAGGCAAACACATTTACTCTGGATCCAGAAGTATCCACCCTCTTAGCAATATACGCTAAGACCAAATTAATGGATGGATAAGGGGGAGTGTTATGAATGAGGGAGGCCTTTGGCCTCCCCTCACCATTATCCCTCCATTTAGTCCCTCCATTAGTGAGCTTAATGAGAGGGTCTTTTGGTTTACCATGTCTCTTTGTATCCCATGACTATTTGTATTCCAATCCATATGAATATATAGAGTACCAAAGCTATGTGCAATGGTTACTCAATTCAATCTATTTCCTAACAGAAGGAAAAAAATTAAAATAAAATATCGGTAACTTAGGGCAGTAATGTGTAAATAAATGATGTAGAAAATTAGCAGAATCACGTCACTTGATCCAACCTCAATCCTTCTGCAAGGACTTAATTTTCGTCAAAATGGTGTGAAATTGGTGAAATCTCAACTCAAATGACCCGAGGTATTCCCTCATTTGGCATCTCTTGGAAAGAAATGTTATAGCTTAGCACAAGCATGATTATGTTTCCATACCATTTGCGCAACCGTCGTAGATGAGTTGTACGAAAAAAAATAGTTTTGCAGATTGATAGAAAGGGAAGGGAGTAGAACTGCGCCAATAGGATTGCGATCCACAAACGTCTGAATGGAGAAACGCAAAAGATTGCACACTCTAATCCTCTAGTCATGGATACGCAAGAAATGTAATGATATGAAATTTTAATTACTTCATCATTTTTCTATACAAGGTGATGTCATGGTATGCATTTGGATCTAGGTAAAGTCTTTGTCAACATGTTATTAGGCGGTCAAGTGATCTACACACCATAACAGCCAAGAGTGTTAACAAGTCGAAGCTGGGCGGGGCATGGCTTCGGCTCGTCCTACGCTCAAATGAGAACTTGAGGGAGAATATAAGACATATGCAAGAAAAGAAAAAGAATTTTAGAATAAGAATAATCACACCTCCTCTTAAATGGGAGTGATATACATAAAGATTTGAAGGGACGTTTTAGTAATCATACTTCTTAGTCGGGTCATTCTTCATCTAGGTCCGGCCCACTTGGGCCTGAAATGCTTCGTGAGCTCTGAGTCTTCACTTGATGTGGGTTTACGAACTCCTAATTAAGTGATATATCATCACTAATCCCCCTCAGTCCAGTACTAATTAGTTTAGATTTGATCAGTAGAAGCTTTCATTATTCTACTAGGACCGTTCTTTGCCTTTGACATCACTCGTATCCTCTTTTTAGGATATAAATTCGTCGTGATCATGTCTAATTATAAGAGATCATCTTAGCATATTCACATTTGATCAAGAACTCTTCTTGGCCACTGTAGATGACACTCCGACTGGGGCTCACCAGCAATGGGACCCGGCTGAGCTGGATAGATGAAACCCATCGATAATTGTGTGCATCCACAAAGATCACATGACCTCAGCTTAGGGGTCGGCCTGGCCGGACACTGACAGTAGCTTCATTGGGACGACCCCTTCAAGGTCAGCTCCCTCAGTAACACATCCCCATAGGGACGGCCCCTATGAGGGCAGCTCCCTCGACGGCACAGTCGGGGCGAATGAGCCGAACACTCTTCAAGCCATTATGTCACGACCCGCTTCCCTAATATGGAGGCGAGACGTGAAAAGGTCCGCACGAGAGTGGAGCTGTGAAGCCCCAAACCCGATAAGCGTCCACAAATACATAAACAGGTCCCTGTAACCACAACAGAATAACAATAATAACACAAGGAGAGACCGAAATAAAATTCCACATCTCACAAATTGTCCAACATCAACAAGGAGTCCAACATCCAGAAAAGCCACCCGGCTAAAAGAAAAGAGTCCAAGGCCCAGAACAAGGCCAACAAAAGAAACGACAACAACAAAGTATAGGTGCTACGCACCGGTTACAAAACAACTGTCTAATCAAAAGTAAAATACAACGAAGACACTAGGACTGGTCCCCAGTGTCCACGTACTCCCCGTCAAACACAAGCTCGGGCTCGGCGTCAGCAAACACCTCGTCCTCAACGAGGTACTCGGGCTCAGGATCTAACATGTGTCACCCAAAAGAGTAAAGGGGCACATGTCAGCAAGTCTAAAAGACTTGGGAAAGGAAACTGAAAGTGAGGCAACTAGCAACCTAGCAGTTTAGTATGATGCATGGCATGGCAGTTATAACATGAGTGCACAATTTAAGACATGGCAAGACGGTTTGTACAAGAGAACAATCATCGGGACAAGACAAGACAAGACGAGACAAGAATAGCCACGCTACTATCAATCTCAATCAATTCACATTGTTGGTGTTTACGCCCTTCGCTGAATGGTAAACATTCAGACCGATCGGCACTAAACACGATTCACATTTCACGGTTGTTTTGTAGATGTTTGCGCCCTTTGCTGAATGGCTTGCATGTCAGTCCGATCGGCCCCAAACACTACCCCACCCCAAAGAGTTTACGCCTTACAACTGCAGTTGTTGATCAAACAGACTCCCAGTTGAATGGCCGCTTAACCCTCACCCCCTATACCCACACGTAATGGAGCCAGGGTCCCCGCAAAATGAACTCAGCTAGTGAGCCTGGGGTTGCCCCGCACATTGAGCTCGCATTCTTAAACATTTGGCGTAGGGGTGCACCTAGCCGGAAACACGCAATTCGGGCATTGGCTATCAACCAACACATGGCCCGCTTCTGGAACACGAGCCAGGAACACAAGCATTTGTAGCAAAGCTACACAATCACATAAACACTTAAAGAATGCAATGACATGACATTTAATTTGCGTACCGTTAATGGAAGGTAAACATGACATGGTTATCGTGCAACATGCTAAATGTCGGAACTAGCTTCGTTGTCAAGCTAGTTCCCCAATTTGCGCCTAGGCGAGTATCATTTCGTCGCCTAGCCTCTTTTACGCCTACAACATGCAAATGGCCTAAAACATGGCCTAAACCCTAAGTGACAAGTTTCACTTGCCTAGCACCGGGGATTGATGATCACTTCGTCACACAGATGCTATCTACGGGGGAAATCGCTGTTTTGGGGGAGACAAACATCAAACACATGAAATTAATTAGGGTTTCACAAAAATTATAAATAAGTTATGAAAACAACGGTAGAACGATTTCTTACCGAGAGGAAGCGGAAGAAACACTCCGGGGAACCCTAGGATCAGATCTGGAAGCAAATGGAGAAATTGGGGAAACTAGGGTTTTGGGGGTTTTGGGGATTTTGATGGGTTTTGATGGAGATTTGGGGAAGATGAGGGGTAGATAGAGTAGATGGATGGATTGGATGATGGTTTTAGGGTTTGGAATGAAGGATTGAAGCTTGGAGGAAGATGGGGGCTGAAGAGGGAAGTTTTTAGGGTTTTGGGTCGTGTTGGAGAAGAAGAAGTCGAATGGGTTGGGTTTAAATAGGCTAGGCTGGCGGCTGCCCAGAAATTAGGGTTTTAACACTGGTTAGTCGGTCAAAGAGCAACCACTGACCGACTAGTTTGGCAACTAGTCGGTCGGTCGACCAACGCAGACCGACTAAGTGCAAACAGTAACTCCTGAACGAAAATAGGATTCTAGAGTTAGTCGGTCCATGAACAAGTACTGACCGACTAGTTTGGCATCTAGTCGGTCGATGAACGTTCTTAGACCGACTAAGAGTAAACAGTAACTGATACAAAAATAAGATGATGAGTTAGTCGGTTCAAGAAGCATTGCTGACCGACTAGTTTGCAACCTAGTCAGTCAACCAACGTTCTTAGACCGACTAACGATAAACAGTAACTCCTGAGAAATTTAGAAAGCTAACTAGTCGGTCCAAGAAGGATTGCCGACCGACTGGATCGTCATCTAGTCGGTCGGTGGCCCTTCTTACACCGGCTAATGAGCACAGAAAAGTACCGATACGGAGCGCGGGGCCCCGGGATCGATTCCTAAGACTCCTAGGCTTGATTTAATAGTTAGATACGACCGTTATGAAGTCCGTCACGAGTGACACACTTCGAAATCGACGATCCTAAGGAAGAAGCGAGAAAATACGACGAATCGATCGAAAATGAAATCTACGGAGACGAAAACCACACAAGAGGAGAAAATCCACCAAAACACATATTATATTATATTATAATCAGATACAAGAAAAGCAGTCGTTACATCCTCCCCAACTTAAGAAAAATTCCGTCCTCGGAATTTCCAAAAACTCACGAGTCCGGAAACAAAAGTGGGTAGCGCTCTCGCATCTCATCTTCTCTCTCCCAAGTAGACTCTCCCGGCGAACCGTGCCGCCACATCACTCTAACAAGATCGACGACCTTGTTTCGAAGTGACTTCTGACGCCTGTCCAGAATCTGCACCGGATACTGGTCATACGTCAAATCTGAGCGAACGGCGATCTCCGAGAAATCCACGGCATGAGATGGATCGCTAATGTATCGACGAAGCTGCGACACATGGAAAACATTGTGAACTCCTTCCAAAGATGGCGGCAAAGCCAAGCGATAAGCTACCTCGCCAACCCTCTCCAAAACGTCAAACGGTCCAATGTATCGCGGGCTCAACTTTCCGCGCTTCCCGAAACGTATCACACCACGATTCGAGGAAATCTTCAAGAACGCATGGTCGCCCGGCTGAAATTCCAAAGGACGACGTTTAGCATCCGCCCAATGCTTAAAACGGTCCTGAGCAATCCTCAACCTCTCCCGAATATTCCTGACGATCTCCACGGCCTCCACGATCATCTCAGGTCCCAACAACTCTCGATCACCAACGTCATCCCAACTCAATGGCGATCGACATTTCCTCCCATAAAGAGCGGCGAAAGGCGCCATGCCAATACTCGCCTGGAAGCTGTTGTTGTAGGAAAACTCTACCAAATGCAGATGGTCCTCCCACGAACCCTTGAAATCCAACATGCACGCCCTCAGCATGTCTTCCAAAATCTGAATTGTCCTCTCGGACTGGCCATCCGTCTGCGGATGGTACGCCGTGCTGAAACTCAGACGCGTACCCAAACTCTTCTGCAAACTCTGCCAGAACTGAGATGTGAACCTCGTGTCTCTGTCAGACACGATACTCACGGGGACTCCGTGAAGTCGCACAACCTCCTGCACGATTCACGTTACATCACTATCTAAACTAGGAAGAGGAAATAAAACGGAGAGTAAAAGAATTTACCTCCATATATCTCCTCGCTAGCGCCTCAGTGGACTGTCCTACTCGGAACGGAATAAAGTGCGCAGATTTGGTCAATCGATCTACGATCACCCAAATCGCGTCATTCTGCTTCGGACTCCGAGGTAGTCCAGTCACGAAATCCATAGTGATGTGCTGCCACTTCCACTCCGGAATCGGAAGCGGTTGTAGCAACCCGACCGAACGCTGATGCTCCGCCTTCACTTGCTGGCAAACCAAGCACTTGGCCACACTACGAGCCACACTCCTCTTCATGCCATGCCACCAATAATTCAGACGAAGATCCTGGTACATCTTGGTGCCACCAGGATGCACAGAATACGGCGAACTGTGTGCCTCCACCATCAGCTCCTCTCTGATATCCCCAGCAGGCACACACAACCTGGCTCCAAACCTCAGCGAGCCATCCTCATGAATCAAAAAGTCAGTCCGCAGACCGGCTTCCACCTGCTCCCGAATCCTCACCATCTTCGGATCCTCAGCCTGGCCAGCCTTAATCCGATCCACGATCGTCGACTGCACCTGCATGTACATCAACGACGAAGCCTCTCCAGGAAGAACAATCTCCACGCCAGACTCGCAAAAATCCTGCTGCAATCTCCACTGCGAGGTCAAAATCATCACCGCTGGAAGCCTACTCAAAGCATCCGGAACCACATTCACCTTGCCAGGGTGAAACTGCAAATCAATATCATAATCCGCCATAAGCTCCAACCATCGACGCTGTCGCATGTTGAGCTCCTTCTGAGTGAAAATATACTTCAAGCTTTTGTGATCGGTGAAAATCTTCACTTTCTCACTCAGCAGGAAGTGCCTCCAAATCTTAAGAGCAAACACCACGGCAGCCAACTCCAAATCATGCGTCGGATAATTCTTCTCATGAACCTTAAGCTGACGAGACGCATACGCCACAACATGCCCATGCTGATGCAACACACAACCGAGACCCTTGCCAGAAGCATCGCAAAAGATCTCAAATCCACCGCTGCGATCAGGCACAACAAGAATAGGGGCACTCGTCAACCTCTCCTTCAGAATACCAAAAGCACCCTCACAATCATCCGACCAAACAAAAGCAACATCCTTCCGCGTCAACCTGGTCATCGGCTCAGCAATACGAGAAAAGTCCTTAATGAATCGCAGATAATAACCAGCGAGACCAAGGAAACTCCGAATCTCAGATGCAGACGACGGAACAGGCCACTCTCTGATGGCCCTAATCTTCTCGGGATCCACAGAAATACCACCTCCAGACACCACATGCCCCAGAAAAGCAACTCTATCCAGCCAAAACTCGCACTTCGAAAACTTAGCATACAAACGATGCTTCCTCAAAATCTCCAACACCGTCCTTAAGTGCGAGGCATGCTCTTCCTCTGACTTCGAATAGATCAGAATGTCGTCAATAAAGATAACGACAAACTTATCCAAAAAGTCGTAGAAAATCAGGTTCATCATATTCATGAAAACTGCGGGCGCGTTAGTTACGCCAAATGGCATAACCACGAACTCATAGTGTCCATACTTCGTCCTGAACGCTGTCTTCGGAACATCTCCCTTCTGAACCTTCAACTGATGGTAACCACTCCTCAAATCCAATTTAGAAAACACCCTCGAACCTCCAAGCTGATCGAAAATATCATCGATGCGAGGCAACGGGTATTTATTCTTAATGGTCACCGCATTCAACTCCCGATAGTCCACGCACATGCGACGCGAACCATCCTTCTTCTTAACCAACAACACCGGTGCTCCCCACGGAGACACACTAGGATTAATATAACCCTTCTGCAACAGCTCATCCAACTGCTTCCGCAACTCTTCCAA
This sequence comes from Scilla litardierei, assembly GCA_030789695.1. Taxonomy (NCBI): domain Eukaryota; kingdom Viridiplantae; phylum Streptophyta; class Magnoliopsida; order Asparagales; family Asparagaceae; genus Scilla; species Scilla litardierei. The sequence continues at coordinate 46,747,768 of CM061132.1, read as the reverse complement.
CTCTGCAGGTGCCATACGATACGGCGCCTTCGAAATCGGCTGCGCACCTGGAACAAGATCAATAGAAAATTCCAAAGCTCGATCAGGTGGCAAACCAGACATCTCCTCGGGGAAGACGTCGCCAAAATCTCGCACCACAGCTGGCCACTCCAGCTCCATCTGCATAGCCACAGCCTCCACCGGCCTGGCCCGAAATCTGACAGGACCAAGCGAACTGCTACCACGACTGAACTCAAATACTGGATGTCCGGGAATCTCGAACACCACCTTCTTCCTCCTGCAGTCGATCGTAGCATAGAAGCTCGCCAGCCAGTCCATCCCAAGAACTGCATCATAGTTGATGATGTCGTGGACAATGAAATCAGCGAAAAGCTCATGTCCACAGACCACCAACGAGCAAGAATTGCAACCACGATGCACTGAGACCACACCATTCCCTGTAACGATATTCCAACTCTTGGGGAGAGGGGACGTCGACAAGGAATGTCTCTCCACGAAGCTCCGAGAAATAATGCACATCGATGCACCAGAGTCAAAGAGGACTCGTGCAGGAAATGTGCACACCAAAATCACACCTAATCAATCAATTACCAATCAAACCCTAGTCTAGCAAACAAGCAAGTTCAAGCAAACAACATAATCTAGCAATCAAGACCAAATAGGAAAGTAATAGCTAGAATGAGGATTACCTGCGATAACCTCATCCACAGCCTCGCTCTCCGCAGCGGTCATCAGAAAAGCCTGCCTTCTCGGCGGAACAGCCTGTCGAAAAGCCTGCCTTTGCGGAACAAGAGCGGCTCCACGCCCAGCAGGAACAGACGCTCGCTGCTGCAATGGCTGAGCTGCAACAGGAGCCCTCCGCAGCGGACCCGCATGCCGACAATCCTTCGCGATATGAGAAGCATCACCGCAAACCAGGCACTGGCCCAAAAACTTCCGACACTGATCCTTGATGTGGCCAGGCTTGCCGCAGAAATGGCAAGTCTTCAGAATAGGCCCTCCTGGCCTCTTAAACTGAGCGGACTGATTAGGCCTGAATCCAGGTCTAACCACAGCTCTCGCCTGTTCCACAGGCCTCTTCCCAGCACCAATAACAGACCCCCTCCTTTGGTTCACGAGCAGCTCCTGCCTCTTGGCAGCGACCAGAACCTTCTGATAAGATTACCGGTCAGAAGAGGTCACAAAGCTCTGGAGCTCTGAAGCAAGCCCCTGCAGGAACCTCTGAGCTCTCTCCTCAGCGTCCTGCACCATCTTTGGTGCAAACCGACTCAGCCTCATGAACTCCTGGTGGTACATGTCCACCGACGAGTTCCCCTGCTTCAGATCGATAAAACGCTGCAGCATCTCCTCCTTGGCAGCCTTCGGGAAGAACTCACCCTCAAATCTGGCTTTGAAGGTAGCCCAAGCTATCGGCTCCACCAACAACTTCTCTTCCGCATCCCACCAATTCCTGGCGTTATCCTTGAGCTGCCTCTTCGCCAAATCAACCCATCCAGCCGGGGTGATCTTGGCCATCTTCAGATTGTCCTCGACGTTCCGAATCCACTCATCGGCAGCCAGAGGACCCTCAGAACCATCAAAATATGCGGGACCCAGCTCCCGAAATTGCTTCGCTCCTGGCTCAGAGCGAGGGGCATCCGGAAGAGCCCGGGCAGCTCGAGCAGGTGGAGCATTCTGGACTTGCAAAAGCACGCCCTGCTGCACTTGCATCATCTGGATCATCATCCGCATCATCTCACCGCTGGTGGGTTCCCGCTCAGGCTCCTCATCATGAGGGAGCGCACCACTACCACCACCGCGGGTGAAACGTCTTCCTGCCATCTAGTGACACAGAAAACAAATCAGATTAGACTCATAGCTTATGACTCGAACGTCGAACTTAGTTTATTGGACATTCTAATATCATTATCGCTATTCCAAAAGTCACGGTTACAGAAGGACCTGCATGGGCCACCACTAAAACCTGTCACGACCCGCTTCCCTAATATGGAGGCGAGACGTGAAAAGGTCCGCACGAGAGTGGAGCTGTGAAGCCCCAAACCCGATAAGCGTCCACAAATACATAAACAGGTCCCTGTAACCACAACAGAATAACAATAATAACACAAGGAGAGACCGAAATAAAATTCCACATCTCACAAATTGTCCAACATCAACAAGGAGTCCAACATCCAGAAAAGCCACCCGGCTAAAAGAAAAGAGTCCAAGGCCCAGAACAAGGCCAACAAAAGAAACGACAACAACAAAGTATAGGTGCTACGCACCGGTTACAAAACAACTGTCTAGTCAAAAGTAAAACACAACGAAGACACTAGGACTGGTCCCCAGTGTCCACGTACTCCCCGTCAAACACAAGCTCGGGCTCGGCGTCAGCAAACACCTCGTCCTCAACGAGGTACTCGGGCTCAGGATCTAACATGTGTCACCCAAAAGAGTAAAGGGGCACATGTCAGCAAGTCTAAAAGACTTGGGAAAGGAAACTGAAAGTGAGGCAACTAGCAACCTAGCAGTTTAGTATGATGCATGGCATGGCAGTTATAACATGAGTGCACAATTTAAGACATGGCAAGACGGTTTGTACAAGAGAACAATCATCGGGACAAGACAAGACAAGACGAGACAAGAATAGCCACGCTACTATCAATCTCAATCAATTCACATTGTTGGTGTTTACGCCCTTCGCTGAATGGTAAACATTCAGACCGATCGGCACTAAACACGATTCACATTTCACGGTTGTTTTGTAGATGTTTGCGCCCTTCGCTGAATGGCTTGCATGTCAGTCCGATCGGCCCCAAACACTACCCCACCCCAAAGAGTTTACGCCTTACAACTGCAGTTGTTGATCAAACAGACTCCCAGTTGAATGGCCGCTTAACCCTCACCCCCTATACCCACACGTAATGGAGCCAGGGTCCCCGCAAAATGAACTCAGCTAGTGAGCCTGGGGTTGCCCCGCACATTGAGCTCGCATTCTTAAACATTTGGCGTAGGGGTGCACCTAGCCGGAAACACGCAATTCGGGCATTGGCTATCAACCAACACATGGCCCGCTTCTGGAACACGAGCCAGGAACACAAGCATTTGTAGCAAAGCTACACAATCACATAAACACTTAAAGAATGCAATGACATGACATTTAATTTGCGTACCGTTAATGGAAGGTAAACATGACATGGTTATCGTGCAACATGCTAAATGTCGGAACTAGCTTCGTTGTCAAGCTAGTTCCCCAATTTGCGCCTAGGCGAGTATCATTTCGTCGCCTAGCCTCTTTTACGCCTACAACATGCAAATGGCCTAAAACATGGCCTAAACCCTAAGTGGCAAGTTTCACTTGCCTAGCACCGGGGATTGATGATCACTTCGTCACACAGATGCTATCTACGGGGGAAATCGCTGTTTTGGGGGAGACAAACATCAAACACATGAAATTAATTAGGGTTTCACAAAAATTATAAATAAGTTATGAAAACAACGGTAGAACGATTTCTTACCGAGAGGAAGCGGAAGAAACACTCCGGGGAACCCTAGGATCAGATCTGGAAGCAAATGGAGAAATTGGGGAAACTAGGGTTTTGGGGGTTTTGGGGATTTTGATGGGTTTTGATGGAGATTTGGGGAAGATGAGGGGTAGATAGAGTAGATGGATGGATTGGATGATGGTTTTAGGGTTTGGAATGAAGGATTGAAGCTTGGAGGAAGATGGGGGCTGAAGAGGGAAGTTTTTAGGGTTTTGGGTCGTGTTGGAGAAGAAGAAGTCGAATGGGTTGGGTTTAAATAGGCTAGGCTGGCGGCTGCCCAGAAATTAGGGTTTTAACACTGGTTAGTCGGTCAAAGAGCAACCACTGACCGACTAGTTTGGCAACTAGTCGGTCGGTCGACCAACGCAGACCGACTAAGTGCAAACAGTAACTCCTGAACGAAAATAGGATTCTAGAGTTAGTCGGTCCATGAACAAGTACTGACCGACTAGTTTGGCATCTAGTCGGTCGATGAACGTTCTTAGACCGACTAAGAGTAAACAGTAACTGATACAAAAATAAGATGATGAGTTAGTCGGTTCAAGAAGCATTGCTGACCGACTAGTTTGCAACCTAGTCGGTCAACCAACGTTCTTAGACCGACTAACGATAAACAGTAACTCCTGAGAAATTTAGAAAGCTAACTAGTCGGTCCAAGAAGGATTGCCGACCGACTGGATCGTCATCTAGTCGGTCGGTGGCCCTTCTTACACCGGCTAATGAGCACAGAAAAGTACCGATACGGAGCGCGGGGCCCCGGGATCGATTCCTAAGACTCCTAGGCTTGATCTAATAGTTAGATACGACCGTTATGAAGTCCGTCACGAGTGACACACTTCGAAATCGACGATCCTAAGGAAGAAGCGAGAAAATACGACGAATCGATCGAAAATGAAATCTACGGAGACGAAAACCACACAAGAGGAGAAAATCCACCAAAACACATATTATATTATATTATAATCAGATACAAGAAAAGCAGTCGTTACACATTACCAGTAGACCCGCCTAGTATCTATGTAGCGATTGGCTTTATCAGAGGGGCACATGCCCAATTTGTCAAGGGAGCAGTTATAATGGACACGTCCCACATCCCGATAATCCTGTCGCTGATCCTGCTGACAGATGGCGAGTCAGTTACAAAAGAGAGTGGGGACCATCCGAAGTAACAGGGGTCGTTCCCCCAATCGTCAAAACACAGGTGGCATCCCCTTCATCTGATATGTCTAAGATCTCTGACATCTCCATCTCTGACTCACAACCTCAAACCTTCCGTGGCCAAACTCGGCCACGCTCCCACCTATTGAGATCCTATAAATGGTAAACAAACAGTTGAGGGGGTGATTAGTGTTTCTTAAAACTAATGCTTAAGTAAAAAATATAGGGTGATTAGTGTTTCTTAAAACTAATGCTTAAGTTAAAAATATAAACACTCTAGTTATGTTTAAAACTCCTAAGGAAGTTATTTCTTTAGGTTTTAATCAGTAATTACTAAGCTACTTGCGAATAGAGTTGTGCACAACGAAATTCAAATCACAAATGCAAGTAATGTAAATAGAGAAACGAGAAACAAAGTATCATAATGCAAACACAAAGAATTGTCCTGGTTCATCCTCCCTGGGCTATGTCCAGTCCTCAAACTTGTTGAGATTTTTTACTAACCAACTCTCTAACAAAAGAGCAACTTTGCCTTAAAATTGAGGTTTTATACAAATACATAGCTTCACTTGCTAGGAATTTCGACACATACCTTGCCTCTAGCAAGGGTTTTCAATACAAATTCACATCTTCTCTAAAAGGACCTCTCTTAAGGATTTTTACAATTACTCAAATATAATCAAAGATAAAAACTTTTACCACCACACCCTTGTATGGATTTACAAACCTTTGTTGATGTTGTTAAATTTACACCCTTCATACAGCCAAGAAGATTGAAGCTTTAAGTGTGTTGTGGCTATAAGAAAAAAAATCCTTTCTTTGATCTTAAGAAAAATGTAGTTAAAACACAGAGATCAAAGAAGCAACTTGAATTACTCTCTAAGAAAATCAAGAGTGAACCTGGAGAGAGATAATGCAAGCGAGGGCCAAGAGATTGCTTAAAAACTTTTTGAAAGAGAGAATTAAATTGGCCAAAGAAAGCTTGGAGAAATGGCTTTGAATGCTCTTAATACTCAATAAATATGATCATTAATTGTTATGCTAAACTCAGCCATCTCCAGCCTTAAATAGGGGTTAAATCCATTGAAAACTGTTTACAAAATACCCCTAATGTAAAAATCATCACACTTCTTTAAATTATAGAGCTGTGTTTTTTCTGTCTGTTAGGCCAAAGTAGTTAACTATAGTACTACTGGTATTCAACTCCCTGAACAACGGCAGTTGAATACCAACCCAACTTTAGTTGAATACCAACACACCTGTAGTTGACTCCTTTTAGGGATAGAGAAATGCCCCCATTTCTACATACAAAGTAGTTAACTCCTATATCAAAGCTAGTCGACTATATTTATGTTACATGTGAAAATATCATAAAAGAGTTCAAAAAATATTTTAAATCTTTTCAAAACTTTTTCAAAACATTTTTAGGAGTTTAAAATATTGTTTAAAACATAACTAAATGTGTGTAGCTCCAATCCTAAGGCAATACATAAAATCTAAGTATATTGACAAAATTACATCAAAATTGCCCAATTGTCTTCTTGATGTACTTGAGTCTTCATCTTCATGCCATAGCTTCTTTTAGCTTCTCTTACCTTGATTGAGCTTCCACACTCCATCTTGATCATCCTTAATTGCATTGGCTTAAGTAGCTTGTGTGATCCAAAATGTTATCCTTCCTTCATGGCTTGTTGACTTTTCTCCTTTTGCGTTGAATTCCATATGTGATGTGTCATTAAATCCTACACACTTGATAATTATCATTAGTACCTATCATTTGTTAAATCATCATCACAACCATATTAACGATGTCTCAATATCCAATAATCTTTTCCTTTTTGATAATGACAACAAATGATATAAAATATACAAATAATATGATATTCATAAAATTTACTTACTCCCCATACACAAATGCAAGATTGTTTTGGAGAATTTACGCTCCATGCATTAATGCTCGTTAGAGATATGCAATTATAAAGCACAATTTCATATTATTCACAAGTGTGTTTAATATGAGTTCAAATCATAATAATAGGTTTCAAGCACGGAATCATATAGGATAAAACATATATCATGAAGCATGAGTTCAATAACATAAAGCATATTTTATATGCATCTCACCCTATTTATCCTCCTTTGTCATATCAAAAAGGAAGTGGAGAAATAAAAAAAATGAGATGTCTCAATATCAACCAAAATCCATAAGCCATGAAATAATTTTCAAATGAGCATCCTTGTGTCATATATGATGAGCAATGGTGTGAGTGCCATAAAGCATGCGTAGTGAGCAATAAAAGGATACTGATAAGATAATTACCCAGATTATATAAGCAGGGAATCTCTTAAATGAAAGCTAGCTCAAACCTGATTAAGCGTAATTCTCAACATAATTCTTAATTTTGTCCTTATAATCAAGATTGCCACCGTATATGCTTAAAAGGAAACATATGACATGATTTCATGATATATTCAAAATGTGACAATTTTCTCAACATATGCATATAACCAAAGTTCTAATCACATAACAATTATGCATATAACATATTTTCCCAACACAATTTGTAAATATATCAAAATGTGGCAACATGCTCAACATATGCTCAAACGCATAACATAAATCATAATATTCAAAACATCCATGATACTCATAAATCCAAAATATTACATAACCAAGAGAGTATCAAAGAGACATAATAGTATCAAATACCAAATATTACATAGCCAAATTATTTTAATACATAATAAAACATACATAATAAGCAACCACACTTAAGCTCTCAAAATAAAGTAGAAACAATCTAACTAGGTGGAGCTTGTCCTCGAATCAAGTTCTTCACTTAAGTAATCTCCTCTTGAGCTCATCAATCCGGTAATCCGAGATGCCCAACCTCTCATGGATCTTAGAGTATTCATGTTGCATCTCATGCTTGATCTCTTGCTTTACTTCTTCTAATTTTAAAAGCAAGATGGATTGTGATTCAACAAAATGTTAAGGAGGATCAATAGGTGCAGTAGGATGCATGGAGGGTGTAGCTTCTTCTTCTTCTTCTTCTTCTTCACCACCACCCTCTTCTTCACCTTCTTCCATTTGCTCTTCAGTTTCAGGATTAAGAGATGGGTCTTAGTGGAGTTTCATTTTTTTCAGTGCACTCTTATCATATGGAACTATATGTGGTATGTCAAGGGTCTCTGAGGCTACATTGATTGTAAAGTGCTTAAAATGATTGTAAGATAATGACCGTGATGTAGAGAGGATGCAGTATTATGGGTCATGTTATTATAGATCATTCCTGTCCAATTCAATTTAATTCTAGTTGTGAAGGCGTAGACACATTTTGCCTGGCTCTTAGATAGTAAGGAATGACTTCCAGCTCTATGGAAAATGTTGTATGACATAATTAATGCTATAATTATTGCCTTTGGTAATAAAGAACTAATTTCTATACCAGGGACAAAATGATTGTCCTTAGATAACATCTTTTCAATGATTGAAGTGTTGTTCATGAAAATTTCTCTAAGTGTAGCTCCCTCACTTGGATTGCCTAGAATCTCTCATATTGTAGATGCAAAAAGTCTATTGGGTTTGTTCACAACACTGGATGTGAATCTAGGAGCACCAGGATTGAGTATCATATTTGTGTAAAATAGATGCACAAGTTTAGGGTAGCATCTACTAGAGCTCTCTGTGGAGAATAACCCCTCAAGCCCTTGATAAGCTAAAATATCCCGTATTCCATGTCCTTTGAGATCATCGATTTTTACAAATATCTCAATGTAGATTGCTCTACTAAATATGTGCTCAAAATTAGAAAGCAAATGAGGTACATTCAAGTATGGAAGAATAAGCTCTCTATTTGTGAGTGGTTGTGAAGGTGTGAGGGTGAGAAGATGAACCTTGTGACCTTCTCTTCTTGGGAATTTCTCTCATGTAAGCAAATGAGGTCCATTCAAGTATGGAAGAATAAGCTCCATATCTGTGAGTGGTTGTGAAGGTGTGGGCTGAGAAGATGAATCTTGTGACCTTCTCTTCTTGGGAATTTCTCTCATGTTAGCTAATGAGTATCAAAATGCACTAAAAATGATGCAAATGCTTATGTAAAATGAGATGAAGGGTTGTACCTAATCAAGACTGAAACTTTCACCAATCCCTTCGAAATCTTTCTGAAAAACTGAAGTAGAGTCTAAAAATTTGAGGAAATTTGGGTGGTAGGGTTCTTGAGAGAAGAATCTGAAAAATGTGGTTGTTTTAGGGTTTTGATTGAAAGAGAATCAATCTTAGCCCTAGATAAGCAATGGAGGTTTGAGATCTTCTCATTCATACGGGTTTGAGTCATAGGAACCCAATAACAAATGGGTATGGACTTAAAAAGCACAAATCAAACCTGCAAACCGACGAAAACTCGAAACGGTTCGAGGGTTGATTGATAGAAGCAGTCGGCTACTTTTACTACGGTAGTTGACTATTTGTAATACAGTAGTTGACTACTACAGTGGATAGAAACTTGGTCCAAAAAGTAGTCAGCTCAGTATTAATGGTAGTTGACTGCAATATAAAATGTATTGGATATCAACACAAAAATCACAGCTCAAGTTCAAAGCTTGTCTCCTCTCTCTCAACTAAATCCTAGGGGTTTCTAAACCTACATGCACATAAGCAAATCTATTGTGCCCTAATTATTTGAGATACCAAGGGTTATTTAGGGTATCTCACTTAGGTTCAAAACCTAATCTAAATCACCTTAGGAACAAATCCATTTGGGTTTGGTATCCCCGTCTTTTATATACTTGTAGTTAGGTGAATAGTGGATATCTTGTATAAATTTAGTTGCAGTCATTAAATGATTTTTTATTTAGATGCTTAGGAACTCAAATTTTAAGCATTTTTCCTTTATTATTATTAGATGTTGAAGGTGTTGTCTTTCTAATAAATGTTTGATTAACATGATTTTTAGGGGTCCTAGAATTAATAGAGTTAGAATTTGAAATATAACTTAGTTCATTATTATTATTTTTAACTATTTGTGATCCTATTAAATAATTTAATTGTTCTTTATCTTTATTGAACTTTTGAACAATTAAGTGTAATTCATAACTAATGCTTCTATCACATTATCTAACTTGTCTATCCTATCATTTATAATTTTAGAATCATTAAGAAGATTTTTATTATCATTTTAAATGTTGGTTTTCAATCCTTAGTAATTTGTTTTCGGTTTGTAGTTCTTGATTAAAAAGAGTTAGGTCTTCGAGGGTCTCATTTAATTTCATAAGTTTTGATTTTAACATAGATTTTTCATCATATACATCTTTTACATTAATACAATTGTTATGAAGTTTTTCTAGTTTATGGAATCAATTTATCATATGCCACACATAAATCATCAAATGCGCTATTAACATCAAATTCAAAACTATCACTATCACTATGATTATTATCACTACAACTATTATAATCACTATGTTGGCTAGAAATACTAATGTTGGAAGTAGAGGACATAAAACACATATCGGCTCTCTCTTCACTTTCGTCTCCTTTCGATGAGGATGAGGATAATGTTGAAGAATCATCAGAGCTATCATCCCCATCATTACGATCCCAAGCCACAAAAGCTTTCTTCTTGGGCTTCCCTATCTTCTCATTTTTATGGATCCTTCTTTTTATCCTCTCCTTGTCCTTGTCTTTTCCTTTGTCATTGTCTTCGTTCTTTTCCAATAGGCAATCTCTCTTCACGTGTCATGGCTTTTTACATCTAAATCAAATGATTTCATTAGTAAAATGAGGTTTTCGTTTGGAGTACTTACCTCGAAGGGATCTCCTGAAGTTTCTTGATAGGATGGCAATCTCCTTTTCATCGCGTTTGGAATATTAAGATTCGGATTCATTTGCTTTAGATTTAGATGCTAAGCTCTTCATCTTTGGTTGAGCCTCTTCCTTCTTATTTTCTTCTAACTTAATCTCATTTGTCATGAGATTTCCCATGAGCTCTCCCAATGATCTTTTATACATCATTGGCATCACGAATTACCTAGTCTTCGGCTTCCACTCCGGTCTTAGCAAACAGATCATCTTCATAACCAGATCATACATAGAAATTTTCTTCCCAAGCCCTGCAAGATTGTTCCGTCCTCCGGGCTCACACCCAGGGATGTGAATTACCGCAAGTGCATGGTGGTTGTAGTATATAAAGATTGTCGTTCTCTAGGGAGGCGGTGGTTTAGTGTTTAGCTTTTTGGAAGGGTGAGAATGCGTGGTCGGGGGTTGTCACGTAAAATTTGGTTGTCATGAAAGTGTGTTACGAAATAATAAAAGTCTAGGGCATTCGAGAGTCCCAGCTAGGTCCTTCGGTCATAGATGTCAGGTCAATGGTCCTTTCATTGGACGATAGATGAGGGTAGGAGTGTCAGAGGATGGGAACGAGTACTTAACTTTCGTTGTCCTACTCGTCTAACGCATTCCCACGCGCAGCTCTGCTTTCGTAATCATCTTCGCATGAGAATGTGTGCATTACGCATAACATTGGTTCCCACATCACAATCTGTATCCACTCGCATGATCTACGGATTGGGATGCTACACTACGGTTGGTTCTAGCAATCGCGCTACTTTTATAATCACCGATTAGCGGATTGGGGATTAGTAATCACCCCCAGCGCTCGAGTTAGTCTCGTAATCACGAGCCCTGAAGACGGTCACTGAGCCATAATCAGATTCGTGGGGATTCTCCCTAGAATGTGGAGCTACTTTCGCAATCCTCCAATTCTGGGGTTAATCCCCCAAAACCCTTGTTCAAACTACCATAGAACAACCCTATATTGGTCCAACTGAGATTAACCTAACATCCAATCCCTAGGGTCCTAGGGTTCATCCTTAAGCCCTAAAATCACACTACTCTAGCATTGTTATATCCATATCAATGGGGGCAATAGAGAAGTTCATTAAAAACTAAGCAAGCATAACAAAACTAATATCAAAATGTATAGAATGAAATATAAAAACAGAATATATAAAAATTGAGAAGTTCAAACCGTTCAATACGAAATGGATTGAAGAAAACCAACACAAGAGCTCTCTCCTCCAATGGTGGCTCAAGAGTTCTCTGGTAATTAAAAGCTTAACCTGTTGGATCTGGATCTAAGCCTGGGGGTGAATAGGCTTATAAAAATTCTCGTGCAATCCACGAGAAATCACACGCAGTTAATAATCACAAGCAGTGTAAATATGAAGCAATCAGAGTAAGCACAGATATACCCTGGTTCGGTCATCCCACGACCTACTCCAGCCCCCAAGCAAATACTAGCATTAATATGTTCCTTTTGTACAACTACAATGGGTCCTGAGCTCCCTGCCCCCTACCTGGAACGTACCACACTCCCCGAGTGCAGAACACTATCATCCTAGTAAATGCTCTATCTTGACAAGTCACACTTGTCAAGACCCACTTGTCTAGTCCCAGACTAAACAAGTCCCACAAGAACACAAAGTGGTAAAGTTTCCCCTACAGAGATTGCTACACAAATAACACAGATATAAAGTATGGAGTTTAGGGATGATCAGATCGTGTCTGTGTAGTCGTCTCTGCCAATAAGCACGGGTTAGATCTGAATCTGACAAGATGTCTTCGTTTCAACGTCGGCAACACAAGTTACGGCTTCTCGCTCCTAGCAATATGGCTTGCGCCTTTGGCTCCTCAATGAGTCGACAATGAAGTTGCGGCAACCTCTATGGCAGTAGATCTAGACTTGATGGCTCACGGCTTTGCTCCTCTCCTTTGTTGCTCTCTGGAATTGATTTTTGCAATGTTGTGGCAATTCTTCTCTTTGATGATGTGTGCATGACTGAATATTGCGGCTCCCTTAGAAATTTCGGCCTAGGTTAAAACAAGGCAGCATGCACATGGATCTTTGGTAGCTTGCACATGGGCTTTTCGTTTTGTGCTTGCGCAATCAAAAAAACCAGTGAATTAATCTGATTATATAATAAACACTTACCTTTTGTCAACAACTACGGCTAGCACATGGAGATGGTCACTTTGCGGCTGCTGCATATGGACTTCGGTGCGACAACAAGCAGCACTTTTGTAGCCCTTGCGTGAGTTGTCTCCTGGCTTGGTTTGCTCTTGATTCAATGATTCACCTTGAAACTTGTGGAGGCTAGAGATCAGAACTAGCTTAGGGGAAACAATCAAGCACCCTAGTCTTTGAAGTCAATTATTGCTACAAAGTCCATGCTCCAACACCCCAAAATCAAAAAGAAAAAATATACATGTATATATCTCTATCTTTTGATTTGGGATCACAGTTGTATATATTTAAAAAAATAGAAAAATAGAAAAAAGGAGAAAAGAAGTACATAAATGATCCCACTTCATATTCTTTCTCTCTTTCTTCCCTTTTTAATTTTTATTTCTTGGAGTTTCAAAAAATGGGGAAAGACTTATTGCTAAATTTGATGCCACCACGCTTATAGATAAGCTTGGGGGAGAGGATCCAATGATGTGTGAGAGAGTGGCTACTTGACTGTGCATGACAACATAGGCAAGGTAATTTTCTATACTCGGGGAGATTACTAGAAGTATTACGAAACCTAGGAATTGAGACTTGGCATGCATTTCATGAAAACCACTCATTTCTATTCCTATTGCTTCATATTGTGTGATACCTCTTATACTCCAAATAGAAAGCGATCAATTGAAAAGTGTGTGGTCTATGATTATGTATATTACTTTAAATGCTTCAGACGATGTTAATTCTAGAATGATTTCACATTTCATATTGTTTTGATATTCTTGGGTTTCTATATTGAATGCATCCCTTTATGATCATGACATGGAGATAAAAATCTTTGGCATGTTTTTAATTCGCCGTATGCTAATGAGTAAGCAAGTCCACGTCCTGAGGAAATGATCTAGCACCTCCCTCTTTGTTTTCTTTTCTATCTTCTTTTTCCTTTTTCTTTATTTTTTCTCCGCCGGGTTCACCTTTTACTCATCTTCCTCGAGGACGAGTAAGAGGTAATCGTGGGGAATTTTGATCGCTCCTTATTTTACACATTTTTTCTGCATGTTTTCATGTCATTTCAATTACCCATATTGCATTTTCCATGATTATTCGACAATATCGCGTTGCTTTTCACTATTTCTCGTTTTTGTCGTATTTCAGGAGATATGGAGCGATCTGGAGCAAAAATGAGATCAAGGGACTTTCGCGCACACCGGAGTGTCGCCCACAGCTTATTTGAGGAGTTAGCAGCACTAGATGATGAGCGGAAGAGGAAGAAATTTAATAGAATCGACGAGGAGGTGAGGAGGAGAAGAAAAGAGCCCAGAAGCAGCTTACTCGGCCGTACCGAGAGTTCACTCGGCCGAGTAACGAGCTGCGTTCGGCCGAGTGAAACGGATACGCACAGCAAAATTTCAAAGTTTCCTCGGCCGAGCAAGAAAGTCTACTCGGTCGAGTAGAGAAGCTCACTCGCCCGAGTAGAACAGGGATTTTCTTCTGAGAAGAGGCCACGTTACTGGAAATTTTGAGAAGCCTACTCGGCCGAGCATGATTTCTTACTCGACCGAGTAAAGAAGCCTACTCGCCCGAGTCAGTCAGAGCGACAGACCCCTAATTTTCCCAGATTCTCTGTTTTATTATTGGGTCTGTCACTCGGCCGAGTAACATTGTTACTTGGCCGAGTGACGCATTCCGACTGCTATACAGATTGCGATTTCTGGGCTGCGCAGGGGCAATTCTGTCAGGATTTTTTGGACGATTTTGGTTTGTATTTAAACCTAGTTTTATCCCTAGTTTTAGGAGAGACTTCTATTATTTTTTGACGGCTATTCCTTTTGTAAATCTCAGCTGGAGATCATAGGCGACAATTTCGATTTGTTCTTTCTTGCTAAAACTCTTATTTTTATGAATTGTCTCTTCTCTACAATGAATTGTGCTATGATCTATTGCTTTATTTCTGAGATTTCCATGATGATTTGTGAGTAGTCTATTCGTTCTAGGGCATGGGGATGAACCATATGGACCCGATCTTTGAATTGTGATGAATAAATAGAATTGTTTCTAGGATTGAAGAAAGGTTAGGTTTTGATTGATTTATTGCGAGTAGCTAGGAATTTCCATCGATCGGGATTTGCAAGAGATTAGATCCCAATTGATGGGAAGGCCTAGATATTCGACTTAGGTTTATAATCGAAATTATCTAGACTTGGTTTGCAAGAGATTGGACCAAAGCTAGTATTTTTATTATAAATCTATACTAATATTCGTTTGCAAGAGATTGGACGAATATGAACTATCATAACCTAGGTCGTAGCTCGAGTTTGCACGAGAGTGGATTCGAGTTGCGATTAGACGATGATGTCGATCTTCACGCTAGTGGCTTAGGTTAGGGTTTGCACGAGAGTGGGCCCTAATTTAGGTTGCTATATATCGGCAATAGCGCGAGAGTGTGAGCTTGGTTCTACATTAAGTTGCGACTAGTTCACCTACATTCAAGCCTCCCCTGTCGTTCACACCACCACCGCACCCATCCATCCACCACCTCCCTCCTATCTCCACTTCTCCGCACACCCATCACCTCTCCCGCCCACACCCCTCCATCCTCTTCCGAGGAGGGTGAGGAGACTGCATCCCCTGCACCTTGATTGTTCTTTTGTCTGATTTTCCCCTAGCATTTATTTCTGCATCACCATGATCACACATTTTCGCTAGCATTGTCAAGATCAGCTTGGGGGAAATCAATTTTTGTGCATATTGTCGTGTGATGTCGTTGTTGTGTTCTTGTTTATATGTGTACTTTGGATGTGTTTTTCTATCTTTTATTTGTGTGTTTCTTTTTCTTTATTTTTCTGTTTCGGTTGTGTGTCTTTCATGTTTTTCAATTTTTTGTGTCGGTGCGTACTTCCATCCCATTTTCGTTGTCCTCCCGTATTTACTCTTATTGCATTGAGGGCAATGCAAGTTTCAGCTTGGGGGAGTCGCACTTTGTGCGTCAGTTGTGTCTTTTTCACCGTTTTGACTCATTTTCATCGTGTTTTTCTTTTTCTTTCTTTCTTTTTATTCTTCCTCTCCTAGAGATGACCCCACATGAGGAACTGCCACAGAACTACACACATACTTAGCTTAGCTACGATAATCACTTCCATTAATCCTAGGAAGCCGAGTCCTATTCCATTTCATGCTTCGTGGGTTCACTTTGCTTTTGTATGAGTTATTTACCGTGGCTAGCTAGTGGTGTGCTTCTACGTTGTGATTTTGTTTTATATACCTGTTCTTGGTTGACCCCTAGACTATCATGCTTCAATTCCGAATGTGGTATTTTGCCTCCACTGTCTGCTTCTCTATGCATGAATAATTTATATGTATATTATGCTTCAATTCGTATGCGTCGGGACTCTACCAATAGGCCTAGGATAACCCATGTTGCTTATGCTCTAATTTGCGAGAAAAACTTTCTTTTGCCCAAGTGTTTAGAATTCGATTTCTTTTTTGTTTTACTTGGTGCAAACCCCCTCGTCGTGTACCGTTCTTCCACTTGGGAGAGTACACAAATATATAGCCCAGAATCCAAAAATAAAAAAAAGAGAGAAGAAAATTTCAAAAAGAAAAAAAAGGAGAAAGAAAAAAAATATGTATAACCAAAAACCAAAAAAATACAAATACCTAAAACCCAAAAAATTCCAGTTGAGAATATTATTCCTATCCACCGTGAATAAAGGGAAGGCGAGAATTTGCACCGAGTGTTCTACTCCACACCTTCTCAACCTCCTTCATTTTCGAACACACTTGGCATAGGAATTTTCTAGCGATTATCTAGGCAATAGTGTGGTGATCTTCTAGTTCCTAGCAGTGGAGTCCCCGACACATGATACGCTTCGATTCTTACTCTACTCTCATGCATGCTTGAGTTATTATTCACCGCTTATTCGAATTGAATCGATATTTGGGTCACTCCTTGGGTATGTGCATATGGAGCTTTACTGCACAATTTAGATAGTGACACCATCTGCTAGCTCACGACCTCACTCACTCGCGCTTCACCGCGTGGACCCACGACACTTGTATGGACTCATATTCCTGGGTTTAGTGGTGTGTTTATCGCATTTTGCTTAGTGTGGCGTGTTTGATTTTGCTGGCTCTGGTGGGCGATCTAGGATTCTGTTTTCTTTATTTCTGTTTCTTCCCTTCTATTTTTCCCTCCGAGCTCCTACTCTCACTTCTCTTCCTCGAGGACGAGGAATGGTTCAGCTTGGGGATTTTAACGTGCGTTTATATTTTATATATTCATGCACATCCTCTTCGTGATTTTCTGTTGTTTTCCGGTGTTTCGTATCATTCTCTTGTGATTTTTTAGTTTTCTTTCACTTTCTTTGTATTTTTGTGCCGTTGCAGGAGATTGCTAGCGCTGGAGACATATAAAGCAGATATCATGAGTCACGCTGCAACCGGAGGTGCCACGCGCAATCCCGAGGGCCAAACGTCGAAGAATGCCATATATCAGCCCTCAACCGATTGGGTGGACAGACCCACCCGATCGGTTCGTGCACGCGTATCCGACCCGGCCAAGAGCAGCAGTGAAGAAGAGCTCACCCGATGGGTTCAGTGATCGGATGAAAATGACAGTGCTCTCTGTCTTTTGGAGCTGAATTCCAACCGATCGGGTGACATCTCAACCGATCGGTTCATCTGTAGCAGAATTCTCCCAACTCACGACCCGACGACATCACCCGATCGGTTCAGCGACCGGGTGATGTATCTCCAAAGCTGAAGACCAAGTCGACATCCGTCTCACCCGATCGGTTGATGCTTCAACCGATCGGGTGGACGCTTATCTATATATATTGCCCTAGGTTTTCCTAGAAAACGATCCCTATTTTTTCAGACCGTCTTTTTAGGATTTTGGCGGCTGCAATTTTATTTTGTTTTGTAAGTTCTCTGATTGTCTTGATACTTTAACATTTCGTTCTTAATACTATTTTCTCCGTATTTCTATTGCTTGATCTTGATTCCAATGGTTAAATTTTGTTGTGTTGCTATTTTTACAATGAATCGTGAGTAGTTCCCCAAGCTAGGGATTGGTGGAAACCCCTTTGTGGGTTCACCCTAGAACGACTATAGGATTAGGATTTCGATAAGATATAGGAATTCAGATGGTTACACGGGGCGTTTTATTGTCATTGGCGGGAGAAAGACCACCTCTGACTGTCGGGCCAATGGGAAATAAAACTGGCGTATGATCCCCTAGCCACAGCTCACACCCCTAGTGTAGACATTGAATCCTAGCGCGTAGGAACAACATGATGAAATGTTGGGAGTAATCGTTGCGAGCTTAGTGCTCCCGGAGTCGGTCGGTGCTAATGGACATGGGAATGCCCACCGTTCGAACCCAGGTAGACCTAGCGTATCATCTGGGCATCGACCGGAATATCGGGCTCATGGGACGCTAAGTATCACTCTTAGAGGCAACGTCTCACAACTAAACCCTAGAATCTGATCGTATTCATATCCGTCAGTCGTAATTGAGAGGACACATGATAGGGTGGAAACCAAAGTCCTAAGTTTCCCTTTTATATCTTACATTCTTCATAGCTCATTTCGTGATAACCAACCGATCGACAGGGCTAGCTCACCCACCGGGTGATCCGGTTCCTACTTGTTAACGAGCACAACACACGCCTCCCTGAGTTCGACCTCCAAGCCACACTACAACACCGTGCGCTTGCGGTTACAAATATTTAAATCTGGTATCCCCGATCCTACTGCATATAGTGCCAAATCTAGGGGACGTCAGGTCCCATATAAGATCTTCATCTTCAAGTGTAGCCTCCGTCTCCATGGAAAGTAGTCTTCGGCCTTGGACATTACATAAATTCCTCACGACAATTTCTCTCTAAAAGTAAAAGAAAAGTGCAGGAAATTAAATGTGGGACTTAAACAGCCGATCCAAAACCGCAATTAGCCATCCATGCAAAAATTTGTGCTTATCAAACATTTTCAGCAGACATTTTCATCACAGGCATCACGGGCATTTATATTCACAGGAGGATAAAAAATTTAATTATTTAATAATTATTGGACCACTGGGCAACGAAATACATCGTTAGGTTAGGTGACTAACGGCAGAGCGGTCGCGGGATCTTCCTAATTATTAAGTTTAATATTGCACAACCAAATATCAGTTTATCCATAGAATAAGCCATTAAAAATGATGTATAGCATATAATTATGATCCTACAAATGTATCATATAATACAAATGTTGTGCTAGTTGGGATTATTCAAAACAGTTTGAAAAGAGCCCAAAAAAGCGTGAGTGTGTGAGAGAGGAGGGTGGGGGTGCAAAAGGAGGAAAAGCAGTGACTAAACGCAAAAAAATCACCAAAACCTCACCCCAAATCCAAGCCCAGAACCCCACCCAACCCCATGGGGCCCTCACCGGCGTCATAGTCAGTAACCCAAAATATGACTCGGACAAAACTGCAACATATGACAAAATTCAAAAAAAGTCGTCAATTGTATAATAGATTTTAGCCAAAAAAACAAAATACCAAAAAGAGTCATTTACGAGCCTGTTCTTTTGTTAGAAAGTGAAATGGTGGAAAGTTCGGGGGTGTGAAATTTTGGGAGAGAGAAAATTGGTGTAGTGTGTTCTTTTGTTAGATTCTGGGTTGGATTGTGGATTTGGAAAGTTGAATGTGGGACCCATTTCGTGTAATGTGTACTATGGTTTAAGAAAGTTGGATTAAGAAAATGGTGTGGGGCCCACTCAAATTCAATTAATTATTTTTAAAACTTGTTGTAAACTTGGCGGCTATGGAGACCATAGCCCTATATTTATAGTGGTAGGGTTACATAATGGGTGGATACCCACTAACGGGTAGGCCCACCAAAAGCCCGTTTATAACACTTCCCCTTATCCATCCATTGTTGTAAGCCATGGTGAACGCTTCAGGGTTCATGAAGCTTATTTGATCAAGGGGCTGGAGATACTTCTGGATCTCTAAGCTTAAGAGTGCTTGCCTCATTAAAACCTTTGCCAAGGAAAACCCAGTGGGAAAAACCAGTGGCTAAGGGAAAAGAGTACAAGTCTCTATAACTTCCCCTGATCGATGGATAACATCAGTGGTGGATACTTCTGGATCCAGAGTTAATGTGGCTGCCTCGTTAAAACCTTTGACTGTGGAAAACCCAGTGGGAAAAACCAACAGCCAAGGAAAAAGAGTACAGCACTACGTTAACTCCCCTTGATAAGTACATGCTTCAGGCTTGTACATCTCTCAGCTGTCTCATCCCAATTCCTAGTACAAGTTTTCTAAAGGTACTGCGAGGCAAAGCTTTAGTGAATAGGTCAGCCAGGTTGTTGCAGGACTGGATCTGCTGGATGTCGATCTGGTTGTCCACTTGCTGTTCATGCGTCCAGAAGAGCTTGGGGGAAATGTGCTTCGTCCTGTCACCTTTGATGTAGCCACCTCGTAGTTGAGCGATGCAGGCAGCATTGTCTTCGTACATGGTGGTTGGCCCAAGATCTCCCGTCTCCAGGCTGGTGGTCTTGAGGATGTGGTTGATGACTGATCGAAGCCAGAAGCATTCTCTGCTAGCTTCGTGGATCGCGATGAGCTCGGAGTGGTTGGATGAGGTCGTTGTGGATGTCTGCTTCACGGATCTCCATGAGATGGCCGTCCCACCGTATGTGAATACGAAACCGGTCTGGGACTTTGCGGTATGTGGGTCGGACCTGTATCCCGCATCTGCGTAACCGACCAGGTCGGTGGATACACCTTTCTTGAAGTATAGTCCCATGTCTACAGACCCTTGGAGGTAGCGCAGAAGTTGTTTCACTCCGTTCCAGTGGCGCTTTGAGGGCGCTGAACTGTATCTGGCTAGTAGATTTACTGCGAACGCTATATCGGGACGCGTGCAGTTTGCCAGGTATAGGAGTGCTCCAATTGCACTTAAGTAGGGTACTTCAGGACCCAGTGTTTCCCCCCCTTCCAGCGGTCGGAAAGGGTCTGTTTCAACATCCAATGATCTGACGACCATTGGTGTGCTAAGCGGATGACATTTGTCCATAAGAAAGTTTTTCAGCACTTTCTTTGTATATGTCGATTGGTGCAACAGGATTCCGCCGCTTAAATGTTCAATTTGTAGGCCTAGGCAAAACTTCGTTTTGCCGAGGTCTTTCATCTCCAAAGTCTGTGTGAGACTTTTGGATATCTCATCTATCTCTGCAGGAGATCCGATGATGTTCAAGTCGTCTACGTAGACGGCGATAATTACGAATCATGTTCCCTTTGCTCGTATGAAGATGCAAGGGCAGACTTCATTTGCTGTGAATCCTTGTTGCACTAGGAATTCACTCAGTCTGTTGTACCACATTCTACCTGACTGTTTTAGACCATACAGTGATCTCTGGAGTTTGACAGAATAGACGTCCCACGGTCTTTCTGTCATTTTTGTCGGTAGTTTGTATCCGTCTGGGATTTTCATATAGATGTCCTTATCTATATGTCCGTATAGGTATGCAGTCACAACGTCCATGAGCTGCATATCTAGACCTTCCTTCGTGGATAGGCCGATAATGAAACGGAAAGTGATCGCATCCATGACCGGGGAATAGGTATCGTCATAGTCTATTCCTGGTCGTTGGGAGAAACCTTGTGCAACAAGGCGCGCTTTATAGCGCACGATCTCATTATTCTCGTTTCTTTTTCTCACGAATACACATTTATATCCCACAGGTTTAACACCTTTTGGTGTTAGGACTACAGGTCCAAAAACTTTGCGCTTCGAGAGTGAGTCCAGCTCTACTCCTATTGCCTCGTTCCACTTTGGCCAATCCTCTCTGCGTTTACATTCTGCTAGAGAGCGTGGATCGGTCTCATCGTCGTATTCAGTGACGTGAGTGGCAATAATGAGCGCGAAGTTATCATCGATGATTGTGCTTTTTCTGTCCAGTTCCTCCCCGGTACGTACATAGTTTAATGAAATTTCTCCTATATTTTCCTCTTCAGGGGTTGTTGGGAGTGGAGAGGTAGCTGGGCTGAGCTCAGCATCCTGTGGTGGTATCGTTATTGTTGCTCCAGGATTTTTCCTCTTTCGAGGATTCTTATCTTTGGAGCCTGGGGGTCGTCCTCTTTTTTGTTGAGGTACGGCCGCTTCTGCTGCAGGTGGATTGCATCCATCTTTGGGTATGTCAATCCTAGCTGGCGTATTTGCAGCAGGGACGTGTGATCTGACAATCTTCTGGTTGTCAGTGAATTTATCCGATAAAATGTGAACTGTGTTCTGAATTTGAAGGATCTTCAGGATCTCTTCTTCACATTGATTTGTGCGCGGATCAAAATGGGATAAAGTCTTTGTGTCCCATGTAATGGTCTTTGAAGCTTCTGGCTTCTGTGTGTTAATGCCTAGTTTTGGAAAAATGCTTTCATCAAACTCACAATCTGCTAGACGTGCTTTAAAGGCGTCCCCTGTAAGGGGTTCGAGGTATCTAATGATCGATGGTGAGTCGAAGCTAATATAGATACCAAGTCGCCGTTGAGGACCCATCTTGGTTCTCTGCGGTGGTGCTATGGGGACATAAACAGCACATCCGAATATCCTCAAGTGAGAGATATCGGGCGGGTTCCCATATGCAAGTTGCATCGGAGAATAAGATTGACTACCTGACGGTCGTAATCTTATCAGCGATGCAGCGTGCAGTATGGCATGTCCCCATGCACATACCGGCAACTGGCATTGCATTAACAATGGTCTAGCGATCCATTGTAGTCTCTTTATGAGAGATTCGGCTAACCCGTTCTGGGTGTGAACATGAGCTACAGGATGTTCAACTTCTATGCCGGTTGCTTGGCATTAGTCTAGGAAGACTTGTGAGGTGAATTCCCCAGCATTGTCCAGACGCAATTTCTTGATCTGGTTGTCTGGGAAATGTGCCCGTAATTTTATAATTTGTGCAAGTAGCTTTGCAAAGGCTACGTTGCGGGTGGACAAGAGGCACACATACGACCATTTTGAAGATGCGTCGATTAGTACCATGTAGTACCAAAATGGTCCACTTGCGGGGTGAATAGGCCCGCAAATGTCACCATGTATTCTCTCTAGGAAGCTTGGAGACTCAGAGTCCACCTTCAGGGTGGATGGTCTCGTAATCAATTTCCCTTTGTAACAAGGGGGACAAGGATTTGCACCCTTCCGAAGTAGCGTCAGGCTTTTTGGGTTAATTCCACGGGATTGGGATATGATGCGACGCATCATATTCCTTCCAGGGTGTCCTAGTCTATCGTGCCAGAGTTTGAATTCTGGTTGATTTTGGCACTGCTGGTGCTCCAATGTGTTTGCTTCCATTGCTCTGATCCTTGTGTGGTAGAGACCCGACGGGAGTCCCTCAAAACGTTCGACGGTGTTTTTAGCACCGTTTTTATGAGACGTTACATCAAGGTATTCACTGTTTCCTTTGCTCACCGTTTCCAGGTGGTATCCGTTTAAGCGGATATCTTTAAAGCTTAACAGGTTTCTATGCGAGCTAGGGGAGAGAAGGGCATCTTTTATAAGTAGTTTTGTACTGTTGGGGAGCATAAAATGTGCTTCCCCTGATCCTTCAATGATACTTGATGGACCGGAAATTGTATTTACGGTGCCATCGTATTTATTAATGCTTTGAAAAAAGCAAATGTCTTGGAGGATCGTGTGCGTAGAGGCACTGTCCACTAGGCATTTAAAGTCCATCTATTTTAAAAGAAAATGTCGCAGTATAAGGCACAAACACAAAGGAATATACTACGAATAATTAATTTGATGTCTGAAAAGTACTTAAACATGCCAGAGATAAGCAGATAAATTGTTTCTCAAAAGGAAAAAATTACAATGCATATATAAAGTAGATAAATGTCCTCAGTCGAGCAGGTCATCGTAGGAGAAGTCCTTAGCGATGAACCGGATTGGTGACAGGTTTTCTTGAACCGCCAGGTTTGTCTCAGCTTGCTTCTGGCTTGCTTTGTACAACTCCTGAAGGTGGCGTGGAGTACGACAATTTTTGGACCAGTGTCCAGTCATGCCACACCTGTGGCATTTATCTTCCCAGTCCTTTCTGGGGGCAGAAGTCTGGCCGTCGTCCTTTCTTTTCCACACATTTTTCTTCTTTCCCTCTTGGTTGTTTCTTGGAGGGGGTCCTCGAGCCTGCTTCTTCATGGTCTTACCCTTCTGGGGTTTGCCTTTGAAGTTGCCCCTTTTCTTCTGGAAGGAGCTGTGGTGCGCTTCAGGCGCAGGAGCAGTGCCGGTAGGGCGTGAGTTGTGGGTGGCCAGAAGGAGGTCACGATTCTGCTCTGCCATCAGAAGGCATGAGAGAAGCTCAGAGTATTTTGTGAACTTTCGTTCACGATACTGTTGCATCAGTATGACATCCTTCTCATGGAAGGATGTATACGTCTTCTCTAACATGCGTTCCTCCGTCACCTTTTCACCACACAACTTCAGGCGTGAGGTGATGCTAAAGAGTGCCGAGTTGTACTCGGCAATAGACTTGAAGTCTTGGAGACGGAGGTTCTCCCATTCATATCGCGCTCGAGGTAGTATAACATCCCTTTGATGTTTATACCTGTCCTCGAGGGCGGTCCACAACTCATACGAGTCTTCCACCGTTAGGTACTCGGCCTTCAGGGTCCGATCGATGTGGCGTCTGATATAGATAATTGCTTTCGCTTTATCTATATCAGAAACCTTATCGCCTAAAGCGATGGCATGACTCAATCGCTGTGCTCGCAGATGGAATTTTATATCCAACTGCCAGCTTAAGTAATTCTTTCCTGAAGCATCCAAAACGTCGAAATCGACGCTCGCAATTTTGGCCATTTATCACTCTAGCATGTAAAAAGATAGCATTAATTAGATATTTTCACAGAAAAATAAATAATCAAGCACATCAGACATAAATATTTGCTGCGTGGATCTGCTAATCACCATAATTAATTACAGTCCATTACAGTCCCAAAAAGAAAGAAAGTACAACTCGGGAACCCCCGTGGGGCCCCTATTCTTCTGGAATAGTCCTTCATCTTCTTGAGGTTTCCGCCGGGCTTGTAATTTTACAAAATTATCCTCACTACATTTTTCTCTCAAAAAAAAGAAAATAATGCATGAAAAGTAAAATGGTGATCACTAGCCGATCCAAAACCACAGCAAATATTAATCATTCGTCGCAGGCAGTTATAATGCAGCAGGCATCATCACAGGCAGTTTAAACATCACAGGCAATTAATTTATTCATCACAGGCAGTTTATAATGGAAAATGAAATCTACCGTTTAAAAATTATTGGACCACTAGGCAACGTCATACACCGTTAGGTTAGTTGACTAACGGCAGAGCGGTCGCAGGATCTTCTTAATTTTTAAACGTTTAAAGAAAATCATAAATCCAAATATAATGGCGATGAGTAAAAATCACATGTAATTTTGTCCAGATTATAACGAAAAGGAATCGCAATTAAATCTGAATTTTTCTTTTGAAAAATTCGAAAAAAAAATTTTCTGGGTCAGAAACCCTAGTTAGGGTTTGGGGGTACGCACGCCGGGCCCGTACCCGCTACTGGCGGGCGGGCCCGTCTGCCGCAGCAGGCGGCGGGGAGGGGGGGCCGCCGCTGCAGGCGGCGGGGATCGCCCCCGCCTGCGGCGGCGGGGGTTGCCCGCCGCTGCAGGCGGCGGGGAAGCCCCCGCCCCCGCCGCTGCAGGCGGGGGTTGCCAGGCGGCGGGGAAGCCCCCGCCAGCGGCGGCGGGGTTGCCCCCGCCTGCCGCGGTGCGCGGCGGGGGGTTCCCGCCGCCGCAGCGACGGCGGGAAGGCCCTGCGCTGCCGGCGACGGGGGGGGCGTGGGTGAACCCTTTTTAGGGTTTTTGGCAATTTTTGGAGAAAAAATGGGTAAAAATCCGATTTTATTGGGGTAAACCAGTTTTGTTCTTCCAAAAAGACGTTTTTTATTGAAAAAGGTTGATTTTTAACAATAAAAACGATATATTTTTGATCGATTGATCCAAAAAAATTGAATCACCACATATGCGCATATGCAAAATTTAGATCTAGGGAGAAAGTTAACTCTAGATCCTACCCGCCGGATCTAGCGACGTTCGGTGAAGGAAGCCCGTTCGCGTCGCGTCTGTCCGTCGGCAGGGGTTCGGCTTAGCTTCGATCGTGCTGATAACGTGTTGTAAACTTGGCGGCTATGGAGACCATAGCCCTATATTTATAGTGGTAGGGTTACATAATGGGTGGATACCCACTAACGGGTAGGCCCACCAAAAGCCCGTTTATAACAAAACTAAACTAATTACTAATTAAATTATTTAATTATTAATATAAACTATTAAACATTTGTGCAAATAGCAGGGGGCCCCTCCTAATTGACGTGAACAGATGAAAAAAATAATAAAAAAAATCTCAAAACCCTTCCTGATTGGCTTTGTGAGAGGAGGGGGACCCACCTTTGGGAAGTTTTCTGCTGTAATCCACGTGAAACGCGGAGAATACAAACTGAAACCAAGAATCCCAAATTTACCGCCACCTCAGCACATGTTCCCACTTTCGATTTTCTCGCAAAAGAACACACAAAAAAACCAAACGGGAATTCTATGCTACAGGGGATGAACAGTGGGCTTAACCCATGTTCACGACCACATTCGAGGAAAAGAACAGGCCCTAAGGGCATTTCGAGAATTGAACTCGCATCCAAGCAAAAACAATACAACCAAGCAAACAGTCTCTGTTGCAAACAACATCAATCTATTGTAGAATATACAACCCAGAGTCGGTGCTAAAAAAATGAGAATTGAACTAGGGATCTTTCGCAACCAAGCAAGAATCATACTACTAGAGTCCAGACCAAAAGCCCTTATTGTGGTTGGTGTACAGATCAATCTATTGTCAAACATGCAACCTGAAGCCCGTGCTCTTGAAGTCCAAAATACCGGGGTTGATAAACGCGACAATTTGAAAACCGCGGATCCAATCAAAAATTGCCGGGGTTCCCAACCGTCATGTAGTCGCTGAATTTTCTCTTGAATGCTGAAGTGGCAATAGTTGGTTGGTTTTGATAAATATTTTTAAAATTGGTTGATTTTTTTGTAATTATTTATGTTATGAATGAGGGAGGCCTTTGGCCTCCCCTCCTTCATTACCCACTCATTGGTCCCCATTACTATGAGTAATGGGGACCCTTGGTCTCCTTGAGTCCCTTCTCCTCCCCTCATTAGTTTAATATATATAGAGAACCATGGCCAATTGCCATGGTTACTCATCCTTTTGACTAGAATAGCTTATCTCCATTCTCTTGAGTCCAATTATTCTATAACACGTTATCAGCACGTGTTCTTCCTTGAGCACAAATCCAATCCAGAAATCCCCACCAAATTGATCCCCTACGCGCAAGGAATCTTTGGTTGCTGCGGCGATTCGTTTGGAGCGTTGCGGTGTTCTCGACGTTTTTCGGAGCTGGGATTTTTAATCTACAAATATTTGTTCTTCCCTAGATATTTTATCTAGAGGTAAAATTCTATCCTAGTAGATATAAATTATTCTCGTAGATATTTTATCTAGAGGTAATATGTTGATTATTATGATTATTATTTTTAATACAAATCAACATATCAAAAATAAATTAAATACAAAATAAAGCTGATTTTTCACCCAAATTCCACTATTTTGGGTTCATAATAGTAAAAAAAATCAAAAAAAAGGGGGCATCTGTCTGCTCTCGCCCACCCTCCAACCCCCCCAGAATCGGGGGGGGGGGGGGGGCTCTGCCGGAAAACCCATCCCGCCGGAAACGCCCCCCGGAAGCGGGGGGGGCCCTGCCGGAAACGCCCTCCCTGGAAGCGGGGGGCCCTGCCGTAAACGCCCCCCGGAAGCGGGGGCCCCTGCCGGAAAACCCGCCCCCCTCCAGACGGGGGGGCCACTGACGGAACGCCCCCCCCCCCCCAGGTGGGGGGCCGCTGATAATAACCCCCCCCCCTCAGGCGGGGGGGGACGCTGATAATAACCCCCCCAGGCAGGGGGGCACTGACGGAAACGCCCCCCCAGGCGGGGGGAGGGGAGCCGCTGCTCTTCCCAGAAAGGGGGGGGGGCGCTGCTCTTCCCAGAAGGGGGGCCTATTCCCTATGATCCTCCCAGAAGGGGGGGCTGCCGCCAGTAACTCCGGTAGAGGGGGATTCTGGCCCACGCCTGTATTTTAAAATTGGGTCTGGCTACTGAAAAAAACAGAAACAGTAAGTGAAGGGGTGGCATTTGAGGAGACAGATTTAGGGTTCTTGGGATTATTGGTATTCCCTAACCCAAAAGTTGACTTAATTTAATTAAAATTGAGAGTTGGGCCTGCAGCCCATTTGTGACTATCAAACATTTTAATTGGGCATGCAGCCCCTATTACCTAACGGTATATATTTTAGCATACTAAATAATGACCTTATGCCAATTCCTTAACGGGACTCTCCCCTAAGTAAAATCAAAAATAATTTCCATAGTCCATGTTGACAAATTGCTTTTAAACATCCCTCTTGCATATTATAATCTATGGTTTACTAGGACTCTATTTTTCAAAATATAACTATCTCAAAGATCCTGAGACCGCTCTGCCGTTAGTCAACTAACCTAACGGTGTATGACGTTTCCACGTGGTCTACAAGATATTTATATTTTCTAGTTTCCTTTACCCTATGTTTTGCTTGCGATATATACGTGGTTGTTAATTTTTATGCCAGTAGCATATTTAGAACTGCGTGGATGTTTAAATAAGTAAAAATGTGTTTTTCGGGATCGGCCATTGTATACCTATTTACATTCCCTGCACTTTTATTTTCTTTTGAGAGAATTTGTAAGTGAGGAAATTTGTATTAAAAGCCAAAGCTCGGTGCAACAGCATATGAAGACGGAGATATAGTGACCCAGTTTGGGTTTCCAAAGTTGTATTTTTCTTTTTCTCTTATGGACTGTAAACGAACTTTGGACTGTGTACTATTTTGGGTATCTGGCTGATCCCCGCATTTTACTTGTTTATTTCTTTATGCATGAATTTTGAATTTTAATTAATTCATGCTCATTTTAAAATGCGTAGATAAATGTCAAAATTGGCTAGCGTCGATTTCGAAGTCCTCGATTCTGCAGGGACAAATTACCTGAGTTGGCGAGTGGACCTGAAGTTCCACTTGCGTTCAATGGCCCTCCTTGGATCCATTTTGGCTCCTTCCTCGGCCCCAGCAGCGGCCGAAGCTTCTGCTACAGCTAGCAGCAGCCCTACAACCACTGTATCCGATGTAGATAAGGCGAAAGCCATAATCTACATTAGGAAACATATCGATCGGACCTTAAAGGCCGAATACTTAACGGTTGAGGATCCAAAGGACCTGTGGATGGCGCTGGAAGCTCGGTATAAACATCAAATTGATGTTATATTACCGCGTGCCAGTTATGAGTGGGAAAACCTCAGACTTCAGGACTATAAGTCCGTCGCTGAGTACAATTCTGCACTTCATAACATCACCTCACGCCTGAAGTTGTGCGGTGAAGAAGTGACAGAACAGCGCATGCGGAAAAAAAACATTTACCTCGTTTCACGAGAAAGATGCAATCCTCATGCAGCAGTATCGTGAACGCAACTTCACGAAATTCTCTGATCTGATCTCATGCCTACTTAGAGCAGAGCAGAATCGAGATTTACTGCTGTCAACTCATAACTTACGTCCAGCTGGCACTGCCCCTATCCCTGAAGCCCACCACGTTTCTCCCCAGAAGTGGAAAAACAAGAGGAAGGCTAAAAACACTAAAGGGAAAGCAGAAATGAAGCAACCAAGAGGTGCAGCTCCCCAAACAAACAAAAACAATAAAGGAAAAAGAAACTTCACTTGGAAGCGAAAGAACACCGAGCACGTGTCACTTCCAAAGAAGACCTGAGAGGACAAATGCCATAGATGCGGCATGACTGGCCATTGGTCCAGAAACTGCCGCACTCCTCACCACCTACAGGATCTATACCAGGCGAGCCAGCAGTCTCGACCTGAAACAAATTTGGCAGGTGTACAGCCGCCAACAGTCTTTACTGCTAAAGACTTCGAGAACGACGATCTGCTAGATTGAGCATCATCATTTATCTATGCATTTAGAATTCGATGTATCTTCATCTGTTATTTGCTTTAGTGCGAACTTTTATTTATGAATGTTGTCTACATTTTCCCTCAAATAAAATTTCGTTTTTGCTTATATAGATGAAGTCTGAGTGCCTTGTGGACAGTGCCTCGACGCACACAATTCTTCGCGATCATTGTTATTTTAATAGTGTAAACAACTATGACGGTCCTGTTATCACAATTTCAGGACTGTCCCAAATAATCGAAGGAACTGGTGAAGCAATTATATTGCTCCCAAACAACACAAGACTTCAAATAAATCATGCATTATTCTCTCCTAAATCAAATAGAAATCTCGTAAGTTTCAAGGATTTCGGTTTAAACGGATATCACTTAGAGACCAGAGATGAAAATAAGGTTGAATATCTAATTGTAACTCGTCAAAAAGATGACCGGAAGATCATCTGCGAGCGATTCAAGGGACTCCCGTCGGGTCTATACCAAACATACATTCAACCAATAGAAGCCAATATGATTGAGCACCAGACGTGCCAATCACCGCCAGAGTTTCAACTCTGGCACAATAGACTTGGTCACCCTGGAACAGCAATGATGTGCCGCATCATCACTGAATCCCGTGGACACAAATTGAAGAACCTGAAGATTCTTCAAAAGGGTGAATTTCCATGTCTCCCTTGTTTCAAGGGAAAACTAATAACGAGACCTTCCCTCCTGAAAGTGGGATTAGAGTCTCCTGGTTTCCTTGAGAGAATACATGGCGACATTTGCGGGCCTATTCACCCCGCAAGTGGCCCATTTCGATACTTCATGGTACTAATTGATGCATCAACCAAATGGTCTTATGTGTGCCTCTTGTCCACCAGCAACCTAGCTTTTCCAAAGCTATTGGCACAAATAATAAGGTTGCGTGCTCATTTCCCCGATAACCATATCAAGAAACTACGTCTTGATAATGCGGGAGAATTTACTTCACATGTCTTCGAAGACTATTGCCGGGCAACGTGTATTGAAGTTGAACATCCGGTAGCACATGTTCACACAATCCCAGTTGCCTGTGGATGCTTGGGGGCATGCTATTTTACATGCCACATCACTTATTAGGATAAGACCCTCTGGAGGTCACACTTTATCCCCGATGCAACTAACATATGGCGCACCTCCGGATATCTCTTATTTGAGAGTGTTTGGTTGTGCGGTATATGTCCCAATAGCACCACCTCAGAGGACCAAAATGGGTCCTCAGCGTCGTCTAGGTATATATATTGGGTTTGATTCGCCCTCTATTATCAGATACCTTGAACCCCTGACGGGTGACACATTCAAGGCACGTTTTGCAGACTGTGAATTTAATGAGAAAATTTTTCCAAAACTGGGCACACAGTCTAAGAAGCCAGAAGCTTCTGAGACCATTAGTTGGGACCAGAAGTCTTTGTCCCTATATGATCCGCGTACTAATCTGTGTGAAGATGAGATCCTGAAGATCCTTCACATCCAGAATACAGTACATCTTTTACCGGATAAATTCACGGACAACCAGAAGATTGTCCGTTCACACGTCCCTGCTGCCAATACGCCAGCTAGGATTGACATCCCCATAGATGGATGCAATCCACCGGCAGCAGAATTGGCTGTCCCTCAAATGAAAAGAGGACGCCCACCAGGTTCAAAAGATAAAGTTCCTCGAAAGAGGAAGACTCCTGGCGATACTAAGATTATCCCTCCACAGGATGCTGAGCTCAGACCAGCTACTTCTCCCCTCCTGATTTCCCCAGCAGAGGAAACAATAGGAGAAACATCATTAAATTTTGTACGTACTGGAGAAGTACTGGACAGAAATAGCATAGTCGTCGACGACGATTTTGCGTTCGATTTTGCCGTTCACGTCACTGAATATGACGATGACGTCGAACCACGATCTCTAGCGGAATGTAAACGCAGAGAGGATTGACCAAAGTGGGACGATGCAATAAGAGTAGAGCTGGACTCACTCTTGAAACGCAAAGTCTTTGGACCAGTAGTCCAAATACCAGTATGTGTAAAACCTGTGGGATATAAGTGGGTTTTCATAAGAAAAAGAAATGAAAATAATGTGATCGTTCGCTATAAGGCACGCCTTGTAGCCCAGGGATTTTCCCAAAGACCGGGGATTGATTACGAAGACACGTATTCCCCGGTCATGGATTCGATCACCTTCCGATTTTTAATCAGCCTAACTTCTCTGGAAAGCCTAGAAATGCAGCTCATGGACGTTGTGACTGCATATCTATATGGCGATATAGATAAAAATATCTATATGAGACTTCCTGATGGGTTTAATCTACCCCCAGAGATGAAAGAGATACCTCGGGACGTATGCTCTGTAAGGCTACATAGATCATTATATGATCTAAAACAATCAGGAAAGATGTGGTATAACAGACTTAGTGATTTCCTTGCACAGCAAGGATTCACGAATAACGAAGTCTGCCCGTGTATCTTTATCAAAAGAACGGGAACAGGATTCATCATCATAGCTGTATATGTAGATGACTTAAATCTCATAGGATCTCCTGCAGAGATCAAAGAGATATCTGAAAGACTTAAACATACTTTTGAAATGAAAGACCTAGGCAAAACAAAGTATTGTATTGACTTACAGATAGAACACCTAAGAGGTGGAATCCTATTACACCAATCTAATTATACAAAGAAACTTCTACGCAAGTTTCACATGGATAAATGTCATCCTTTAGGTACCCCTATGGTCGTACGATCACTGGATGTACATAAGGACCCCTTCCAGCCTCTGGAAGAGGAGGAGGAGATACTGGGTCCTGAAGTACCCTACCTCAGTGCCATTAGAGCACTTCTATATCTGGCTAACTGTACGCGTCCCGATATAGCGTTTACAGTTAATCTACTAGCCAGACACAGTGCAGCGCCCACAAAGCGCCACTGGAACGGAGTAAAACATCTTCTGCAATACCTTCAGGGATCCATTGATCTTGGACTTTACTACCAGAGAGGTGCCTCCCCCAAATTGTTTGGTTATGCTGATGCAGGTTATCTCTCTGATCCGCACACGGCAAAATCTCAAACAGGTTTTGTATTTACCTACGGAGGTACTGCTATCTCCTGGAGATCGGTAAAACAAACCACAACTGCTACATCATCCAACCATTCAGAACTAATTGCGATCCATGAAGCGAGCATAGAGTGTTATTGGCTACGATCCGTCGTCCAACACATTCTTCAATCTACTGGCCTGAAGACCAGTGATTTGGAGCCTACCGTCCTGTTTGAAGACAACGCTGCGTGCATTGCTCAACTTCAAAAGGGCTACATCAAGGACGACAGGACGAAGCACATATCCCCAAAGTTTTTCTGGACACATGAGCTAAAGGAGGACAAGCAGATCGAAGTTCAGCAGATACAGTCCTGCAACAACTTAGCTGATCTTTTTACTAAGTCTTTGCCAAAATGTACTTTTGTAAAGCTTGTAAAGAACATTGGTATGCGACAATTGAAAGACCTGCAAGCCTGAAGCTTGTGCGGATCAGGGGGAGTAACCTGTGGGTTGCACTCTTTTTCCTTAAGCTGTAGGGTTTTCCAACTGGGTTTTCCACAGCTAAGGTTTTAACGAGGCAAACACACTTACTCTGGATCCAGAAGTATCCACCCCTCTTGGCCTCAGATGCTGAGACCAAAGTGATGAATGGGTAAGGGGGAGTGTTATGAATGAGGGAGGCCTTTGGCCTCCCCTCCTTCATTACCCACTCATTGGTCCCCATTACTATGAGTAATGGGGACCCTTGGTCTCCTTGAGTCCCTTCTCCTCCCCTCATTAGTTTAATATATATATAGAACCAAGGGCGGAGCCAGGAATTATTTCCACCATGGGCTATCGACCAAATACAAAAGGAATGAGGATTAGGTTTGGGGTAAGTGATTTTGACAATTTGTGGGTTATATTGCCTAATGGCAAGCGTTTTAGAAAGATTTAATGTCGCAAAAGGGGGTGATTTTTGTGGTGATATGGATTTTGCCATTTCTTTTCTTTTCGTTAATATGCTTCGGTTCTGTATCTATTTGACACAAGTTCTTTTTGGCTTTTTAGTTAAAGGTACGGTTGCAAATATAAATTTAATATTCGGTTATTTATAAATAGCGTTTTATTACGTGTTAAAGGGAACTAGAGCTTACATTATGTTTGATTGCGGGAAAATATGCTGAAAGTTTGAACTCAATTATATAAAAGTGACTTCTTTAAGTCTCAAATCAGAATTATTTAATTTTATTCACTGTATCCAGTCATCCAAAAACAACATTGTTATTTGTTAGTGGTCAATAGGTTAATATGTAATTTGATATCAATTAATTAGAAAAGATTGCACCTTGACAATTAATCTATATGAATTTAACAGTATATACACTAGTCGGGATTTAGAGTAAAAAGATTATATCTTGATCATCATTAATTATGAATTATATCAAAAAATTCAAACTTTTTCCAAAAAAAATCCACACACATGAACATCTCTAATAATGGGCAAGCTTCCCCGTCGAGAAATCGATCCATCGAAAGCTAGAACATTCTCTAAAAATATATGTTCCCGACATTCTCCATCGCTAATCAAAATTCAATGGGTTTAGTTTTGAAAATTGAAGGAGTACAAGAGAGCCTGAAACAAATAAATAAAGGATGTTAATGGGAATTTTCGCTAATGGTATGGGGTCAAAAGGAATTTTTTTCCCCTAAATCTATAACATTTTCTAATAATATGAGTTTATTCTTGGAAATTGAAGGATTACAAGAGGGACAAAAGCAAAAAAATAAAGGATGTTAATAAATTCAATGGGTTTAGTTTTGAAATGTTGACTAAAGTTAGGTGTGGAAATTTTAA
Organism: Scilla litardierei; assembly: GCA_030789695.1. NCBI lineage: Eukaryota > Viridiplantae > Streptophyta > Magnoliopsida > Asparagales > Asparagaceae > Scilla > Scilla litardierei. Next base: position 46,713,079 of record CM061132.1, on the reverse strand, counting down.
AATAAAAAGGACAAGGAGATTTTTTTTTGCTCTTGGCGAGCTTCGATACCCTTGGTCTCCTTGAGTCCCTTCTCCTCCCCTCATTAGTTTAATATATATATAGAACCAAGGGCGGAGCCAGGAATTATTTCCACCATGGGCTATCGACCAAATACAAAAGGAATGAGGATTAGGTTTGGGGTAAGTGATTTTGACAATTTGTGGGTTATATTGCCTAATGGCAAGCGTTTTAGAAAGATTTAATGTCGCAAAAGGGGGTGATTTTTGTGGTGATATGGATTTTGCCATTTCTTTTCTTTTCGTTAATATGCTTCGGTTCTGTATCTATTTGACACAAGTTCTTTTTGGCTTTTTAGTTAAAGGTACGGTTGCAAATATAAATTTAATATTCGGTTATTTATAAATAGCGTTTTATTACGTGTTAAAGGGAACTAGAGCTTACATTATGTTTGATTGCGGGAAAATATGCTGAAAGTTTGAACTCAATTATATAAAAGTGACTTCTTTAAGTCTCAAATCAGAATTATTTAATTTTATTCACTGTATCCAGTCATCCAAAAACAACATTGTTATTTGTTAGTGGTCAATAGGTTAATATGTAATTTGATATCAATTAATTAGAAAAGATTGCACCTTGACAATTAATCTATATGAATTTAACAGTATATACACTAGTCGGGATTTAGAGTAAAAAGATTATATCTTGATCATCATTAATTATGAATTATATCAAAAAATTCAAACTTTTTCCAAAAAAAATCCACACACATGAACATCTCTAATAATGGGCAAGCTTCCCCGTCGAGAAATCGATCCATCGAAAGCTAGAACATTCTCTAAAAATATATGTTCCCGACATTCTCCATCGCTAATCAAAATTCAATGGGTTTAGTTTTGAAAATTGAAGGAGTACAAGAGAGCCTGAAACAAATAAATAAAGGATGTTAATGGGAATTTTCGCTAATGGTATGGGGTCAAAAGGAATTTTTTTCCCCTAAATCTATAACATTTTCTAATAATATGAGTTTATTCTTGGAAATTGAAGGATTACAAGAGGGACAAAAGCAAAAAAATAAAGGATGTTAATAAATTCAATGGGTTTAGTTTTGAAATGTTGACTAAAGTTAGGTGTGGAAATTTTAAAATAAAAAGGACAAGGAGATTTTTTTTTGCTCTTGGCGAGCTTCGATACCCTTGGTCTCCTTGAGTCCCTTCTCCTCCCCTCATTAGTTTAATATATATATAGAACCAAGGGCGGAGCCAGGAATTATTTCCACCATGGGCTATCGACCAAATACAAAAGGAATGAGGATTAGGTTTGGGGTAAGTGATTTTGACAATTTGTGGGTTATATTGCCTAATGGCAAGCGTTTTAGAAAGATTTAATGTCGCAAAAGGGGGTGATTTTTGTGGTGATATGGATTTTGCCATTTCTTTTCTTTTCGTTAATATGCTTCGGTTCTGTATCTATTTGACACAAGTTCTTTTTGGCTTTTTAGTTAAAGGTACGGTTGCAAATATAAATTTAATATTCGGTTATTTATAAATAGCGTTTTATTACGTGTTAAAGGGAACTAGAGCTTACATTATGTTTGATTGCGGGAAAATATGCTGAAAGTTTGAACTCAATTATATAAAAGTGACTTCTTTAAGTCTCAAATCAGAATTATTTAATTTTATTCACTGTATCCAGTCATCCAAAAACAACATTGTTATTTGTTAGTGGTCAATAGGTTAATATGTAATTTGATATCAATTAATTAGAAAAGATTGCACCTTGACAATTAATCTATATGAATTTAACAGTATATACACTAGTCGGGATTTAGAGTAAAAAGATTATATCTTGATCATCATTAATTATGAATTATATCAAAAAATTCAAACTTTTTCCAAAAAAAATCCACACACATGAACATCTCTAATAATGGGCAAGCTTCCCCGTCGAGAAATCGATCCATCGAAAGCTAGAACATTCTCTAAAAATATATGTTCCCGACATTCTCCATCGCTAATCAAAATTCAATGGGTTTAGTTTTGAAAATTGAAGGAGTACAAGAGAGCCTGAAACAAATAAATAAAGGATGTTAATGGGAATTTTCGCTAATGGTATGGGGTCAAAAGGAATTTTTTTCCCCTAAATCTATAACATTTTCTAATAATATGAGTTTATTCTTGGAAATTGAAGGATTACAAGAGGGACAAAAGCAAAAAAATAAAGGATGTTAATAAATTCAATGGGTTTAGTTTTGAAATGTTGACTAAAGTTAGGTGTGGAAATTTTAAAATAAAAAGGACAAGGAGATTTTTTTTTGCTCTTGGCGAGCTTCGATACCCTTGGTCTCCTTGAGTCCCTTCTCCTCCCCTCATTAGTTTAATATATATATAGAACCAAGGGCGGAGCCAGGAATTATTTCCACCCTGGGCTATCGACCAAATACAAAAGGAATGAGGATTAGGTTTGGGGTAAGTGATTTTGACAATTTGTGGGTTATATTGCCTAATGGCAAGCGTTTTAGAAAGATTTAATGTCGCAAAAGGGGGTGATTTTTGTGGTGATATGGATTTTGCCATTTCTTTTCTTTTCGTTAATATGCTTCGGTTCTGTATCTATTTGACACAAGTTCTTTTTGGCTTTTTAGTTAAAGGTACGGTTGCAAATATAAATTTAATATTCGGTTATTTATAAATAGCGTTTTATTACGTGTTAAAGGGAACTAGAGCTTACATTATGTTTGATTGCGGGAAAATATGCTGAAAGTTTGAACTCAATTATATAAAAGTGACTTCTTTAAGTCTCAAATCAGAATTATTTAATTTTATTCATTGTATCCAGTCATCCAAAAACAACATTGTTATTTGTTAGTGGTCAATAGGTTAATATGTAATTTGATATCAATTAATTAGAAAAGATTGCACCTTGACAATTAATCTATATGAATTTAACAGTATATACACTAGTCGGGATTTAGAGTAAAAAGATTATATCTTGATCATCATTAATTATGAATTATATCAAAAAATTCAAACTTTTTCCAAAAAAAATCCACACACATAAACATCTCTAATAATGGGCAAGCTTCCCCGTCGGGAAATCGATCCATCGAAAGCTAGAACATTCTCTAAAAATATATGTTCCCGACATTCTCCATCGCTAATCAAAATTCAATGGGTTTAGTTTTGAAAATTGAAGGAGTACAAGAGAGCCTGAAACAAATAAATAAAGGATGTTAATGGGAATTTTCGCTAATGGTATGGATCAAAAGGAATTTTTTTCCCCTAAATCTATAACATTTTCTAATAATATGAGTTTATTCTTGGAAATTGAAGGATTACAAGAGGGACAAAAGCAAAAAAATAAAGGATGTTAATAAATTCAATGGGTTTAGTTTTGAAATGTTGACTAAAGTTAGGTGTGGAATTTTTAAAATAAAAAGGACAATGAGATTTTTTTTTGCTCTTGGCGAGCTTCGATACCGTGACTTGCTGAATTGGAATCAATAACCTCAACCAACCGGGCTACTTACTGAATATGTTGTAAGCTTTGTAACAGGTATTTTATAAAGGTTACCCGGGCTATAGCCCACCCCAGCCCTAACGTAGCTCCGCCCTTGTATAGAACCATGGCCATTGCCATGGTTACTCATCCTTTTGACTAGAATAGCTTATCTCCATTCTCTTGAGTCCAATTATTCTATAACAATCTATAATTATTAGTTTTTTTTCCGAAAATTCGTCCGAAAGTAAACGCCGATGCAGCTAATACTAGGAATCACACAGCTTCTTTTGAGGGAGAGCGCGTGAGATAAGTGGGCCAATTTCGGGCCAGTAACCCTCTTGATTTATGGGCAGCCGGGCCATCGAGAAACACGAGTTTATGTGGGGGTCATCTTACAACAGTTCCAACAAAAAATCATACCCTCGCATTTTCTGTCCCGTTAACGGGGTCCAATTACGGTGCTATAATCGATAATTAAAAAATGTCCCCATCTTATCATTATATTTTGGTATGGTTGAATGAATAAATAAAAACTATATTTGGATCGGATATAGGAGATCGCGTTTCTCTCACTTTTTTTCTCATCTCCTCTGATCTGATCTTGTCTCGTCTCTTGCTTGTCGCCCTCTCGCGATCAATCCCCCCAAGGTCATTTCCATCGCCGCGACCTTAGTTTCTTCCCTGTTTTTTAATTTGTTCGATGTTGTCTATTATTTGCGTACTTAAAGCTTGATTATTCTAGGGTTTTTTTTTCTCAAAATTTTGTTCGAACATCTCTTTTTTCCATTGCGTTGAAGCGTGATTTGTTTTCGATAGATCTACTGCATGATAGGTTGGGTTTTGTGATTATTGGATCCCCCCCCCCCCCCCCCCCCCCCCCCCCCCCCCCCCCCTTAATTCAATTAAATCGAGCGTTTTATCTGCGGTTGAGACTACTTTACTTAGGGATCTCAAGATCAAAGCCTGTGATTTAATTCTAGATCATAAGATCTATAAATATTTCGGCTGAATTGTTAGGGTTTAAGGTAATATCTCTTTTCATCTGATGATATATTTACTTTTTCTGGAAAAGCGTAGATGAGGGTGGAGAAGATTGCTGAATAATTTTTTTCCTTCTAATTTTATGTGAGAATGAGATCTTCCTTTTTTTTGACTGATTGTTTGTTTTATTATAAGAAGTCTCATTCTTTTTCAGTGTCGTTAATCTGACATGGTTTTAATGGTGGGTTAGCCCCATAACTTGATTTTTTGGTTTACTTATCGTTGTTCGTTCTTATAAGAAGTTTCAATATTTTTCAATGTTTCTAATTTGACATGATATCAATGGTCGGTTCAATGCAAAAACTTAGTCCCCCCGTTGTTAACTTTATTATGCGGTGACATCAGCGATAGAGCTTCAGAATCCAATGAATTCAAGGTCCAGTAAAAATACCATCTGTTGAATAGAAGTTGATGTTTTATTTATTTATTTTTCTTCAGGTTTCTAGGTGAACATGGGTGTGGAACAGAACATTACTGATATGGAGGAGGGAACATTGGAGATTGGCATGGGTACGTTGATGCCAACTTCAGATTGTCTGTTAATGCTTGATGACCCTCGATCTGTTTCCTCAAGTTTAGTTTATAGATAACAAATGCTGTAAAACTAGACCAGTTAAAGAAAGCCTTGATCAGAATAGGCTGTCATTTTATGTAATTTCATGATTGTCAGAACAACATCAGTGATGCGTACTGTCAATTCTGTTCTTGCTTGCTTTTCATAGGGAATTAGCATATTTTGGTTGGAAAAATTCTGTTGTATGTATCCTTTTGAAACATAGTAATCTGTATTGTTATTTATACTGATTCAACTAAGTAAATCATAAAGTTAATACCATGCACCACCGTTTAGAGATCTGTCCATATGAATACTAGAATAAAGCTAGGGGCTGCCTTGGTTGTTAGCCACATGTATGATGATGTTCACCCTTTATAATTTAGTTAAGCAATCCATGACTACTGGTTGGTATCTTATTATTGAAGTCATTGGTCTGTTGTTTCATGTTGGTTTGTCTATTGACGAGCATTTAAATTTATCCTATATTTGTTATAGATAAAAAAAACATACACACACAAACTTATCCATATATTGCCTTTCGTGTGTGCCATGAAGTGAAATTGAAGAAGAAAGTTTTTTTTAATTATACAAGAATGTAACATATAATACAATTCTAATGATTTATTTTATTTTACAAACTCACACCTGTACCGACCAAAATCTCATCCAAAAAAACCCAACACACTAGGGTTGAGGTTCAGTTTGTAAAAAGAGCTGAACCGAATCAAATTAGGTTTCAAGCCAAAACAAACCATATCGTGAAAAATGGTTTGGTTCGGTTCAGTTTCAATATGTTCGGTGTTTGGCACACGCAATTTTTTGGGTTGAAATATTAATGCATTGGGTAAAATTTTTCTTATGAGATCAAAATATATTCTAAACAGTCAAAATAGCATGGGAACAAAATATAAATAAAAGCAAATCTAAATGATAAATGACATGCTTCACCAATCCGGTGATCACAGAGGGGTTTAAGAAAAACCTATTTCCACAATATTATCTACAAAAAACATAACATAGTTTTATTGTTAATACAAGCCAATATACCTTTGGGATCTTAAAAGTTGTGATTATGGGCTAGTCCATTGGGCTAAAAAATTATGGTTATTACAGTTAGATCAGATCAGTGTTCTAAATATCGGACCGATATCCGATATATCGGCCGCAATATCGGTTTTATCACTAGGCCGATACTATATAAGCTTATATATTGCGGTTTTCGATATTTGGAAAAATATCGCCGCAATATTGGGGTGCGGTCGATATTGCGGCCGATATATCCCTTTGAAATATCGGCTGCAATTCACTGTTTTTATATAAAGTTAGTAGGTCAGTCCACTTAAAAGTGGATCCGAATCGAGTTTGCCGACCCAAATCATTTACTTAAAACGATGAGGCATCGGGATTTTTTGAGGGATAATCGTTGCTTTGCCCTAAATTTAATCACGTCGCCCCGCTTCTCTCGACTCCGGTCCTTGTGCTGCTTTGCTCAGCTCCGGCTGACGAAAATTTCCGGCGACAATCAATTGTGCTTCGTCGTCCGGCATTCAATCTTTGCAAGAGAGTGTGTTTCGATCAAGGTGAGTAATTGAGCCATTTTTTCAGTTTTGTCAGTTTTTTGATTTTTTTCCTTCCAATTTTGGGTTTATTCGACGTCATTTTTAGTCTCTGATATGACACTCTGATATTTAGTCATTATTCACGATATTCATGTTTAACGAGAGAAGTATAACCAAAACATACTTTTATCTGAGTTAGTATAGTTTATACCTTTTTAGATATATCTATACTTGCATATGTCATCATTTTAAGCCTCCGATATGACACTCCGATATTTAGTCAATATCTCCGATATATCCCCGATATCCGCAATTCGATATCAAATTTCATAGGCCGATACACGACTGATATCCGATATTTAGAACACTAGATCCGATAATTTGAATATATAATTTTTGAAACTGAACTAAATAAAATTAGAAATCGAACTGAACCCCACAAATTTGGGTGGTTTGTTTGGTTGCGCGGCCCAAAAAGTGGCGACAAAAAAAGAAAGAACTAAAAAAGAGATGTAAAGAAAAGAAAAGAAAAGAAAAACAAATCCACATCTATCTCCTTCTCGTTCCTTTCATCAGAAAATTTCTATTTAGTTGTATATTTACTTATACCAAAACTTCTTGATAAATTGCACTGCCAGTCTCATAACATTAGTTATTTCATATAGACAGTGAGAGGTTGCTATAGTGCATGTTTCTACAACTCTCCTCTTTTCATTTTCTATTTAGTTGGAGTTGGGACCCGAACTCTTTAAGTAAAATGTTTCTATCTCCATCTGTTATATTGTCTCGAAAGAGATCTCTGAACAATGAGCATTGAAAACTGGCTTCTAATCTATCCAGTCTTCTATCATGCAAATACACACAAAACCTTAATTTATTAAATAACTAGAAATAACCCGTGCACAAAGTACACGGACACACCAAAAACCAACACAGACAATCAGGACGCAGGACACATACGAGTGTTTCGATGAGTGCAAAAACGGGTGAAAATGAGAAGAGTGTGTTTGAGTGAGTGTATTGTCTTGGGGTTTTTGGTTTTTTTGATTAGGGGTGTGAATTTGGGTGTTTTGGGGTTGGGTGTATTTTGGGGGGTTGGGTGGGGTTTTGGGTTTTTTTTGGGTTTTGTGTTTAAGAAGTTTATCTCATGTGACGATGTGACATTGCCACACGGGACAAATTCAAAAACATCCCTCAATTGTAATAAGGATGGATCTTAACGATGGCAAATGCCATCATGGTAATTTTGACTTGCATGTAAACCATCTAATTCCCGTTTTGCACTGAAAGTCTGCAGTACCCCTGGGGAGATGGGGCCATTATGTCATTTCTTTCTTCTTTCTTGTTTAGTGGGATTGTTTAAAATTAAGTTTGAATCAGTCTAGTCATAGCATGTCACTATGCAAATGAGACGGGGTTTTCAATGCTTATGTAAGGATCGTGCATTCTTCCTTTTATAACTCCCAGTGATTGAAGTATCTATTATATGACCATGCATTCCGATGCCAATCGCTGAGTGCCTACTTTTGAATCTTCCTACTTTCTTTATAACTTCCATATCGTGCAGCAGTACAATTTTATCTTCGTAATTTGAAACAGACACCTTTGAAATTGTATTGCCAAAAATGAGTTGATACTTGATACTTCTCGTCGATTGACAACATATTATAGGTAGAGATATGCTTGGGAGAAGGACATGAGCTCTGATATGCACTGATTTTTGTTGGCTATAGAGAGACCAATATTCTTTTCAACTCACACATCTTAAGAATGAGAATATGAACATAGTGAGATTATTGTTTTAATGCTTCTCTACACACGTGTTATGGACTGAAAGGTGGGGGATATGAGTATTGTACAGCGGAATAGATAATTCGTGTTCTGCATAATGGTACTCTCTCCGAAACAAGGATATGGGTATCCATCAATACTCAATTATGAGCGGCATCTTGGGGAATGGAATTTTGCATATGCAAAAATACTATTACTAGTATACCTGGCATTGCTATGCACCCGAGTAAAAAATTGGTACACAAAAATTATTTGCAGAATATAATCATATTTTTATTCAAGCATAAATGTAAATACATAGAAATGTGAAGTATATCTTTAATTTTTTTCTAAAACATGGTCATGTTATCTTCCAAAATATATAAACGACGAGATGCGATTGACTAAATATTTATCTAAAGTTTCCCAATAATATAAAACTTTATGTAAATATTAAATTTTGATAACTTATTTTCTAAAAGATATTATTAGTAGGTTATGCTAGTTACTAGTCAAATATTGCATGCTTGTAAAAGAGATGAGACAAAAACATTCACCAAAAAATGTTTAGCATATCTAAGAAATTTATCTTATCAAAATGTATAGATGGAAGTCAATAAAATTAGAGATAATACTGTTTGATTTAAATTTAGTTTTAGTTTATATATGGATAACATCAATGGTTTTTAAATTTAGGTAAGATGGATATCAAATTAAAGTGGAGTGATTTCCAGAAGCCAGAAGGAGAGAAAAAAAATCAATTTTAGATAATTTTACATATTTTTAAATTTAAATATGGATAAAAGATTAGCGAATTTTCGGTTAAAAAAGAAGAGAACTTTTAAGGGAAAGAAAGAGAATGTGATAAAAGTGGCCAAAAGGAGGTAAAATGAACTGTTACTTTTTATAGTAGTATAGACTATAGAGTATTAGCACACTGTATTGATAATCTTGAATTGGATCTAGCATTAAAATGTTCAAATGTTGTAACTTGGAGCATGGACGGAAGTGAGAGTTTTGAGGACAATAGCTAATGCCACTGACCTCACAGCTTTGTTCTACATTATATTGGCAGTGATTAAAAGATGCATGGTGTACATTTCCTTTGTAAGCACCGTTGCACAAGTGAATTTGATTTTCCAAAAGGGTGAAACTGAAATTGCCCCCCACTTGCCTCCCCCAAAAGGCATCTTTTGGAATATTTGAACCGTTGCTTTTTATAGCAGTATAGACTATATATTATTAGCACACTGTGTAGATCATCTTGAATTTGATCTAGCATTAAAATGTTCAAATATTGTAACTTGGAGCAGTGAGAATTTTGAGGACAATAGCTAATGCCTCTGACCTAGCAGCTTTGTTCTACATTATATATGCATTGATTAAGATGCATGGTGTACATGCCCTTTGTAAGAACCATTGCACAAGTGAATTTGATATTCCAAAAGGGTGTAACTGAAATTGACACCACTAGCTTCCCCCCCCCCCCCCCACAAGGATATTCCACCTGTAAGGTGCAATCGTAAGTGGGCTGTGTGCCAATAGCTGTTGGAATGCGTAACAAGGGATTCCTTTTAATAATTTTCTTTTGAATAAAGTGATACTTAATTTAATTTTATAAATAATTCATGTTAGTTTAGGATGGTGGCAGATGCTTGCATCTGAAATAACATACAAAATTATTTGCCGGCCATCATTTGAGAAGTCCCTCCTAAAGTAAAGCAGAGAAGGAAGCTGGATAAAACATTTGTAGCTTATTTAATGGAATTTAGACTATGTAGTCTTTGCGTTTGATGCTTCAAATTCCATGACAACTGATGCGTTGGGTTGCACCACTTGGCTTTTTGAAGCAATCATCATTAGTAGCTATCAAGATCTTTTGGAATGTTGCTCAAAGAGTCAGTTTTTACCACCTTGTGATGCAGAATACAGAACTGTATCTGGAGTTGCAGGACCGTTGGTAATATTGGAAAAAGTCAAGGTATCATTGTTGCTTAGTGTTGCTGTTAAGTTGTTTTCCATGTGCTATTTGTTCTGCTATATTTGCTTACATTTGCAATTTATTTCAGGGGCCTAAGTATCAAGAAATTGTTAACATACGACTTGGGGATGGCACAACAAGGCGTGGACAGGTTCTGGAAGTTGATGGGGAGAAGGCTGTTGTTCAGGTCAACTGTTTAACTACTATTCAGCTGCAGATTGCATTTTCTGAATCTGTCATTTTAAAATAACATACCTTACAGAATGTTCAGATTCTGGTAACCTTTAGTGAGTTGAATGGTTCTTAGTCACTGATTTTGACGTATTACCTGTTTGTATGTTCCACTTATCAAACCTGTTTGGGGTGTGTTGGGATGTCTGATTATTGCTCTTTTTAGAAGAGTTGATGTAGGCAATCATATTGATGTGTGCTTGCTATTCATATTTCGTGTGGAAATGCACACCACTCAATAGTTTTACCTTACAGAATGCTAGGTTTATGTTCATATGTTAGCTACACATGAGCTATAAATATCAATGTTTGAGCTTTTGACTGGAACCGTTTGGTTTCAGCCGTTTCGACTTGGTTTTGATGTCATCAGGAACGAAACAGCAAGGGTTTCTCGGTTTTGTTAGGTTTCAACCGACGAACCCATAAATAAACAAAAAACAAAAACAAAATTGGCAATAAAAACAACAAATTGATAACGATCCAAGCACAATTACTCAAAAATTTGTTTAAAAGACCAATAAAACAATAAAATTAACATCAAATACACCTAAAAGAACTTAAATAAAGAAAGAGAGAGAGCTTACTTGTGACATCATCGTTGCCACCATTGGAAGAGCATGTCGCTTCGATCGGCGTCATCGTTTTTTCTGGAGCAGAGTTGCTGCTTCTTTAGATTGGGTGAGGGAGGGGCATGAATTAGGTTAGGTTTTAATTGATTTGAAATGGGATCACATATTTGATGTATTAAAACCAAACCCATACTAATTTGACCTGAACTTTGAGATTAAGTTAATTGGGTTTCAAGGTTCCAAATCCGAAACCCAGTTAACTCGAAACCCAATTAACTTAAGCTCAAAGTTCAGTTCAATAAAGTATTGGTTTGGGTTTAAATGCCCGAACCCATATAAAGAAAATTTCTTTCTTAACAAATTTCAGTTAACACTTAACCTTTTATTATATTACTTTTTAATTTTTTTTTGTGTACAAACAGCTTTTGAAATCATTAGGATTGTTTAAATCTAATCCAAAACTAGCAGAAAACAAATTTTGTATCATAAATTGGGTTCTATATGAATAGACAATGATAACATATTGCATATGTAAACATTTTAGTAAAAGTCAATTGTTATAAATTCATATATAGACAAATATATACAAAAAAATATAGATAAATCCGAAGCTGAAACTTAAAATGAAATTGGGGAAACTAAAAAAAATTGTCGAAACATTGTTTTTGAAGGGCTCGAAACCAAAATCGAAACCGAGTTCTCAAACGTAGATAAGTATTTGACATATTGTCTTATTGACAATATTTTTAATAGCTTCTTTTCTATCTGAAAGCTACTCTTTGAGCATGTCAATGTCAGATTCATACAATGATATAAATTCATTTTATAGCATCTTTACTACTTGAAAGATAATTTTTGAGTTGGTTTAATGTTACCATTTAAGGAAGATGATCTTTGCAATTATGTTCATTATATTTTTTTGTTTTTTAACTGTTCAATAAGGTCTCTGGAACTTCATATTTCGAATGTCTTGGATCTTAAAGGATGTAAACAAATTATCCGACTGGATACACATTTGCGTCAACATTTTGATAAATATGGATATCCTGTATCCATCCATTAATTTATGAATGTGGATATGGGTAGTGCTATCTAAAACATTTGGATATATACCGGAACAACTTACTGCACTGAATATACAAGAACATGTCCTAATGCATAATTCAAAGCTGCATAATACAATATTATTATCATTATCTAGAGCTGATGTGACTATAAATCTATCGTATTTTAGCATAATAAGGTACTGAATTGATGATTGAACTGAGTGTTTGTTTTGAGTCATTTATTATGTTCAGTCATGTCTAGTTTGTTTCCTTATTTTATCCTGCACAAAATTCATAAAGATGAATATGAATTTTAAGTTTATTATCCATATATTTAGCTCCTAGTACACGCTAGCTGTGTCCCTCACTGTCTATTAAAAGTGCCATTGGAATTTAATCCCACTTTCTAGCATGATTCATTTTGTCTCATGCGATGAAAATGTTACTCGCATACATCCAGCACCTTTAATGATCTTTTTCTCCCCAACAAATTTGTATATATAACTTATTTTATTTTTGCAAATTATTCAGTATTTATGCCTATTGAGTTTTCTGTAGTTTTGTTATGTTAGATTTGCTTTGATAGATCTTTAGTTTTTTGTCAGTTTACATACTTGCATTTGTTTTATTAATATACTCCATTGTGATTGCAGGTTTTTGAAGGAACTTCAGGCATTGATAACAAGTACACTACTGTTCAATTCACAGGGGAGGTAAAAAGCCTTTTTCTAATTTTTGTCTATACCCATGCTTTTACTTTTTGATATTGTTTTTTTAACCTTTTTGTGTTTAATGTCTTAGTTCTTCATATGTGTATGATAACTATATGAATTTTGTAGTGTCTGCAATATCAATGATGATTATAAATTCACTTTATATAAATCTTTTGTATGATCTGTTAATCAATTCCACTCATGACTTTTAATTGTGACATTCTCTCGGCTGGATCACTCAATTATTCTATTCTTATCTTTATTGATCATTCAAATTCCTTGTGCTGGTTAAATGTTTTATTTTCCTGCACTTTGTCTCTTCCTTGCTTGGGGATTGCTTAAAACTGTTTCAGCACGACTTAGAAGGCCAAAAAAAAGCACTTGACTTGAAGTTACCATTCATCAACATAGCAGTTGGACCATACGTCGTACTGCCTTCGGTTTATATATTTTTTATTAAAGAAGTAATCTGTATCTGTTGGGCCTTTTGCTTTATGATATTGCTAAATTCTGATTTACCTTGTAATTCATGCATGCAGGTCCTGAAAACTCCGGTCTCATTGGATATGCTTGGACGCATTTTTAATGGTTCTGGGAAGCCTATAGATAATGGCCCACCTATTTTACCCGAGGCATACTTAGATATTTCTGGCAAGTCTTGTAAATTTTAATTGATCTATACTGTTGTAACAACGTTTTGGTTGAATGCATCATCTTCTTGTTTTCCATGGTTTATGAATGAACGAACTGCAGGAAGTTCTATCAACCCCAGTGAGAGAACTTATCCTGAGGAGATGATACAGACTGGGATATCTACTATTGATGTCATGAACTCCATTGCTCGAGGACAGAAGATTCCTCTGTTCTCTGCTGCTGGACTTCCTCATAATGAAATTGCTGCTCAGATCTGTCGTCAGGCTGGGCTTGTGAAGCGTTTAGAAAAAACGGACAATCTTTTGGAGGTATCGAAACCCCCCCCCCCCCCCCCCCCCCCTTCTCTCCATATTAGATAAGTTAATTTTCAAAGCGTGATATCGATATTTCACCCAATTTTCTTATCATTCTTGTATATCTGAATTTTTTTTAACTCTTGAAATGAAGTAATTGATTAATGATATGGGTAACCAAATTACTGAATATCATCACATCAAACACTTGTAATGATTATTATATTTCTTTTTAATGGGGCACTATTTTTGCTTTAGTTCAGGGGAAATAGCAAGGATGATTGTTGCAATTTTTCTTAATGCAGTTTTGGCGTTGCTGATACTGGCATTTACACCCATTATTATATGAACTACTAAAACAAGAATTTTTCCTAATTATTTTGTGTGCAACTTCCCTCTTACCTGTCATTTTCCTTGATTTTTGGATTCGAATATAGCTAGATGAATGTACTGTAGGGGAGATTAGTTTTATTCTTCTTTCGTTTTTTTGCCGTGTTTTTTTGTTTTGTTTGGGGGGCGGGGGTCAAGAAGGGGTCATTGCAGTTCATTCTTACCGTTCTTTAGAACCTTTTATTGTTGCCCTGGAATTTTGTTACCATGTCCGTCTATTTTGTAAACTTTTTGGCCATGCTTAAAACATATGGATGCTCCTTTGGTTATATTTATTTCGGCCAGTTTAGATTTTATCATTCTTTCTTTTTAAACCTTTTACCTTAAGGCCTTGGGGATGATTGGTATTGTTAGATGAGCCATCTGATTGCCTCGAATGGTTGATAACTAATATTCATTTCCTATTGTTTACCTATAAACTGGTAATGACCTGAACATATCCTCTTGTTTACTAGAAACTGGTAATGACCCGAACATAATGTCTGCTAGTGGTCAAAAGTTTTTATTAATGAAGTCAACTAAATGTTCTTTTGTCATCTTGTGAAATTCAAGTCTGATATCAGTAGGAAGAGATAGTATGGCAACGATTCAGGTTCTTCTTACGTTCCTATTAAAATTTGCAGGAAATATGTTGAAGCCTAGATTTCTGCGATTATAAAATTTTAAGCTTCATTTTACTGTGACAAGGTTGTTTTCGCTTGTTTTTGGGGATGGACTATTGTTTCCTATTAATGTTATTCACAAATAAAGATTTTTAGTCATAACTCATTTCTTCCTTCCATGGTAACCCCTAATGATAAAAATGCATTTTTATACTATTTAAGCAATCGTGATGCACAATGTCTTCAGACTCCTTTGCTATATTAATCTTGTACACTCTACCACTTCAAGTCATTCAGGTAGACTGAAAGAAGTCCTGCTCATTCCATCGGAGCATTGCCCTGGTGCTTCTTTTCATTTTCTTGCTCTAAATGCTTTCCTCAATGTTAAACCCTCCTTTCAATAACCTGATCAATATAAAATTCTCATGGATTATCTACCTGTTTTATGGATCAATGCAAATTAGGTGATTCTTTTTATTTGCTAGAGATCCACTGTGATAAGACCTTTTATATTTGTAAGAGTTCTAATTCTGTATTTAGTTATCATTTCATAGCTCTGTCTGCTAAGCTAGTTTTTTGCTGGCTTGCTATTCACCCTACATCCCATAAAAGTGGACAGGAGGGGTTGGGAGCTAACCTCCTAGTGTGGCCATTTTCTTCAACATTCATATGTCCACTCTGATACTGACACTGAAATTTTTTTCCCATTTACTTTATCAAAAAACTTGGTGCAAGTTTCCCTGCCTGTATAAAATACAATTTCTTTGAGTATTGGCTTTAAGCAATCTATCCCCATTTAATATGCTAATTCAACACTCCTGACCATGTCCCACTTACCCACCATACACAGTTCTGTCTAAACATGATATGCTTACGATTAACTTCTCAAAACAGAATTTCGATATTCTACTTTGATGATCGTCAACTCATATGGCCCACCTGGCAGCAGACCGCTTGTGTCTGACTTGGGAGTTCTGATTACACTCTTGACTGAAATAGTCATGTACCAGGTCATGTTCAGCAAGTTTATTTAGGACAGTCTAACAACCATTTCTATGATCTCTTTTCTTTTAAACGCTTACATTTCCCCAAAGTTATTTTGAAATTCAAGTTATTAGCAATTGTAACATTGTTTTTTTGGGTTAGAAGTTTTAAGTGATGCATGAACCAAACCAAGATTCAGAATCATGGAGTTCCAGTGTGTAATGACTAGTTCTCAATTGAATGTGAGGTGTGTTACACGAGACTCCCTATATTATCAGATTCGGCAGGTTTCAGACTAATCTTCCTATATGTTGAAGGTTTCGGATGGCTTTGGTTCGGTTCTTTCCGATACTGATACAGTCAGCAGAAATTCTTATCATGATTTCTATATGCAGGTCTTTGGAAATTTTTGTGGAAAAATCACAAAAATCAGCATCATGGTTTTAAATATCGAATATCATGATTGTATCGATGGGGGTTCCTTTATTGGATGGTGGATATTGGACGATATATCGTGGATATGAGCTAATATCGAGGGTTTATATTTGGAAATTTCCATACATTTCACACACACACACATACTAGTAACATAAAGATAGTTCTAAAATATCATCGTATCCATGCAAATACATGGATCCTATATGTTGGCACAATGCAATAAAATAAAACATGAAATTGACAATTAGTCAAATAAAATTGCTTAACTCAAACAACATGAAAAATTATTTCTACCACCTTGAATTGGATGAACGCAACAAGAAATATTAACGAGTTATTGAATTTTCTAAAAGAAAACAAAGACAATTTAAAATTAGGGGCTAGTTATTGGTTTTGGATCTTGCATGCTACAAATCAATAGGTATTAAGGCACAGTGGAGAACAAAATGAACGCATAAAATTTGGGAGGAGAGATTCATGAGATTATGAGGTATTTGGGTATTAAAACATAATGGGTAATAGGTTCAGGTTCTAGTAAGAGAATAATATTTAAATTTTAACTTGAAATACAAACCAATTTGACAAGTACAACTAATATGATGGTCCATAACGGCCAATATTTGACAAGGATATATTTGCTTGATATATTGGTCAATATCCAAAATATAGGTCAATATGAGATTGATAAGAATATGGGAAAAATATGATTTTTATTAGATCAAAACTGAAAATAATAAGATAGTTGATCACAATTGAAGAGGTGATCGCTCTAGACGCTGATTAAAGAGGTCGTCTGCACTCTCTCGAAGACGAGTGATAGTCTCACATCTCATATGAATATTCTCTCAAAATAAGCATGCCAAAAATCCACCCCCACACGGCCTATAAATAGAGTTCAGATTTTTACAATTTTACATATAAACCCCTAAGAGAATAAAATTCACAAAAGGACCAAAAAGTTTACGAAAATGTCCATGGGTCATGGAATTGTCACCGGCCCTTTCTTCTGCCACCGCTGATATGTAATAAGCCCATCATTATGATAAGATCATCACTTATCAATGAAGGCGTCACAAGGAGCGCGAAATGAAGGAGTAGGCCGAAGACAAGTTTTGGGGCTTTTTGGGTATTTTTGCAATATTCGGGTTTGGAGGGGGTTTTGTGCAATTTTGGCTTTGGCTGCCCTCTTATTTGGAGGAGAGCCTTTTCATTGTTTTCTTATCCAAACTTTGAGTATTTTCTTCATAGCAGAGAGTAGAAACCCTAGATCTAGCAAAAGTAGCTTCTTTCTTGTATTATCTTGGTAGATCTATAAAATTATCTTCTTTTATCTTGTCAAACCCTAGTTTTTTCATCAAATTAGTATCAGAGCAACGATCTACCATGATCAACACAAGATCTATGGAGAAGAAGGATACCTTAGATGAGAAAGTTGGAGAACTTGAATCATCCCTAAAGGAGTCCATCGAGGAGCTCAAACAAAGTAACGATGAGATGATCTCTTCATTGGAGAACATGTTCAAATCGTTCATGGAGGCGCAAGCAAATCAACGAAGCAAGAAGGAGAAGCCCAATGGAGACGAGATCCTGGGTAACCATTCAAATCTGAGCTGCAAAGGACCCCCTTTGGATAAGGGAAAGGGGCAGATGGTGTTCGTGGAGGGTTTCTCACCAGAAGATGAGATCGATGGAGGCGTCTGGGGACATCTTCCCCCTCATCCAACCTGGGAAGGGGAGATCCACGTGCGTGCGTCACTGCCACCCCCCTCAGAACCCTAGCGGAGGGGGCATGATAGGCTGGGCGGGCCACGCCGGGACCCGACAGGGTCCGGCGAACTCGCCGGACCCCGGTGAGGGTCCAGCGCACCCCGGGGGACCTCGCCGGGGCCAGGCAAACCTATGGGGGCTTCGACAGCCCCCACCGACTCTTTTCGGGGGCGGTGAACCCCCGGTGGCCTCGGGGGGGGGGGGTCGCGAGCCCCCAGGAGCCCACCTGGGGCCTTGCCAGCCCCCGGCGACAACGCAGGGGCCACGCTGGCCCCTGGCGCAGCCGCAGGGGGGCGGCTGGACCTTTTCGCCTCCTAGGGGGGCGGTGGGGGATTTTCGCGTCAGGAAGGGGGTTTTCTGGGGTTCTCGTGAATCCACGACCATCTGCAGTCAGCCAGGGTTTCGGGGGACCTTCCTTTGGAGCTCCGCGCTTTGGAGAGAATTATGGAGGCGAAGTCGGAGGACAGTGACCCCCGGAGGAGGCAATGAATAGTTTCGGACTGTTGGGGGCCACGAATGGAACCATTGGGGCACGTCAGGTTATGGAGGGGGGCCGTGGCAGGCTGAGGGACCTCCACCAAATGCTTTCCAACAGTTTCATTATGGCCAGCCTATGGGAAGAATGGAGCAAGGAATAGGGGGCATGAAAACAAGTTGCGGAAGTTGAAGATGCCGGTCTTCGAAGGGGAGGACCCTCACGGTTGGGTCTCTCGAGCAGAGCGGTACTTTGAGGCTTATTAGATGGGCGATGGGGAGAAGATGCAGGCTCTGGGCGTATGTTTGGAAGGGAGGGCATTGTCATGGTATTTATGGAGGCAGCAGTGGAGACCGGTGCAGTCGTGGGCGGAGTTCACCTGCTCCATGCTACATCGTTTCAGAGACACCTAGGATGGAGACCTGCAGGAGCAGCTTTTGACATTAAGGCAGGTGGACACGGTAAGAGACTACCGAGAGAAGTTTGAGGCCCTCTCTGGTCGTATTGGGGGGATGACGACCGAGGAGACATTAGTGGGGAGCTTCATGAAGGGGCTGAAGACTGAGATCCGAGGGGAGCTACGGGTGCAAAGACCGAATGGACTCTTGGAGACATTGGACCTGGCCCAGATAGTGGATGATAAACTAGCGGCGGAGCGGCGAGTTAAGGGAGCATGGGGCGGCTCTTCACTACGAGGGGCGGCGGCCCCAGGAGTGCAGCGTACTCTTTCAGGAGGCAGCCGGGCCTTAGTACCATACCAGTGGGGGAAGGAGAAGAGCGGTGGCCTGTCACCTAGTGGGCAGTTCCGACGCATGACTGAGGCAGAGATACAGAACAAGAGGGCTAAGGGGCTGTGTTTTAGGTGCGACGAGAAGTTCACCCCTGGCCACCGTTGTCGAGATCGTACGCTTCAGGTGCTGTTAGTAGAGGAGGAAGAAGAGGAGGAAGCTGTGGAGCCGAGTGAGGAGGAGGTGGAGCAGGAACCACCTTAGCTGGACGTGGCGAAGATGTCCCTTAACTCCGTAATGGGATTCACTTCGAATCACACTATGAAGTTGATCGGGAGGATATCTGAGCAGGATGTGGTGGTGTTGATTGATAGTGGGGGCCACCCACAACTTCATCTCCAACCGGGTGGTGGAGCAACAAGGGCTGCAGTTAGTTGACATCGGCAGCTATGAGGAGATGATGGGCACGGGGCATGTTGAGCATAGTAGGGGAATCTGCAGGGGGTGGTCCTGACCCTCCATGAGATATATGTGGTGGAGGATTTCTTGCCGCTCGACCTTGGCAGCACGGATGTGATTCTAGGCATGAAGTGGTTGCAGTTATTGGGGGAAACAAAGACCAATTGGAAATTGTTGAGGATGGAGTTTGAGCACGGAGAGGGTGTGGTGACCCTTCAGGGGATCCCAGTTTGTGCAGATCCAGAGTCTCTTTGAAGACCATGGCCAGGGCTTTCCAGTCCGTAGGAGGAGGATTTTTGGTGGAGCTCTAGGGTCCAGTAGTTGGCGAGTCTGAGCAGGAGCAGGATATACCATGGGAGCTTCAGCAGGTCCTATCCCAGTTTGGAGGAGTTTTCCAGACACCCCACAGGCTTCTTCCCCCCACGCGACCACGAGCATGCCATTGTGCTACGAGATGGAGTCTCCCCTATCAGTGTGCGCCCATATCGCTACCCACATGTGCAGAAGGGGGAGATTGAGAGAATGGTGGATGAGATGATTCAGGCAGGGGTAATTCAGCCGAGTGTGAGTCCCTTCTCGAGTCCGGTGTTGTTATTAAAGGACGCCGGCTGACGTTTTTGCGTCGATTATCGGGCATTGAACAAGGAGACGGTGTCAGACAAATTTTCTATCCACGTGATCGATGAGCTGCTAGATGAGTTGCATGGGGCGACGGTTTTCTCGAAGATTGATTTGAAGTCGGGGTATCATCAGATCCGAATGAGAGCTGAGGACGTGGAGAAGACAGCTTTCAGGACACACGAGGGGCATTATGAGTTTCTGGTTATGCTGTTTGGGTTGACCAATGCCTCGGCCATGTTCCAGGCATTGATGGACAAGGTGTTTCGGCCTTACCCGTGGAGATTTGTTTTGGTGTTTTTCGATGACATTTTGGTATACAGCCGGTTGATAGAGTCTCATATGGAGCATTTGGAGACAGTGCCGAGGGAGCTACAGGAGCACTAGCTGTTTGCCAACCGCAAGAAGTGCACTTTCGGCGAGCGGAGTGTGGAGTACTTGGTCCATATTGTGTCGGCTGAGGGCGTGGCGGCGGATATCTCGAAGATTTCAGCCATGGTGGAGTGGCCACTACCCACCACCCTACGAGCCTTGCGGGGGTTCTTAGGCTTGACGGGCTACTACCGGAAGTTTGTCAGGGGATACATCACCATTGCTTGGCCGTTGACGGAGCAACTGAAGGACAACTTCCATTGGAATGAGGAGGCCACCCGAGCGTTTGAGGCCCTACAGGGAGCCATAACTAGCGTACCGGTCCTCGCCTTACCGGACTTCTCACAGCCATTTGTGGTGGAGACCGATGCGTCGGGATATGGCTTGGGCGCTGTTTTGATGCAGGAGGGTAGACCGGTGGCGTACTTTAGCCATGTGTTATCGGCTAGAGCTCGGCTCAAGTCCGTGTATGAGCGCGAGCTAATGGCTATTGTATTAGCAGTGTAGAAGTGGCGGCCTTATCTCCTTGGTCGACGATTCATAGTGAGGACGGACCAGAGGAGTCTCAAGTTCCTCTTGGAGCAGAAGATGGTCACCGAGGAGCATCAGAAGTGGTTGACCAAGCTGCTAGGCTTCAACATTGAGATACAATACATGCCCGGAATTGAGAACAAGGCGGCCGATGCACTATCAAGGAGGGAGGTGGATTCGCATTTGTCGGCTTTGTTGGCGCCTATTTTACTTGATTGGGAGCCCCTGCTGCGGGAGATTGGGGAAGATGACAGGCTAACCAAGATTTGGGCGACACTGCTACACGATCCCGCAGCTCACCCAGGTTATTCAGTTGAGGGGGCGTCTCTTGTACAAGGGACTCTTGGTGGTACCAAAGGGTCGGCTCACATTCCGAGGTTGATGCAGGAGTTTCATGGGAGCGTGGTGGGGGGCCACTCGGGGTCATGAAGACCTATCAGCGGTTAGCTAGAGAGCTTTTCTGGGAGGGGATGAGAAAGAATGTAGCAGATATGGTGGAGAAGTGCGACATATGCCAGAGACACAAGTATTTATCCATAGCTCCCGGGGGATTGCTGCAGCCTCTTGCGTTGCCAGACTAGGTGTGGGAGGAGGTAACCATGGATTTTATTGACGGCTTGCCAAAATCTGAGGGGCACACTGTCATCATGGTGGTGGTAGATAGGTTGAGCAAGTATGCACATTTTGTGGCCCTGTGACATCCATACACGGCAGTGACGGTGGCCACAACGTTCGTCAGGGAGATTGTGCGTCTTCATGAGATCCCTGGTTCTATTGTGACGGATCGGGACACGGTCTTTCTTAGCACTTTCTGGAAAGAGTTGCTTCAGACGCTTGGGACGGTGTTGAAGAGGAGTACCGCTTACCATCCCCAAACAGACGGCCAGACAGAGGTGGTCAACCAGACATTTGAGACATATTTACGGTGCTTCGTTTCTGAGGCGCTGAAGCAGTGGGTGAGGTGGCTGGCATGGGCAGAGTATTGGTACACCACATCCTTTCACACCTCGGCCCAGACCACTCCCTTCAGAATCCCATATGGGCGGGATCCCCCGCATATCGTGCACTATGGTCACCGCTCTACCCCGGTTTCCTAGGTAGATCCGTATCTGGAGGAGAGGGACCACACTTTGGAGGAGTTGAGACGTCACCTGACGAGGGCACAACAGCTGATGAAGAGCCGAGCAGATGAGCACAGGCGGGACGTGCAGTTTGCGCAGGGAGACATGATGTATTTGAAGCTACGCCCTTATCGATAGCGCTACATGGCTAGGAGGCGGAACGAGAAGCTGCCCCCCCGCTACTTTGGGCCGTACGAGATCGAGGCCATGGTCGGCCAGGTGGCTTATCGGCTGCGATTGCCACCAGAGTCAGTTATTCACCCAGTTTTCCATGTGTCACAGTTGCGCCGAGCTATTGGAGATCACACCGTGTCTTCTTCTCTACCACCGACACTCACAGATGATATGAAGGTACTGCTTGAGCCGGCGGAGCCGAAGGGGATTCGTCAGGGGAGCACCGGAGCACCGGAGGTGTTGATTAGTTGGAAGAGCCTT
This sequence comes from Scilla litardierei, assembly GCA_030789695.1. Lineage (NCBI taxonomy): Eukaryota > Viridiplantae > Streptophyta > Magnoliopsida > Asparagales > Asparagaceae > Scilla > Scilla litardierei. The sequence goes on along the minus strand of CM061132.1, from coordinate 46,690,247 downwards.
CCGGATCATGAGACATCTTGGGAACCCTATGATGTGATTGCGTAGCGTTTTCCGGAGTTCCACCTTGAGGACAAGGTGGTTCTTTGGGGGGGAGTAATGGTAAGATCATTACTTATCAACGAAGGCGTCACAAGGAGCGTGAAATGAAGAAGTAGGCCGAAGACAAGTTTTGGGGCTTTTTGGGTATTTTTGCAATATTCGGGTTTGGAGGGGGTTTTGTGCAATTTTGGCTTTGGCTGCCCTCTTATTTGGAGGAGAGCCTTTTCATTGTTTTCTTATGCAAACTTTGAGTATTTTCTTCATAGTAGAGAGTAGAAACCCTAGATCTAGCAAAAGTAGCCTCTTTCTTGTATTATCTTGGTAGATCTATAAAATTATCTTCTTTTATCTTGTCAAACCTTAGTTTTCTCATCAAATTACTCCCCCAAAAGAGCCACCTTGTCATCAAGATAGAAGTCAAGAAACTGCTGCGCCATGACACCCACCAACTCCCAAGTGCTCTCATAGTTCTGTAGGCCCTTCCATTGCATGAGCACATCTCGTTCTCATGCGCTTCCTCCGTGGGTTTCACTCAACTCCTTAGGCTCCATAACCACCTCCATATCTTTAGTCATTGTCTCGGGAAGTGATGGTGAAGGGGTATGATCGGCAATCGTCTGGCTGAGCTGGAACACTTGAAAAACAGGGTGGATGAACAATTTTGGGGTAGCCTCATCCTATAACCAACCGGATAGAGGTTGCAGTAACCCACCATGAGCCATCGCCATGTACTCGTGACGCTGGCAAATGTGACGCTTCCACCATTGCCGCGACTTCCTTCTTCATCTCCTTCCAGAACAACTCCCTCGCCAGACGCCTATAAGTCTTGAGGACCCAGAGTGGCCTACCACCGCGCTACTGTGAAACTCCTGTAAAATAATGGGAATGCGGGTAGAGGTCCGTGTTATCACCAAACGCTCCTGGTATAAAAGCCTCCTGTCATGCAAAGAATAGCCTGGGTGATCCGCTGAACCCTGTAAGAGTGCTGCTCGAATCTATGCTAACTTCTGGTCATCCTCAATCTCCCTCAGCAATGGGTCCCAAGCCTGCAACACTGGAACATACAATGTTGCTAAACGTGTGTCCTTATCTCGCCTTGATAATGCATTTGCAGCCTTGTTCGCTAACCTTGCCCGGTACTAAATCTCGAACTTGTATCCCATCAGCTTCTTAAGACACTTCTGGTGCTCCTTTGCCACCATGTACTGCTCCAACAGGTACTTCATGCTCATCTGATATGTGCGCACCACAAAACTTCGACCCAGCTGGTAAGGCCGCCACTTCTGGATTGCTAAGAGCCTAATACAATGGCCATCAACTTCCTCTCATAAACGGACTTCAACCTATCCCTCGTCGTCTGGAGCTGGCTGAAATATGCAATGGGTCTGTGGTCCTGCATCAGCATCGCCCCCAGTCTGTGCCGTGAAGCATCTGATTTCACCACGAAAGGTCTACTAAAGTTCGGTAGTGCCAGCATTGATACTGTAGTCATAGCCTTTTTCAAGGCCTCAAATACATGCATCGCCTGCTCGCTCCAATGAAATTTGTCCTTTTAGTGAACTCTGTGAGTGGCCAAGCGATAGTACTATACCATTCATGAACTTCCTGTAATACCATGTCAAGCCAAGGAACCCTCTCAGCCCCCGTAGCGTAGTCGGGCATGGCCAGTCCACCATAGCTACTATCTTTGACCTGTCGGCGGCCACTCTCTCTGCTAATACCACATGACTCAAATACTCCACATGTGGTTGGGCACACAAACACTTCTTTCTATTGGCATATAACTGATGGTGTTGAAACTCGTGAAAAAACTATCTGCAGGTGGTCTAAGTACTCCTCCAGGGATCAGTTGTAAACCAAGATATCATCGAAGAAAACAAGTACAAACTGTCTAAGGTAAGGGCGGTTGTTCATTAGGGCCTGAAAGGTAGCTGGCGTATTGATCAAGCGAAAAGGCACGACCAAGAACTCGTAGTGGTTCTCATGAGTCCTGAAGGCTGTTCTTGGCACTTCCTCTGTATGCATCCTAATCTGATGGTAGCAAGATTTTAGATCAATTTTTGTGAAAATGGTCGACCCGTGCAACTTGTCTAGGAGATCATCAATAACAGGGATGAAGAACACTCCGGGGACCGTCTCCTCATTCAAAGCAGTGTAGTCCACACATAAACGTTAGCTCCCGTCCTTTACCAACAACACATGACCAGAGAAGAGACTCACGCCCGACTAAATAACACCTGCTCACACCATCTCTGCCATCTTCCTCTCTATATTATCCTTCTGGGACTGGGGGTAACGGTAAGGTCTCACGCTAATAGGCAATATGCCCTTTCGCAACACTATTGTGTGCTTATGGTCCCATGGGGGTGGAAGAATATGTAGCTCATGGAACACCTCCTCGAACTGGCCCAACAGCTGATGCACCCCCTGTGGGATGGTCTGCCCGCTCTCAGCCTTAACCCCCTCTTGGCGCACTAACACTGCTTCTCCACCAAAAAATCACCCCCTTGATTGAATGGTCCTGGATATGGTCTTCAGGGAGACCATGGTTCTGCAAAGGATGGGGTCCCCCTGTAATACCAGTCTTACCGCCCTCCTGGAACTCCATACTGAGTATCTTTTAGTTCATCTTTATATCTCCCAATGTCTGTAGCCATCTCATGCCTAGAATAACATATGTGCTCCCCAACTCTAGCGACAGGAAGTCCACCACCATCTAAATGGCCTGTAATGTCAGGATAAGTCCCCGACACACTCCTCGTTTGCTCTCCATCTGGCATGTCCCTATCATGACACCAAAACTACCTGTATCCACCAACTGCAGGCCCTGCTGCTCCACTACCCTCATATAAATAAAATTATGGGTGGCCTACTGTCGATCAACATTGTCACCGCCTGGTATATATGTGTCCCGTCAACTTCATGGTATGGTTCGAGGTGAACACTACCACTGAGTTTAGGGAAACCTCAGCAATATCCAAATGGTGATGCTCCACGTCCTTTGCCTCTAAGGTCTCATTCTCCACTACGTCCTCATCTTTCTTATCCAATATCAGCACTTTGAGCTTGCGCACCGCACATCTGTGGCCTGGGGTGAACCTCTTATCGCATCTAAAGCATATCACATTCTGCCTTTTCTCACACATTGCTGCATCTGTCATCCTCCTGAATTTCCCTCCTGGCTGTGGTGCCCCGCTCTTATCCCCGCTCTTCTCCCTACTAGCATGGTTCGTCCCTGACACTGCTTTCTGCCATTGTCGCTGCCTGGCTAAGAGAAGCAGATCCACTCCAAATGCCCCTAGACACCCATTCTTCCACAAGATGGTCCTCCACCATCTGGGCCAAGTCCATGGCAGCCATCAGCCCCTGGGGTCTCTGCAGGCATAGCTTTGTGTGAATAGTGGGCTTCAGCCCCTTCATGAAGCTGCTATCCAGTGTCTCATCAGAGATCCCTCGAACCCGCCCTGACAGTGCCTCGAACCGCTTACTGTACTCCTTCACCGTGCCGCTGCCTGGGAGATAGCAATTGATCCTGCAAATTTCCTCCACACGTCTCGCGGAACCTCTCTACCAAGCAGTCCTTAATCTACTCCCAAGAGCAGAAATGATGTCGCTGCTCTCTTCACTGAAACCACGAGAGGGCATTCCCTTCAAAACACACTGCAGCCGCCTCCAACTTTTGCTCCTCAATCATGCGGGTCACTGAAAAAATCTCTCTGTCCTGCATATCCAGCCATAGAGACCATCATCCCCGAAGATGTGCATCTCCTGAAGACCAAATCTTCAGCTGCACATGACTGGCCACCCCAAAATTTCCCTGCTCAGCTCGCACCTCGTAGTGTCTAGGACGGTGGGGTTGCTATGTGTATCTCCAATGGTCTTTGTGCCCCTTCAAGCCCCTCCGTTGACCTCCATCTCTGTCCACATATCTTCCCAGTCATCTTCGCCAGCATAAGAGCCCTGATCATCCTCTTCCATGTCTCCCTTTACTGACATGTCTTGGGTACTCATAGGTCGGGGGCGGGCGTCGTCGTCTCTATGCAGCATATCGGGGGCCGTGGGGCCCTCGAAACTCGTCACCATCGTCGCTAGGCTCCAAAAAGTCTCTGGAAAGGTAGTCGTCCTCGCACGCTGTCTATGGGAAGCCGTAGGGTCCTCGCTTGGCTACCGGATAATAGCTTGAGTCCGGCCAGGCCTCCTTATGGGCTGGGCGCCCCTGCCCAGGCCCTGTAGGGCCGTGGTGGCCCTGGGGAAGGGCTGCCCGGCCCTGTCGGGCCTCTCCTGGGCCCGTGCGGCCCCTCCGGCCCCTCCGGCTGTCTGAATGTGCTGCCAGGCCCCTTTTCCTGTCGGCTGGGGCCGAACGCCCCTGCGGGTGAACCGCAGGGGTCGGTCAACCTTGCCGATGCTCTGGGAGGCTTCGCGGCCATACAGGTGAGCTGCAACACAGCCCTGTTGATGTCTCTGGAGGGACCTGCTAGGGCTGTCGGCCCCTTCAGGGCCGTCCTCCGCTTTCGATGAGAAGTCTTCAACGTCCGTAATCCTTCCGTCTTCATAATCCATCGCCACATCATTGCCCTTTTCCAAAGTCGACGCCTTTTTCGCTCAATTAGGGTTTTTGTCTATCTTCCCCCTTTGCCGCGATGCACACGAGTTGCATGATTTGCGCTAGTGTTTCTCCTTGTTTCTCTTGAGTTCTACCACCTTTGCTAGGGTTTCGATGTACTTTGCTAGGGGTTGCATCATGCCCTTAAGTTCGCTGTTGTATTTCTCTTCGAAATTATCGAACTTGTCCTTGAATATCGTCGTCGTCGCCATGGATCTGACCGCTCGATACCAAATTGATAGTAATATGGGAAAAATCTGATTTTTATTAGATCAAAACTGAAAATAATAAGATAGTTGATCACAATTGAAGAAGTGATCGCTCTTCCAAAAAGCCGATTAAAGAGGACGTCTGCACTATCCCGAAGACGCGGGATAATCTCACATCTCCTATGAATATTCTCTCAAAATAAGCATGCCAAAAATCCCCTTGCCTATGGCGTATAAATAGAGTTCATACTTTTACAATTTTAAACCCCTAAGAGAATAAAATTCACAAAAGACCCAAAAAGTTTACGAAAACGTCCCTGGGTCATGGAATTGCTGCCTGCCCTTTCTACCGCCTCCGTTGATATGTAATAAGCCCATCCGAGATCTAGATTTTATAATAATTTTTTGCCATATCGTAGCAGAAGAACATAGAAGTGATATGTCAAACATTGACTGATATTTAAAATGATTGTTAAGATCAAAACCTATCAAGAGGTCGTGAAAGACCTTTTCTCCATAGACGACGTAAAAGGATATGATGATTTGAAGTTGATTTGACTTGATTTCTTTTTTTAGCCCAGATCACACTTTCTTTTTAGTGAGCCATTGTCATCATTGTTGCCTTCATATCACTAGAATTTTAAGGTGGGTAAATTACTCAAAAACTAGATCAACTTTACGTGGATTGGCACCATGGCCACCATTTGAAGCTTCAAACCCAAACTTAGCTCAACTTTAAAGCATAAGTTAACCGGGCATGGATTTGGATTTGGAAACGACACCCATTAAGTTAACTGGGCATGGATTTGGATTTGGAAACGACACCCATTTAATGCAGATAATATGTGCTTTTTTAATTCTTGTATAATAAACTCTTTAAAGATCATATGCTTTCATTTTGACGATTTGGGGTTATTGTACATATATTAAAGATGTCACAAAGTCCAACATGGGTGAACCTTGAGGGGATTTGATCCTTGATACGTTTATTAAAAAAGTTTTATTGTTTAAACTGCTGAATTTGTAATAGTCGAATCAAGGGATAAATAGAGGGATTAACTTGATTTTTGGTATAATGGTCATCCATGATGTGTAGATCAATTCTGAAAAAATTTAAAAAAGCAATATATATGTTTGACAACATAGGAAATTTTCGTGTGCTTTTAGTACATATATTAAGATGCCTCATATATGCCCTTAGCACATATATATGTTTCAAAAATAAAATAAAAACAATGAATTAATGTGCCTCATATTGTTGGGGTTTTGAGGCCATGTGGAAAACCGAGCACATAAGAGAACGAACAATCAACAAGATCAAAAAAATCCACATATGCATGGTTCGGCGATCAATCTCATTATATATATTCACATGTCATCATTAGAGAAATTCATTATGTGAAGGGAATACAAAGTTATAAGATGCACACTCATGTTATTGATAATCTATCATTTTTGCCACATACATCCGGTCTCTGTCTCGTGACTTTTTAGCTACCAAAGTCAAAGCCAAGTCACCTCTCATCTAACACTGAGAGATATATACAGTGGTACAATGAATTCCTCTCCTATTATAACTCTTATACAAGTAAACCTATCCAAGTACAACTCTTATTTAGTTGTAGCTCGTACAACTAAATAATCAATATCATAAGCCTAATACAACTTCTATCTTGAATCTAATTCCTTACAAAATGAAATTTTACTTCGAATTAAACTTTTAAATCTGATCCGGATTCAAACTTACGTGTATTTGTATAACAGTTCTTAATATTTCACCTTGATGCTAACACACAGATTCATTGAACGTAATAGTCGAATGCGAGATATAATCATAACACTCCATCTTGGCTCATATCCAGCAAGCCACATGAAATTGAAGTTATACCATTATTCTTGCCATCCCACTTTATATGTAAATCTGCACATATGTCATTTCATCCTTTGAAACATCCAATACGTCTCATTATAGTCTCCAACCGAGCACTCATGATCGTTCTCCTACTACGTCCCAGATAATTATGATCATTGCACCATGCTTCACCTTGGTCACAACTGAGCACTTGTGATGCTTCCTTCTCAATGCCCGGATAATCACGATGATTATGTCAATTTTCTATTGGACTTGTAATTAGCACTCATAATATTCTCCATGTCACGCTTCAAACATTCGTAATCACTACATCATGCTCTAACTGGATCCAATCACAATGCTCAATAACCGAGACACATGATGACGTACAGGTCATGTGCCACACCGTGCCTTGAAGCACACCAGCATCCAAATCATAAGGCTATATCACCTCATCGTACCATCACTGTTATCATCAACCTTTTGATCATTTGATCTGCACCTGAACGTCCTGATCTGTGTCGATCTTTTAATTGGCCTTCAATACTTGCTCCAAACAATGTAATTCACCAAATATTTTTGTACCATTGTATCTGGAGCACTGAAAAACATAAGGTTTGATTCCTGGATTGCCTCAATCGTGCCCGAATGCCTAATCTGCGCTCAAATCAATCCTGGTTGTCCGCTCACCAACAAAATCCCTTCTTATTTTCCCCACAACTGTCACTGTTTGTTGTTTACTGTTTGCTTCCAGCAACAACAATTTTTCATCTCGTATTACACGATGTAAACAACACAAAAGAAAGGGAACTTTGACCTTTTTTGAGTGTTTGTTGTTACGCTTTCACACCAAATCCGAACACCCAATCACATTCTCTTTCACATCTTCACTTGAGATCCGACTCCTTTTCCAAAAAAATCGCACTAAAATTTTCTCTTTCTTGCTTTGAACTAAGCTCACAATTAAATATAAAATTAAAAAACCCATTAGTTCGCCATTGCTCTCTTCGTGCCCTTTTGGACTTTTGATGGCCTTGCACCCTCTAGTCATGCTCGCCACAAGCACCTGTAGGGGTTACTCCAAGAATAACTTGATCTTTGCTGACCTCTTGTTGCCTCAAACATGACGACCGATGAACTCTTTACATGCCAGGCCTCTCGTAGCTCTTGCGTCCAACATGTACTTGTTGCTTTGTCACCACCTGCTACACACGCCAAGTGCTCTACTAATTATTGAACAAAAATATCAACGATCATCGCCCATGCATGCGCCACTTGCTATCGCCTTGCGCGTCGCCATTGCGCGTCCCTGTTGTGAGCCTTTGTCATATGTCACCATTACGTGCTCCCTCCATCGTTGCCTTTTTTCTTCATCGTCGATGATCTCTTGATGCAATACATGATCTTTCTACAAATCTTCATCCATCTTGTGTGCTCAAAGATGGATCGAATACCATGGAACTCTGATACTAATTGTTAGGGTTTTAGGTCTCGTGGAAAAGTAAGCACGCAATAGAATGCACAATCATACAAGATCAAGAAGATAAATATCAAAATACGTGGTTTGGCCGACCAATCTCAGTCTACATCCATAAGACACCGATAGAAAAATCCATTATATGAAGGGAATACAATATTACAAGATGCATACTCATCTCATCGAGAATCTCACTTTTTCCACATACAACATGATCTCTATCTCATGACTCCAAAGCTGGCAAAGCCAAAGCCAAACCATTTCTCATCGAACAATGAGAGAGAGAGATATATATATATATTACATTTGACAACGATTTTTGAATTCTAGGGCTGACTAGGATAAGCTGATGTCATGCTGATGTATAAAGATGTTGATAGAAGAATGGCTAAGGATTTAATCTTAGTAAAAGAAGGGTTGAGATGCGTGTTTGGAAAAACTACCACTTTTTTCCTTTGGCTTTCAAACCCCCACAATCACTACATTTGCGCAGAATACCCACTCATTTCCACTTTTTGCTAAAAAGCCATCTCATTTCACTTTTTACCCACACACCATACACACACACCAAAACTTATGCACTTTCCCCCTTCATTTTCGTGCCCCCCACAATCAGTACATTTGCATAGAATACCGAACCTTTCTCTTTTTGCTAAAAACCCTACCGTTTCATTTCCCCCCACTTTTTGGCCCGGATTAAATTTTTTCCCCACACCCGAAGGCGCCCGCGCCGAAGCTCGATTTTTGTTTGTTTAGATTTTGGAGGGGGAAATAATTTTTGGGAAGAACAAAGATTTTGAGGGGATATCTTAAATGAACCGTGTCCGAGGGTACGGGAGCACGGGATATGCGCCAAAGGCGCCCGCACCGTATCTAGATTTTTGTTCGTTTAGATTTTGGATGGGGAAATAATTTTTGGGGAGAACAAAGATTTTGAGGGGATAAATTAAATGAACCGTGCCCCTAGGGCACGGGTTATATGCCGAAACTAGATTTTTGTTCGTTTAGATTTTGGAGGAGAAAATAATTTTTGGGGAGAACAAAGATTTTGAGAGGATATCTTAAATGAACCGTGCCCGAGGGCACGTGTTATGACTAGTGTATATATATATTATTCAAATGAGGGAGGGAGACAAACCTCCATGTCCACATGGGACAAAAAGTGGGCCCCACCTTTGTCCCACTTCGACAAAGGGGTGGCCTAGGTTGTCACATGGGCATTGTGGGCCCCGCTTGGTGAGAGGTGAGGGCTTGGGTTTTGTGTTTGGGATGAGGTTGTGGAGAAGCCAAACAAAAGCCAAACTCATTCCCATTATTTGCAAGCTTGTTGTTTTTTAATGAAAGCCACACTGTTCCACTTATTAACCGGTTTGCCATCTATTTATTTTCACTTTGGCCCCTGTGTTTTTGCACTTCAACACTTGCTTTTCCCCCTTTACCCCCTGTGGTTTGGGATGAGATTTATGCACTTTGCACTTCAAGTTCTTTTTGCAATTTAACCCCTTTCCCCCACGATTCCCCCACGCACACCCACACACCCACACACCTCGCTTTTTTGGTTGCACGCGGGTCCCATCTCCTTCCGATGATACACACACCCACTCTTTTCGCTCTTTTGTCGGTTGCCCGCGTGCATCTTATCCTGTGTGAGTTTTTTCTTGGGTCACCGTGCACTATGTGCATGCGTTATTTCTGGTCTATCTTACAAAAGGGGATGTAGACAAACCCACTAGGACAAAATGTGGGCTCCATTTTTGTCCCACTATGATAAAAGATTGGCATTGGTAGTGCCACATGGGCAAGGTGGGCCCCACTTGGTGGGGGCAGTGGATTGGGTTTTGGGTGAGGTGGTGGAGAATCCAAATAATGGCCCCCGCCTTCTCATTAATTGCAAGCTTGCCATTGTTTTTTCATAAAAGCCAAATGCCACTCCATCCTTTTTCCGCTTATTTACGGGTTTGCAATCTGTCTTTTTTCACTTTGGTTTCCTGCGTTTTTTGCACTTTAACGTCTGCTTTTTTTCCGTTTACCCCCTTGGTTCGGGTTGGTATTTATGCACTTTGCCCCCAAAGTTTTTTTGCAATTTAACCTCTTTTACCCCCCAACGATACCCCCACACACCCACTCTTCTTGCTCTTTTGTCGGTTGCATGCATGCATCGCATCTTGTGTGGGTTTTTCCTTTGGTCACCGTGCACTATGTGCACGAGTTATTTCTATTATACATGTAATGGCATAATGAATTTCTATCTTATTATCACTTTTATACAGGGAATCCTATCCAAGTACAACTCTTATTTAGTTGTACCGCAACTAAATTACAAATCTTAAGTCCAATAGAACTACTATGAATCCAATTTCTTACCAAAAGAATTCTAACCTGAATCTATCTCTTGAATCTGATTCGGATTCAGACGCGTGTGTTTGTATCATAATTGTTAACCCTTAACCTTGATGCTAACACACAAGATCCCTTAAATGCGATACCTAGATGCGAGATTTACTCACAACACATGATATATATATGAGATCTCTCTTATATATACATTTGCATGTCACATTCTTCACCATGAGGGGCATAAGGGACAATGTATACCCAATATGATCTCTTGTATTACATGGAGGACAACGCATCATGTTATCGTATATGAGAGATCTGTCATATGTCAAATGAGGCCTACACACACGTCAAGAATTTTTTTTGTAGTTATATGGCTTTTCTCTTAATTTAACGGTCTCTAATAGATCTAATTTTGAATATTTTTTTGTTTGCAAATAATGTACAAATGTAAAAACCTTGCAATATAAACAGCAAACTTACTAATGAAAGTAAAACTTACAAAAGAAGTTAGGATGCATTCCTACAAGTTAACAATAATGAAGTTATACCTATGAACCAAAAGCTTAATTGAGGCAATGTATTTAATTTAGGAAAATGACCGGCATATATTGGTGATGTCATATCAGATTTTAAGACACCCGAGATGTCTTATATGACGTGAACATCGCCGATGATTTTTAAAGTACCGCATCACATCAAGTTCAAGTTTGTATGGGTTATGTCTATATCAGCTGTTACGAACCCGCTTCGATCCCATGATATTGTGTATAAGAACAGTCTAACCTAACTCTTGTTTCCAAGTCTTGATTGTATTTCCCACATTTTTTGAAAAATCAAAACTGAAGGGGATAGAACTGTAGCAGATTACCTGTCTCACACTAGACGACCCTGACAACCTTTGAATGTTAGAAATATATATCTCGTTCTGTGCTAAAAGTTTACCCATTAATTTTTGTCTCCCATCAACAGGGAAATTGCAGCAAACTCATGGGTAACCCTAAGATATCTGGCTATAACTATATGTCAGCTTTGAAACTGGAATAACCCTCTTTACATAGAGATTAATATATTTCATCAACTACATTGTTGGATAATATTTGTGAAAATATGATTACACTTTTATTAGTTGTTCCAAAAATATCAGTATGTTTCATTTCTTAGAGGAACTAAGAAGTTGCCTATATAGCCAATCTGAAATGGGAGATGTTGCCGATATTGATGCCATAAACCTTCTGCCAATACCGGTACTAATTCTGGATTTCAGACCTTGCTAAAAAGTTACAAAAAAAATGCATGCAATCATTTTTAAAAGTGACAAGTGATTGATTATAAAAAAATATATTTCTTGTTAACGCACTACTTAGTCTATTAAATTAATCGTTTTTGTTTGATTATTTTCAATAACCTATGAGTTTACTTGTTCATGGATATTCTTAGTAACCCAATAACATGTCAACTGTTGTTATAATAATGCTTGTTAATAAACTACCTATTAGTTTATTTCACATAATCTCTTAACATACAAACAAATGGGTCAAAACGTTGCTACTTACCTTAAAAATTCTCTTAGTAAGTTCAATTATTTTTAATTTGTTAAAGCACCAACCAATACTAGTGATCCGAAACAACCAACATTAATTATCCTCTAGAATCAGATACTATATACCGGTCACAGATGTCATGGCCAATACTGAAATTTCTAATCTTGAACCTAGCCTTGTAAATTCATTTATACATGTATTTAGTCTTTGGCTATTGTCAGCATTAACAATTTTTATAACCGCACAAGTCTTTGTGGAAGGTTTTGAGGCATGTTACATGCTGCAATGATACGTTGACTGTTACTTTCGAATGGTCTATTGATTATTTACTGTGCTTTGAGCTAATATACCATGAGAAAACTCAACAATTACTGTAAGAACAATCATATATAGTTTTTATCACTAATTTTGCATGGGTATGTGAATCATTTTGTCAGCTGATTGTGTGGATGATTATCTACTCTATTAGATTAGCAACTATTTAATCCTTTCCAAGCTTTGTTCTTTTTTCTTTTGGCTGTACTCTTTGCCACAATCTGGTTGTTTCGGATCCGTTTGTGATGCATATTTAACTTCGTTCTGAAAACAGACCATAACATAGACCATAATATACGTTGTTTGTTAAACAACCAGAAACAACATAAAATCTTACTTGCTATGATAAAAACTAGCTTGATAAATATTGTTCTCCGTTTAACTTAATTGGGGTTTAAGGTTTGAGAAATCGATTTCGGCATTTGGAAATTTTTTAGATTTTGAAAAGTTTCACCCATTTCGTAAGTTTCGGTTTCATATTTATATGAATTTATATGTATATATATTTATATAACGATGCATTTATAGTAAAAATTTTAGAATTTTAATGATTTTTATAATCTTTATAATATAATTTTTAGAATGTTTAGAATTTCAATTATTTTTATAATATAATTTTAGAATTTTAATAAATTTTTAGAATTTTTAGAATTTTAATAAAATTTTTGAATTTTTAGAATGCTAATAAATATCTTTATGCATATGGTTCAAATAGATTTGTGTAAGTAAATTTAAGCTCATATTTTATTGTAAGGAGTGAGGTTAATGGCTAGTTGTAACTGACTGAAATAGACCAAAACCGAGTTTCAACAGGAGTTTCAATGTGTCTCCCTTTGAAATTGAAACAAAACAGTCGAAACCAAGAGGTTTTGGTCGAAACTTCATTCCTTGGGTTTTTTAACAATTTGAAATTGTGAAGACATGAATGTTCATGATTGAATATTTTATAGTTAATTGTTGTTATTTCTTTGACCTTCTTGGTTGCCTGGAAATTATCTTGATCTTTTCGTAGGAAACATGGATGAACCCTTAACATGTTGTATATGGGGGGACATGTCAATATGACTGACTAGAGACATACATGCATGCCTATAACAATATTTCTAAAGACATACATGCATGATATACACAAAGCGCACACAAGAAAAATGTATATGCGATGTGCTGACGCACATATACATTTTTTTTATTTTTTGAATGTGTCTTACACATCATAGATGACTAACATACTAGAAATCTAAGTGAATCTAACGCTGCTTGATTCTCGATCGGATTGTTATAAATTCATTGGTTTCAGATTGATTTAATGCTATTACACACATATATTATTTTTTATTTTTTATTTTTAGATGTGTTTTACACATCATGGATGACTAACATAATAGAAATCTAAGTGAATCTAACGCTATTTGACTCTTGATTGGATTGTTATAAATTCATTGGTTTCAAATTAATATAATTTTTGTAACGAGCCAATCAAAAATCAAATCTCCTTAGCTTTCACTCATATTTGGAGGTTTGGGATTTTGGAATTGTACAACCTCAAACCAAAAATTTTAAAAAAGGGTTAATGTGTTTTGGTATTATCAGCGTAAGAAATTTCCTGGCAGCACATACTCATTAACCTTGTGTATATATACACACACACTTATGTATTTGTGCTCTCAACTGGGAAATTTTTCGACGTTGACAGATATATATTTCATTTATTTTTATTTATTTAATTTTTTTCAACTGTGATCTATACATCATGGATGATTATCATACAAAAAATCAAGTGAATTTAACCCTATTTATCCCTCAATCAGAGGGTTGCAAATTTAATGGTTTATGAGCAATATAACTTTTTGTAACAAGTGGCTCGAGGTTTAAATCCCCATACGGTTTAACCATATTTAGGATTTTGGGGTTTTAGAATGTGTACAACCTAGAAAAAAATTCAAAAAATACATGAAAGGTGGTATTTGGTGATGTCAATGTAGGAAATTTCCTACGCTGACAGCATATATCCAGTTTCATATATATATATATATCTATTATACATTTGACAACGATTTTTGAATTCTAGGGCTGACTAGGACAAGATAAAGAGTGGCTGAGATTTAATGTTGGTAAATCAATGGTTGAGATTGGATTTTGAGAAAATTTTAGTGGGAAAACTTAAATTGTGGAGGGAAAATGTCTTGGGAACCAAAACTTTGAAATTAAAAGTTTCTTGGGAAAGATTGTGGAGATTAAATTTTGGGGAAAAAAGTGTCTTGGGAACCTAAACTTTGAAATTAAAAGTGTCTTGGGAAAGATTGTGGAGAAAATGATCCATTAAATTAAACAAAGTAAAAAAATTGAGCGTAAAAAAATTTAACGGAACAACAAACTCGGGTAAAAAAATTTAAGTTAATACCACCATCGAAAAATACCCTGAGGTTTGTTATTCCGTGTCGAAGGCGCCCGCGAAATTTTTTTTACGTTAATTTGTTGTTCCGCGCCAAAGGCGCCAGCGCCGAATTTGTTGTTCCGCACCGAATGCGCTTGCGTGTTGTTCCAGTCAACAAACGGCGCCCGCGCTAAAGGCGCCTGCGCCGAATGCGCTCGCGCGTTGTTTCGCTAAATTTTTTACGCTAATTTATTGTTCCACGCCGATGGCGCCGCACCGAATTTGTTGTTCCAAGTCGAAGGCGTCTGCATCGAATTTGTTGTTTCGCATCGAAGGCGCTTGTGCATTGTTCCGCACCGAAGGCGCTCGCGTCGAATTTGTTGTTCCACTCCGACGGTACATATGTCGTATTTGTTGTTCCGCGCCGAAGGCACCCACGCCGAAGGTGACCGTGTCGTTAAATATTTTTACCCTAATATGTTCTTTTAAATTTTGGTTGTGGAAATAATTTTTTAGGAAACAAGTATTTCGCGGGGGAAAATCTGAAATGAATCGTGCCCGTGGGCACGGGTTATGACTAGTTTATATATATGTGGTTAATGTGTGCATAAAACTAGATATGTGCTGACAGCATAGGAAATTTCCTGTGCTGATAGCCTAAACACTTCATCTCCTGTATTTTTTGAAATTTGTTATAAGTTGTACATATTCGTAATCTCTAAAACCCCAAATATAGGTCAATCCTAGGGGGATTTTGAACTTTGACCCACTCGTTACAAAAAGTTATATTGTTCAGAAACAGTTGAATTTACAACAAATAGATCAATGGTCAAATAACATTAGACCCGATTTTTGGTATGCTGATCATCCATGATGTGTAGATCATTTTTGCAAAAATATTAAAAAATAAAATAAATGGTGGATAAGTGCGTCACAATACATTTACATTATTTTGATATACATATACATATACGAACATTGAAAATTTTCCGCACTGACATATACAATGTTTTTATTAATTTTTAAATTTTTTTGGATGTTCTACATATCATGGTCATGGAAGATCACCATACTAAAAATTAAGTGAATCCAACGCTATTTAACACTTAATCTAAGTTATATATTCAACGGTTTCAGTACAATAGAATTTTTACGAGTGGATCGATGGCTAAATACCCCTAGGGTTGACACATATTCGGGATTTTGGGGGTTTACAATGCGGACAACTCAGAAAAAATTCAAACCTTTTTGGATTTTTTAACGTCGATATCACATGAAATTTCATTCGCTATCATATGTATGACATATGAGGCTTAGCCTCAGGCTTCCAAAACTCACATCTACTATTTTTCAAAGGATCGAAACCATTCATTTTGAGTTTCATATTCGAAAACCCATAAACACCGAATATCGGGTGAACCCAAGAAGTTTTGCATGTTCATCTACACTTCGCAAAAGTTCTATTCATGCACATGAATAGAACTTTTGTGATGTGTAAGAATAATGGGTATCATATGATATACGATGCTTAGCCTCATTTGCGATATCCAAAATTTCACCCTCGGTTATTTTTCAAAGGATTAGAACCATTTATTTTGATCTACATATTCTAAAACACATAAACGTTGAATATCGGGTGAACCCAAGGGGTTTTGTCTGTTCATCCATTCATTGCAAAAGTCTTATTCATGCAAAACTCTTAAATTTGCGACGGATGGATCAATGTGCAAAATCTCTTGGGTTACCTCATATTTGGTGTTTAGGAATTTTAGAATATGTAAATCAAAATGAACGGTTCCTATCCTCCGGAAAGACAACATAGATGGAAGTTTTGGAGGCGCATATGAGGCTAAGCTTCGTATATGAGGCTTTGTGTCTTTGTATGAGGCTAAGTCTCCATTGTCATATGATACCCATTATTCTATATATATATAGAATAATGGGTATCATATGACAATGGAGACTTAGCCTCATATACAAAGACACAAAAAAGTGGGTGGTACAACAAGTACAAGCCCATGTGGGGCTTGTACTTTCCCACTTTTGTGTATTGGTATATATGAGGCTAAGGCTCCATTTTCATATGATATCCATTATTCTCATATATATGGGATTAATGGGTGGTATCATACGCCATATGAGGCCTTGCCTCATATTCCCTCACACATAAAGCAATCAAGTACAAGCCCACATGGGCTTGTATTATGTGAGAGGGAATATGAGGCAAGGCCTCATATGGCGTATGATAGCCATTATTCTATATATATGGTAAAATGTTCCTAGGGTGACTCCTTAGATGAAATTTAATGAGTCGCCCCCCATTTTCTCCCTATCCCACATTTTTCGAATTTTATTCTTCAGGGGGGTTATTCACATCATGGATGATCAACATACCAAAAATCAAGTCATTCCAATACTTTTAGAGCCCCTATCTACCCCTTGCAACTTCAACGGTCTGAAAACATGCTGAAAACCCATGAAGTTGTAAGAGGTATTGCAAGGGGTAGATTGAGGCTCTAAAAGTATTGTAATGACTGGATTTTTGCTATGTTGATCATCCATAAGGTGCACAACAATCACAAGAAAAAAAATTCGAAAAAATGTGGGATATGTGGGAAACTGGGGGCGATTCCTTAGATTTCATCTCAGGAGTCACCCTAGGAACACTTTACACATATATATATGTATGAGGAATATGTATATGTGCTGACATCACATGAATTTTTTCCTGCGTTGTCAGCAATTTGGGGCATTAAAAACATTTTTAAATTTTTTTTGCAATGTGTTCTACAACTTGTTAACTAACACCCTACTAAATATCAAGCCAATCCAGCACTTTTTGAGCATCCGTTCATGCGTTTCAAAAACGTTGCGCTGACAGTTCGATTTTTTGGAGCAAATTTTTTGAAACGCATAAACGGAGGCTCAAAAAGTGTTTGATTGGCTTGAAATTTGGTGGGGAGGTAGTTAACTAGTTGTAGAACACATTGCAAAAAAAATTTAAAAAAATGTTTTAATGCCCCAAATCGCTGCGCTGACAGCGCAGGAAAAATTTCCGGCGCTGTCAGCGCACCTCCATATTTCTATATATATATGGTAAAAGGGATCTAGTGTGCCTCCTTTGATGCAATCTAAGGAGGCTTCCCATTTTCTCTTATTTTCCATATTTTTTGGAAAATTTTTTATGGGATTGTTGTTCACTTCATGGATGATCAACATATCAAATTTCAAGGGATTGCAGTACTTTTTGAGCTCCTATCTACCTCTTCCAACTCCTTGGGGGTTTTCAGCACGTTTTCAGATCGTTGAAGTTGTAAGGGGTAAATGTGAGCTCAAAAAGTATTAGAATCGCTTGAAAATTTGGTATGTTGATCATCCATGAGGTGAACAATCTCATGAATTTTTTTTCAAAAAACATGGAAAATGGGGGCGCCTCCTTAGATGAATCTAAGGAGGCACCCTAGATCCCCTTTTCCCACACACACACACATATATATAATGGATATCTTATGACATATGATGCCTAGCCTCATTTGCACATATATTTATATGAAAATAATGGGTATCATACGCCATATGAGGCGCTCTCTCACAAAAAGGTGCCAAGTACAAGCCCATGTGAGGCTTGTACTTGTGTACTTGGCACCTTTTTGTGAGAGGGCATATGAGCCTCATATGGCGTATGGCACCCATTATTCTACGTTTGAGGGGGACTTGCCACGGGCTTGTCCCACGTGGTAACGTCCCCCTCAACCGTGGGGGAAGCCCCCCACTTAGATAAAAAAATTGACCCCCAAAAACCCACTTAATTGCAAAAAAAAACCCCAACTTCCCACTTAATTGCATGCTCCTCCTTGGTTTTTGCGCTTATTTGCGTGCTTGCTCCACTTTTAACCCTCGACGCTGCCGACACACCCACCCACGTTTTCGCTCCTTCTCGGTTGCGCGCCTGCTCCGTGCCGTGTTCATGGGGGTTGTTTTTGCTCCGTGCACTTGGTGCACGAGCAATTTCTAGTGTGTATGTGTATATATATATAGTACAAAGCACACATTGATACATGCTTCTAGAAGTAGAAAACAACCCAAGAAAAATCTTAATGATTTAAATTCATCTTCTAATCAAGTAACTAAATCAAATAAAAAAAGGAAATGGAAAGCCATTCCACTACCTACCTTAATGTACACCCATAATTCCCTTTACATGTTTGCAAGGTGTTGTTAAAATATGATTTTGTATATGATTTTCATGGCTATTCAAGTGACACATGGATTTAGGATGCCTGACACAATGTTTAGGCACATCCTTTGTGTTGGGCAAGTGTCATGCAAATGCCGTTGTAGTTTAGCATGTGCCAGACTTTGATGCATGATTCACTTTGATGTGTTTATGATTCTGTGATCTTCCCTTTCCTGAACTTATCCAGGAAAGGTGGGTAGGGCATGTAGAGTGGGACTGACATGGAAGGCATGGAAGACATGGAAGGAATTACTGTAACCACACAATATGACTCAAACTTAGGGCCTATTTCTTATGCCCCTCCCCATAGTCCTCCTTCATTTACCCATTCTCATCATTCACACCAGAGGTAAAATAGATGGAGACGTGAGAGTGGGAAAGCGATAACTGATAAACCAACTTTCGTTTGCACCCTATACCCTTTCTAATATTTTCATGAATCTGAATTTCCATGTTATGTGTTACAAGTTCTTTTGGAGTTTTGCAAATGCTCAATTTAATGTAACAATTTGATGGGAATAATGCATGAAAAAATGGACCACTCTGGTACCTGTTGATATTCATATGTTCGAACTAAGTTGTATAAGCAGTTTAATTATTTATGTTTGAAATATGTTTCTTGTTTAATTCTGAATTTTTCATCTCATGTGAAGCCGTGTGTGTGGGTGTTGGGGGGGGGGGGGGGGGGGGTGTCCGCGTTGAAAACATGTTTTTGCACAGAACATGCCCATATACATCTGGAGCAACTGCTATTTTATTTTCTCAGCATGTATCGAAATTGTGCAATCTTGATGGGAACACAGACCCCGTATTTCTTTAGCCAAACTGCTAATGTTTTCCCCTTAATACTCTTTTTAAAATCAAATGTCAATTGGTTTAATCGTATCCTTTTAATAATCTATCTGAGGAGGGGTCTTCGATGTCATGTAATCTAGACAGCACAGTACAGTGTCATCCTGTGAAATATATGTACTATAAAAGAGGGATTTACATGTGTGCCATTGTTCTACTAGGACAAACGGGTGGGTAGAGATGTGGCTATGGTTTGGCCACATCATCAATGTGGGGCCCACTTAGGGATGTGTGGGAGCTTGGGTGTGGTTTGTGGTGTTTTTGTGGTGCATCCAAATATAAGCCCCCCATCTTCCCATGGATTTCAATGTTTGCCACTGCTTTTTCATCCCAAAAACACATCCCTCTTCCACCTAGTTGGGATTCGCCATTGGTCTTTTTCCACTTTGCCCCCACCCCCCCGGTGCCCACAGACGATTTCCATACACACCCACACTTCTCTCTCATTTTCTGCTGCGCGTGGTTTCCGCCTCCTGTGTGGGTTTTTACTTTGATCCACGTGCCTTATGTGCACGGGTAATTTCTAGTATTCTATTTATCTCGAATTGTAGTAACGATTGCTAATATTGTATAGATAACTATTGGATAGTCAAATTTGTCAGACTGACTTTATTGTTAGAGAAAGCTATCCACATGGTATCACATTTCTTAACAGAATGATCCTGGCCAGCAATTGTAGTCTGTCTCCAAGAACATATAGTTTCTTTATTAGATCTTCGCATTCAGTATATTTATTTAAGTATGTCATATATTTATATAATCTTATGCACTGCATTGTATAGTTTTTTCTTCCGAAATCCAGTATAACAATTCTAGAATATTAGTATGTCTACTGATTTCTTTATACTTGTTATATGTATGGACAGGGTGGAGAAGATGACAATTTTGCAATCGTCTTTGCAGCTATGGGAGTAAACATGGAAACAGCACAGTTTTTCAAACGTGATTTTGAAGAAAATGGTTCCATGGAGAGGGTGACTCTTTTTCTAAACCTGGTATGTTGGCTAGGACTTGTCATACTCTTATCTTCTTCTCCTAATTGTAAAGAGCTTATTGAGTTTACCCTGTGAACTGCATATATGAGTTCAATCTTGTTATCATTAAAATTTTCTTGGCAGTTCAGAAGTTCACACATTTTTCTTTCTATTATGTCTGATGTTGCAGGCAAATGACCCTACTATTGAACGAATTATCACTCCTCGAATTGCTCTTACTACAGCAGAATATTTAGCTTATGAGTGTGGCAAGCATGTCCTTGTCATTCTTACGGACATGAGCTCGTATGCTGATGCTCTTCGTGAGGTAATGAACCCTCTGATAATCTCAGAATTTGATATGACCCCTGAAAGTTTGATCATTGCTACCTTTATCTTGATTAGTTTCTAATTCAAGCTAGAGCATCATGGTAATTGACTTGTAAGATCCAGAGTATATCTTTTTCCGCAATCTAGAGTGCAAAATAAGAGTTTTTGGGATTGAGCTGTTCTTTCCGAGAAGTAGGTATAATAATGTATCATTTGTAGAAATCTCTACGCATCTCTTTTACCCGTGCTGGATCTGCCCCTCATGCATCATTCATTTTCTGGAAAGCTTAGAAGAAATCTTTCACCAAAGTTCAGTTTGAACTCCTTGTATTATTTATGGTCTGTGTGCATCACATGTATGTCTTTCTTAGTGACACTATGTTTTACGTTGATGACCTTGCTTTATGCATTCCATTGGATTCAGGTCTCTGCTGCCCGAGAGGAGGTGCCGGGTAGACGTGGTTATCCAGGGTACATGTATACTGATCTGGCAACAATATATGAACGTGCTGGGCGTATAGAAGGAAGAAAAGGCTCCATTACTCAAATACCTATCCTTACCATGCCTAATGATGGTAATTTATAGTGAAGACTTAATGTAAACTTGATTTACTTGATAGAAAATTTCACATATGGTATTATTCAATGGTACTAGCTCATGGATTGTGGTGTCATTGTTGGAGGATCTCTTGTGAATATTATTTTTGAGTCATGTTTTTCTTCTGTTATATGCACGAATTCAAACTGTGACATACATTGCTCTGAGTCTTTTACTGATTTTCATTATTCTCAACAGATATCACACATCCAACTCCTGATCTCACTGGTTACATCACTGAAGGCCAGATATACATTGATAGACAACTTCACAATCGGCAGGTACTGTTCCCTTTTTATCCTCACAAGGATACAACTGATATAAATTTACACTAAATCCCCCCCCCCCCCAAAACAAAAAAAAAAAAACAAAAAAAACAAAACAAAACAAACCCAAAAAAAATGTCATGTTAACCTGATTCTATTCATTACCATTGATACCTTTGATAATTCGGGCATGCTGAATTATTATCAAGGGCTTTCTTCTCTGTATGCCAGGTTCCCTTTTCCATTTCCATTTTGTTTTTCCTCTTTCTTTTGTGATGGATTTTTGGGTGGGGGAATTGGATCATGGACTTTCTGAATTTTCCTTTTTTGAACATATGTTATTATGTATTTCAGTTGTGATGCTCTTCTGTATCCAACTTGTCTAGTGGTCTATTTTGTCAGTTGGTTCTGTTGTGTTGTTATTTTTAATTTCTTTAAACTTTTAATTTCTTATTTTAAAAAAAGTTTCGTTCTGTTGTTAATTCTGCATTGTGATTGATTTTTGTGAACTACAATGTTTTTTTTCTAAAACAGAAAACTCACTTGTAGTGAGTTTACAATATAAGCTGCACTCAAAGCACAAAACAGATGGTATAGTCCTTAGGGGCTCAACCATTTCTATTATTGGAAAAAATTACATGCATATAACCTTTTGATTAACTTACTTTTTTCGAAGATAACCTAAACTCTATTTGGTTTAAAAAAGGAGGATCTGGTCAGGTGGGTGTGCGTGAGTAGGCTTTGCATATGGCAAAATTGGATCAGATTAAATCTGACCTCACTCATCATATGTGCCACCCCTACATGCGGTTTTTTTGGTAACATTGTTTAATTGTTCTTGTGTGGTGGATTTGACAATATATTTTAAACCCAGCCTTTTTAATGTCAACAGATATATCCACCTATCAATGTCCTTCCCTCCCTTTCTCGATTGATGAAGGTGAGCTTTTGTCATTGGTGCAGTCTTTTTATCGAATGCCTTTGCTCAAATACGGAGGTGGCTATTGTATCATGGTGTTCATTCTGTTTTCTTTTTTCCTATGTTTAATTTTCAGAGTGCTATTGGCGAGGGGATGACCCGTCGTGATCATTCAGATGTGTCAAACCAGGTAAGTTGTCGCATGGGAATGATATGCAACCTGGGGTTCTGTTCATATTTTCCTTACATGACTTTTTTTATTTTTTTATTTTCTAGTTGTATGCCAATTACGCAATTGGAAAGGATGTTCAGGCAATGAAAGCAGTTGTTGGAGAGGAGGCTCTATCCTCTGAGGATTTGGTCTGTTTTTCTCTCTCCCTCCCACCAGCTTAAGAAATATGATTTTCTTCACCCATTTCGTTTGCTTATCCTGGGTTTCCCCCCCTTCTTGTGAGCGCAGCTCTACCTTGAGTTCTTGGACAAGTTTGAGAGGAAGTTTGTCATGCAGGGAGCATACGATACCCGTAACATCTTCCAGTCGCTTGATCTTGCATGGACCCTCCTCCGTATCTTTCCCCGTGAGCTTCTCCATCGTATCCCTGCAAAGACCTTGGATCAATTCTACAGCCGAGAAGCGGCCCACTAAACCGCCGAATACATGGAATCATTTTGAGAAGTTCCCTTGAGCGGGTATGAATAACAAGATACGGGTGCTCTTTGAACTCCATCCGTTTTGCTAGATTGATTCTATTCTTTTTAAGCCGAAATTCTGAGTTGCTTCATCTGTCTGGCGTTTGTGATGTAAAATATTTATATGCCCAGCTATAGGAATTAATGTATCCATCCTCTAATGGTTAAATTCGGTATGTATTATTCTCTTACCGATTGCTTTTGAAGGAAAAGCAGACGTTTTAGTTTGTGCCTGTATTGTGCACACGCTAGAAAGGAAATGCGCTATGGATTTCTATGGGAGTGGTTGATCCTGTGGTTATTGTCTGTATACATTGAGGTGTTTGTGCTGCTGTGCATGATATTCACTCTATCCGTTGCAAAACTTGTTGAATGGAATACCTAAAAATTTTGTTCGTTTGAGGTTCACAATCTCGGCCAGGTTAATTAATTTTTATAATTTTTATTGGCCCTGATGAACGATGTAAATACAAACATGTATGTTCGACTATTCATGGATGAATGTATGCATCTTTGAGAAACGGTTGGTTGAGAACGACATTCATGTAGCATAGGGGAGGGGCAGAGAGAGTTTCTATCCATGAAATCATCGGTACAAAAATAACAGTAGCCTTGTGCAACTTGTTCCGAAAACTTTGTAGTGGTAAGATTCTTTCGTAGGTGCAAAGATTAAAGAGAATCAAGTCAAACGAACAGGGGAATGGGGAAATTGAATTAAATATTTGTGTAATGAAGCGTGGCCTTTTGGGGAGACCTAGGTCTTTATTTATAGGAGACGATAGAGTTTATACATGGATGAGATACAATTTCTCAAGTAGATACAGTCGTATCCACTTACACATCTTTATTTATTTACATCACTCCCCCATATTCAGCCATAAGTGTGAATTCTGCTCACGAATACTTCGGGATTCTGGACGTCAAGTGAGTATCACGAGGAGTAGATACTTCAGGATCATGAGTTGATGTGATTTGACTCGTTAAAACCTTTGGCTATGAAAAACCATGTGGGAAAAAACATAGCTAAGGAAAAAGAGTACAAATTCCCTCTAACTCCACATGATCCGTACAAGCCCTTAAGCTTTCAAATTTCTTAGGCATTTTTCATCACTCTTATTTACAACATTCCGAAAGTATACACAAATTACAAATATCACCATTATAAAGCAGCTGCTTGAATCCAAAGACTCTGGAGATGTGTGCTTTGTTTTGTCGCCTTTGATGTGGTTTTCACAAAAGTGGGGTAAGCATGTGGCATGGTCTTCAGATTATGTGCTCAGCTCTAAAACACCAGCCTCTGACTCAGTCGTCACTGGTCTGTGATTTGCCACCAAGCGCACTCAAATACACAATTGCTTTGTTTCTGGAATGGTGAAGATCTCGAAATTGATAGGATGATGTTGCCTTCAAAGTTTGCTTTGCAGATCTGCAGAAGATGGCAATACCGCAATCTCATTGTAGGTACACAGTCTATGATTTCTCATTATGGGGGGTCGAACCGGTAACCTGCATCTGCATACGCATGGAGGATAATTCTTTATAATGTAAGCCCAAATCTATTGAACCTTGGAGGAAGCACAGAAGATGCGTAACTAGGGTCTAGTAGCACTTTTTAGGTGCATCACTGTATCTGGCTAGTGTATTTACTGTAATTGTTATATCGGGATGCGTGCAGTTAGCCAGAAGTGTTCTGATTGCACTTAGATAAGGGGCTTCAAGACCAAGTATATCTTCACCCTCTTTCAACTGACGGAAGGGGTTTTTATGTACATCCAAAGAGCGTAATATCATATGTGTACTTAATGGATGACATTGGTTTTTGTTGTAATTTCTTCAAAACCCTCTGTGTGTATGAAGTTTAATGTAACACGATTTTATCTATCTAGATAAATTTGTGAGCCATGACTTATTTTATTTTGACTAAGTCTTTCATATCATGTTTGATAGTCAGGCTTGAACAGATATTTCGGTTTCTCTTCAGGAAATCCGATGAGATTTAAGTTGTTTACAACTATGATATCAAATCATGTCCTTTGCTCTTTATGAAGATGCAAAGACAACCTTTAGTAAGGTCCAAAATTTCCTTTGCCAAATCGTAAGTTATTCGCAGTGTATAACTAGGGAATCTGATGCATTATATATATATATGAGTCATACTTATTTTAATTTGTTTATTCCCGAGTTTCAGCGGAAAAAATTCCTTGAGCTATAGGTTGTACCTTATAGCATATGATTTTGTACTTGTATGTTTTTATTTGTGCAATACTTATTATGCCCACAGGGTTTACACCTTTTGGTGTCTGGATTTCAGGTCCGAACACATCACATTTCATAAGCGAGTCATGCTCATCTTTTATTGCATCGTTTCATATTTGGCCAACCTCTACGTTTGCATTTTAGCAACAGAGTATGGAGCGATATTATATAATTATCATCGCTTTGGGATGTATGTGGCAATATGATACATGAATATATTGTCGACAATTGTGTTCTTTCTGTCCAACACATCCCTAGTACGCACAACATTTAATTTCATTTCAGTTTCTTCCAGATTTTGCTCTTCAGTGAATTCTGGGATGTGTGAGGATACGTGTAAGGACCGTCTACCTTGCAATACTAACAACACACACTGGGGGGGAATGAATAGTGTAATGGCAATAATTGTGTAATTAAAAATTAAACTTGCAAGTGCGAAATAATAAGTGCAAGAGTAAATTAATACACACAATCAAGTAAACACAAACACAAGAGATTTTACCCTGATTCCCCAACTTGGGTACATCCAGCCACACCAATATTCACTATGATCCAACACAAGGTAGTGAATACAATCCCTAAACAAGGGATACCCTACACAAGGGATTTGAAATCCCACAAAGAGATAAATAACTCCCACAAAGAGAGTAACAAACTCCCACAAAGAGAGTTAGGGTTTCAATCACAAAGATGAAATAAATAGACTCTTACATATGCCTTGATGAGATGAACTTACTCAATGTTGAATGTAAGGCATGGAAGAGGATCTCCAAGTGTTGAGATGAGCTTTGCTTGCACTTGGAGAATTTCCCTATGAGCTAGCTTTAATGCTTGAAGAGGAATGTACTCAAGAGAGGGAAATAAGACATACGTGGTTGGCATGCTTAAAAAAGAGAGAAAAATCTTGAGAATAATTACACCGGTCTCCCTTCTTCGTCAAGTAGCCACGTCTCCAGGCTCGGGAACCTCTGAGATTCACGCTGAAAGATGAGGTTTGGGGGAGTGCGTACGAATAATTGGCCTTAGGTGATTCGAGAGATTAGGCCCAAGGGGTCCATCTTGACCTAATGCCTTAGATTCGTCTGAGACGGGAGCCATTGGCTGAAATCTGATTACATGGATCACCTGAGTCCCAAAAAAATAAAAATTTTATATGTGTCTATATTACATCATGCATGCCTATCATGATGTCTCGGGATGCACCATCTTATCATGATCAACCCCAAAGAATTTAGTGTCTACGAAGCTCCCTTTGGTTCCTACCGTTGCAAATGTATGACATTGGTTGAATTCATCCAATCTAAACCTATTAATTGACATTCTGCGGACCTTGCATCTTTCATCAGTGAGAGTGTTAACATTTGAAACCGTGTCGGAGACAGCAATATTTGAGCTTCACACCGTGAATTATCTTCGAGCTTTGCGTGACTGGAGGGGGTGACTTCTAACTTTATTGTATTTTTGAATTTCTTGCAAGTTACTTGAGAGGGTGGTCTTCGAATCCTCCCTGATAAATTCCTCCGAACCCTGCATGTCCTATCTTGCTCAGGGAAGAGCAAGAGTTTTACTTGGGGGAATTTGTTGAGTGAAGCTTTTACCCTTTTTCTTCTCCCCTTTTCCACGCATTTTACGAATATACCTGCATTTTCCATTTTGCTCCCATCCGTTTTTTTCATCTTCACTATTTGGGAATGTTCTACATATTTCAGGAGAAAAATGCGAGGAATGACGAAAAAGGATGATGGAAGAAGCAAAGGAGAGGAAAATCCGAAGAACCGAAGGTGGAGAGAAAATTAAGAGCTCAAAAGCGCATGTCACCACCAGCACGACCGTGCTGAGATACGCACATCGCGATATCGTATCAGAAGGGAGTCTGAGCGTAGTGCCCTAACGGCATGGCCGTGCATGCATAATTCTCTGCATGATGACAGAGCACCCATGAATTGCATGGATTGTTGGCACGACCGTGTCGCAATACGCACGATCATGCTGCACGGCAGTGCATAATTTCCTGTAGGATGGCAGAGTGATGCACCCAGAACTAACACCTAAAAGCCACCTGGCGGTGTCACTAATGCCATGCGCTAAATGGGTCCTAAGTATCAGTTTCGGGCTCACGAACGCAAGCGGACGGTGTCAAGTTATAATATAAAAGATATCGATCCCACAGGGAAAGTAGCGGTGTATTGATCTCAGGTTATTTCTAAGTCTCAGAAAGAGGTAGCAGTCAGTTTGAACGATTGGTTGGTTGGTGATGTTTGACCAATATAAAGAGACTAGGGCATTAGGACTTACCACTATGACCGTCGGAGGTCGATGCTAGGTTAGAACTTCTATGTCGCATTGGTTTTATGGGGATTGTAGCATCTATGAAGTGAACTCACGCGTCTAGGCTTCATGAGTCTAACATACCGTATTAACCCCGCTCTCGCGATAGATGCATACGGCATGCGCATTAAGGATCTACAATAATCTCACCACTCTCATGGGTCGAATGCTCTCAACTCATACCACTCTCTTGGGTTAGAGCGTCGAGGTATTTTGATAGCTCTTATTGACGCAATGGCGATAGCCGTCAATTATGGTATAGTTCGTCGATGGATTCCATCAAGAGATGAGTCGGGGATAGTCACGAGCCTTGGTTGAATCCACTAACTTTCTAATTAAATCCATAAGATACTCCTTAAGCTAATCGATTCCACCGACTGTGGGCACGATCTCAGTACGAGTTCTCCTAGGGATTTTGCTAGGTCAACCAAAATACTCCCCTTTTTATGTCCAATGCAACCTAAACATCCTAACTTTGCATCTTTTTCCTAAGATCCTAGGGCTAATCTATTAGCCCTAGATAGAACTACTCATACATGGTAGAGAAAGCGAAGAAAGATTGGATTTTTACCATAGAATTCATCATAGTAATAAAAACATATAAAAGAATAGAATACGTACCAAAAGAGATGTAGATAGATAGCAAGTCAAAGAGAATTAAGATCCAATAGATTCCAAGCAAGATAGCGCAATAAAAATTAAATCTTTGCTCAATGATAAAAACCTAGATCCAAAACACTTAAATAAACCTAAACTTACACTAAAACTCTCCATGTCCAAAATATTAAAGGAATTGTGCTAATATACAAGGGTTAGGGACCCCATAAATGATTCTCAGAAACCTGGAAAGTTGGGCCCACATGTTGCTGGGGCGTGTCGGCTACCGAGCAGTTGGCTGCTCGGTCAAGTCGCCTCATTGGCCGCGGTTCGCTGCTTCTGCTTGCTTGTTTCTGATGCGGGCTACTCGATCGAGTAGCCCCCTACTCGGTCGATTAACATGGGGTGTCAACTTGGGTCGAGTCGCCTAGCTGCTCGGTCGAGTGGCCTTATCCATTTCCTGTTATGTATCCGCGTGTCAGCTCGACCGAGTAGCTGCAAGCTACTCGGCCCGAGTCACCTAGGAAACTGACTGGGCTGAGGGGGTTTTGATGATTTCTCTCGCTTGCTTCTACTCCTCTCCTTCGATCATCTTCTAAACTGCGGCAACTCTCATGGAGCCTTGCCAATGACGTCCTGGACGCGTTGGATGTGTCCATGTCCCGAATAAGATCCAATTCGCTTCAAAATCCCTGAAAATCCACAAATCTATGCAAAAAATAGAATATGGCATTAGGAGTGCATTAATATATAAAAATATGGATTTCGGAGGCGAATATGATATGAAATGAGATGAAATGATGCGGTGAAAACATGGAAAATATGGACACATCAAAATCCCCCATGCTTACCTCTTACTCGTCCTCGAAGAAGACGAATAGTAGGCTCACCGGGCGATAAAAATAAGAAATAGAAAAAGGAATAGAAGATGGAGGGGAACGCTAGATTATTCGGTCAGATCTCAAGCCTTAGCTACATATCACGATACTTCGACATAAATCACATGCTAATACGAATTTTGTATCTTTCGCTTAATATAATACTTGCAAGCATTTAAGATCACAGAAAGGGAATTCTAAATATTCATGCAGTCAATTCATATCAACATCATGCAATTCATAGAGTCTAGTATAAAAAATGTTGGCGATGCACTTTTCAACCAATAGACATAACCGAAGCATATAAGATTCAAGTCAGGCATGCAAAAGAGAATAGAAAGGATCATGACATTCATATATTCATCTCAACTCCTTAAAAATCTCCATAGCTATCAGTTTTCATAAAATTTAAGCATTGTCAAACATCCCCAATTATGCACAACTCCACTCTAATGTCATACGCACTCATGTGGTCAAATGGTTTATCCCCCAAGCTTAGATTGAGGCGTCGCATCCAAAGGATATGAATATGGAATTTTTGGCTTTTTCCCAAGTATAAATGTAGCTCCATGCAAATAGAATATAAGAAATGATTTTTCTTTTCTTTTCTCTCTTTTTTTATGGGAGCAATAAAATATACATATCGATTTTGGCTCCTTTATTGGCTTTTTGGATGCTAACTTTTCTTTTGTGATTTTTGGAAAGCAGATGCGGTATAAGTAACTGTAGGGGGTGAAACCAAATGACATGTAGAGATTTATAAAGATATGTGGAGAAGGAAATAATTTAACACTCGGTTCACGCATAAGATGTGCACAATGGTTCAATAAGGTAATACTCTAACTAAACTTATAAGCAGGCATGGATAATTTCATTCATCTCGATAAATAATGAAGACATGCGGTAAAGCATACAATCATAGCAGGCATGCATGAAATAAGACAACAGGCAGATGCTTCAGATATTCTAATGATGCGTGAAGCTTGGTGCATTTCCAACAAGCATATACTAGATACTACTGCATACATTCAGTTTCAATTTATTTCATGCATTCATATAGAGAAATCGGCAAAAGAATATATATACAAGCATACAGGTGGCAAAAGACCGAAATACTCTAACTTGCATGGCAAAAGTAATAAGCATCGTAATAGCATAATAAAAGGCTATAAGAGATATCATCATGTGGAACATATCTAGCAAAAGGGGGAAAGAAAGGCGTAGAAAGTAAAGAAATAAAAACAAGCATGCAAGCATGGTAAAATATGGAAAACGTGATGCTGAATGAGAAAAAGAAAAAGGTGGACAAAATGGGTTGAAAATAAAAAGTAAAAAGGCGTGAAATAAAAGAAAATATATAAAAAATGAAAATAAAAAGCGATAGTGCTCATCCCCGAAGCTAAACACAGCAGTGTCCTCACTGCTGAGAACACACTGGTATGGCAGAAAATGAGGCCAGGGTGGGCGGGCAGATAAGAGTGATAAAAAATAAATGGAAAATAAAACTGTACAAAATAAAAGAAAAAGTGCAGATGCATATGCATGGAGTGATGCAAGAAGTGCAAAATATGAACACCTATGCAAGATGATGCAAAGTATGATATGATGCAAATGCTATATGGACATATGCAAAAATGAGTGTATGCATGTGCGGGATGATATGCAAAATGCAAAATGGGTCCTCCCCCAAGTTGTGTAAGACTAGGGCCCCGTACTGACAGATGGGCACTAAAAATAAGGGGGATGGACTGGAACAAAAATGTGATATGTGCATCAGACAGCGACACCGCCCTCTGAAGGTGGGATGGGTCCCGCTGCTGGAGACCAGGAGGCGGGGCAAAAACAGAACGCTCAACTAGAGTGTCTGCTGGTGGGAAAACAGAAGAGATGACAAGCTCAGACAAATAATGAAACAGCTGGAGTATCGACAGGTGTAGGAACGTGTGTGTCGACAATGTAAGTCTCCAACTGAGGTGCAACCAGCTCAAGGGTAGAAGTGACATGCACTGCAGAAGCCTGAGAGTGAGGCATAGTGAGCAGTGTAGGAGGTACAGAAGGGACATGGGCTGGCCTGGGGGGAGGGGCTGGTGCAAGTATGACAGTGGGTATGTGCCTCGTCCTCAGCATATCTATGATCGGGGTGAGGTCGTCCTTGACTTTCCTGTGGTTCGTGTCGACCGAGCGAGCGAATGCGTCAAAGTCATGCCTAAGTGTCCCAACCTCGGTCTCCACGGCGGTCAAGCACGCATCAGAGACGTGAGAGCCGAGGGGAGGATGGGAGCTGCTAGACACCACTCTCGAAGGACGGCCTCATGAATGAGATCCACGGGTCCTAGCCTGAAAGACTGGAGATGGCGAGCTAGCAGGGAACTCGGTTGAGGTATTATGGAGTGGAATCGAACCAAGATCTTGAGCAGAAGTAGAAGCAGCAGAGGCAGCAGAAAAAGGAAGCGCAGTAGACACAGAAGTGTGGACAGATGTCACGACGCTCTCAATGAATACTACTGCTGCCGGTGTGCTGGTGGTGCCAGGTAGAGGGACCGTGGACCCTAGGGAGGTGGGAAGGGAAACGAGGAGGTCCACAGTGACATGTAGGGTGCTGGCGGGGTCCAGCTCTGAGAAGTGTGGCTCGGTGGGCTCGGGAGCGGGAGAAGAGGCTGGCTCCAAAGTGAAAGAAAAAGTAAGGTCGGAAGCAGCAGGGGCTACCGTGCCCTCAGGTCCAGGCATGGTAAGGGCATCAGTAGTGACCTCGGAGCAAGAGGTGGAGACAGTCTCCGAGGTCTCTAGGGTAGGGGTGGGGGTGGGGGTGGTGCTTACACTGGCAGAAGTGTGGACATAAGTATGAGCAGGCGGTGGTGGGTGTGCAGGGTGGGGGTGGCTGGGCTGCCACGAGGGCAGCGAGGTCGGGCTCATCCTTGTCAGAACTAAGCACCCAGTGGTCGATGTCGTCGTCGACCGGTGCTCTAGTGGCTCCAGGACGTGGATGGGGGGATGTGAAAAATGCGGGGTGTGATCCAGTTAAGCATGACTGGGGTGATATAGGTGAGGGCGGGGCGGGGTAGGAAGAGGTACGGCTCGTGGTGGGTGCCTAAAAGGTAAATCCAGTGACGCGCACCGTGCGGCCTAAGGATGGACATGCGGGTGAGCACATCCATCGTCAAGCAGGTAGGCCCGGTGGGAGTCACTAGACAAGCAGGAAGCTCTAGGCCGAGCATCTATGCAAAAATGGTGAAAAATCCGCTACAACAAATATTGGTGGAGGTGTGGGCGGTCTGAAGAAGGCGATGACACAGCCAGTGTGCTACGTCGAAGAGTAGGAAGGGCTGGAGGGAGCCGTCTGGGTGGAAGCGCAGAGGTCGAGTCATCCCCATAAGGTGGGAAAGCTCAGGAAGGGAGAGTGTCCCGACCTCTGGCCTGTAAAGGAGAGTGGTGGTGAGGTGGCGCTGGGCATAGTGGAGGCAGGGGTGGACGATACAAGAGGATTTCGCCCTGCTGGGGCGATATCCTCGCAAACCTGTGATACGATGCCAAAACTTCTTGGCATCAAACTCGGTAGGCTCGAAGTCTGGGGAGAAGGTGAGTCTGCGGTCGGGGATGGCGGGAAAGTGGAAGTGTGCACGGATCATGGCGTGCGTGACCGCTACGTCGTGGTTAAGCAGCCAGAAGCTAATGCCATCACCCGTCGGGGTGACGACAATAGAGCTCAATGCCTCTAGTGTGAGGCGTGTTTAGGTGCGGGCGTGGACTGCGAGGAGGCAGTTAAAACAAATGACCTAGTAAAGCCTAAGGACCCCATGCAGGAGGTCAATGCACTGGAGGGTGGGGATGTGTGTGAAGCAGGTGGGAACGATGGTGCGGTGGGACATGGCCAAGAAACTCTTGCGGTGAGCGTCGTCTCGGAAGACGATGCCATAGGTCCTAGGGGTGGGGGTGGAGGTACGAGACATGGTGGGGAAGTAGTCGTGGGGATGGGAGGAGTCGTAGTATGGGTAGGGGGGAGGAGTGGTGACTCTATTGCTAGAGGTACGGGTGAGGGGGATCGGGAGGAGTCGGATGAGGACGTAGAGAGTCCCATCCACTCCTCCTCCTCGGGTGTGGGGGGACGTGCACGGCAGGGGCGACGTGACGTCCTGGAAGAGGAAGAGCCAGTGTAGGCCTTCCTCTTCCTGGGACGGGGTGGTGTCCTCGGCCTAAGGTGGGGCGGCATCGTGCGGTGGGTGCAAACAACTGACCGTGGTAAAATAAATATGATAGGGAAGAATATACCCAAGCTAAGAGGCGCTGCGAAAGCAATCTAGAAGCATGTGCATGCTGCGAAAGCAAATCGATCCCCAAGCTTCTCCTGATCTAGACAACTCCTCGGAGCGCGTCGTAGTAACTGCATTAAGAAGAAACAAATATATCAGGAGGCATCTCGAAAAAATAGTTCGAATCGGAGCAAATAAATAAAATTAATGAAAGGGGTGGTGGTGGTGGTGAGATGATGGGGAGGAGGATGATTGGGGGTTGGGCTGCTTGACCGGAGCACAAGGTGTGCTCAGGCAAGCTGCTCGGGCCGTTGTTTTGGGGGCAAGCTCTGACGAGTTTCCGGAGCAAGGGGGTGGGGGTGGAGGGGGGATATGAGAGAGGGGGGTTGAGATGGGGATTGAGGGGGGGGGGGATGATTTGCCACCGGCGCTGGGTGGCACCGGCGGCGATGCTCCGAAAAATTGCCGGAGCAAGGGATTCATCAGGGGGGGTTTGGGCGAAACAGAGGGATGGAAAATTAGGAGGAGAGAGGGGGAAGGGGTGGGTGGTAAGGGACAGCGGCACCGTCGACGTTATGCGACGCCGGTTGTGCTGCTCCGGTGTTCGTCGAAGCTGGGGGGATTTAGGGCAGAGTAAGGAGAGGAGAGAGAGATAGAGAGAGAAAGAGAGATGAAGAGAGATGGGCAAAGGGCGGACCGTTCGGGTGGTGCGGGTTGCGGTGCAGGTGGCAACGACGGCATCGACAGTGGTGGAGGAGGAGGGTCGAGTGGGTTAGGGTTTTTGGGAGGGAGCTCATGGATTAGGGCTTAATTCGAATAGCCCGAGTGAGGGTTTGGTTTAATATAAACCGAGTCAAGCCGGGGGGCCCAGCTGAGTAAGTGGCTGCTCAGGCAGGGCAACGATAGCTGCTCGGTCGAGTATGATTAGATTATTTTTTTTGAAATTAAGCTCAAAAATTGTGCCCTAGTACTCGACCGAGCTGCTTATTTTACTCGGTCGAGATGAATTAAAACAGAGCGATGTTTTCAGCTCTCTTTTGCTCTCCCTGCAGCTCGGTCGAGTATGGTAGCTACTCGGTCGAGTCCATTGAGCTTTCCAAAGCGTCCTTTTTAGCACTTTTGGGACTCTCCCTGCAGCTTGACCGAGTAGGATAGCTACTCGGTCGAGTCGAATTAGAAATATAGTGCTCTTTTTCGACCTTTTTGGGCTCTGTCTGTAGCTCGACCGAGTGGGGAGCTACTCGGTCGAGTCGCAATTAATTTCCAAAGCCACTTTTTTCCTTTATCTCCAGCTTCCTGTAGCTCATACTGTGGCTCGGCCGAGTAGGGTGTTACTCGGCCGAGTCACAACAAATTTCCAGAAGCTGGTTTTGCCTGTTTTCTCCAATTCCCTGCAGTTTGGCCGAGTAGGGGGATACTCGGCCGAGTCGCCTGTAACTTTTTATCTCAGGCTTGTACTTCTCTTAAAGTGTTCTTCTCTTGGTTCCTTCTCCTTTTGTCGCGCTCTCTTCACGCTCTCTTCATCGTTTAACCTGTAAAAAGGGGAACTCAACAAATTTTTTGTGTTTTCATATTTTCTTGGAATTAAAAGCATATTTATTTTGTTTTTGAATAAGAAAAGAAAACAAAAGGAAAGCAAAAACTAAGGGATAGAAAGTCGGGCTGCCTACCGATAAGTGCTTGTTTTAAGTCGTAAGCTCGACTCCCTCAAGATTTCAATGAATATTGGGCACATACGAGATACGCCCGTTATGTTTGCCGATGAGCCCATGAGGTGGTATTTGGCGTGCATCTTCAAAGTGACTCTCCTCGGCCGTATGGATAGGAGCTCCCAGATCTCGATGGTGCAAGTGTGTGTCCGGAGGCTCCTCGTCAAGTACTCGTAGAAAGGCGGCTACCGCTTTGTTATGTACGAAGTCGCCGTCGTCATCAATGCTCACCTTCACTGGATCTTTGGTGAACTCTTCCATGGCATAGTCA
Organism: Scilla litardierei; assembly: GCA_030789695.1. Lineage (NCBI taxonomy): Eukaryota > Viridiplantae > Streptophyta > Magnoliopsida > Asparagales > Asparagaceae > Scilla > Scilla litardierei. The sequence goes on along the minus strand of CM061132.1, from coordinate 46,654,345 downwards.
TTTGAGGCATCATCCTCCAAGAGCTGTAGGTAGCTCGCATCTTCTTGAGTGGCACGTTCCCTCATAGGCTTTTGTAGATGAAATTCCACGAAAGTGTTCCCTCACGAACATATATTAATACTCCGGCCGTCGCCATGAACGGACGGCCCAATATGAGTTGAGAGCTCCCTTTTTCCGATATATCCATGATGATGAAATCCACCGGTATGCAAAGCCCGGGTGGTATCTGGAAAATGATGTCCCGAGCTATACCCACCGGATATATGATGCAGTGGTCTACCAATTGAATAGACATGTCGATTGGCTCAAGTTCCGTTCCGGTATGTAGCCTCTTGAAAATGGAAATCTGCATCAAGCTAATGCCAGCTTCCAAGTCTATCAAAGCCCGGCTAATAGGGGTGCCGTCGATGGAACATGGCACCATAAAGCTCCCAGGATCCGGTAACTTCTTTGGGAGACGATTCTTGATAATTGATGTAGAGTCCTCTAAAATCTTTACCTCCTCAAGTTTTCGCTTCCCCGTAATGAGTTCTTTCAAAAATTTTGCAAACGGGGGAAGCTCTGTTATAGCATCCATGAAAGGAATGTTTAGTTGAATACCTTTAAGGAGCTCCATGAACTTAGCATACTTCTTTTCCATCTTCGCCAATGTTAATCTTTGGGGGTATGATGGAGGAGGTCGACTTGCCCTTTCCTTGCGGCATCCTTTGGAGTTGCATTGTTGGAAGTAGTGATGCTATACTCCGGTGCTGTGGTGGTGGTGGGCAAGGTAGAAGGCAAAGCCTCCCTCTCTCCAATAATATTAGGCTCATCGGCAGCCTTTTCCTTGTCATCACCAATAGGAACATCTTCATTTTGAGCTTGAACTGTCGGTTCTTCGCTTGCCTTGCTAGAAATAGGCACCATTACAGTGTCGTTTTTCTTTCCTCCTCGTGTGGTGATGGCAACTACTGTATTTGCTTGAGCCCTAGGATTGGGCTCCGGTTGTGAGGGCAAACTTCCTTGCGTCTTCAAGAGTTGAGACATTTGACCTTTAAGCTCATCAAGGGAGGTATTAATATTCTTGAATTGAGCGGTGGTGTCATTGTTGAACTTGGTTTGTCTGCTCATGAGTGCTTCCAACGTGGCCTCGACGTTGTGCCTTGGTGGCGCCGGTGCATACTGTTGTGGAGGGGGCGATTGAAGTACCCCGGCGGTCTGTAGGGTCCAGATGGCCTAAACCCATTTTGTTGTTGCGGCCCTTGTTGTTGAGGAGGTGTTTGAGGCGGCCTTTGAAACTACAGAGGTTGCAGCCCTCCATTTGGATTCCCATAAGATAATCCAGGGTGATTTCTCACCGCCGGATGTTGCCATTGGTGCCGTCCATCTCCTTACACAAAATGTACCTGCTCAGGTGGCATGTCCATGATTCGTGTTAATATTGCATATTTAACACCTCATTTAGCCCTATTTTGTACATACACGATACGTATTTGGTCTCTAATACGACCGTATTTAGAATACCCTTAATTATTAGAGTAAACTCTCATTCTATGTATAAAACAACAATAAACTGAGTATTTCTATCATTTTATATTTTATGGCTAGATCTCAGTCTCACGATTCCAACGACTATTTATTTGTATTTTTCTGAGACTTGTGCTAATTATTATGAATTTTTGAATGTAGAATACCATATAAATTGAGAAATACAAGCGAAACACGGGAAAATACGGTCGCCGCTCGATTTGTGCTACCACGTGGAAACATCTGAACGTTTTCCACTCGAATCAAACGGTGCAGTGAAGCGGCGACGTGGCTTCATTCCATCCGCACGATCTCGATCCGATGGTCCACAAATGAAGCAGCGAATCAGCGAGGCGGATGCAGGCAAGAGATTGGGGGCGACGTGGAGACATTATAAGTGTCCGATGTAAAATCCAACGACTGAGAACTCGCCCGATTCGAATTTTGAAATACATATCCAGCGACACGCTATAAGCCGCTCGATCATCATCCAACGGCCGAGAATCAACCCAAAATCGAATTGGATACGATCAAATAAGCATGCGACGTGGTTCCATCAGCGACGTCTGATTCCGATCCAACGACCAACAACAAAGCTGAACGCAGTTGAGCAGAACAAATTCCGCGGGACACGCATCATCATCGTGTGTGCTCCCTCCCGAAGATCAACGGCTCAGGTGAAATCCGAAACGAATTTAGATCAGCGAGTGAAGCGGGCGGCGAGCGAGACCCATTTATAGGACACGTGGCATCCCGTTGTGAGATCCCGCTTCGATCGGACGGCCCTCATTTGCAGCGGCTGTGGAAATGGGTTTGAAGCGGGTTGGATCCGTTAAAGACTTAGAAAACCCACAATGCTATTATATAAGCGTATTTCTATGGTTTTGGGTGTATTCTGGCGTATTTGCGGCTCTAGGAGCCGTATTTTAGCATGAAATTTGGAGGCACTAGAGACAGAGGCCAGAGCTATCATCTGAAGGAGATTTGGATCTATTTGGAGAGATTTGGTGATAATTTTTCCTATCTTTAGCCTTGTATTTCACGTATTTGGCTTGTATTTGGAGTTATGCTTCACATATTTTGACCTTTTGTGATGTATTTGTCTATGAATACTGAATCTTTTCTCTTCATGCGTGATTAATATTCATATGTGTTGGTTGTGATGTAGTTAGGGTGTTGTATTCTTTGATTTCAATATCTTTTCACCCTATTTGCATGTTATAATCATGTATTTTATTGATTTATACATATTTCTTGTTTGGGTATATTATACGGAGACGTGGGCATGCTTGAATTGAATATAATCTGAGTAAGAATTATTCGTGATGCGATCCGAGAGGAAGTATCGTGACCCGAGAGGGCACTTGTACGTATTTTCCTTATGAAATCGATGTTATACGTGATTACTCTTTGGCACATTTTTATGTGCTTTATCACCACACTTTCCGACGTTCTTATACCCTAGCCGGATGAAACGTTGAGTTATAGAAAAGATATTAATAATCATTGATTGCATATACCCTAACAAAATCACAACCAACGCATACTCTCCTTATTAGTATCCCAATATCGAATTCATCGTAACTATCGTAGGATTTTCTTTTATTATTTTTAACCATCGACACCATTACCTATATCTCTAATAGGTGGTTGGTTATTATCGTTTTAGTACTCTTTATAAACTGAAGTTCTTGGTTTTGCAGGTCAGTTGTCCCATGGATATGGTATCTGGACTCACAAGGATTATTACTTGTTCGATCTCCTACACTTGGGAGTAGTGCTCACACATTTTGAGACGAGTCAAGTTTATGGTGCCGTTGTCGGGGACAACAGTACTTGGAATCTACGATTTCAGTTCGTATGGAGGAACATTCGGTGAGATCCTTCCATCTTATAGTTTAGGATTTTTATTAGTTTTTTTGTTTTGTTTTGTTTTCTCTTTTAAAAAAATTCAAAAAATGGAATACATGAATCTCTATTGCACAAACAATTGGTATGATGCAGAGTACGATGTTGCACACAAGCATAGAATGGAGAAGCTCAAGATCGTTAATTTTAATCAGAGAGATTGTGAAACTTTCTTTTAGGCCTGGAGGAGGTTCACAAACATAGTATCGAGCTATCCGCAGCATGGGTACACAAAGAAAGAGCTTATGAAGTCCTTCTTATTTGGACTACGACCACAGCGGTAGGAATTTTTGGGAGCCATGACGCCGACAGAGGCGTGGAAATACATGGAGTCCTTACACGAGAATGATCAGACCATTAACGAGACTTCAGAGCGTGACTCAACGGAGCCTTCATGCCTTGATCAAGGGGAGCAAAGCGTAGACGTACCATTGCAACCCTTGAAAGAGGAAGTTTATTTGCTCATTCAGACACATGAGGCTACATCCCATCAATTCCAAGAAAACTTCCTTGCTCAGAGTCGGCAAATTCAGTAATCCATTGAAAATCTTACTCTGATCGCCACTTGCTTAGAAGAAAGTAATTCTTTTGATATTCAATTTCAAGAATCTAATATGAGTTCATCTTCTATTGCAGGTAATCGAGCGAGCCATGTCACGATGAAGGCACAATCAGAATATTAACATGGCTGGAAGTGTGTGCAAAGGAGAGGACGAGCTAGAAATTTTGGATGAACATGAGGAGGAGACAGATAGGGACATGTGTTTAGAGATTATCGCTATGGAGCCCAAACCACTCTTTTCCCCAGGTTTTTCCCAAAATCATTTATCCCTCTCCCTAATGACTGAGCTTCATACCGAGAGCAGTGCACATTTTTCAGGGAGTAGTCATCAACATGCTTTATTTTATTTTACTTACTTTGATGACTATATTTGGAATATGTTTATGGCAAAGAATTTTAGATTAAATTGGACTGACATAACTTATCTCTTACAGGACATACATAATCACGCTATAGAGATGCTTGGAGTTGTGTTGCTAGGGTCCAATTTAGCTTTTAGAGGAAGATTACTCGTCGAGGAGCGCAAGGAACAGATAGAACAACTTCCTCCACCATAAAAAATCCGTGATCCGCCATTTGACCACGATGTGTTCTTTCCATTAGCGTAGATTTTTATATGCTTTTTTAGGATGCTTGCTTTTGAATAAACTCGTACACATTCCGACATTGATGATAATGTCCATCTTAAGTTGGGGGAAGTGCATGAGACCTTAGTTTTTTTAATAAAGCGAGAGAAAAGAATAAATCACCAATTCTCATCATTTAAAACTCCTTCACACGTCACATTATCAGATGATTATGCATTGATAGAATTCTTGAAATTGTTTATGGCTTGAATTAATTTTTTTCCTTCATGGAATTACTTGTTAATATGCCTTTTATGAAAACTTTCAGTCGCCATGATTAATATCTCGAAATAGTTTGAATTTATTTCATTCATGCTACTGTGATGCAAAAGCTTAAGTATACATGATTTATTAGAACAGTCTTCAAGTTGAAGAGGAATTTGGCCTTTGTCACTAATGTTTATGTTCATATTTATGGGTGTTGAGTTGCTTACAAAAAAAAGTTAAAAAAAGTGAAAAAGAAAAAGTGCATCGTTCCCTTGAGTTCATTGATTAGCCGGGTCTTCGTGCCTCAGGAAGTATTGGAGATTCGCGTCGAAAAATGGATGAATGGTGAGTGCATTCAAAAAACAAAGGAGAAAATAAAACTTAGATGATTCGAGTTATTAAGTTCGAGGGGCTCTTCTAAGCCTAATGCCCGAAGGTCGTCTGGTCTAGGAATCATTAACTGAAAGCTCGTTACATGGATCATTCTAAGTCGTCAAAAAGAAAAGAAAGAAAGAAATGATGAATAAACTAAGCAACTTCAATACCCATGATTTGAACGATCTTTTTGAGATGCCAATTCATTGGAAATAAGAAAACTAGAATATAACGACGTGTTATACTTTCGCTTGCGCAAAACGATGCTCGCATGTTATTTATTCAAATTAAATTAGAGAAAACATCATGTGATTGATCTTATTCATGGATTGTGTATATTGATGGTTAAAATCATGTTGGAAAGCGTATTATTGAGCCATGCCATAAGCGATTGATAGAATTTATTGTTTTACTATCATCCGACGTAATCGCTTTTTTTGCTAGGGACTAGCAAATCGCTAGTTGGGGTGTGTGATTCGGGTTGAATATTGCATATTTAACACCTCATTTAGCCCTATTTTGTACATACATGATACATATTTGGTCTCTAATATGAACGTATTTAGAATACCCTTAATTATTAGAGTAAACTCTCATTCTATGCACAAAACAGCAATAAACTGAGTTTTTCTGCTCTTTTTATATTTTTCATGGATAGATCTTAGTCTCACGATTCCAAAAACTATTTATTTGTATTTTTCTGAGACTTGTGCTAATTATTATGAATTTTTGAATGTAGAATACCATATAAATTGAGAAATACGCGCGAAATACGGGAAAATACGGTCGTCGCTCGATTTGTGCTGCCACGTGGCAGCATCTGAATGTTTCCCGCTCGAATCGAACGGTGGAACAAAGCGGCGATGTTGCTTCCTTCCATCCGCACGATCTCGATCCGACGGTCCACGAACGGAGCAGCGAATCAGCGAGGCGGATGCAGGCAAGAGATTGGGGGCGACGTGGCGACATTATAAGCGTCCGATGTAAAATCCAACGATTGAGAACTCGCCCGATTCAAATTTCAAAATACATATCCAGCGGCACGCTATAAGCCGCTCGATCATCATCCAACGGTCGAGAATCAACACGAAATCGAATTCGATACAATCAAATAAGCGGGCGACGTGGCTCCATCAGCGACGTCTGATTCTGATCCAACGACCCACAGCGGAGCTGAATGCAGCTGAGCGGAACGAATTCCGTAGGATATGCGTCATCATCATGTGTGCTCCCTCTAAAAGATCAACGGCCCAGGTGAAACTCGAAGCGAATTCGGATCAGCGAGCGAAGCCGACGGCGAGCGAGACCCGTTTATAGGACACATGGCATCTCGTTGTGAGATCCCGCTCAGATCGGACGGCCCTCATTTGCAGCGGCTGTGGAAATGGGTTTGAAGCAGGTTGGATCCGTTAAAGACTTAGAAAACCCGCAATGCTATTATATAAGCGTATTTCTTGGGTTTTGGGCGTATTCTGGCGTATTTGCGGCTCTAGGAGCCGTATTTTAGTAGGAAATTTGGAGGCCCTGGAGACAGAGGCCAGACCTATCATCTTAAGGAGATTTGGGTCTATTTGGAGAGATTTGGTGATATTTTTCACATCTTTAGCCTTGTATTTCACGTATTTGGCTTGTATATGGAGTATTCTTCATGTATTTTTAGCTTTTTGTGATGTATTTGTCTATGAATACTGAATCTTTTCTGTCACGCCCCGCTTCCCAAAAATATGGAGGCGAAGCGTGAGAAGGTCCGCTCAGACTTGAAGCTGCAAAGCTGCAAGTCCGATAAGCGTCAATCAAATTTAAAACTGCAGGTCCTTGCAACGTGAACGAAACAAAGATAATAATAATGAATTGAGACAAAAGAAATATCTCAGAATATCCATAAAATAAGTTTCAACATCACAGAAAAGCCATCAAGCTGAAACAAAAGAGTGTCTAAAGGCCCAAACATGGCCAACAAAAGTACAGCGTACAAAACAAAGGTGCCACGCACCGACAACTAACAACAAAACCTAAAACAAAAGAAGCTCAGCAAGTCACCAAGAAAGGTCTCCGGTGTCCACAAAACTCCTCCTGGGCAGACATGGACTCAGGCTCAGCGTCAACAAAACATCGCGTACTCAGCAACGGTCTCTGGCTCAGGGTCTAACATGTGACACCCAAAAGAGCAAGTGGCACATGTCAGTAAGTCTACAAGAGACTTGTGCAAGGAAACTGAAAGTAGGTAAAGCAACCTAGCAGTTCTAGCATGAATGCAATGACATGGCAGTTTAAAGTATGAGTGCAACAAGTAATGTAAAGTAAAGTAAAGTACGAGCATGACATTTAAACATGGCACGTATGAGAAGTTATACAAGTAACACTCACTAGTACAAGACGAGTAAAGTAAGCACCTCGTGCACAGAGATTCCGCCTTCTGGCTAGAGTGGCTGATCGGGCCACTCCTAAGCTCAGGTGACCGTTTATCCCTACCCCTCCACGTGTATCGGGCATTGGCTTTTGACCAACACATGAGGCCCGCTTCTGGATCACGAGCCAGGAAGTGTTTTAACATGATGGCCTAGGGGTGCACCTAGCCGTAAACACGGAAACACGGATTGTACAAGTATTTTGTAGTGTGTGCTACGATGCAACAACCAATTTGGATGACATGTAAGATGCAATGCATGGCAGTTAAAAGTGCGTACAAATAAGGAAAGTAAACGTGACAGTTTAGTATGCATGAACAACAAGTTTAAAGGGTTGGATCCTAGCTTCGTTGTCAAGCTAGATCAATTAGGTGACGGATCTAGTTTCGTTGTCAAACTAGATCAAGTAGGCGTCTAGCCAGCTATCATTTCACTGACTAGTCTCTTTTACGCTAAAAACAAGGAAGTGGCCTAAAAACATGACCCTACACAAGAGTTGGCAAGTTTCACTTGCCTGCAAGTACAACGTCTGAAAACACTGTCCAAAAGAGTCCGAAGTCACCAAACCAACCTATGTGCACAAGTCCACCAGCCTACAGTCCCATATTATTAATCTTCAATTAGTGAGACACAAGATCAGAAATTACCAAATTTTAGTTGATTAACAGGCAAGTGGTGATTCCTACGGGGCAGATCTTACCTCAACACGACGCGAGAGCTATTCTGACGTCGGGTAGCGACATCAGGGGTTGGGTTCCGGTAGCGCGTACGGTACGGAACGACGGGTTCTATGTCAATAAAATACGCGGACAAATGAGTTCGTAACTACGGACTAGAATTCTCAGACAAATCCTAAACGTCTAATAGACCAGTTTTAATTAGGTTTTCTAATCCAATAGTGGCGTTCGTAAAATAATAACGCTCTGAATAAAAGCTACCGTTCATCCTATAAGGTTACTGTTCATAAGAGGAGTAGCAATATAACTTATTTACGCTATAAGTTACAGATAATATAACTTAAACTAAGCCTTCTGGTTAAAAAAACTGCAATCACATCATAAAGTAAGGTACCTGTAAGTATTATAATCCATGCTAGTACTTAATATTTATAACATGCAATATTTTATATAGCTCTCATGCTACATCTTACGCCAACGACGGAGCACTCACCTTTCATGCCTCGCAGGCGGGGACGACTCAACGGGCTTCGGGTCGAAGCAGGGCGGAGCACGGCGATCGTGAGCGCCGGAGAAGCTCGGAGGAAGGCCGGAGCTTCGGCGATGACCGGAGGCCCACGGCGACGCGAGGGGGTTGTCGGTTGCTTGCGAGATCTGGAGGCGGCGTTGGAGTCACAGCTTGGCGACAGGGGCCGCGAGGGTGTCGTGTGGGGCTGCCGGTGGGGCGTTGTCGGCGAGAGGAGAGGAGCTCGTGCGGCGGCTGTGCGAGAGAACGGCATGCGGGCCTTTCTCCGGTGACCAGGGCGGGTCATGGCGGCCAGTCGATGGAGCGGGAGGTCGGCGTTGGTCGGGGGGGCCGTCGGCGATGGGTAGGTCGAGGCGAAGATCGGCGTTGGTCGTTTGCGTGCGTTGCGAATTTGGGCTGTGGCTTGGATCAGCGCAAGGGAATTAGAGGAGGAAGAAGACCCGGTGCTAGAAGAGAGGAGAAAATAGGGAGGGGTAGGGGCGGCGGCTGTAGAGTAGGCTTGCTTTCTTTGGTTGATGTGAGATAATAAAAGAAACCCTAGGCGTTATTGATGGTGCAGGGCTCACGTGAAGGCTGAGATGGGCTAGAGGGGCTATAAAAATAGGATAGGCTGCTCCACACGTGAATTAGGGTCCTAGGGCTATTGGTTTGGGTTTATTTTGGGTTAAGGAAGATATAGTAAGTATTGAAAAGCCCAAGTTTGAAATCCCTCTCTCTACCAGGGTACATGCGGCCAGGAATAGTAAAATGGGTTGGGTCAACATATTATGGATGATTAACATTAATAAGGATTACTTTAGGGGGATAGAAGCTATTAAACTTGGGGTTACGTCAATATTAGATTGGGCAAAAAGTGAAATTGGGTCAAACGGTGCCCAAAAATTGTGAAATAAATACTGGGGTGACCGGGACGATGAGGGAAGGAAGACGGAGAAGACGGATCACAATTTCAACGACGAGAAACGAAATTAAAAATAGAAACGTCTCTCGTCAAAAGTGGGAATCGCAACGTCTCATCGAATAAGATTAAATTGTGGGAAAACGACTCAAGAAACGTCGCTCCAATTTAGTGCCACTATTTAATACTCTCAGAGACGTTCACGACGGCATATCACACGAAAGTGTTCACAAACAAACAAGGTCTAAAACAAACACGTGCACAGCCAAAAGCACGTGCACGAACAACGTACAATGAAAAATGGTCGTTACATTTTCTCTTCATGCGTGATTAATCTTCATATGTGTTGGTTGTGATGTATTTAGGGTGTCGTATTCTTTGATTTCAATATCTTTTCGCCCTATTTGCATGTTATAATCACGTATTTTGTCGATTTCTACATATATCTTATTTGGGTATATTATACGGAGACGTGGGCATGCTTGAATTGAATATGATCTGAGTAAGACTTATTTGTGATACGATTCGAGAGGAAGTATCGTGACCCGAGAGGGACACTTGTGCGTATTTTCCTTATGAAATCGACGTTATACGTGATTACTCTTTGGCACGTTTTTATGCGCTTTATCGCCACACTATACGGCGTTTTCATGCCCTAATAGGATGAAGCGTTGAGTTATAGAAAAGATATTAATAATAATTGATTGCATATACGCTAACGAAATCACAACCAACACATACTCTCCATATTAGTACCCCAATATCGAATTCACCATAACTATCGTAGGATTTTCTTTAATTATTTTAAACCATCGACACCATTACCTATATCTCTGATAGGTGGTTGGTTATTATCGTTTTAGAACTCTTTATAAACTGAAGTTCGTGGTTTTGCATAGCAGTTGTCCCATGGATATGATACCTGGACTCATCAGGATTATTACTTGTTCGATCTCCTATACTTGGGAGTAGCGCTCAAAAAAATTGGTGGTTGAAGTAGCATCCAACCGTTGTTCAATTCTTGCTACCTGCTTGGAAAGAGTTTCAATGTGAGTATCAAGATGACTAGCAATTTTTACCTCGGGATTCTTAATGATGGAGCGCTCCTCGCTCCATTGTTGGTTGTTTGCAGCCATGTGCTCCAGTAGAGACATGGCTTCTTCAGGAGATTTATCCAGAAGGGCGCCTTGTGTGGCGACATCTATGATCTTCTTGTTGGATCTGGATCCTAGCCTAGAGGGGGGGTGAATAGGCTAATAAAAAATTCTCGTGCAACCCACGAGAAATCACACGCAGTTAAAAACACAACCAAAGCAGACACAGAGTACACAGCAGATTTACCCTGGTTCGGTCGTCCCAACGACCTACTCCAGCCCCCAAAGCTAATACTAGATTGAATAGTGCAATAGGTACAAAGTCACAAGTTAGAGCACGCTCAGAGCACTCTCTACGCCTCTACACTCGCCAGACTCTCAGTACCACACACACAGTGTTTCCTCTCACTATCAATCCTAGCAAAGCTTTCTACCAGCTAGTCCCAAACTAGCTGGGTCCCACTTGTCTAGCCCCAACTAGACAAGTCCCAAAATAGTCCACAAAATAGGTAAAAGTTTCCCCACAGAGAACGTTACACCAAGGCACAAATAAAAGAGTTTAAGAGTTTAGAAATGCTCAGTTTGTGTCTGTGTAGGCGTCTTTGTCAATCAGCACGTCGTCAGCTCCAATCTGACGCAGACGGTGTCTCAATCCGACTCCTGAATGTCAAGATATGCACTGGTCTGTGCACAAAGCAATTTCAGTTCAATCCTTTATAATTCTTCAGTCTGTGCGCTCAGCAATCCCTTTAACCTGAAGCGGTCTGTGCGCAAGGAAACTCAGCTCAGCTCTTATTATTCACGGGCTGTGCGCAAAGCACAAACAGTTAAATCCCAAGCCACGCACGCTTTGAGATTCGTGCTTCAGCAATTTTCTTTTTCGTTGTGAATTGATCCCTGCCTTTGGTTCAAATGCTTGGAGCTGATCCGAGCCGTTGATCTCCGTTAATTCGAATCACGCGATTCGAACTTCGTCGCCACGTCAGCAGATGGCAAACGCGATTTGTTCGCCTCCTCACGTGATCACGCGGCCCCTTCGTTAGATCTCCGTCGTTGATTTTCTGATCGGACGACTCTTGTTTTGTCTGAGCATGCAGGCGTAACGATCTCGTTCGATGGCAACGGCGATAATCGTGTCGACGGCGGCGGCGTTTCCTTTAGCGACAACGTCGGTGATTCGTGCAGCGGGGTCTCGTCTTCAGCGTCGACTTCAGCTCCTCAGAGCGATGGCAGCAACGGAGTTCTTCGTCGTAGCGGCTCTCCTTCGTCAGCGGCGGCGGGCTTCGCTGCAGATTCAAACGCCTTGCTGCAGCGGCGACCGTTTTGTTGACGGCGATCTCCGAGTCGTCAACGGCAGTGGCGGTCTCTTCGGTGGCGACTTCAACTTCGGTCAACTGGAGCGATTCAATGGCGGCAGCGGCCTCTCTGATGACCGGCGGCGACTTCTTCTTCGAGATGGCGTTTTCTTGGTTCGTGGCTCCGGTAGCCTCTTCTCAGCAGCGGCGATCTCAAAGGCGCCTGAGGGATACTTCTCCGATGGCTTCGAAGGCAGAGGGCGAGCAGGAGTTCTTAGCGACGGCGAACCTGATGTCGACGGCTTCGGTGGTGACGGGCTTCTCTGCAACGTGGGCTTTTCTCCGATCTTCCACGGTGGCAGTGTTCGTGGGATTTGAGATGGGCAACGACAACTCGAGATTTGGCAACGACAGCTTCAGATTTTTCGTTCGCTCTCCGACTCGTTCTAGGTACGAGTACACGGCGATGTGTTGGTACCCCCGTGAAGATGCCTTCGACAGCAGAAAGATCACGGTGACTAAAACGGCAGCTTGGGGACGTTGGCTTGCGATGAAAGCGATGGAGCATGGGTCTCTTCTTGCGGTCTTGCGTAAGCAAGATGAAGTAGGGAGTTTAGGTTGGCTACTCACGGGAATATTGAGGCTGTCTTCTTGGAATATCCTTTTTGTTGTTGCCGTAAGCCCTAGCCTCTTTTAGGAAATTGTATTGCCGTACAAGTTGCCTCACGAAAACAATGTGGCCCCTCTCCTCTAAAATATTTGATAGCCGCAATGTAACCCTAGAAAGGCATTTTCCTTTATATAGAATAGTTTAGGGTTTGTTTTTAAGAATAATAGTTGGGATAGGAAATTGAATGGGATGAGAATTGGGAAGTTTGAATAGGATTAGAAGTTTGAATATGATGAGGGCACAACCAACTAGGAACTTTGAAATTGGCTAGTGATAGGGTTGAGTCAATCAACTTTGGGATTCTATTTGATCAAGTCCATCTCATCCCCATCTCATCCCATGTTGGACCAAGTCCAAATTTTGCTCTTCATTGACCAAGTCAAACTTCTTTGTACACACACGCTCCATCTCTCCCAATGTGCTATACGAATAGCAATTTCGCCAAATACTGAGAATACATTGTTTCGCCAAGCCTGAAACACACTGAGCACACACATTAGATATACCGACACGTTTGTCATCATCAAACCAAGTTCCTAGATCATTGCTTCCAACAATCTCCCCCTTTTGGTGATGACAAACCCACAAAATATTTGATCAAAGGAAATGAGTGTGTGAAGTGTGTTGAAGGGTGTAATGCAATATGAATCATGAGATGAATATTCAATCTATGAATCATGAGATGAATATTCAATCACTACAACATGGCATGCACATCCCAATAACAATAACAAATACAATAGCATGCTCCCCCTTCTCTCAAGCTCCCCCTTCAACAGAGAATACCAACATACATCAAAGCTACAATCTTTTCTTTCTCCCCCTTTGTAATCACCAAAAGTGGATTAATGAAGTCACAAAACTATCCCATGCAAAAATAAATCTTTATTAGATGTAGCGTGGAAATTGCATGAGTATTCCAAATAATGGACAAGTCAAGTTCATAGAATTTCATACCAAGACTTCTCCACCTTTGTGTAAGTGAAAAGATATAGACAATAAAGTGCAAGAGGAGATTCAATATCAGAAAATCAACCAAAACAATCCACATTTTCCATTTTTCATGAATATCACTAGGATTGACTTTTCCCACCTCATCAAAGATGAGTTCAAGTTACCGAACCCCGAAACATAGCCTAAAAGGACTTTTAAATGTGGGGTGGCATTGCTTGACGAGTTATATACACCAACGCTAATGATTACCCATGTAGCACAAGTTGGATACTCGTGGGTTGTGTTCTAGCCATGAAGTGTATCCATTTTTCATACGGAGCAAATATCGTTTTTTTTTTCAATTCTTTTGTGCTCAATTTTAATTCATGGCTAAACACATCATATCCCTTAGAAATTTCAGAAATTAATCATTCCTACATTCACTTTCCATTATCTTTCAAAAGAATCTCCAAAAGCACTAAAAAGTCAAATATCGTGAAAGTGCAAATGTAGGTGTAGAAGTCAAGTTTAAAACTTATGAGACATGTCATGGCTACTAAAAAGAATAAAATCATGTTCATGTAGCTACAACAATAATGAATTGATTTCTACAAGGGATAGAATTGATCATTCATACAATATCACTCAAGAGATTCAAAAGAGGATTCAATAAGCACACATTTTTTTGTTTTTTTGTTTTTTCAATTTTTTTTTTCAGAAATAAAAACATTAAAAATCATCCATGCAAGCACACAAACCAAAATAAATCAAGCACACAAAAAAAATCTATGAAGGTATGCAATGCAATGCAAAGAGGGATAAAAATTATACCTTCTCGTCGCTTTTTGACGAAGGAGCTAAAAGAATGAAACATTGAGTTTAGTGCTCCTCGCCAAAACTCCATCACACCTACATGAAAGGTGTTAAGTGTGACCTTGGAATCCAACAAGGTCCACTAGTGTTAGCCAATATTGTTTTAGGAACCCACACTTGTTTAAACTTGATTTTAGTGTTCCTAAATTTACAATAGTATGAAGTATGGCCTACACTATCACAAGTAAAGCACTTTGCATATAAGTTCTTCGCAATAGAAGGTGCATTGTGGAATTTCTTGAATTTTGGCTTTTCGGCATTTTTCAAACCAAATCCAAGTCCTCTTCTATTATTGCCATATAATTGATTCTCTAAAATATTATCCAACGATTGTTTTTCCATAGAGAATTTCTTAATGGCCAATTCAAGATTAGAGACTTTGGATTTCAACAATTTATTTTCTTCCACAAGCAATGTGCATTTACTTATAAAAGCTCTCTTGTTTTCCTCTTCCTTCTTTTCAAATTCAACCATTTTTCTTTTAAAATCATTATCCAACATGCAGAATTTATCATTAAGCTCTCTAATAACATAGTCTTTTTCAGTTTCAAGCTTAATCAAATCAAGTTTAAGCATGCTAATATTATTCATCAAGGAATGGCAAGAGAGACAAGGTGCTTCATCATTAAAACTGGATTTTTCCTTTTTCAGAATATCAATAGTAGAGTCACGTGCAACAATATCATTTTTGAGTTTTTCAATCTCTTTAGACATTTCATATTCAGATTGTTGCATTTCAAAGTTCTCATTTTGATAATCATCTATAGTGGATTCAAGCTCTACTATTTTATCTTTCATTTCTTTACAAAGAGTAAGGAGTTCAGTTTTACTACCAGAAGTTACCTCATTGTGTATTCCCATCAATGCCATGCATGAATGGGCTTCGTGTTCCTCCTCCTCACTCTCGGCTTCGCTATCCATGTCCCAAGTAAGCACCTTGGATTTTCCCTTTTCTTTAGCTACCCGAGCTGTCTCATGTGGGCAATCCCTCATTCGATGTCCTCTTTTCTTGCATTTAAAACAAGTCATTCTATTAGTAGTATTCTGATCATAATTTTGCTTATAAGACTGAAAAAAGTTAGGGCGATTAAACCTGGGTGCCATTTCTGCTCTTCCTTGCTTGGTCTGGACAAACTTTCTGAAATTTCTGACCATTAGCGCTATGTCATCATCATCTTCTTCACTTTCGTCAGCTTTTAGAGCAAGTGGCTTGGTAGCTTTCTCTTTTTCCTCCGGTTTCTCCCTTTCATTAATATTTTGCAGTTCAAGCTCGTGGGACATTAAATTACCTATTAAGTCCTCCACCTTCATCTGTGACAGATCTTTCGCTTCTTGGATGGCAGTGACTTTAGGCCTGAAAGAGCTTGGCAGAGCTCTTAATATCTTCCTCACCTGCTCAAGGCTAGAATATGGCTTACCGAGCGAACTAGACTTGTAGACAATGTTGGTGAACCTCGCAAACATTTCTGATATCGTCTCTGATGGTAGCATGCGAAATCCCTCGTATTCCGTGCTCAGAAGTGCAAGTCTAGACTCCTTCACCTGTGACGTTCCCTCGTGCGTCACCTCCAAAGTATGCCAAATTTCCTGCGCAGTTAGACAATGTGAGATACGATTGAATTCAAATTTATCTAATGCACAAATAAGAGCATTCATAGCTTTAGCATTTAAAGAATAAAGTTTCCAATCATTATCATCCCACTTATCATCAGGTTTAGGCAACTCAGTATTTTCAATTTTAATAACAGGTGATTTATAGCCTTTTTCAACAATTTGCCAAGCTTTATAATCAATAGAAATAAGGTAGATTTTCATACGATTTTTCTAGTAAGCATAATCTCCTCCATTAAATCTAGGTGGACGTGAAATAGACTGACCCTCAGCAAAAGCACTATCAATGTGGTCCATGGTCAACTAGGCTAGATCTACTAAACTGGCTCTGATAGCACTTGTTGGATCTGGATCCTAGCCTAAGGGGGGGGGGTGAATAGGCTAATAAAAAATTCTCGTGCAACCCACGAGAAATCACACACAGTTAAAAACACAACCAAAGCAGACACAGAGTACACAGCAGATTTACCCTGGTTCGGTCGTCCCAACGACCTACTCCAGCCCCCAAAGCTAATACTAGATTGAATAGTGCAATAGGTATAATGTCACAAGTTAGAGCACGCTCAGAGCACTCTCTACGCCTCTACACTCGCCAGACTCTCAGTACCACACACACAGTGTTTCCTCTCACTATCAATCCTAGCAAAGCTTTCTACCAGCTAGTCCCAAACTAGCTGGGTCCCACTTGTCTAGCCCCAACTAGACAAGTCCCAAAATAGGTAAAAGTTTCCCCACAGAGAACGTTACACTAAGGCACAAATAAAAGAGTTTAAGAGTTTAGAAATGCTCAGTTTGTGTCTGTGTAGGCGTCTTTGTCAATCAGCACGTCGTCAGCTCCAATCTGACGCAGACGGTGTCTCAATCCGACTCCTGAATGTCAAGATATGCACTAGTCTGTGCACAAAGCAATTTCAGTTCAATCCTTTATAATTCTTCAGTCTGTGCGCTCAGCAATCCCTTTAACCTGAAGCGGTCTGTGCGCAAGGAAACTCAGCTCAGCTCTTATTATTCACGGGCTGTGCGCAAAGCACAAACAGTTAAATCCCAAGCCACGCACGCTTTGAGATTCGTGCTTCAGCAATTTTCTTTTTCGTTGTGAATTGATCCCTGCCTTTGGTTCAAATGCTTGGAGCTGATCCGAGCCGTTGATCTCTGTTAATTCGAATCACGCGATTCGAACTTCGTCGCCACGTCAGCAGATGGCAAACGCGATTTGTTCGCCTCCTCACGTGATCACGCGGCCCCTTCGTTAGATCTCCACCGTTGATTTTCTGATCAGACGACTCTTGTATTGTCTGAGCATGCAGGCGTAACGATCTCGTTCGATGGCAACGGCGATAATCGTGTCGACGGCGGCGGCGTTTCCTTTAGCGACAACGTTGGTGATTCGTGCAGCGGGGTCTCGTCTTCAGCGTCGACTTCAGCTCCTCAGAGCGATGGCAGCAACGGAGTTCTTCGTCGTAGCGGCTCTCCTTCGTCAGCGGCGGCGGGCTTCACTGCAGATTCAAACGCCTTGCTGCAGCGGCGACCGTTTTGTTGACGGCGATCTCCGAGTCGTCAACGGCAGTGGCGGTCTCTTCGGTGGCGACTTCAACTTCGGTCAACTGGAGCGATTCAATGGCGGCAGCGGCCTCTCCGATGACCGGCGGCAACTTCTTCTTCGAGATGGCGTTTTCTTGGTTCGTGGCTCCGGTAGCCTCTTCTCAGCAGCGGCGATCTCAAAGGCGCCTGAGGGATACTTCTCCGATGGCTTCGAAGGCAGAGGGCGAGCAGGAGTTCTTAGCGACGGCGAACCTGATGTCGATGGCTTCGGTGGTGACGGGCTTCTCTGCAACGTGGGCTTTTCTCCGATCTTCCACGGTGGCAGTGTTCGTGGGATTTGAGATGTGCAACGACAACTCGAGATTTGGCAACGACAGCTTCAGATTTTTCGTTCGCTCTCCGACTCGTTCTAGGTACGAGTACACGGCGATGTGTTGGTACCCCCGTGAAGATGCCTTCGACAGCAGAAAGATCACGGTGACTGAAACGGCAGCTTGGGGACGTTGGCTTGCGATGAAAGCGATGGAGCAGGGGTCTCTTCTTGCGGTCTTGCGTAAGCAAGATGAAGTAGGGAGTTTAGGTTGGCTACTCACGGGAATATTGAGGCTGTCTTCTTGGAATATCCTTTTTGTTGTTGCCGTAAGCCCTAGCCTCTTTTAGGAAATTGTATTGCCGTACAAGTTGCCTCACGAAAACAATGTGGCCCCTCTCCTCTAAAATATTTGATAGCCGCAATGTAACCCTAGAAAGGCATTTTCCTTTATATAGAATAGTTTAGGGTTTGTTTTTAAGAATAATAGTTGGGATAGGAAATTGAATGGGATGAGAATTGGGAAGTTTGAATAGGATTAGAAGTTTGAATATGATGAGGGCACAACCAACTAGGAACTTTGAAATTGGCTAGTGATAGGGTTGAGTCAATCAACTTTGGGATTCTATTTGATCAAGTCCATCTCATCCCCATCTCATCCCATGTTGGACCAAGTCCAAATTTTGCTCTTCATTGACCAAGTCAAACTTCTTTGTACACACACGCTCCATCTCTCCCAATGTGCTATACGAATAGCAATTTCGCCAAATACTGAGAATACATTGTTTCGCCAAGCCTGAAACACACTGAGCACACACATTAGATATACCGACACGTTTGTCATCATCAAACCAAGTTCCTAGATCGTTGCTTCCAACATTTCTTTGTGCTCGGCTAGAGCCTGTTATAGAAACTCTGAACTAGATCCCAAGTAGGGATTCCGTGATGTTGACATTGGTACTGAAGATCTTTAAATCTCTCCCAAGCTTCATAAAGGGACTTTTGAGGCAATTGCTTGAAGTTGGAGATGGCTCCTCAAATCCTCACCGTTTTGGATGGTGGGTAAAATTTATCCACGAATGCTAGATCGCCTTGCTCCCTAGTGGTGAAGTGGTTGGAAGGATGAGCACGCAACCAGTATGATGCCTTGCCCCTCAAAGTAAAAGGATGAGCACCCAATGGCCCAGTGCCTGGGCTCGAGCCTACGCGCTCGACCAAGCCTGGGCTCAAGCCCTGGCGTGCCTGGGATGGCCCCAGGTTCACACAAGCTGAAGTCTGGGTGCGCCTGAGTCCATTTTTATGGGCTTAACCCGAGTAAAACTCTGGCTTGGGCAATGGTGTCCGAGACCTCGTTTTGGCTTTTCTATGCTTTTGAATGGCTCGATTCTCGGGTCACATCATATGTGACGAAAATCCTCTTCGTGACTAATTGCAACCATCTTAATTCCCATGCATCATATGTGGGTCCCTCTTATTAATTGGATGAGAATCTCAGCCCGTGTGAGACCCTACAGCCTAACCCAACTACATATGGACTCATAACCCCTGATGACAGTGATCGCAAGCAGCAGTTGCCGTCCTTAGTTTGGTATCATCATTACGTGGTTTTCCCCTTGATATAAACATTATCGGGACTACTGTTAAGCTTTAAATTAACCGGAAGCGCACTGTGTCAAGTATAGCTCACGAGTCGAACACAGGGAGTCAGTGGTATGAGTACCGGTTAATTGTGTATCTAATTAGCTACTCGAATGGTGACAAGGATGGTATAATAATACTAAAAAATACTAAAATAAGAAAGATGCCAAGGGTAAAGCGTCACCACTAGTGCAAATTAAACATGCGAGTTGATTTAGATTTTCGAACCAACGGTTATAATTATAGATGATAGTCACCACTAGTGCATCACCACTACTGTTATAGTTATAGATGATAGTCAAATCTCAATCCTCGTCATCTCGACATCAAATCGTGAGAGAGGACTCGGAGAATAAGTCTGACCTCTGTCATAGCCCCGATGGGTCGTCGGTCACTTTGATATAGGTGATTCTAGTGAGTGTGCCCGATGGTTCATCGGCGCCTAGCACTAGATAGACAACCCTCCTCAATAATGGGGCCAACTGAATTAAGCTCATCAAAACCCATTCCTAAACTATATTCAAATTGAATCGATATTTGGGCCGATCCACCCACATAAATAATCTACACTATGGTTTTGCTATGCTCGAGGCACAAGAATCTACTCGCTAAACATCATAATAAAATAATAACAGATAAAGCAATGAAATAAACGTCGAAAATAGCATGAAACAGGAAAAACAATGTCAATAGAAGGAAACAAAGATTCATTACAAGAAAATAGAAATTAAGGGTCTTACAAAGCATGGAAGAATACCCCCCCCAAGGGGGGAGAAAACCCTAGAAAATCGCAGGAGAAAATATGAAAGCCTCTCTTAATCGCACTTACTTTATTTATAGTTTTTACACAAATTTGGGGGTGCATGGTCGTACTGCAAATCAACACGGTCGTTTCGTCGCCAAGACCCTAGGGCAAGACAACGACGGCTACTTCAAGCATGGCCATGCCGTAATTTGGCACAGCCTTGTCAATCATTCCTTACGCTTCAGCAGCTCCAGTTGACACGACCGCTGGACACAGCCGTGTTAACAGCCTTCCCTTTGTCTGAATTTCAACATGGCCACGCTACACGGTCGTGTTGACAATATGCACTCTGTGTTAAATTGGACACGGCTGTGTCATTAATCAACACGGATGTGTTGCTGATGCTGCGACTTGCTCCTTGGGCTTATAGTATGACACGGTCGTGTGTGTGGTTGCACACACGGCCGTGTTGCCTACTCCTGAGCCTTTTTCTTCTTCTTTTGGTCTCCGGTCTTTGTTATTCTTTGCCTCCTTCCCTCCATTGCTCAAAATATCACCAATTTGCAATGTTTTATGCATGAATTCCCTAAAATACACAAAACATACCCCAGAAGCGTAAAATAGACCAAAACAGGTAAACGGGCTAAATAGGAAGAGTGACATAGAATAAACGTGGAAAATAAGGGTGAAAGTGGCAAAAAAAGGTGTATAAAATACGCCTAACAACTACCCTTGGCTATGTCAGTGATGAATTCCGCAGTTTTAATCCCTTTGTTAACACTATGTCACTGTGATGCCTATAGTATGGTTAACTGTCAACCCCTAATATCTTCACGATCGATCAACATTATTCGGTCTTAACTTGTCTTTGCTGGATCATATTCAACGAACCTCGACCAAGGATTTTTGCTAAGGACCGTACTGATTTCGCGACACTAACTCTCCACATACTGGAGTGACGAATCCTTTCTTGGCCACTATTCTCCTCGTACGCTTCAAGTGTCACCTAACCTACGACTTTTCAACATGCCCTCCCTCGAAGCTAGGTCAGAGATCTAAGTGACACCGCTCATGCACACGTTCGTACAATAACCTCAAGTCAAAGGAACAGCTTGTCTATCATCACTTGAGAGCTACCATTGACGGTTTTGTATGTGCTATCCATATTACAGCTCTAGTTGGGTCATTCAATGAATTCATTCTCTAATTAGCACATGTGTCTCATCTCCGATTTCTCTAAATCGAACGATCATGAGAACATTGCCACCAATACATGGTGAAGATAGAGCACACAATAGTCTATCTGATGAATCGATGTCCATTTTCGATGCATATACGACTACGAATAGTTTTAGACTTATGCTCCAAACGGTCGAGACACTTCTCCATGATCGTGATCCTCATCTCAATACATGTTCGACCTCGCATTAAGTCTCAGGACTTTATATAAGTATAAAATGCAGACAAACATTTATAATCATATCAGATAAATATTGCCAAATAGCATTTATCATTTTGAATAAGATGTCCCAATTATAAACAATTGGTCACGAGGGTATACATTTCACAACATCTCGCACGTGCACTCAGGCCCATTTATCCTGGTATCACGTACCGCTTTTACACATAAGTCTCTCTAGACGATCACGTGATAGAGCATTTGCTAATGGATCTGCTAAATTTGCCTTCTGCGGATACACGGATAAGTTATTGTTGGATCTCCTGGCACACCAAATACACTAGAGGGGGGTGAATATATCATGACGAAATTGCAAAATTAAAAGTAACTAAAAAATTGCAATAAGAATGTGAAAATAAATGAACACAATCCAGAAAATTCCAAACGCAAACACAGTCCAGTCCTCTACTCCGTAGAGATTTCGATCCACTATAACACTTGCTCCCCGCAAGAAATCAACATACAAAGATGCCAACACTCTCCGTTTTGCAAACTTGTACAATCTTTTCAACAAGAGATTCACCAACTAAAGTAAAGAAAGAGTATGAACCAATATCACATATAGCCTTGATAATGTAGGAATTATAGTGCAAGGTTGGTGATGGAATCTCCAATGTTCATGATATGAATTATGGTGGAATACTCTTGGAAATTGGATTTCCTAAAAGGGCAAAATCTCTGCAGAGGTTCCCCAAAGGAAATCTGAAAATCACTCACTTTCTAGATAGAGAAAGTAAACTTAAGAAAAGAGAAAGAGTGTGAATTTTTCGTGAATTTTAGACAGGGGTCTTGGGGTCTATTTATAGCCCAAAAATTTAGTTTTCAAACGTTTAACTACTGTCTAAATTTTCAAAAAATTCTGAGAATTTTTTGTCAAAATTAGACGACTAATGGATGGTACTGGTCAACTAATTATGCTGCTAATAGGAATTTTGACTGTTGAGTCTACCTTTTACGAAAAGACACAAAGAACTGCCAGAAACTAACAAACGGTCAGGTTTTTGTCCGTTTGTGGTAGTTTTAACCACCCTTGGGTGGTTATAGAAGTTGAATATTGAATTTGAAAAAATAGCTGTTAGAATAACTAATTTAATTACTGACTGGTAGACTAACAACTTCTATTGGTCTTCTAAAAAATTTGAAATTTAGGATTTTGAAAAATAATGATCCTAATGACCTAAAAATATGTTCAGAATTTTTTTTGAAATTTTATGAATATTTTAATAATTAAACGGTTCTCCTAATAGGAATGGCTGGTCGACTAATTTGGTCATTGAGTTTATTTTTTGAGGACGGAGCCTAAACGACTAAGATAGATCATCATCAAGGCTGTTACATTTTAAATTTATGTAAGAGAAAAAATAAAGATTACATCTCTTTTTACAAGATACAAAATCTCATCGATATACTTCGTCTTGTAGTGGATGCTTCTTGCAATATGCAGTCTTGATGATTATCTTATCTGAAAATGTGTAATTCGAGCTATAAAATCTACATAGATAAAGTTAGTACACATAAAATTATATGTTTGTATCATCAAAACCTTATAAGGAGTTGTGAGTTTCCAACAGTTATATGTACTTCTTCAATTCTATATCACATATGAAGTGATATCTACGAAGACTATCTTTTCAGCCTTGGTTCATTGACCAAATCTCTTGTCCTTTGCAAGTATTTGAGAATTGTCTTGACCGATTTCTAGTGTCTTGCTCTAGGGTTAGACTGATATCGTTGCACTACACCGAGAGCAAAAAGTGACATCTAGTCTTGTATTATCATAGTCTTTATGATGGATCCAACTGTCGAAGCATGTGGGATTCCTATCATGCGATCTTTCTCCAAGTCAGTCATTGAAGACATCTTCTTGAAAGAGTTATACCATGATTGGTCGGTATCAAACCGTACTTGTAAGGACCGTCTATCGTGCAATACTAAACAACACACACTAGAGTGGGGGTAAATAGTGTAATGGCAATACTTGTGCAATTAAAAATTAAACTTGCAAATGCGGAATTATAAATGCTAGAGGACATTAATCAACACAATAAAGCAAACGCAAACACATATGATTTTACCCCCAAACTTGGGTACATCCAGCCACACCAATATCCACTATTATCCTACACAAGGTAGTGAATACAACTCCATGCACAAGAGACACCCTACACAAGGGATTTGTCCTACACAAGGACTCAGTATATCCTACTCACGGGTTAGTCCTACACAAGGACTCAAACTCCCACAAAGGGAGAAGCTAACTCTCACAAAAAGAGTTAGGATTTCCAATCAAAAAGATGAAATAAAAGGACTCTTACATATGACTTGATGAGATGAACTTACTCAAAGATGAATGCAAGGAATGGAAGAGGATCTCCAATTGTTGAGATGAACTTTGATTGCACTTGGAGTATTTCCGTATGAGCTAGCTTCAATGCATGAAGAGAAATGAGCTCCAAAGAGGGAAATGAGAAAAATAGGAGAGGCTTGATGTTTCTCAAAGATAATCAATAATGATCAAGAGTACTAAATGAACTAAGCCATCTCCAATTTATAAGAAGCCAAAATAACACATTAAACCCAAGCAAAATGCCCCAAACCCTCAATAAGCAACGACTAGTTTTTGGCTGAAACGGCTAGGAGAGGTACATGTAGGCAAAGAGTCAGGCGCCTATTATAACAGCTAGTTTTATCCAACAGCTATATTCTGAGTCAGGACAGGCGACTGTAGAAGACTACACAGGCGCCTGTACCACTGTGCAGGCACGTATAAAGGCTTCAGCAGGCGACTACCGCAAAGGAGGATTGGAGCAGAAAATGAAAACTGACGCATTTCTGTGAACCCGACGCATGTAGAACAAAGTTCAGGCGCCTGTTGGTTGACAGGCACCTTCAATTGTACTTCAGTCGCATGTACCGAATGCTCAAGTATGAAGTCAAGAAAATTGACTTGAGCTAGTGCATAATAGCCGCCTGTAGAAGGATGGCCAGTCGCCTGGTGAACAACCAGCCACCTGTCATGCTTTCAACAGTCGCATGTTGGAATTCCAAAAACTCCAATTGAGTTTTTGGCATGGAGAACCTATTGGATTGGTTTCTATAATGATTCTAAGGTTCACTAAGATGGTTTATGCATATGCATGAATGAGTATGACCATCTAATCAAGGCAACCTAACTCGCACAAAGAAGTAAACGACATAAATGTAAATATTACATGGATTACATTTATTTACTTCAAAATGCACTACTCGTCGAGCTTGAGTAGCCTTGATTCTCCCCCATCATCTTCTAATTTTTGGTAACTCTTGATGAGCTTTCTTTCATCAAGCTCCAAGCTATGGCAATGCTCCTCATGATGTCCATCCTTTCACCAAGATTTTAGTCTCAAAAATGCTATTCTTTAATTGTTAAACATGAGACTAAAATATTGAGAGTCATTATCAACAACATAATATTGTGATCATCATCAAAACTATATTGGCCTAAAAAGCAAATACCTAACATTCTCCCTTTTTTGATGATAACACACATTATGTAAAAGATAAATAAATAAAGCACAATGCATATGAGCTCCCCCTACTTATATGCACCAATTGTAAATAATAAATTAATAAAGCTTCAAACAAATTGTGACATATAATAGGCAAGATTACATAAACCATATCTCTTCCCATATGACTTACATAATCCATTTCTCTCTTTCCTTGTCATTGTCAAAAAGGTGGACACAACATACAATAAATAACTCTTGTCATTAAGTCACTTTATAAATGTGACAAAATCCAAGAGATTAAGAGATGTTTGATACCTAATATGAAATCATAAGTGTGTATCAATCACCATCACATGCTCCCCTAGATCATAGAAAAATTCAAAATGTTGACTTCTATGATCTAATAAACATTAATTGGAACCATGGACCAAAATTGTATTAATGCATTGACATAGAAAGATCAGGCATCATTGATACAAATGACATTGCCAAGAGAAAGTATAGCATATACAATGTTGGCAACATCAATGGATTGAGTTTGAGACCACAATAACCAATTGTAGATAATGATCTCAAAATAACCCAAAATGAGAGATAAATTATGTTTTAAAATAATTTTAAACATACATAACATACTAACTCCTTCATTGTCATACACATAGATCAACAAAAGCATGTATGACAATGATATCACCAAGATCCTATTTTCATGGAAAAATAGTTTGAAAATATTTTCAAAATCATGAAAAATCAAACACAGCCAGTGGGTATGCTAAGATATAGAAATATAAGCATAATACACATGCAATATGCACATGTGTGAGAGACCTAAACATTAGGAAATCAAACCCAAGAAGAGTTTGATTTCCTAACATAATCACATGAGGTGATCACATCCCTAACTAAAGCGTTGATATAACTATCCCTCTCTTGCACACTAACCCTAGTGGGAATCCAAAGACTTAATAATTTCTTAGGCAATGGTTTTGCCTTTGCAAGAGGGGTGGATGTAGCATGCATGTGTAGAAGAATGTTTTTTGACATGCATAAAATGAGGGGCTTGCTTCTTAGCAAAAAATGAAGAATTTTCATTATTCTCATCACCTTGTGATTTAATGCTTCTTGTTAGGGTTATTGTTATACACGAAAGCATGGTGGTTCTTCTTTGGTGCTTTAGCAATAGGTTTTGATTTAGCACCAAAAGAAGAAATAGAGTTTAGTTTGGTTACCACATTTGGAATATAACCCAATCCTCCTCTATGATTTGCCAGATGTTGTTTTTCCAACAAATCGTGGAGTGAATCCCTAGAATGTACAAAGCTAATGAGATTTTGGAACTAATGTTTGCATTTCAGCGTTAGTTGTTAAATGCGAAACTCTAAGCTAAGATTTTGAGCTACCAATTTTTTATTTGAAATGCTCAAATCCTTAACTTGAGAGAGAAGTGTGTCTCTCTCACTAGTGTCACAAATATGCAAAGCATTTTTCATTACCCTCGCATTGAATTTAATCAAATCTTTCTTCGCCTTTGTCCTTGTAGCCGCGGGTGTAGTAGGCTTCACAAAAGGTCACTCCGTGACGGCCCATAGGTCTTGACCCTCCAAGTAGATCATCATCTTGATCTTTCAACTTGGGTAGTTTGTTCCGTTGAAGAGCGGAGGTCGAACGGTTGATATACCTTCTTCCCGAGACAATGATGAAGCGTTGAATGTCATAATTGTTAGAATGCTTCAACCTCGCTCTAATACCAATTGTCAGGACCATCTACCTTGCAATACTAAACAACACACACTAGAAGGGGGTGAATAGTGTAATGGCAATAATTATGCAATTAAAAATCAAACTTGCAAATGCAGAATTATAAGTGCAAGATGAGATTAATCAACACAATAAAGCAAACGCAAACACATATGGTTTTACCATGGTTCCCCAAACCTGGGTACATCCAGCCATACCAATATCCATTATTATCCTATACAAGGTAGTGAATACAACTCCCTACATGTAACGCCATGTTCCCCAAAATACCTCGAATTTCTCTTTTCTTTCTTTTCTTTCTTTTTTTTTCTTTTCTTTCTTTTTCCAAGTATCCTGAAGAGTGAGGGTGATGAGAGGAAAGAGAGAGAAAGGAGAAACTGAATATGCAGGCCACTGCGCACATGCTGGGATAGTACAAATGAAGCTCCACTATAATATCAAACAACCACATGAACAACAACATTTTATATATAACATGTTTCATTCACATACATAGTCCAGGTGTATCAATACATATATACAGCCACTATCCACCTCCAGAGACAACCATGTCACAATACAAGCTACAACACACACCAAATGCTAACCCTTGAACCCAACTCAAAGTCACCACCAACCATGCTACCCCTGCTACTTGGAAAAATAGAGAGGAGCACGTCAATGCATGCCCCAATAGGAACCAACTTGGGTTTGGAACATAGTTTTAAGGTTATCATTCCATAAGGCAAGGCAAGAGAAATAAGACATGTAAACTAAGTAATATAGCGGAAAGTAACACTACTACAGATTTGGGATTGGGTAACGCCACTTAGATAGCACTATCTAAGTGAGCTCTTATATAGCGCTTCTGCACTTACAGAAAATAAAAATAAATCAAAATTAAGGTAAAAATCACTTAGATAGTGCTTTTTGTTAAAACGCTATCCAAATAATACATTAAATAGCGCTTTTTTTGCGCTATGGTGCTAAACGTAACGTAAACACTTTTATTAAAGAAACGCACACCCCAACTCAAAACGCGGGCGTCATCCTGTCCTTTCGATCAGATCGAACGGTTCCCTATCTCTCTCTCTCCCAGCATCCAGGCCCGTGACCCCCCCCTCTCTCAAGCTCCCATGTAGCTAGACCCGACCACGGTTCGGTTCGAACCGTGGAACCGAACCGGAACCGAACCGATTTGGAACCGAACCGAACCGGAACCGGCCGACCGGTTCCAAGAACCGGAACCGGAACCGTGCCAAGCCGGTTCGGTTCCGGTTTGCCCTTTTGTGGAACCGAACCGGAACCAGCGATTCCGGTTCCTCGGTTCCCCGGTTCCCCGGTTCGGTTCCCCTGTTCCGGAACCGGGGAACCGATTCGGTTTTGACCAATTTGCTCACATTCTCAATTTTCTCACAAAATTTTCTCACATTACTTGGTTTGGTTTGTTACATACTCAAGTTTCTCATATGTAACTTGCATTAAGTTGATTAGTGACAAGATATATTTCTTTTTTAAGTTATAGCCTTTAAATTTTGTTTACTTTTCATATATTTTCATCACAACCGAACCGGAACCGACCCCAAACCGGAACCAAACCGGAACCGGAACCGAAATGAAACCAGAACCGGAACCGGAACCGGAACCGGAACCGGCCGAGAACCGGAACCAGAACCGAACCGCTTCTAAAGCGGTTCGGTTCTGGTTCCGGGTTTTGCCGGAACCGGAACCGACGGTTCGGAACCGGAACCGAACCGGAACCGAACCGCGGTCGGGTCTCCCTGGCGATTCCATCGTTCTCCTTTCCTCTCTCTCATCAGCCCTAGTTCTCTCTCAAGCCATTGCTGTGCTCCTCAAGCCCAGGAATCAGGGTTGAAATCACGGCACTCCTCAAGCCCTAGTACTCTCTCAAGCCCTACTCTCTCAAGCCCTGTCACTCATCCCCTGCTGTCAAAGATTTTTTTCAATCGGTGACGCCTCATGCGATCTCTAAGTTGCTGGCCAATCCATCGCCGGATCTGCCGTCAAAGATTTTTTCAATCGGTGACGCCTCATGTGATCTCTAAGTTGCTGGCCAATCTGTCGCCGGATCTACCGTCTGAGATCCCGGAGATCATCGTTCAGGTCGTCGATCTCAAGCCCATCGGAACCAGCAACACTCGTTTCACGTAAAGACCCCACCTCTCCCATTCTATTGATTTCCTCAAGTTGATCTTTTATTTTTTTAAATGTCTGAACAGTTCGACCATTTATCGTTAAAAACATTCAAATATTATCAAGAATTTATTTCTTGATGTTGATGATTCTAATTTAGTGAAATACAATGATCATAATGATTATTCACCACCTAATGCAGTGAGGTGGGAAAAAAAAGGAAACCTTTGTTAATTTTGTTAACTTAGATGTTGTATTTTATCTAGTGACCGCCTGATGTGGTGAGCTTTCTGATATTTTAGTATTTTGCTAGTACTGCAATATTGAGGTGGTTTATTTAAATTTGGGCACACCATGTGTTTGTTGAAATTCTTGTGTGAATATAAGCTATTTTTTGTCATATTCTTTAGTTTGTCATATCTCTTGATGGAAAAGCTACAAATGACGTTTCTGAAGAGGGAACTGATCATCAGGTGATGACACCTTGTTTTTTTTTAATATTTTCAGTCAAGTTCCAGTTTGGATTTATATGTATATGTCAAAATAAGATCATGTTCTTTATGTTCTTCGATTTGCCTATTTTAAGCATTTCTATTAACAATTATTGTTTTATTATTTTGGTGGTCCTGGACTTGATGCTAAATCTGTTCCAAGAGCAACTGCTGATGCCATCTGCAATATGAGCACTTAATTTACTATTGCAAGTTTGAAATGCATTGTGTTGATTGCACCAAACATATATGAACATGGCAATATAACAAATTATGATTTAGCACATTTAATTATTGCATCTGCAATATGAGCACTTAATCTGCAATATGAGCACTTAATTTACTATTGCAAGTTTGAAATGCATTGTGTTGATTGCACCAAACATATATGAACATGGCAATATAACAAATTATGATTTAGCACATTTAATTATTGTCTATCAATTTCAAGGGTATACTTGCACATATATTGTTATATGGTTTTGGATAAATGCCATGTGTGCATTTGTTATTTATTTGTTTTAATGTAAGCAAATAGGCAACTATTTTGATGGCAGTGCTAAATATGGAATTAGCAGATTAAATTATGGTTAGAGATACAAACCAATACTCCTCCACCCCTGCACACACCAGCCCACACGTGATCGCACATGCACACTCTCGTCTATGCCTCTTTTCTCTTCCTGCTATTCTCTTGTTAGAATTGGCAAGAACAACATGTAATCTATGAAATACAAATCTAGCAAAACTTTGGGAAGGGAAAAATAGGTATTGTTCTTCACTTTAATGGCAAATGGAAATTACATGAAGGTGTCCACCTTTATTAGCTATGATCAGAATCATTATAGCAAAATCGAGAATGTTATTCAGAAAATAAGATGGATTGGA
This sequence comes from Scilla litardierei, assembly GCA_030789695.1. Lineage (NCBI taxonomy): Eukaryota > Viridiplantae > Streptophyta > Magnoliopsida > Asparagales > Asparagaceae > Scilla > Scilla litardierei. Next base: position 46,623,721 of record CM061132.1, on the reverse strand, counting down.
GTGACGAAATTCGTCTTAGACAGCCGCATGTTGAGACCAATGAAGTAGCGGGAAGAAGCAAGACTTCATAAGATGGGACCAGCTGTGTTGTATTTTTGATATGGGGAAATTAAGAAGTTCTGCTTCCAAGATAAGAGTATGAAGACTATTGAGTTGGATGAGCAGCCATGCAAAAATAAAGAGATAAGAAATGAAACCTCAGTAAGTTGGAGATAGGTTAAATCTGTCATGGGATAGAGGGTTGCTTGGTTAAAGATGGTTGGACATGTGGCACAAGGTCATTATAAGAATACTAGAAATAAACTGTGCACATGTGGCACAATGTATGCAAACCTCTCAACAACGTATTTCCCATAGTTCTCTGGGGATTTAAGAAAATGATAACATCTGTAATGATGCATAGCTAATATATGTGGACAGATGGTTCACTTTAGGTACCTATAACTTCATTGTAAAATCTTTCTCATGGCCGTTTATGACATTTCAATCTTTAGTGCATTTGCATTACAACTATAATTTCGGTCCTCGACATAATACTCTCGTCTTATGATTCGTCACACATCATAATTTCATCGTCGATATGACTGATATGTTATTCGTACTCCATACTCTAAATTTTCAGAATGGTTTTAAATGAGTCAGATGATTGTTTCTCCCTTTCCCTATTGTTATGATTTTTGTGGCATAATTTATAAACACTGGTGGCAAATACAGTAGGCTTCTATGTGTACTAATCGAAAGCTGAAATTCATGTTTTATATTTTATTACTAAAAGCCAAACCTTGCGCTTTGCCACATGAATCTTTAGTTTTGGTCATACGTCAAGAGATGCTTATCTCTTCGCTTGCTAGGCTTACTCTCAGACTATAGTTGTGACAAGCAATTTAACAAACATTTTGTTTTGAACAGGGATTCGGCAGAAAAGAGGAAAGAAATGGCAGTTCAAGGCAGGGAGGAATCGCCGATCAGTTCCTAGTGCCAATGTACCATCTGAGATTAGAGAGCCTGAACAAGTGCGGAAAGACAGACAGCAGAAGGCTAGTCAGATAGCTCGGATGAAGAACAAACCCGCGAAGGGTAAAAAGCTAGGAAAATGGGAGAAGGGAAAGGGGAAACACTGTAAATTTATGATGTCCCTCGAATGTTTTTGACTGGATAAGATAGGAGAAAGTTGTAGAAATTTCAAAATTTTGCTCCAATCGATTGTCTCACTATCCATGTATGCCTTTGGTAATTCAAATTTTTTTCTTACCGCTTTTGTTTTCTTTGGTCAATTTTCTGTTATTGCTAACTTTGGCAAGAAAGAGTAGATTAGTTTCATTTCCTGGATTCACAATGTCATAGTCAATGCCATGGTTACAATTTTGTGTTCTGGGTTGGATTGAGATTAAACCATTTGGGTTCTCACATCTATCAAAATTCATATCCATGAAAACAAGGAAGTCACAGCAAAAAGGGCATGATGCTTGCATAATTTCTTGAAAGAATAAGGAAAGATGCCAGTGCAGTGGAACTGTTTGCTACTTTTTATATTTAACCATTTGGCATTTTTTCATGCAGGGGGTTCAATTTTTTTTCAGATCTGCTTTTGGTGCGAATATTCACAACATGCGGTTCTCCTTCAGGTATTTGGGTCCTTGTCTTTGCTCCTTGCAATTGGTGCTTTCTTCACGAGGTATCTGAGATCATGTTGCATTCTTTCCAGTGGGATGTTGGAGTTTGTTACTCAGATCTGTAACATTTAAACTGTGCATGAACGAGGAGGCCACTGAATTTGATCTCTGTTATTGTTTAGATGTTTATGAGAGGCTTACTCAGAAAGGCAAGAAGGCTGGCTTCCTTCAATTGTTAGCGACCCAAACTACAAGCGCCCTTTGGCATGTAAGTTGACTGTTAAATTCATTTCCATGGCTATCATAAGGGCTAGTATTTTCATAAACATTTAATAAACTCAGACATGGATGGCTGCCCTTAAATATGAATTAAAATGGTTTCATTTGATTCTCTATATATTCGACTCAGGCCTGAAATCTCTGAACGTTGCAAAGATAAGGCCTTACAATTTCATTTAACGATATTGTGGGTTAATAGATTACTGCTTTGCCATTGGTAGTCTAGTCACTTTATTGTATCATTATATCTTTTTGTGCACACATACTAAATCTATATGCTATGTTTAGATAATTTTCATATGCAAAGATGGGAAACTCTTTTCTGTTGCATTGGTGTTACATTTACTGATTAATTAGCATGATATTGGCTAACGCTAGTGACACACTCTAGTTTTGTTTTAACTGCAGGGTGTATATCCTGGATACTTCATATTTTTTTGTTCAGACGGCGTTCTTGATCGCAGGCTCGCGAGGTACCCCTCTCCATGATTGATTTAATGTTAGTGAAGTTTACTGATATTCTGCTTTCACTTTATGTACTTGCAATTGATCTGCCGGACTTGATCCTTTTCTGCCCGCCTTATGTGTCAACAGCGCTTTATAGATGGCAGCAGGCGATTTCTCTGATGAACCCCGTGGCTCGGAAAATGCTGACACTGGTTAATTTTGCTTACACGCTACTTGTTCTGAACTATTCCTGCATTGGTTTCATTGTAAGTTTCAATCCCAGCAATTAATGTTCAGGTTTGTTTTCCTGTGAATTTTGTGGTTTAGATGTTGTTCATGCATGCTTCAAATGTTTCCTAACCACTAGGTATGTATTACACATACTTTGAATCCTGATGTTTTTTCAACCTCTGCTTTCTAGTGGACAAGGATTTGATGGAAACACTTGAAAACGAACCTGATCGAACGAAGATACCAATTAATCAGCTAATTCTGTTTGGAGAGTATAAGGAGAAAATTTTAGTAAGTCATCTTTATTGTTGTTTTTTTGACATTTTAAAGCTAAGATGATTTTCAATCTTAGCATTTTAACATTTCTGTTGATTTTGTGCAGAGTACAGAAGCTGTAGCTTCAACGGATAATCAAAGGTATGAATGTTTTAAGTTGATTCATACTCAGTATGTATGATGAATTCTTAGCATGGCTGGATTAAAAAAATTTGCTGTTGAAACTTGGATTGACTCAATCAGATGATAGGAAAATGGTTTTAAAACCATTTCTTTCAGTCGGGTCAAGTTAAAAAATTGACCCGACCTAAAAGACCACAGAGCAAACCTAACTGAGTCTCATATCTCATTCTGGATTGATATCTAATATTGTCCAATATCATTTCGTATCAGAAGAAATGAAATCAATATCATTTCATATATACATAGTGCAATAACATAGTCCAATTCATATCGTCAGACAAACATATAGTATCGTCTCAAACGATATGAATTGCATATCAGACGAAATTAACAAGTATGCATGTTTGTTTCTATAATTTTATCACTGCGTAAAAGCATGCAATGCAAAGCTAACATTCAGATGATAATGTAAAATCCTAGACACCTATATGTGTGCACTACTTATGAAATGAAAATAATTTCCTAAACGTCTGAATCTATATGCTAAAAATGCAATTCTAAATATAATGATGCATACACACAGATCGAGATGATGAAATAATTTGCCACTAAACAATGATAATCAACTAGTCTAAAATAAAATAATAAAATTTGTGGAATTAACTATCAAGAATTTTGTTTAGATTTGAAGTACATACAGTGAACATCAACTTTGTGCCCAGTGTACAACCCCTACAGAGTCTTTGAAGAATAAATCAGATGATAGAGACAAATTCCACGCAAAAGATTGAGAAACAGCTCAAAACCATCAAAATAGCTCCAAAGATAAGTCAATGGTCTTGTGGGCCAGGTGACTCAGGTCGGATCAGTTGAAGTGGGTCGGGTATATTGTACTTGAATTTGAAGTGACGTGGATTCTCGGCAATCTTAGGGCATGTTCTTTTGCGTTTAAATGTTTGTGAAAGTGGGAGATTCCACTATTCCTCCTACTATTCACTCATTTTCATCCTCACTTTCACTCGTCCTGTTCTTTTGTGTGGGCTTCTTTGACTGTGAAAGTTGCTGACGTGGCCACAAAACACACACAATAAAGTTGTGTGGGACCCACAAAAAATTCCAACATCCACATTCACAACCCACTTTCACCAAAAAAAACACAATACTCACTTTCACCACACTATTCACAACTTCAACCAACCCAAATTTAAACACAAAAGAACAGGCCTTAAGTTGTATCGAAGTTGAATCTGAGCCTAGATTCAAATTGAAATTGGGACTGATCTGGCATGCTAAAACAAGTCATATTCGGATCCAACTTAATAAATTTGATGTGCATCGTACTTGGGCTGCTATATTCAGATTGAGTCAGATTTGAAGCAGAATAAACTGCAGGCTCAACGAAGAAGAAGAAGCTGACAACTGCATCAATCAGCAACGAAGCCTAGCATTACCTGGCAGTAACGGTAATAACAGTTGATGTATGTCATGGATCTTGATGTCAATGGTTAGGATATACTGATGAGGGCCATGTAAGATGACTGCGATGGTAATTTCAATCAAATATAAATGCATATGAAAGACAAGCAGAGCTACTGTTATCCAATGAATAATAATAATAGTTGATCTATTTCCATCCTTTCCCCTTCCAGAACTTCAGTGTCAACGAGTCTTCGTTTGATGTGTCGGCCAACAATCTGAAGCTGGTTTCAAAATTCAATGTCAACAGTGAGATTTTGTGGAAGAAACGAGGAGTAATTCAAGCTTAACATCTCTGGTGAATGAGTATTCGGTTGGCGTTGACGATAGGGGGCTGGGGCTTGAGTTTACTCCCGATGCCAAGTCGTTTGCCTTTGTCAATGCCATCGAAGTCATCCCCGTCCCCGACGAGTTGTTCGTAGATCCAGTGAAGAAAGTTGGTGGCAGTGAAGTGAAAGAGTTCTCTAAGCTTGATAGACCGTGGAATGGAGACTATGTACCGTTTGAATGTTGGAGGACCGGAAATAGTTTCAAGTGAAGACTCGAATCTTTCAAGAAAATGGGAGTCGGATGGGAAGTTTATGTTTGCCGTTGATGCTTCAACTACAATTAGCAATATGTCAGATATTGGCTATGCCTCTACGAACGAGTCCTCCATCGCACCACTTCTGGTCTACCAAAGAGCAAGAACAATGGCCAACAACCAACTTGCTGACAACAAGTTCAATGTTTCTTGGAGGTTTGATGTGGATCCAAACTTCGACTACTTGGTTCGCCTTCACTTCTGCGACTTTGTGTCAGAGAAGCCCAACTTTTAATTTTCAATGTCTACATAAACACCAATTCTGGTGATGAAATGTTTCAAGTTGATACATTTATAATCTTTATCAACGGATAATGATGGTAAGCAACTTTATGAATGTTTTAAGCTGAAAAGCTGGCATTAAAGATTTTCTATTTTTTTAACAAAAAATTAAACATTAGCCACGGCAAGTCTGTGGCTAATGCGTATTAGCCACAGCCAGTCCGTGGCTAATGCGTTAGCCACGGAAAGTCCAAACATTTGAAAGTGCTATGCAAGGTATAAATCAAAATTTCTCGAGTAATCTTGAATAGCGCTTTCAAAAGCGATTAGGTAGTAAATCGTTATCTTAGTAAACCACTTAGATAGCGCTTTTATAAGCGCTATCTTAGTAAACCACTACGATAGCGCTTATAAAAGCGCTATCAAAGCTACCATAGGGTAGCTTGGATAGCGCTTAAAAGCGCTATCCAAGTGTAAAAAAGCGTTATGCAAGCGTGTTTTTGTAGTAGTGTAAATAGCTAAGTAAGGGAATCATATCTGCGGTCCAATGTCGAGCTACTGCAAGGAAAGAGTTAGCACGAAAAACGATACAAGTATTCATACAACCACAATCTAAAAAAGGAATCACAAGTGTCAGAAGTATAACACAGTATCACAAGTAAAGCAAGTAAGGGAAAATGGAGGTGTTGTCAATAGAAGGTGTAACGTGCAAAATTCTTATTTTATAATTGAATTGATTGAAAACTTGGGTAAACTGTGGGATACCAGGACCTGGACCTCATCCTAAATTTGGGGTGAATATAGCACACGACGCAGTGGACACGGGCACTGTACGCCGGGCCTCTCAGCTCCCCCGTCCCCGGCAGGAGTGAGGCCTCCCATAATAACACAACCTCCGTATGTCTTCTCTACTCCCGGTAAAGGCGAGTGAGAATAAATATCACATATCACATTATCATTTCCCCCAACTTCTCAGGCCAGGCCTCATATCCACAATTTACTCAAATTCCACCTAAACTCGGGGTTTGCTAACTCACCCTTCTTAGAGAGGATTGAGACATTCTAAAACCTTGTTTAACATTATATATAGCACTGAAGGGGGCACGTTGCATGGTTTCACATTCCACACTCATATCAACATGGGTCATACATCGAAGTGCCATGCCCTCCATTGTAATCATATCACATATCAAATGGGTCATGCATCCAAGTGTCATGCCCTTCATCATAGCCATTTCAATTCATCATTCATAATATATGAAACCATGCTTTTCATGACCCCATCATTACCAATTCACAACACGATTTATGATACAAATATTTGCAAGCCCATTTCTCATAATTCTCAACTTTCATATCAATGTGGCATTTTCACAAACACATGGTAAACGTGACGTGTATGTCCATAAGCACATTAGCAAATCAATTGGCAAAACATATCATTAGTCTACTTTCCATGTAAAAACAATAATCATGTACCATAGAGGGTAAAATAACAACAATACACAATTTATCACACCAGTTAACCATTTCAGCTTGCTGGAATTTGCAGAAAGTGACAATACATTGGCATATATCATCAGTTTTTGTTGAGAATTTGACAAAATGTCCTAAATTAAAGTTGTAGATATGTTAGTCCTGGATTCACAGATAAACATTCATGCAAAAATATTAAGTAGGTGATTTATGGTGAATTATTTGGTGAAACCTGTTCGGTCTGTTTTTCAGACAGATTTCAGGGTCTGTAAAGATTGCTGTTGTTGAGCCTGTTTCAGTCAGAATTTCGACAAATATGCACCGTGATGAAATTGTAGAAAAACTTGTTAACTTTACAACGAGACCAAGAACATAAAATTCCATTGTGTGTGAAGGTACTGAGGTCCATTTTATTAAACTGTGTCCAGTGTAATAGAATTCCAGACATGTTGTAAAGATTGAATTTTTGCTGCTACTTATTGAATTGAACCTATGTCGAATTTTATATGATTTTGTGTAGAACTTCAAGATCTACAAGAATATAATTTTTTCGAAATTTAATTCAAGCCACAGAAAACAGAATTCAAGTAATAACACACTACAAGATCTCAGCTTTTTGAAGAAAGTGATTTTGCTTGGAATTTCATGGGGATATTCATGAAAATTGAATCATGACACATTAATTTGATTACCCCGAATCCATATTGAGTAAACATGATATGAAAACATGACATAAATAAACCCTAATTAAATTCCCAACACCAAGTTGGATTCCTACCTCAAATCTTGATTTTACTTCGCTCCTTCTCTTTCTCTTCATTCCACCTTCTTTCTCCTTGAAGCAACCGATGCTTTCTTGATTTTTTAGGGGCTAAATTAGGGTTTGGATTGAAGAAGAAGGTGATTAGGGGCAGGGGATGGCCGGCCCTAGCATGGGAGGGAGAGGAAAGTGAGGAGAAATTTGTAAGGACCCTGGCTATGGAGAAAACACTAGAAGGGGGGTTGAATAGTGTTTAAGCAATTTAAAAAGATAGTTACACCAATTTAAATGCTAACCAACAATATAGTGCGGAATTAAAGTTAAACCCAAATAGAAACAAATGCTAACGCAAGTATGTTTCAAGGGTTCGGATTACCCAAGTCACTTTCCGACTTGTTCCCCGTAATCCTACGTCTCTTCCACCCGGATACCTCCGGATACTCAAGTTAGAACCCTAACTTGAGGTTTCCTTAAAACCCACTTGTAGCAACCCTACAAGTGAAATCGAAATACAATCGATTGACCTTGACTCCCACAACTTGGGAGCAAGCAAACCACTCTCACAACCCGAGAGCAAATTCAAATACTGAATATTATGAAATATGAAAACAACACTTACAATCACCTATGCCTTGAAGTAGAACTTGAAGGAGAAGTGTGTTGTGTGTTGAAGACTCTCTTGGAAGAGTGGAAAAGCCCTTTCTTTTGACTGCACCAAATGCCTAGAAGATATTTCTTTGGTTCTAGGTTGGAGAGCAAGAGATCAAAGATTGGAATTCTAAGGGCTTTTGGATTTGAGAGCTTTTGATCTTGAGAATGAAAGCTTGAAAGATTTTGCAATGGAATGAGTAACTTGGTAACCTCTCAATGGAACAGTAGATGCTCCTTATATAGGTTTCTCAAATCGACAAAACAGAATTAGCAAAAACCCTTTTGAAATCCGTGAGAAAAATCTCAACGGATAGAATCTGCGCTCGCGACAATCGACTATTGAGGAAACTACAGTCGACTGTTGCACAGTCAGCAAGGGTAGGTGAGAATTCATAACGGTAACTTACCACGTGGACAGTCGACTGATGAAGCATAAACAGTCGACTGTTGAACCAACAGGCGACTGTAAATACTTCTACAGGCGACTGGCCGAGAGTTGGGTAAGTTAAAGAATTCTGGAAAACATCTGGGATAACAGGACAGACGACTGATGAAGAGAAGACAGTCGACTGTTAATCAGAACAGGTGACTGTAATTCCTTCTGCAGATGACTGTCAAAACCCTAAGATTTTCCAGAGAGCTGAGTCAACAAATTGGCTCATAGACAGACGACTGATGCAGCATTGACAGTCGACTGAACCATTGGACTGTCGACTGTAACTACAACATTAGTCGACAGGCCGTAAAAGACAGAACAATAGATTTTGGGCAAATGACAGACATGCGACTGATTTACAAATCACAGTCGACTGTCACTTGGACAGGCGACTGTAAATCGTTCATGAGTCGCCTGAGGGAATTAAGACAGAGAATCCCAAAACACGATTGTAAAAGATTGTGCATAACAGGCGACTGTAAAACAAAACACAATCGACTGTTTTTGAGACAGTCGACTGTAAAGCGTTCAGCAGTCGACTGTTATAAACAATACAAGCACAATCAAAAGAGAAATGAATTGGAGTCTAAGGACGATTGATCTAATGATGACCTAAGACTGAAATGAGGATGTGTGTGTGTGTGCTCCATCAATGTTCTACTTCTAAGCTACATACTAGAAGAGATAAAAGAAATTTACATTGACGAATTCTCTCTTCTATCCGACGTATGAGCTTGAAGTCTTCATGGAGCTTCAATCACCATCCACGATCATCCAATCCATTTCATTTGCCTTCAGTGATCTTTGAGAGTCATCCGTTGCTAGTAGATCTTCATAATTAGCTTAGGCAATGGATTAACTGCAAAATAGGGGATTAGTCACAAGTATTTATGTTTGCTCATCATTAACACCAAGTAGGGAGAAGTCCAATACTCAACATTCTCCCCCTTTTTGATGATGACAAACAAACATAAACAAAAAGATAAATAATTGTGCTTAATGAAAACTTACTCCCCTACATAGATGCCAATCAAGTTAGTCAACAAATATTTGGGCATCTATATATCAATTGAAGCAAATGGGTAAGATATGAGTGATTTCAGTTCGTGAAATCTAGGAAATAAAAATCCATATTCAATGTAATCTTACTCCCCCTGAATCTAAGGCAACTTCAATCTTAGATTCAAGTGTTATTAGTAAATACTTAGCACATTCATTATGAATCTGTATGTTTATTTCTCTCCCCCTATGGCATTATCCAAAAAGGTGGGAGTAAATAACAACAACAATAATTGTGCTAAATAAGAACTAACAACAATCAAGAAGTATAAAAATATATAGAATCAAAACTCATAAAAACCATATTATATACTTATGTGATAGAGGAATGAATGTCACGACCCGCTTCCCTAAAATGGAGGCGAGACGTGAAAAGGTCCGCACGAGAGTGGAGCTGTGAAGCCCCAAACCCGATAAGCGTCCACAATACAAAAACAGGTCCATGTAACCACAACAGAATAGCAATAATAACACAAGGAGAGACTGAAATAAAATTCACATCTCACAAATATTGTCCAACATCACAAATAAGTTCAACATCCAGAAAAGCCACCAGGCTAAAGAAAAGAGTCCAAGGCCCAGAACAAGGCCAACAAAAGCAACGACAACAACAAAGTATAGGTGCTACGCACCGATAACAAAACAACTGTCTAATAAAAGTAAAACACAACGAAGACACTAGGACTGGTCCCCAGTGTCCACGTACTCCCCGTCAAACACAAGCTCGGGCTCGGCGTCGGCAAACACCTCGTCCTCAACGAGGTACTCGGGCTCAGGATCTAACATGTGTCACCCAAAAGAGTAAAGGGGCACATGTCAGCAAGTCTAAAAAGACTTGGGCAAGGAAACTGAAAGTGAGGCATCTAGCAACCTAGCAGTTTAGTATGCATGACCTGGCAGTTATAACATGAGTGCACAATTAAAACATGGCGGGACAATTTGTACAAGAGAACGATCATCGGGACAAGACAAGAGTAGCCAAGCTACTATCAATCCAATACATTCACATTTTGTAGGTGTTTACGCCATTCGCTGAATGGCATAGCATTTCAGACCGATCGGCACTAAACACTACCCAATATTCACACGACATGGAGCCTGGGGTCCCTGCACATTGAGCTCATCTAGTGAGCCTAGGGTTGCCCCGCACATTGAGCTCGCATTCTTAGTTCACAATTTCAATGTATCGAGCGTTGGGGTCAGCAACTCATTATGCTCGCTTCTGGTCACGAGCCAGGAACACTAGTATGGCGTAGGGAACACCTAGCCGGAACACGCAATTCGGGCATTGGCTATCAACCAACACATGGCCCGCTTCTGGAACACGAGCCAGGAACACAACATTGTAGCGAAGCTACGCAATCACAGCAATATCTAAAGAATGCGAGGTCATGACAATTTATTTGCGTACAGTTAATTAAATTAAACGTGACAGGCGAAATGCAATGACATGAACATATTCGCGTACCGTTAATTGAAAGTAAACATGCTAAAAGTCGGAACTAGCTTCGTTGTCAAGCTAATTCCCCGATTTGCGCCTAGGCGAGTATCATTTCGTCGCCTAGTCTCTTTTACGCCTACAACAAGAAAATGGCCTAACACATGGCCTAAACCCTAAGTGGCAAGTTTCACTTGCCTAGCACCGGGGATCGACGATCACTTCGTCACTCGGATGCTATCTACGGGGGTAATCGCTGTTTTGGGGGAACAATCAACAAACAACATGAAATTAATTAGGGTTTCACCAAAATTATCAATAAGTTATGAAAACAACGGTAGAACGATTTCTTACCGAGAGGAGGCGGAAGAAACACTCCGGAGAACCCTAGGATCAGATCTGGAAGAGATTGGAGAAGTTTGGGGAAACTAGGGTTTTGGGGGATTTGGGGATTTGATGGATTTTGGTGAGATTTTGGGGAAGATGAGAGGTGGAATGAGTGAATGGATGGATTGGATGATGGATTTGAGGCTTGGTATGGAGAAATGAAGCTTGGAGGAAGATGGGGGCTGAAGGGGGAAGTTTTTAGGGTTTTGGGTCGTGTTGGAGAAGAAGAAGTCGAATGGGTTGGGTTTAAATAGGCTAGGCTGGCGGCTGCCCAGAAATTAGGGTTTTAACACTGGTTAGTCGATCAAAGAGCAACCACTGACCGACTAGTTTGGCAACTAGTCGGTCGGTCGACCAACGCAGACCGACTAAGTGCAAACAGTAACTCCTGAACGAAAATAGGATTCTAGAGTTAGTCGGTCCATGAACAAGTACTGACCGACTAGTTTGGCATCTAGTCGGTCGATGAACGTTCTTAGACCGACTAAGAGTGAACAGTAACTGATACAAAAATAATTTGATGAGTTAGTCGGTTCAAGAAGCATTGCTGACCGACTAGTTTGCAACCTAGTCGGTCAACCAACGTTCTTAGACCGACTAACGATAAACAGTAACTCCTGAGAAATTTAGAAAGCTAACTAGTCGGTCCAAGAAGGATTGCCGACCGACTGGATCGTCATCTAGTCGGTCGGTGGCCCTTCTTACACCGGCTAATGAGCACCAAAAGTACCGATACGGAGTGCGGGGCCCCGGGATCGATTCCTAAGACTCCTAGGCTTGATCTAACAGTTAGATACGACCGTTATGAAGTCCGTCACGAGTGACACACTTCGAAATCGACAATCCTAAGGAAGAAGCGAGAAAATACGACGAATCGATCGAAAATGAAATCTACGGAGACGAAAACCACACAAGAGGAGAAAATCCACCAAAACACATATTATATTATATTATAATCAGTTACAAGAAAAGCATTCGTTACAATGAATGTCTAATATCAACATTTTATATATACGTAAAAAACAATATATATAGTCTCAAAGATGCATCACATCACAGATATCATGAATAATCCAATATCAAGTCCAAATTGTCTCAAAATCACATCAGGAGAGAATAATCATTCATGGAGACAATATCACAATCAGCACACAGATATGATTAGCAATTATTCACGGTGTGACACAAAAGACGAAACTGCAATATCATATATATATACACTGTCAAAGCAATATCATATATATATATATATATATATATATATATATATATATATATATATATATATGAGGTTGACTAGGATCCATTCAGATGGATCAAACATGCGGATCCATCCAAGTGGAATTTAAAGCTAGACAATGTAAATAGAAAATCCGACCGTTGGATTTCTTCTAACATGTCTAAAATAGCTCCAAACAAAATTTCAACTAATTTGGACATGTTTTGCCCATGCATCAAGTGGTTACAAAATTAGCCGATTTTATAACTATTCAAAAACATCGATTTTGCAACCACTTGATGCATGGGCAAAACATGTCCAAATTAGTTGAAATTTTGTTTGAAGCTAGTTTAGACATGTTAGAAGACATCCAACGGTCAGATTTTCTATTTACATTGTCTAGCTTTAAATTCCACTTGGATGGATCCGCATGTTTGATCCATCTGAATGGATCCTAGTCAACCTATATATATATATATATATATATATATATATATATATATATATATATATATATATATATATATATATATATATATATATATCAATAAATGACATGAGTACACAGACATATGGACATCACCATGTCCGTCAAAATACATCATGATCCCAAAAAATACATCATGATCAGACATCAACGTACATCATCATACATAAAATCTAAACATCATACACTCCAACTAACACACTGAAGAACCACTCAACCCAACCAAAAACAGACCCAAAAAATCTAGGTCTCCGGGTGAGTGAACAAAAGGCAACAGCAGCAACGTCAGTCAATGTGGATGACAGATGGGTCCGAAGGACGACCAGAAGAGCGGAACATCAGCCTCGCAGAGCGACGAGTAGGAAAAGCTGGAGTCTTCCTCTTGGAAGACGAAGCACGAGCGGCAGAGGATTCCGCATGAGTATGAAAGAGAGGCTGGACAACGGGGGTCTGGACAACGGGGGTTTGGACCACAGAAGATACATGCACAAAGCCTGGAGGAGGAGGAACACCAACAAGGGCAGTATCCTCAGATTTAGAGAGTAGAGCCTTAAGCTCAGCAGGGATGGGAAAACCATGAAGCATGAGAGATTTGTACTGAAGCTCCAGAAGAAGATTGAGCTTCTCATCCATAGAAGTAGAAAGCTTCTCGAGAGCGATGACACGATCACACAATCTAGCGAGAAGAAAATCCTCAAGGGGTACAGACGGAGGAGTACGAGGAGGATGATCAGCCGGCTGAGAATTGTGTTCAGCAACATTCTCTCGGGGAACAGGGTTACTGACTACGATATTCAGGAATTCCCCAGATGAAGAAGACGAGGAGGGAACCGGATCAATCGGTTTAGGAGAAGGAACCGGGTCATCGAGGAAATCGAAAGATCCTTTAGGAAACAGATGACCAAAAGGATCCATGAGCTCACTCGACTGAAAGTTAGGTCAAGCAAGCTACGAGCAACGAACAGACACGATTCCCGCGAGAAGTCGATCTTCAGGCGAGCAACACACGATCAACCAAACGAAGAAGGAAGATCGTGTTGCCACGAAGAAATCGGAGAGATCGACAGAGAATTTCGAGCGGGAAAAAGAACAGTTTTCAGTCGGAGGAGAGAGAAAGACGTGTCAAAAAGATACGTCTCGACGTATAAAAGGAAGGGGAAATAATCTGGGCCGTTGGATCAAAGAATCGATGGCTCAGATCGAAGCAGTGAACCGTCACTACAGTAGACAGTCGACTGATGAATAAAAGTCAGTCGACTGGATGAAGTGATAAGAAATAAGCTCAGGATGACAGACAATCGACTGTTGAGTAAACCACAGTCGCCTTTCTGAAACGCTACACATCAGTCGACTGATTGAGAATCAATAAACTTCATCAAAAAGATAGAGAGCACTGTAAAAATTTGACAAAGAAGACAGTCGCCTGATGACTAAAATGCAGTCGCCTGTTGAAATAACAGTCGACTGTAAAATTGTCATCAGTCGGCTGTGCGAAAGATACAAGTTTCTGACTGAGAAGATAGAGTAGGGCAGTCGACCGTCGAAGGAAAGACAGTCGTCTGTCCTGGTCCAAAAATGCACAGTGAGATAAAAATCCAGAGGATATGAACACTCACCATAGGACCTATACTCTAATCACAAACTCATCATAAAAACAATGTAAAACAATAAATCAATTATAACATAAATCTCTAAAAATCAATCTCAAAGAATTCACGAAATCACATAAATCTCAATTGCCTTTCTTAAACACGTATATAAGATATATCAAATGAAGGTAGGCAACATGATGATATGAGCTCAAAAAGTGTTATAACATAAATGTTGAGCTCCTAAATTTCAGATTCACCCATAATTCCTAAGGGTAGGGGATGGTCTAGTCTATTGGTGAAAGGAAGGGAAGGCTGGAATGCCAACATGCGTCTGTCTATTCTCTAATTCACCCGACATTCTCCACACAACCTCACAAATGAATCTTCTTTAAGAGGTTTTGTGAAGATGTCGGCAATTTGTTTTTGGGTTTCAATGTACTCTAAGCTGATGTCCTTCTTAGCTACATGATCAGTAATAAAATGGTGTCTCACATCTATGTGTTTGGTATGGGAGTGCTGTACCGGGTTCTTGGAAACATATAGCACTTTGGTTATCAACCATGATAGGGCAAGTATCACAATTGACACCATAGTCACTAAGGGTGTGTCTCATCCAAAGAACTTGTGCACATGCAAGACCCGCGGCAATATATTTCGCTTCAGTCGTGGACAATGATACCGAGTTCTGTTTCTTGGAAAACCAAGAAACTAAGGAATTTCCTATGAAATGGCAAGTGCCACTAGTACTTTTCCCATCGGATTTGCATCCGGTAAAGTCGGCATCACTATATGAGATTAACTCATATGTGCTAGATTTAGGGTAAAGTAACCCATAATCTAGAGACTGATTGAGATAACAAAATATTCGTTTAACCGCAATCAAGTGTGACTCCTT
The DNA here is from genome assembly GCA_030789695.1 of Scilla litardierei. Lineage (NCBI taxonomy): Eukaryota > Viridiplantae > Streptophyta > Magnoliopsida > Asparagales > Asparagaceae > Scilla > Scilla litardierei. The sequence goes on along the minus strand of CM061132.1, from coordinate 46,608,071 downwards.
AGGTCTAGCTTGATATCTAGCACACAAGCATACGGAAAACATGATATCAGGCCTACTAGCGGTTAAATAAAGTAAGCTACCGATCATACCTCGATATAGACGAACGTCTACATCTTTTCCATTCTCATCCTTGTGTTGATGGGTAGTCGTACTCATGAGAGTCCTTTGCTTGAAGACGATTCCATCCCGAATCGCTTAATAAGCTCCCCTGTGTACTTTGTCTGATGTATGAAAGTCTCATCCTTCATTTGTCGAATTTGAAGTCCAAGGAAGTAAGTGAGCTCTCCCATGTGGCTCATCTCGAATTCATCCTTCATAGACTTGGAAAATTCTTGACAAAGATTAAAGTTAGTAGAAGCGAATATAATATCATCTACATAAACTTGAATCAAAAGAATGTCATTTTCGTAATCTTTAATGAAAAGTGTAGAATCAACTTCTCCCATTTTAAAACCTAAATCCAAAAGAAAGGTCTTGAGTCGATCATACCAAGCTCTAGGAGCTTGTCTCAACCCATACAATACTTTCTTAAGTTTGAAAACATGGTTTAAAAATTTTTCATGAATGAAACCGGGAGGTTGAGAAACATATACTTCTTCATTGACAATCCCATTTAAAAATGCACTTTTGACATCCATTTGAAATAGTTTGAAATTCTTATGGGATGCAAAAGATAAAAGCAATCTAATAGCTTCTAATCTAGCTACAGGGGCAAAATATTCTTCGAAATCAATACCTTCTTCTTACCGGTAGTCTTGAGCTACTAACCTTACTTTGTTCCTTGTGATTACCTCGTTCTCATCTGTCTTGTTCTTGAAGATCCATTTGGTCCCAATGACTTGGTGACCACTTGGAAGAGGAACGAGCTCCCAAACTTCATTTCTCTCGAATTCATTAATTCTTCTTCCATTGCCACTATCCACAAGCTATCCTCACAAGCTTCTTGGACGTTCTTTGGCTCAATGGTAGAGACAAATGCACAATAAGAGAATTCTTTAATTCTTGACCTCGTTCGAACACCTACACCAATATCTCCAATTATTTGGTTATGTGGATGGTTCCAAACGGTCGGGTAAGCTTTGTGTATTCCTGCATCACTTGGAACATCTTCAACGATCTCATTAGTAGTGTTAATCTCAATAAAGGAATCATTAATCTTAACATTACTAAGAGAATCACAAATAGCATCTACACTATCATCATCAACATGAGGAAAATCAAAATCTTCATAGAATGATACGTGTAGTGATTCCTCGATCGTTGAAGAAGTTTTGTTGTATATCCGGTAGGCTTTGCTACGTGTGGAATATCCAACAAAAATTCCTTCATCGGATCTTGGCTCAAATTTATCTAAATTACCAAAAGTGTTCTTGATAAAACATTGTGAACCAAAAACTCAAAAATACTTAACTTATGGCTTTTTGTCATAAACAACTTAAAACAAGTTTTGTTCGTTTGGAGTCTCACTAGGATCCTATTGAGCACATAACATGCCGTGTGCACCACCTCTGCCCAAAATTGTAGTCCAAGATGACTATCATGGAGCATGGTGCGAGCACACTCAATAAGATTCGTATTCTTTCTCTCTACAACACCATTTTGTGGTGGTGCCCGAGGGAAGGAAAAGTTATGAGTTATCCCGGTGTCATCACAAAACTTTGTAAAAGATTCATTCTCGAATTCTCCTTCATGATCACTACGGATAGTGATAATGGTGGATCCTAAGAGATTCTGAATCTTCTTTGCAAATATGGTAAACTCTTCAAAAGCTTCATTCTTATTAGTTAAGAATGAAACCCAAGTAAATCTAGAGAATTCGTCAACGACAACTAATCCATAATGGCATTGCCTAAAGAAGCGGTTCTAGTTGGCCCAAACAAATCTAGATGAAGAAGTTCTACGGGCCTCTTAGAAGTAATGCCTTCTTTAAGCTTAAAGGATGATTTACTAAGTTTACCTCTTTGACACGAATCACAAAAGCTTTTTTTACTAAAAGCAATTTTAGGAAAACCTTTGACTAGATCATGCTTAGCTAACTTATATAAGTGCTTGAAGTGAACATGACCAAAACGGCGATGCCATAGAAGTTGTTCACTTGTATTAGCAACTAAGCAATGTTCTACGGTTTTAGGCAAACTCAAATAATAAATATGTTTACGCCTAATATCGGAAAATAAAACGAATTAGAATCAATAATTATACACAATCCTTCTCCAAAGTTAACCTTGTAACCTTTGTCACAAAGTTGACTAATGGAAATGAGATTGTGACATAAACCACTAACAAGAAATACATTAGTAATTAAGGGTTTGGAAGGGTTACCGACAATACCTACTCCAATGATGGTTCCCTTTTGGTAAGTGACCGTTGCACCATCCTTGATGCTAATCACTTCGGAGAGCAATGAGGGATCTCCCGTCATATGTTTGGAGCAACCAATATCGAGAATCCATCCTTTCCCTTTAGAGCTAATATGACTTTTATTGCTCTTCTTCTTTCTCTTGGGTACCTACCTAATATACCATAAGCTCATGGTACCCAATGTTTGTTGGGTCCAAGGGGATTAGCCCTTTGGAAGCCAAGTCCAAGTGGACTTCCGCTTCCCAACATAATTATTATTCTTAATAACATCATTAAAATAGGAATCAACATAAGCATTCCTGTCATTTAAGTTAGTGTTCTTAGGACCCCAAATGGTGTAAATTTTGGGAGTTCTTTTCCTAGTTTCATGCATACTTGTTAGATTTCTATGTGGTGCATGCTTCTTAGGAACATGGTTTCTAGCATAAACATGAGGTGGTGGATATGCATTGAACATACAAGGGTGATGTGTATGCTTGGGAACATGCATGTTGCATGAAGCATATGGGTCATGCATGACATGTGGATATTGTGCATACAAGTAAGAATGATGCATATGTGCATATCGGTGTATATGAGCACGTACATGAGAATTTCTCATGTGGATTTGTACGTGTCCGTATGTGTGGAGCATAAAAATGTCATGATTATCCACTTGTGAAGTAGGAGGTTTCCTACGTGGATGAGTGTTAGTGTACATGTAAGCATGGCTTCTCTTTTGGTTTCCATCCTTAGTGGATTTCTTGCCAAAAGGAAGAGATGGTGAAGTGGTGACTTTATTGGTAGGTTTGCTACCTATAGTGTCTTTGACACCACTTGTGGATGCACCGGAGGAAGGCCTCACAAAGTCTATAGTGACACCACTATAGGAGGTGCGATCATTGGATGCATTTGCTTTTACAAAACCAAGACCAACACGATGTGTGGCCGGAAATTGATTTGCAAGCAAATCGTCCAATTGTCCTTTTCCCTTATTGAATCTCATAATGCGGGAGGACATGAGCTCATATTTCTTCTTAAGAGAAGAAATGTTGGTATCCAAGGTGGACACCCGTGTTTTAAGCTCATGCACTTGGGTTTTAAGAGAATCATCCTCTAAACCCAATTGTGTGTGTCGTGTAACTAGATCACTATTATCCTTAGGATGTGTTTGATCTAGTTGAGATTTGAGGGTATTCACCTCATTTCTCAAAGTGACATTTTGAGAAGCTAAATTCACTTTCTCAAGAGTTAAAGTATCAACAATGTTGTCATTGTTGACAATGCATGGTATGAATGAATTGCTGACATTCAATTTCTTTAAGCTAGTATATCTAAGCATTAAAGATTGATATTTAGTAAATAATTCTTTATTAGCAATACGAAGTTCATCCATTGTTACCTCGGTATCATCCGTGTCGGAATCACTCTCATCGGAGAGTGGATCTTCTCGTGCCATAAAACACATGTGGGCACTCTCACCCTTCTCATCATCGGAATCACTTGATGAATCTCCACTGAGTCATCGAATGTACCTACGAGTCCTTTCTTCTTATCTTTCTTGTTCTTGTCGGACTTGTGATACTTCGGAGCCTTCCACTTCTCTTTGTTTCTTAGCATTGGGCAATCCCTTTTGATGTGCCCTGGCTTATTACACTTAAACAAAAGAGAGAAAGTATTATTAGTAGACTCAAATCTTTTATTAGTGGGAAATTTACCTTTGTGAAAGAAGCGTTGGAACCTCTTCGCCATTTGGGCCATTTCACCCAAATCCATTTCATCTTCTGAATCTTCACTATCGGAGGATGATGAATTTGCGTTGAATGCCAAAGCTTTCTTCTTGGCATCCGAAGGATTCATCATAGCTCGAATCTTTAATCGGTTCTTCCGTCTTACTTCATAAGACATGAGAGTCCCGATAAGATTCACAACTGTGTAGGTCTTCAAGTCATTGACCTCCTCGATGGCGATAGCTCTTCTTTCCCATTTGGAGGTCATTCCCATTATGATCTTCCTTACCTTTTCAGATTCGGTGTATGTTTGGCCAATAGCTTTCAATTCATTGGTGATGTCGGTAAAATGTCCGTACATCGATGCAATGCTCTCATTTTCCTGCATATAAACCAAATCGAAGTTTTGCACTGCAACATATAACTTTGAAAGTTTTACCTTGTTCGTTCCCGCATGGGTAACGATGAGATGGTTCCAAATTTGATATGCACTCTTACATATGCATATCTTGTTGAACTCATTCGGGTTCAACGCACAATGAAGAGCGTTCAATACTTTTGCGTTGTTAACTTCGGCGGATTTCTCGGAAGTCGTCCATTTTTCGAAATCCTCTTCGGTGGGCTCGACGTATTCCTTATGAAGGGTTCTCCAAAGTGAAGCGCTCCTTAGGAATGTCTACATCCTACACTTCCAATAGCCAAAGTTCGTGCCATTGAAACGTGGAGGACGCACCGTTGATTGACCTTCAAAAAGTGTGGACGCTCCATCACGGTCGTGATTGTTGTACGAAGGCGGCGGAGAAACGTTGTTGTTGTTGGATGCCATAGCTATTACCTCACGCTTTGGTACCAATTGTAAGGACCCTGGCTATGGAGAAAACACTAGAAGGGTGGGTTGAATAGTGTTTAAACAATTTAAAAAGATAGTTACACCAATTTAAATGCTAACCAACAATATAGTGCGGAATTAAAATTAAACCCAAATAGAAACAAATGCTAACGCAAGTATGTTTCAAGGGTTCGGATTACCCAAGTCACTTTCCGACTTGTTCCAGGTAATCATACGTCCCTTCCACCCGGATACCTCCGGATACTCAAGTTAGAACCCTAACTTGAGGTTTCCTTAAAACCCACTTGTAGCAACCCTACAAGTGAAATCGAAATACAATCGATTGACCTTGACTCCCACAACTTGGGAGAAAGTAAACCACTCTCACAACCCGAGAGCAAATTCAAATAATGAATATTATGATCTATGAAAGCAACACTTACAATCACCTATGCCTTGAAGTAGAACTTGAAGGAGAAGTGTGTTGTGTGTTGAAGACTCTCTTGGAAGAGTGGAAAAGCCATTTCTCTTGACTACACCAAATGCCTAGAAGATGATTCTTTGGTTCTAGGTTGGAGAGAAAGAGATCAAAGATTGAAATTCTCAGGGCTTTTGGATTTGAGAGCTTTTGATCTTGAGAATGAAAGCTTGAAAGATTTTGCAATGGACTGAGTAACTTGGTAACCTCACAATGGAACAGTAGATGTTCATTATATAGGTTTCTCAAATCCACAAAACAGAATTAGCAAAAACCCTTTTGGAATCCGTGAGAAAAATCTCAACGGATAGAATCTGCGCTCGCGACAATCGACTGTTGATGAAACTACAGTCGACTGTTGCACAGTCAGCAAGGGTAGGTGAGAATTCATAACGGTAACTTACCACGTGGACAGTCGACTGATGAAGCATAGACAGTCGACTGTTGAACCAACATGCGACTGTAAATACTTCTACAGGCGACTGGCCGAGAGTTGGATAAGTTAAAGAATTCTGGAAAACATCCGGGATAACAGTACAGACGACTGATGAAGAGAAGACAGCCGACTGTTAATCAGAACAGGTGACTGTAATTCCTTCTACAGATGACTGTCAAAACCCTGAGATTTTTCAGAGAGCTGAGTCAACAAATTGGCTCACAGACAGACGACTGATGCAGCATTGACAATCGACTGAACCATTGGACTGTCGACTGTAACTACAACATTAGTCGACAAGCCGTAAAAGACAGAACAATAGATTTTGGGCAAATGGCAGACATGCGACTGATTTACAAATCACAGTCGACTATCACTTGGACAGGCGACTGTAAATCGTTCATGAGTCGCCTGAGGGAATTAAGACAGAGAAGCCCAAAACACGATTGTAAAAGATTGTGCATAACAGGCGACTGTAAAAGAAAACACAGTCGATTATTTTTGAGACAGGCGACTGTAAAGTGTTCAGCAGTCGACTGTGTTTCGTTCATGAGTCGCCTGAGGGAATTAAGACAGAGAAGCCCAAAACACGATTGTAAAAGAGTGTGTATAACAGGCGACTGTAAAACAAAACACAGTCGACTGTTTTTTAGACAGGCGAATGTAAAGCGTTCAGCAGTCGACTGTTATAAACAATACAAGCACAACCAAAAGAGAAATGAATTGGAGTCTAAGGACGATTGATCTAATGATGTCCTAAGACTGAAATGAGGATGTATGTGTGTGCTCCATCAATGTTCTACTTCTAAGTTACATACTAGAAGAGATAAAAGAAATTTACATTTACGAATTCTCTCTTCTATCCAACGTATGAGCTTGAAGTCTTCATGGAGCTTCAATCACCATCCACGATCATCCAATCCATTTCATTTGCCTTCAATGATCTTTGAGAGTCATCCATTGCTGGTAGATCTTCATAATTAGCTTAGGCAATGGATAAACTGCAAAATAGGGGATTAGTCACAAGTATTTATGTTTGCTCATCATTAACACCAAGTAGGGAGAAGTCCAATACTCAACAAAAATGTGAGAGAGAGAGAGAGAGAGAGAGATCTGTATTTCTCTTTCTTTTCTTCTCTCTTCTTACTCCTTTCTTCTCTTTCAAGAAAGGAATATTCCAAGGGAATATTCCACGAGGAAAATGACCAAAATACCCCCCATCTATAGGTAATTACAAGTTTTCCATTACTTTATTTAAACACCATTTTACTATGTACAGACACATCCTATAGCCCAAATGACCATTTTGCCCCTCACCTTTCTAAAAATTTACGGGAGTTGCCATTGACCCCTAACCCCTTTTCACACTAGCATGGCTCCCCCTACACACAACCATGCACACATATGCACGCATACACGCATCACACACACGCCCAATACATACCCGTTGTATAATACACACGACGTCATTCACACTTCTCCCGCATTCACATTTCGCATTCTCTTTCCTTAGCCACGTATTACGGCCCAATCCCCCTTGCACTACATTACATACATCGATATCTCCGTTTATTTCATGCCTACCCATGTATCATAAGTAGAAATATCATGTGTGTTCAGTAGAATACACGTACAATGCAAAATAGGGCATGACATCATACCCACCTTAAAATAAAGTTCGTCCTCGGACTTTCTAGGGTGTGAACCCTACCAAAGGTCAGCTAGGTATGATGGTCTTACTACGCATGAAGTATAAACCAGAATACATACCTACATCACACCCATATGCACTATATACTTCATTGTCATCCATACACATCCGCGTCACATACATATCACGGATACGTCCTACTATTCGTCTAATTGCACATCCACATCGCCATATGTACCCCCTACATACTCATACATATATGTCTTTCACATAAATATATAGGCACACATATTCACACACTAACATATACATCACACACCACAATAAGTCTCTATACGTATTATTACACGTATTTAGATCACTACTCATATCTATGTGCATACGACATCACACCATATCCATATCACGATATATAAGGCATTCATACATGGCATGCTTTCATATATATCATAATACCTATAAGTATAACGACGTATATTCTACTTGTTTATATACTTACATATGCGTCTATATGCATGTACAGACATACGACTATACACATCAATCTACATACGTAACTTGACAAACAGGGTCACCATCAAGGTGTCACACCATATGTACACCAGATCCCTATACACTCAATACTTAATCATATAAGTTCACCCACAATCATATGCACATAAATATCTACATACACATGATAATTAGTCACATCCAACATACATCGACGTGCACGCACTAACACATGCATGATCAAGTTACTTAGATCCACAATCATTATTATTGATAAATATACATATAATCTCACATTCATAGCGATGCACCTACCGCCTCACACAGGTATGCATATATACCACACACACAATACACACAAGTGTGCTCAAACATAATACATTCCCTGCCATATGCTATATATATAACTACCTTTGCACATCCTACGCACATATTGCCACAATAGTCAAATAAATATGAATACTCATTTACACACCACACACGCGTATACATATAAACATACAAACAAGCACATAAATCCTAACACCCACACATCAAACAGTTTCAGTCACTTACATTCATCATATATATCTATATTATAAAACAGGGATGTTATCATGGGTTATTGGATAAGAGTTTTTATATAAGAGATATTGGTTATGAGATTTTTGATAAGAGAATTTGATAATAGAATTTGGATATGTTTGTTAATAGAGTATGTTTGTCTTTGAGAAATTGCATATGAGAAATTGGGATATGAGATATTGGGTATATGAGTTTGTATTGGGGGGAATTTGAAACTTGAAATTTGGGTTGAAAACAAAATTTTGGGGGGAACGAAAACGTCCCCTCTCTCATAATCAATCTCTCGCCCCCCCCCCCCTCGATTCAGCTCTCTCTCTCCCTACACAAAATTTTGGAGGAGAAGAGAAATATTTTGAGGGGGAACGAAAACGTACTGAGCTCTCTCTCTCTCTCTCTCTGCAGGTTCTACTGCTGTCTCCACGCGAGGAGGAAGAAGAAGCATCTTCTGTCGATGATGATCTCCAAATAATGGCTGAAAATTTCAGGAGGAAGAAGAAGAAGCATCTTCAGGTTCAGATCTCCAAATAATGGTGGAAATAGGTTAACTATTGAATTTACATCCAATTTATTTCAAGTTTTCTGATCTTGCATTCTAGTCGCTCATCGCCCTAATTTCATTTCTATTACCAAGCCCAAGTTTGTGCTGTGGTGAGATTATTTGCATGAAAATTATGTTCTTGGGGGGTTTTGAGGAATTGTTGTGTTCAATGTCCAATTTTGATTTAAAAATTTCAATTACATTTAGATACGAAGAGAAATTCCATGAATATTTTAAACAATTACTTTTTTGGGGTGCTGATCCCCTAAATTCATGTTCAATGGAAGCTAGGATGGTGGAAATTCTAGCAAGTGTTCCATGGACCATGTGGGATGAATAACAGGTTTTTCATTTTGATATGTTTTTGGAGCTTTGCAACAAAACATGTAGCTGGTTGTTATAACAGGCATCAAAATGTGGAACCTAAAAAACAAACAATAACATTAAGATGATTTTGTTTGCCAAGCTCCACAATCAATTGTGAACAATCCATCAGAATTTATTTGCAAAATTGGAGCTTGGTTCTCACTATTTGTGTTTTGTATCTCAAAAAACAAATTTCGTACCAAAATTCATTAAAACCTCAATAGCCACTGTGTACGTAGATTTCCAGTATTATTTTTTTGGGGAAGAATTACACTTTTATAGCAATTACTCATGTATGCAATGCTCCCGGAATTTTGCGAGAAAGGTTTCATTCAGGCTATATTGGCAGTTTTGCAAGCAGATTTTGTGATCCTGGATAAAACGACATTAGTTCTCACTGTTAGTATTTTGATAACCGGTTTTGGTAGACATCACTTTATGTGTTTTTTCACCTACTGCACGTCTTTTTCATAGTGTTTCCTCCCTTCTTTCTCTAAATTGCAGATGCAACTCCAAAATCAGTGATGCTGGTTATATGGATTCTTGGGATAACTCTTTGCCATCTGAAGAGCCATTTATAGTTATAAATATGTTCCTCTCCTTCTGTTTAATATATGATCACACTTTTAAATATGTTTCTTTAAATTTTTCTGGATTTGAATTTATTACATATTTTTATGAGATTAGGAGTTATTCGATGGGGGTGTTTTAGTTAACAGTTTTATTGAATATCTGTGTTAGAAACCAGATACCTTAATGGGGGGGTTTTTGGACTAGGTTGGCATTTCTGTGAATTGAGTTTAATTCAAAATTCAATCTGGGATGTAACTGTAAAGTAGATCGGGGTTCATGCCACTAAATGCGAAAAACGATAAGACTATATTGATAGAGAAATTTAAGATGCTTATTTAGCTCCATGTATCGGGTGTGTTATGTATCCTTGATTGACATACTATGTCACATAAAAAGGTTATTGATGTTATCATCGATATTTTTGTAGGGTTCTATTTTCACGTTCACCGAATCGATTTTGAGAAATTGTGGGTTTCAGACTGGCTTATTCACGTCTCCTTACTTGATCGATGTTAGGGAGTGGTTACGAATAAATAGGTAATCTGTGTCACAATTGGCAAAGCCCATATCTCATCTGAAATCTTAATCAGATTTTGTGTTTATTTGGTTCAATCCTCCAACCTTATTTGCATTTGTTTTTCGTCTCTACCGTGGTTGCATTTGTTTTTCCTCTCTACAGTGGTGATCCCAGAGCACACCTATCTTTTATTTGATTCACTTCATCTAGGACTTGACACCAACTCTTATTGTGGTGCTCTATGGTTGATAGCCCTTCATCAAAATTTGTATCCCCCCATACATCTTCCTCTGTCTTTCCTTTGAGTGACATTGTACAAATATCCTTTGTATAGGAATATTGACAAGATTTTTCACATTTTCAGTTATATGGAGCAGAAGTCAACTAATAGAAGAATATCACCAAAACACAAGTTTCACTCTAACATACATCTATTTTCTTATTCCAGAACACAGATTAGAATTCTACTTTGAAATTAATGATATAATGAAATTTTATGTGCGGCTTCTTTAACTTTTGCATGATATGTTGGAGACTTGAGGGATACCCATGTGAGAATATTGACATTGCGTGTTGGAAAATTGCTTCATTTGGGTATTTAGGCTTTGATTTGCTCGATGTGGCTTCTGATTTGTAGGACTGATATGGGTAAAAGCATAGTAATATTCAGTTGAATTTGTTCTTGGATAGGTGATGGGTGAAAGTGAAGGTGCTCTTGGCAATTTTTTTTTCTTTTATCCCTTTTTCCCTCTGTATTATATATGGGTATTTAATTTTTGTATCAATAATGCTGCCATGCTTTGTAAATCATGTGTTATGAAAAATATATGCCGAACTACTTGATGGTTAACATTTGGTTCACTGGCAACCTAAATTTAAGATGCACATTGTTTCCTTCAATTGGTTGTGTCCCCAGATGTCGGCCAACTGTTTGTAGCAAAGCCTCTAAGAGAAATGTTGTCTATTATGTATCTTTGGTGAAACTAAGGGTCGAATATTTCAAACATTAGGTTTCAGATTTGTTTTGCAAATTTTGTCACAAATATGCATATAATATAGTCACAAATATGCATATAATATAGCATATGTCAACAAATATTATGGTTTATTAGGATGGCCAGAAGACTAGCATTAAAAGGTTCAAAGCAATTGCAAATTAGATAGGAAATGGGGCTAGGAAAAAAATAATATCCAGATCATATTTAGTGCTACAGGGAGATTGGACAGGTCTGTAGAGAAAAGATTGGGTCCAATATGAATTAACAATTGAATTAACGACCAGAACTACAAGATAAAGATTGCTTCAACTTTGGTCTTCTTGAAGCTTACTTCATGATTTTTAATTTTTTTTATCTTTTCAACCAGGTGGGCTTTAAGTTTGTGATGGGAAATAAATAATTTAAGTAAGCTGCCACTTAGTCTGCTTATTAATAATTGGTTTAAAAGTATACTATTTTAGGGTTCTATTATTGGATAAGTTGTTAATGATGATATCTTGATGCTTCCTGCTCTGCAGCCACAATTGTTTACATTTTTCTTCAAACTCTTTTAGATGACATTGGAGGGATGTTTTTGAATGTAGTGATCACTTTAATCATGTTGTCTGTCAAATTTAGTAATAATTAGCAGCCACACAGAAGCTTGCCATTAACCTTTCTATTGTTGAATTGGTCTACTTTTTCTCTGGACAGAAGATGCTTTGGTAAACTTGTGGTTTTATTGGCTCTAAACACCATAAATTAACGGTTTCTTATTCGAATCAAATATCAATGATAGGAAGGACTGAAGTTTAATTCCTTTTGTCTTCATATCATTTTGTAAAATCTATTATACAATTGTGGGAAGTTTTTGAATTATGTCCTACTAGGACATGCTGACTAGGATATATGCTGACTAGGATAAAGGGATAAAGTTTATAATTTGTGTTGGGGGGAATACTTTGGCGGGAATGGTTTTTGAATCTAATTTTTCTACGTTGAAGTTGAATTTGACAGCTGCAATAATTTCCATCAAGGGTTCAGTGGTTTTCCATCAGTTACAACAATTTTACAACTACAACAATTTTGCGGGTTCATGCATAATCACGGGTGAGAGCTTGAAAAAATTTGTTGTTTAAATCTTGAGAGCTTTTCCTCATCTGAAAAAAAACTTCAAGATCCCTTCTCAGCACACACTCTGAAATAGGTCAAAACTTGGCAGCTTGAGATTTTTCTCAGCACACATCTTAATTTGGGGTTTTTAATTTTTTTTCCGAACACATCTCATTTGTTCTCTGATTTATTATCTGATTTCAATTTCTCATTTGTTCTCTGATTTCAGAGTTTTTCCCAGCACACATTTGCTTTGGGTTTTTTTTTTCAGAACACATTTTGAGTTTTTGCAAGGTGTCCGATTTCAGAGGTTTTCAGCACTCAAATCTCAGGATGATGGCAATTACCTAACATTTTATGATTTCAATTACCTGACAAAACTTGCCCTCTATGTTTTTTCAATTACCTGATAAAATCATGGCTCTCTCTCTCTATCTCATATGTCTACTTTCATTGTACAGAGATTCCTGGGGTGTTTTGTTTCCCTTCTAGAGTCAATGATGTCGAGCTCGGCAGCATATCTGAGCCTTCTCCTCCTCCTCAAACCTCTAGCAGGCAAGCTAGGGCCCTAAACAGATCTGAGCCTCTTCATTTCAAGCGACATGTGTGATATATTTTTCTCTAATCTGCTTTGTTTATTTTTTTCTCTAATCTTCTTTGGTTTTTGTTTTTTTATTGTTGCATTATTGTTTGAGTAAATTTAGCCACTCTTTTTTGAAGGTTTATTGGATCCAAAAAAACAGCATTTTGACGATTTTGCCCAAAAATTTCTGCTAATATCAAGATGGGGACAGCGCTTTCGAACTTTGATGTCTACTTGAGGCCGAGCTTACAGAGTGGATCAGATAAGTTTTCTTCAAATGGGTTCTCTTGACCTTAGTGGATCAGAGAAGCTTTCAAAAAACCAAAAAGTTGAGATTTTTTTACCATTGCATTAGCTTGAAGAACTAATGATTGCTGGAGGATGTTTGAAAGAATGACTGCTTTTGGGTTCTCCTCACCTGGCTTGCTGATGTCAAACATCTTTGAAATGTGAGTGAACTTGGAAATGATTTTTGTTGTTATAGCTTTCTGTTCATTCTTGACAATAATAGCATCACACTTTGTGATGTCTACATATTTGATAAATCTAGACTTCATTATGTTCATTCTTTCATTGGCATGACTATCCTGGATTCTCATTGCAATTGCTGGAAATATTTGAGTATATCCATATAGAGCTTTTTTTTGAAAAAAAAAATTCCATGGATGGAAAAGTGTGCCCGCTTTCATCATTGTACAACTTAGAGTCAATAGTACCATAGCTAATTTACAGTTGACTGGTATACTTAGTTATATGTACCCTTTTTATGAGAACAACTTACTAGATATATACACTTCTGAACTCTATTCCGTGGCAAAAGAACTCAGCTTCAAAAAATACAAAGACATACAATTGACTGTTTGGGATTGTGTAGTCGGTCCTATCATCTCTTTGAATGTTAATGGAGCCATATCCAAGATCTGTTCTCAGCTCAAGCAAAAGAAGTAATCCATGCACCTTCACAATGACAGCTCAAGCTCAAGCAAAAGAAGTAATCCATGCAACTTACTAGATATATGCTGTCTTTGGCAATTTTTTTGGTAATAAGAGAAATGTTAAAAACGTCGCCTGCAAGGTTTCTTTCTTTTGAAATGTTGAAGCGGGGGTAACAACATATGATAAAATGTTCCTTTGATATTTACATGCTTCTCTACTTTCACTGCTTCTCTACTCATTGTGCACAAACGTCGCCTGCAAGAGCTTCTACCACTCTAAAGGTAGGCTATGTGTTCATGCCCTCCATTTGTTTGTGATTTTTCCTCAGTGGTTTCTCTTATTTTTTTTAAAGTTGAAGTCTTATATTTCCTCAATGGAAGAGTACATTCAGGTAAAGTCTTTGCCCCATGTGTTTGTGTTTTGTTTGCTTTTGGCCCAAAAGTATATGATTCTCTGAAAAGTTGAGATTTTGTTGATTTTTTTGATTTGATCGTTATTTCTTTGTTGTTTCCTTGATTATCTCAATGAATAATGTTTTCTTTGTTTGAAAATTTGTTTGTATGACACTTACCACTGGTTATCGATGCAGGAATTTATGGGCAGAAACCTGTTGGCATTGAATGTTATGTGGAAGATATGGAGCAGGTAACCAAGTGAAAACCTTACGCTTCTTGCTGTTCTTTTCGTTTATTTTTATTTTTTAAGAGATCATTTCCATTGACTGAATAGGTATATACTGATGCTTGAGAATTTGAAAGAACAACCTCGAATTGGAAATGCTGGGGTGCTGTCTCACACATCAGAAATAGCCTTGAGAAGTTGAAAGAACGATAAATCTTTATTCCATTAGACGAAATAATAACTTTCTTTTTAAAACATTTTCGTTCATGGCATCCTGCAAGTTCCTCGTGGCATCCTGTTCTTTAAGTGGGTAAAACTGAGTTTTGTTGTATGTTCATAATGCTACCCGTTCATATGGCTTAAAGGACTCCAAACATGTCATTAAATACAAAATTACCTTGCATCTAAAGGCTAATTGCAGGACTCCAAACACCATTCATATGCTGTTAAAATATTTTGTTGTTTGTTCATAATGCTAACTGTTCATATGGCTTGAAGAACTCCAAACATGTCATCAAATATACAATTATCATGCATCTAAAAGCTAATTGCAGGACTCCAAACACCGTTCATATGCTGTTAAAATATTTTGTTAACTAATCATCCTATTAACCAATCATCGTGTTAACAAAATATATCATGTTAACCCATATCCTATTTTGAATGCAAACACGGTTCTTTTTGTTAACCAATATCCTCTCTCACAGGATATTGTTTAAGAGGATGTATTTTGTTAACCAAACTTTATATTATCTAAATTTTTAATGCAAACTTATATTTTGACATTCAAAATCATGTTAATACATTGTTTATCTTTATATATTAGACAAAATAATAACTTATAGTTTGCATTCAAATTATAATCTAAATTTTGAATGCAAACTTTTATTATTTAGAGTTTGCATTCAAATTATAATCTAAATTTTGAATGCAAACTTTTATTATTTAGAGTTTGCATTCAAAATATAACATGTACATTCAAACTATCCTGTTATATTTCCATACATGATATTTGAATGAAAAATGTACATGATCTTTTGTTAATGTAGAAGACAAAATATCATGTACATTTTGAATGCTAAACGTCCTGTTATACATCATAGCATTCAAAATATATGGATGTTTTGTTATATTTTTAATGCAAAATGTCATGTTCATTCTGTTAACAAAACATATGCAAGATGTCTAGAGACGTCAGGACAGAATGTAAAATATATGCAAGATTTTTGTTACATTTGAATGCAAAATGCCATGTTATATTTTGAATGCAAAATGTACAGCACATTCAAAACAAATGTCCATGATATTAATTTGGCCAATTGGGTAATGTGTGTGTGTCAGCCTTTTACGAATTAGAATGCTCTTCCTCATTTCAAGAACTCTTAACGAGGTTGCTGGTTTATATTGGTATAATATTGGGTTGAACTATTTTAAACATTGAATAATTGCAGATAACACATATTTAATTCTGTTGTTGTTGTATTGCCTTCTAATGATGTCCATCTCCAAGTGGTTTTGACAGATTTGAGGCTCGAAAGAAATTATGGGCTGAACTTGAAGAGATTGGGCTGGCAGTAAAACATGAGCCTTATACTTTACGAGTTCCTTGGTCCCAGCGTGGTGGTGAAGTATGATAAAATATTATCAGTCTTTTCTTGCTTTAAATATTTTAACAAAATGATCTTTCCTTTCCAAGTTTTCATATGTTATGTTTTGTCATAATCAGATTATTGAACCATTGGTTAGTAAGCAGTGGTTTGTGACCATATAGCCGCTTGCTGAAAGGGCTCTTCATGTTGTGGGAAAATAACAGCTGACAATTCTGCCTGACAGCTTTGAAAAGTTATTAACTAGCAGATAACAACTTAATTTTAGCTGATTCATCAGTGTCTTAGATACTATTCTTGATTGATGAATAGAACTTAGCTTTCCATGGATGTTATTAGTATAATACACCTCTTATTTCTGCATGTTGCTTCTGTTATTTTGTTTCAACATTCTATAGTTTGAATCATTCGGGTGTGTAAACTTTGTATTGATTCTCTCTTTGATAACTCAGAACATGTCAGGGGTCAAACCATCTCATTTACATCTTTTGTTTACATCCTAATTTTCAAATGTTGGTCATTATAAGGATAATGATCTTGAATTTGCTTTGAAACCCCACAATGCCTTGAATTTCCAGATACGTAGGTTCTATTTACTTAATGTTATCATTGTTATAGAGACACACTAGCAGATTTAAAGGAAAATTATTATAGTTGGGATCCTAATTAATTTGCTAGATGAATGGCCATGAACATTTGACGAACAATAGGACATGTCAAGCCCATGGACCAACCCAAGAGTTTATATTATATTAGTATAGAAGTGGTAGGTTGCCATACTATGAAGCTAGATTACACTAGATGGAGATGATGGAGATGGACAATTTACTAAATGAAGGTTGATCTGCAGATTGGCAGGGAAATTCAATCTAATTATGTAGGTCTCTATGTGGTAGTTCTCCCAATGATGGTCATATTAATAATCATCTTCTGCATATGGACTTGCCACTTTAAGTCTTCTAAATTCAAATTAGCATCTAGCTGATTAAAAAAAGTAAGAAGACATCTTAGTCTAAGATGAAATGGTTAACAAAAGAATTCACTGCGATGGCATATGTAACAAAAGGAAAGATATTAAACGCAGAAAGCCAATGTCCAGCTTGATGTGGAATAATTGCTACATGCAAGATTCATCTACAGTTGAAATTATGTGCATTAAAAAGAATAATCAGTAATGAGAGTTATATAGCAGAATAAAGATGAAAAGATTCTACTGACTTTGGATGACAAATAATTAATAAATAAATGAACCAAACATATGCATGTGATAATCCAGGGAACAACTTAACTTACAAAAATAAATAGGGGTGAATCAAGACATGAGGCTAAAATAAAAGAGCTTTCAGCTACAAAATTGACAGAGAATAATTACCTAGATAGCCCAAAAATGGAAAAAATGCTTTTAATTTTTTTTCTAAGAACCTATAGAAATGTTTGAAGTCTCGATTCATTCTTGGTATCGGACATCGGTATATGTTACCTGTATCGTTGTATCGGGAGATACATATCAAAAGTATCGATGACCGTACCTTAGATTAAGCATTGGCTGCAAGTAGAGCTTCCATTGCAGTACATATTGCCAACATTCAGAAAATTATTTTTTCCCTTACCAACTCCATCAAAGGTTGTGTTAATAAGAGACATAATCTAAATCAATAGGTTAGCTTCAATTTGCTTACATATTTGGGTTGATGTATAAACAGGCCGTTGTGGTAGGGTCATCGGATACCAGTTTGGTACATTGTGGGTAAAGATTGTGAGGAAGAGTACATAGTTGCAAGAAGTTCTGAAGAAGTTTTTGCAAAAGCTCATGAAAAGTATGGATGATCAGTAGAAATACACCAAGATCCAGGTGTGCTTGCTACTTGGTTTTCAAGGGTTGTGCTCATATTATAATTTTGCTCTCCTTGCTTTTGTTTGTATTGTAGAATGGAAAAGTACAGTTGACACGCGCACGCGCGCGCGCCCCCCTGTAAGAATTTGAATTAGAAGGTTGATGTAGTTAACTATATCAAGAGATTGCTTTCGTTTATATTGATAATGCTGTATGAGTTACACACCATTTAAGAATTAGAATTATTTGACGGTTGCTCTTCCTCATTTCAAAATATCAGCCAAAAATGACGATGGATCAGAGCTTTCTTAATTTTTTATAACGAAATTGTTGTGAATTTTTATGATTGTAGCTGCTCTTGGCAGTGAATTGCTGGCTGAAGTGCATGCTGATTGACTAATTTGTAGCAAGAATTCTATGATCCTTGTTATTAGATTGTTTACTTCTTTTTTTTTTCATTCAGGTTTACTGATAAAGCCAATCGATATGTCAAGGTTCATTACATATATGCTGGGTTTCCTTGCATTATTATGCAAAACCATATGGATTTGCTTGAAGGCCTTTCAGACTCTCAGACTGATGTTGCGCTAAAAGAAGCTTTGCAAGATTAGGCAGCTTGAGCATAGATTACACATTACCTCTTAATTTTTAGCAGAAAGTTTTTAACTTGGTGTACTTTAGCTTATTTAGGCTAAAATATGATGTTTTTAGTTTGATATGTGACACATTATATGAACTGTAGATCACAATAATTTTAGAGGTATAAACAGGTTAATCGGGGATGATTTTCGCAGTACTAGCAGCAGTGTTAGCTTGAAGCGACTGTACCCTGAAGGATTTTTCTGCCTTTGTTTTCAAAATAGTAATACAGAATAGAGACCACAGGGTTAATTAGCATCCTTGGTCTTAAGCTTTTGATTCAGGCTTAACAACGTGATACTTTTGATTTTTAAAGGATAAAAATGTTTAGAAGTGTTTCAGAGTGTTTTCTCACTACAAAAGCGTTGACCGCGGATAACCCGGTCAACGTGGTCAAGGGGCCCGCTTGGGTCCCTCGGGTATGTCGAGTCGATGCAGACGAGACACGAGTCGGAGTTACGGACGACGTGGAGCGCGTCGGCTGGGCCGAATCGGGATCCTCGGTCGCAAAGGGGGGGCGAGGGGAAACCTTGACCCGAGTTGAGACGCTCGGCCTCGGACGGTCGGATGACGAGGGGTAGCCTCGATCGTCCCGCTGGTTACGTGGCCGGTCGCGGGGCGGAGGGGAAGCCTCGGCCCGGTGTGAAACGCTCGGCCTCGGACGGTCGTGCTCGGCCTCGGTCGGGCGGGCGACGAGGAGCAGCCTCGGACGTCTCGCTTGATGCGTGGCCGGCGAGGGGCGGAGGGGAAGCCTCGGCCCGTGGATCTGATGTCCTCCTGCGTAGACGAGAACACTCGTCAGGGGGGCCGGACCTTGGTTCCGGCCAAATCCCCTCCGATGCCTAAGTCAGACAGTGATCTGAAATAGGAGGCCCGGCGGAGACGGTTCGACTCGAGAGGAGATCGGAACGGCGTCTCACGGCGCGAGCGGGGGAGGAAGGAGATGAAATGGGGGAACTAGGTCGTTGATGGAGTAACTTAGGTTTTAGATACCTGAGATGCGGTCCCTCGTCCAGTCGTCCTTCTAACCCTTTTGTAGACCTCCCGCCGTGATTGCCCCCGACCCACGTCGCTCGTCCGCCCTCGATCGTGCCCCCTCAATCCACCCCCCCCGTCGCCGCTCCCTGCGCCATGCCAGCACCTCCCCATAACAGCCATTAAGTGGTAACGGGATCGGGGGAACGGTTATCGCTGGAGTGGGTGAGTGACTCGTGCTTTATCGGGGCTGGGTCGGATCGATATTTGGGGGCCCTCTATGGGGCTTTACCGGGCGGGCCTGATCGCGCAGATGGGCTTTCGATCGGCGGTCGGGCATCCAGGCTCGTATCTTTCGGGCTTCGTTCGGTGGGCTGTGCTTTTGGGCCTATGTTGTTGGGCCTTCGCAAAATAGACGTATCAATTGCCCCCATCGGTGGGGCCGATCGGCCTTGGCCGGTTCGGTTCGACCGATGTGACTCCTGGGGTTCCGAGTGGCGCGTCAGTCGAGGCGTGGTTATAAATGAAGGTTATGATGAGGCGGATCGATTGGACTTCCTTTGGCGCCGATTTCGAAACGCCGCCGGTTCTCCGAGGCCTGCCACGCGTTCCTGTCAGGCGCTTCGAATTCGCCCCTGAGTCTGGTATATAAGATCCCCGGCTGTGTGGATCCCAACTTCTTCCTTACTCTTCCCTCTGTCCTTGCTTTCCGCAACTTGGAGTCTCCCATCGCCTTCGTTTCCTTGTCTTCTCCAAATCAAAAAAGGTAACTCCTTTCTTATTTTCATATTATGGCTGCTCTTAGGATAGGTGGTTCCGGCCAAGGGGCGAGGGACCCTCCTGAGTCGAGGCGGGGTGGGCCCTGGCTTGTGGGATCAGGTTCCTCCTCTGGGAGTCGTTCCTTTCGAGATAAGGGGAAGGGGAAGCTCTTCCCGGACTACACCGGCGATGATGTGGCGTCGGCTACTGTGCGGCTTAATGTACCCCCGGTTATCCTCCGAACGCCGTCGGGGACTCCTCCTTCAGTGGCCACGGAGATCCGGGAGAGGTATCTCTGCTACCCGTACGATGTTCGAGTTCCGTTCATCGACGAGCGGATCTGCCTTCCGAGGAGCAATGAGGTCGGTGTCTACGTCGAGATGTTCCGCCTGGGTCTTCGTTTCCCGCTCAATCCCTTCCTCATCCAAGTCATGGAGTATCTCATGGTGCCCCTTTGCCAGTTCACCCCCTGTTCGATTGCGGTACTGACGGGCTTCGTGATGCTCTGCTGTACCCGTGGTCTGGAGCCGTCTCTCCCCCTTCTCTTTTACTTTTATCGGATCCAGACGGTCGGCCCCGGGTCATGGTTGCAACTCCGAGCCTGCTCAAGGAGGGAATGCCTGATCGGGCTACCCCGCTGGTCGGGGGATTGGAGTTCGGATTATGTCTTCGTGGTCTTCCTGGAGGGTGCCCAAATTCTGACAGGCTGGGGCGGGTCGGTCCGGCCCGACTCAACGCTAGCCCTCTCTGAGGCGGATCTGGCGGCCGCCGCGCTGCTGTCGACCCTCCCCTTGGAGGCGAAATCCATCTGGTCTTTGTTGGACGACCTACTCTTGAAGGCCGTCTTGTGGTCTCCGGGTAGGTCGCTTTTTCAGTCCTGGGTTGCCCCGCAGCTTACCCTGATTTCGGTTTCCCTTGCAGGAATGGCTGGTCGCGAGTTCACCCGCGATGTTGATGAGCTGATCCGTCGTGGAGCCGCTCGGAGCCGGGGTAGTACCTCTGGAAGGGCGCCTCGGCGGACCGTTGAGGAGGAGGTGCGCCGTGCCGAGCCTTCTGTGGGCAAGGTGGTGGCCGCGCCTCCCGCCTCTTCTTCTGGCGATCTCCTCTCCGGGGGGTCGCAAGGGCCGGATCCGCCCCGCCAACCCAAGAGGCGGGGGGTAATGACGGGCCCGGTGCAGTCCCTCCTGCCCTTGGCGTGCCCCCTCTTGTTCCCGAGGGTGGGGATGGTGCGAGGCGGAAGCGCTCCCCTTCGGCGCCCGCGGAGCCTCACGGAGGGAAGAAGAGAAAGGAGGATGTGGATCCCTCCAGTCCGGCGTGTTCCGTGCTTCCTGCGGCGACCACCGGGGATCTTCCGGTGGCCCTGACAACCACCCCCGTCGCAACGTCCCCGCCTCCGCTGCCGGGAATCGGAACCCTGTTGGCAGGCAACTCGGCTTCCCTCGAGGTCACCCTTGGGGACTCGGTGTTTGTCGACCGAGCCCTGGCCCAGCGGATGGCCGAGGGCTCCGTCCTCCCCCGGGACCGCAGTCTCCTCGAGAGGATTCCCGCTGACAAGATGTCGGACTCCTTGGTCTGGATCCTTCAACAGGTTCGGCTATCTTGCTGTCCTTTCCTTCCCTTCACTCTCTTCTTAGCCCATGTCTCGTCTTCCAGGGTTCAACGCTCGCCGTGGAGTTGCAGTGCCGAGCCATCCGCTTGAGGGAGCTGGAGGAGTCCTCCGTGAGGGCCCACGAGCGGGACGGGGCGGCGGAGGTAGCTATGACGGAGGCCCAGATGGAGTCTCGGCATCTCAAGCTCCGTGTGGCCGAGCTGGAGGGACGAGTGGGTGACCTCCAGGGAAAGTTGGAGGACGCTCGACAGTCGGCTGAGGAAGCGGCGGAGTCGTTCCGCCTGGAGAGGGAGGAGCTTCAGAGGGAACTGTCGGATCGGCGTCAGGTGGCGCGGCTTGCGGAGGAGGTGGAGAGGGGTGTCGTCGGGACCCTGGGGGAGAAGATCTTCGAGGTTCTCAGGGAGGCCTTCGGTACGTATGAAGACCTCATCGCCCCTCGGATTGTCGAAGTCGTCCAGTCTTCCTTCCGGGATTGTGCGGAGCGCGTTCGGCAAGCCGCTCCTCCGGTCGATCCCTCTCGCTCCGAGCAGGGGGAGGCGCCTGGGGACGCGTCCTCCCGATCTCGGGCTCCTTAAGTCCTCCTTTCCCGGCCTGCCACCCTTCTTTCTATCCTCAAATTTTTTAGCATCCGCTTCGCTTTGGGCCAGTCTACTTGAAATGGATCCCTGCCCCTGCTATCTCCTTCGGCTTCGCTACCGGCTCCCTGCTTCAGAGCCAATAATTGCTGGTTGCATGGATGTTCGCTTAGGCCGGCAACTTTGGGTCCTTAGCCAACAAGTTTCGCTCTGTCGGTGTCACCCTAGTTTCTGTAGGTGACGAACTTTGTTGTCCGTCGAGAGCGGATTATTTGTAGAGAGGTTTCTTCGCTTCGATTCCCTGTAAATAAGACACACTTTTGTACCTTGGTTAACTGTTATAAACGAAATTGACTTACTCGGACTTCTCGCGTATTTTGCTTTGCTGCCTCGTCCTCGGCCTAGGACTGGTTGACGCCCGAGCTGGCTGGGGGAATTGCCTCCAGATTCACGAGCGATGGAGTCGGTCGGCGAGGGTGAAGCTCCTCGGCTTAGGACCGGTCGACGTCCGCGCTGGCTGGGGGAATTGCCCCCAGACTTATGAGCGCAGGAGTCGGTCGGCGAGGGCAAAGCTCATCGGCTTAGGACCGGTCGGCGTCCGCGCGGGCTGGGGGAATTGCCCCCAGACTTACGAGCGCAGGAGTCGGTCGGCGAGGGCAAAGCTCCTCGGCTTAGGACCGGTCGGTGTCCGCGCGGGCTGGGGGAATTACCTCCAGACTTATAAGCGCAGGAGTCGGTCGGCGAGGGCAAAGCTCCTCGGCTTAGGACCGATCGGCGTCCGCGCTGGCTGGGGGAATTGCCCCCAGACTTACGAGCGCAGGAGTCGGTCGGCGAGGGTAAAGCTCCTCGGCTTAGGACCGGTCGGCGTGCGCGCTGGCTGGGGGAATTACCCCCAGACTTATGAGCGCAGGAGTTGGTCGGCGAGGGCGAAGCTCCTCGGCTTAGGACCGGTCGGCGTCCGCGCTGGCTGGGGGAATTGCCCCCAGACTTATGAGCGCAGGAGTTGGTCGGCGAGGACGAAGCTCCCCCTCCCCCTCCAGTGAGGCGGCGGTCTTCATTCTTTTGCACCCTTAGTGAAGTGTTGATTCCGTCGAAGATTAAGAAAAGACAAAAGGGAATGCAATTGTACTCTTAAGGGTCCTGTCGGACTAGTACATTTGGAGGAAAGGGAAAGGAAATAAAGCTAGACAGAGGGATGTAAACCTAGATAATCCCCTCGGACTAGGCTACGACTGGGGGGAGGGACCTCACCCGCTCACTCTATGATGCGAAGGGGTCCTTGGACGGTGTTGATCTTCTTCCCCTTGTCCGGCTGCATGGAGGTCCCTTCTCCGTGGGCCGGCTCGTCGGCTAAACTCCTGGCGTGCCCCCGGCTCATCAGCTTCTCAATGTCCTTCTTTAAGTGCCAGCAGTCTTCAGTGTCGTGGCCATTGTCTTTGTGGTACTTGCAGTACTTCTCCCCATTCTTCCCACCTCTTTTTGCCTTCGGTGGGGGGCGATCGGCGCGCTCTTCCTTCTGTACTTGAGCGAGGACGGTGTCTGGGGTGGCGTCCCTCATACCCTCTCCCCGCTGCCTGTTTCTCGGCCTCTTCTCGGTCCGGTGCCCTTCGGGGCTGCCTCGTCCGCTGTCGCCGCGCTTGGTCCCTCGAGTGGCCTTTCCTGCCTCAATGGCCAAGGTCTCCTCTGTCAACATGAAGCGCTCGGCCCTCGCCATGATCCCTGGGAGGTCCTTCGGGGGATCGTTGTGCAGAGATTTCTTAAGGCCTCTATGGCGCAGCCCTTTCTTAAGGGCCGTTTGGACAACAAGGTCGGGAGGGCTGTTCACGTTCAGCCTTTCCGCGTTGAAGCGGCGCATGAACTGTCGGAGCGGCTCGGCTGGGCCCTGCACTATGTTAAACAGATGTTCAGCATCAGGCTTTACCTGTCTCCCTGCCATGAACTGTTTGCAGAACAGCTGGGTGAGTTCCTCGAAGCTGTCGATGGAGCGGCTGGGTAGGCTGCGGTACCAGGTCCTCGCCGCTCCCCTGAGAGTCGAATAGAAGCCCCGGCAGAGCAGGTCATCGTCGGCTCCTTGGAAGGACATGTCCCCATCGTAGTCCATCACGTGGTTTCCCGGGTCTCCTATCCCGTCATACTTCCCCAGCGCCGGGATCTTGAATCGAGAGGGGACCCGCGCGTCGGTTATTCTCCGTGATAGGGGGCACCGGTCTCCGTGGATGCCCCCGGGGGTTCGACACCCGCCTGCCTCTGGTTCGTTCGGTGGTGGAGGGGGCACAGGCGCCGGCGGGGCTGGCTCCACGGCCCTCGCCACACTGGGGGTCGGGCTGACCCGGCGTTCCCGGCTCCTCCGGCGGGAGCTCCCGCTCCGCCGCGATCGGTCTCTCGAGTGGTGTCGATTGCTTCTCCTGCGGTGGGGTGATCGTGGTCGACGAGACGACGCGGTCACCGATTCGTCCCCCGTGCCTTCAGTTTCTCTTCGGCTCCTTTCACGATGAGGGGAGGAGGCGCACGATCTCGCCTGACGGGAGCCGGACAACGTGAACCGACGCTCCGTGTTCGGTCTTTGGTTCCCGTGGTCATCGACCACAGCGGATCGTAAGAGCGGGGGACCCCCCGCCCAATGATGGTCGTCGCCCAACGCGCCTCCGTTAGCTGGCGCAGTGCCGACGAGCTGCTGTACTGCCGCGACCAACGTCTGGATGTTCGCGTTGGTCTCCTGGGCCAGGGCACGGAGTTGTCCCTGTGTGGCCAGTTCCGACCCGCCAATCTCTTCGGTTGAGGGGGCGGGGTGATTGCTGACGGGCGTGTCTTCAAGGTTGCCGTTGGATGCGCCATTCCCCTCCTCCGGGATGGGGGGCATGCGTCTCTTTCTGTTGCTGGCTCGTGCCATTGCAGGTGCGGTTTGTTTCTTCGTGGGACAGTTCGTTTCCCACAAACGGCGCCAGATGTTTCAGAGTGTTTTCTCACTACAAAAGCGTTGACCGCGGATAACCCGGTCAACATGGTCAAGGGGCCCGCTTGGGTCCCTCGGGTATGTCGAGTCGGTGCAGACGAGACACGAGTCGGAGTTGCGGACGACGTGGAGCGCGTCGGCTGGGCCGAATCGGGATCCTCGGTCGCAAAGAGGGGGCGAGGGGAAACCTCGACCCGAGTTGAGACGCTCGGCCTCGGACGGTCGGACGACGAGGGGTAGCCTCGATCGTCCCGCTGGTTACGTGGCCGGTCACGGGGCGGAGGGGAAGCCTCGGCCCGGTGTGAAACGCTCGGCCTCGGACGGTCGTGCTCGGCCTCGGTCGGGCGGGCGACGAGGAGCAGCCTCGGACGTCTCGCTTGATGCGTGGCCGGCGAGGGGCGGAGGGGAAGCCTCGGCCCGTGGATCTGATGTCCTCCTGCGTAGACGAGAACACTCGTCAGGGGGGCCGGACCTTGGTTCCGGCCAAATCCCCTCCGATGCCTAAGTCAGACAGTGATCTGAAAGAGGAGGCCCGGCGGAGACGGTTCGACTCGAGAGGAGATCGGAACGGCGTCTCACGGCGCGAGCGGGGGAGGAAGGAGATGAAATGGGGGAACTAGGTCGTTGATGGAGTACCTTAGGTTTTAGATACCTGAGATGCGGTCCCTCGTCCAGTCGTCCTTCTAACCCTTTTTTAGACCTCCCGCTGCGATTGCCCCCGACCCACGTCGCTCGTCCGCCCTCGATCGTGTCCCCTCAATCCCCCCCCCCGTCGCCGCTCCCTGCGACATGCCAGCACCTCCCCATAACAGCCATTAAGTGGTAACGGGATCGGGGGAACGATTATCGCTGGAGTGGGTGAGTAACTCGTGCGTTATCGGGGCCGGGTCGGATCGATATTTGGGGGCCCTCTATGGGGCTTTGCCGGGCGGGCCTGATCGCGCAGATGGGCTTCCGATCGGAGGTCGGGCATCTAGGCTCGTATCTTTCGGGCTTCGTTCGGTGGGCTGTGCTTTTGGGCCTATGTTGTTGGGCCTTCGTAAAATAGACGTATCAAGAAGAATAAGTGTATTATATAGTTTAATTAGCATTAATCAGTCTCCTCCAAGGGAACTATGTGTAAATTTATAGTTTATTTTTCTTTTTTTATATGTTGCATGTATATATTAGCAATAAATTATAGTTCCAAGAGCATCCACGCAAAATTATGTCTCCTTTCACTGCACAATGCTCATTGCTTTGCACAAAAAAACATGGTTGTTGGTGAATCGGTCTATGGCAAGAAGCTCATTGATGTGCATATGATTGCCCTTGATTTTGAAAAGAATTTATATTGTGTGATTTATGCTTTGTTGAATGTGTTTACTTGCAGAATGAGGTTGGGACCAAGGTTGAATACGGGGTCTAGAATCCTTTCATATCAAAGTTGCAGCCATTCTCAGTGGTCTTAATAAAATTTATATCATAAACAGAATTCTCCTTCTTCGTCCTTCTTTTATCCTTTTGTGCTTAATCTCTCATGAATTCTGACAACCTAACCATTATATTTGATAATCATTGTCTTCGTCATGTTTGTTGCAAAAATGTGTAGCGAGTTTTTTGGAGAGCTAGGATGTATTGAGAAAAATGATTGAAGGAATTTTGGTGTTAGAACACAGGTTTAATGTTGTGGCATTCAACTTGCAAAGTGATGCTGGGGCTGGCTCTTCATGATTTTTTTGAAAGATACACAACAAATTTTGTATTTCTTTTCTCTCCATTCTAGGTTTTTTGGGATGTAATTAGTAGTTATGTATTTCTTTTCTCTCCATTCTAGGTTTTTTAGGATGTAATTAGTAGTTATGATGTGTATGATGATGATCTAATAAGAAATGGTTGATGAAACATTTTTAAAGGCATTAGTTCAATGATACAATGCTTACAGGCATTAGTTCAATGATACAATGCCAATATTTTTATTTCAATGTTCTAGGTTCATTACATGCATTAGTTTAATGATACAATACTTACAAAGCCAACCAGTAAAAGGCTTTGAGGTTTGTAACCTCAACCACCATTCTTCTGCATGTAAACTGAGATTTGTAAACAACTTTATTGAGGTGTATGTAATTTTGTAAGCATTGAGTACATGAAAACATGTATATGAAAATTCAGATTGAACTGCAAATCTCAGTCATTGCTTATATTACTAGCAAGGACCTAGATTTATTCAAATGGTTATGGTGCTATTGTTGTAGATTAATATTTATTAGTCATATATTGTGAAACTAAGGAACAAAATTTTCTGGAGGAATTAAATTTTGGGTGGAACTAAATTTAAGGGGAACTAAGATTTTTAGGGGGCCTAATACTTATTGCGCTTTAATTATTGATGTTTGTTTAAAATTAGGGGTCCAAGATTTTGAGGGGGATATTTTAAATGAACCCCAAAGGCACGGGTTATGGCATGTTTGTTTAAAATTAGGGGTCCAAGATTTTGAGGGTGATATTTTAAATGAATCGTGACCCAAGGGCACGGCTTATGGTCGAAGGCGTCTGCGTCGCCCGCTAAATTTTTTTCGCTAATTTGTTCTTTCGCACCGAATTTGTTGTCACACGTCGAATTTGTTGTCACACGCTGAATGCGCTCCTGCCAAATTTGTTGTTCCACCCCGAAAGCACCTACTCTGAATTTGTTGTTCAGTATCGAATGTGCCCCTGCCAAATTTATTGTTCATCGCAGAAGGCGTCCGTGTCGCTAAATATTTTTGCGCTAATTTGTTGTTCCGCTCAATTTTGGCCGTAGAAATAATTTTTTGGTGAACAAAACTTTAGCAGGGGAAAATCTTAAATGAACCGTGCCCTCGGGCACGGGTTATGACTAGTACACCTATATTTCACACCTACCACATTTATATCCACACTGCATATGTATATACATACACACATGTTCTGGTACAGACTTACACATACATGCACACACACACACACACACGCACACAGAGGAATACACTTCTCCAAGATACACCTAGATAGGCAACCATGTCGGAAAGATTCACATATAAACAAATAAGGGTATATATATAAGTATATATTTATTCAACCAACATACACACAACCATATATGCTTCTACTGCACACTACACATGCATTTTCACATCCCTACACTCCGCTATGACACATATAATAGAAATCCATACAATCATAATACATGTTCACATATACACATCAACCAATACACCACACAAATATTCTAGATAACTGATCACTCCGTATTTTACACCTTTTTTCTGCATGTTTGCATGCCATTTAGATCGCTCAAATCGTGTTTTTCACGTTTATTCGACAATATTGCGATGCTTTTCACGATTTGTTGTTTTTGTCGTATTTCAGGAGATTTGGAGCGATTTGGAGTGATTCTGAGATGCACCCACTCCGGAGTGTCACCGACGACTCTCTTGAGGGGTATTCTGCGATTGGAGAGGAGTGGAAGAAGAAAGAACGTCGTAGGAGCGACGAGGAGGCAAAAATACGAAGAATGGGCATTTTCAGCATGCCACTCGGCCGAGTGAAGGAGTCACTCGGCCGAGCATAGACAGCCCGCTCGGCCGGCCAGACCGGACACGCAACAGAGCTCATATCAGCGTGCACTCAGCCGAGCATCGCCAGACCGCTCGGCCGAGCACCGAGTCATCCCTCGCCCGAGTGGAGCCAAGACGATGGCAACAAAAAACGTCCAACTCTCTGAAATCCGTCAGTCAGCCCCAAAGACCGACTCGGCCGAGTGACGAACGACCGTCCGCCCGAGTGACGAACGCCCATCGGCCGAGTGAAGAAAAGTCACTCGGCCGAGTGACTCCTGAGGAGACGACCCCCGAAACCCCCAACTCTCTGTAATTGTACAGGGTCTCTCACTCGGCCGAGTGACATTTGTCACTCGACCTAGTGAGCCGCGCTGCCTGTAGACTAAGATGCGATTTTTAGGCTGCGCAGGGGCAGTTTCGTCACAGTTTTTTTGGGCGATTTTGGGGGGTATTTAACCCCAGTTTTTAACCTAGTTTGGAGAGCTTTTTCAGAACTTTTTGGCAGCCCCTTTTTGATTTACTTTTTAGGAATTAGATTTAGCTTTTAGGGAGGAGAGAAAAGTGATATTTTGTTGGATGCTATCTTGTTCTTCATTGGTTTGTCTCTCTCCCTATCAAAAACTCCATTTTTATTGATTTATTGAATATATCTATGAATTCCATTCATTTTACTTGTGAATTTCTATTGGATTTGATTATAAATTGTGAGTAGTTTCATCGTCTTATGGCGTAGGGATGAACCCTACGAGCCCAATTTCAAATTTGTGATGAATTGGTGAAATAATTGCTAGGATTGATTAGAGTTAGTTTGGGATTGATTTAATACGAATAGCTAGGGATTCATAACGATTGGGATTTGCAAGAGATTGGATCCCAACTCGATATGAAGCCCTAGATATTCGAATTGGGTTACAATTGGATTCCTCCGGAATCTGTTTGCAAGAGATTGGACCGAAACTAGGGTTTTCGATTGTAATTCTATACCAATACCTGTTTGCAAGAGATTGGACGGGTAGGAACTATCCCAACCCAGGTCGTAGCTCGAGTTTGCACGAGAGTGGGCTCGAGATACGATTGAACGATGATGTTGTTCTTTATGCTAGTTAGCCTAGGTTAGGGTTTGCAAGAGATTGGACCCTACCCTAGGTTTGCTATAGACCGGCAATAGCGCGAGAGCGTGAGCTTGGTTCTACATTTAGTTGCAACTAGTTCACCCGAATTTCAAGTCTAGCAATTGTGAAACCTACGAATCACAATGATGAGATACGGCAAGTAGCGGGGATTCCCTATCCCTAGGCGTCTATATTAATTTGTTATTTCTTTTATACAATTGAACGACTGTGACCGCATTACTGCGAATTTTCCTCGACTTTTCCTATAGCCAGGTTGACTGAAGAAGACACTGTTATTAGGCCTCCCTGTGTTCGATACCCGCTCGCCGCTACACCATGCGCTTGCGGTAAAACTACAGTGTCGTCGCTCCGGGACGTGTATCCGGGGCGCGATCAATAACCCAATTTATATGCACATACTCATTATGTACATGCAGAGATATACATATCAATTCCACATATAGATATCTAGGCCTACACATAGCCAAATACACGTTCGCTCATACACACCAAATTATTATTCTAATAGTAGGTATGCACACAAATATGCATATATATACGTACTAGGACCCATGCACCATGCACATACCTTACTACGTATGGGCATACACACTCATTTACACATGCTATACATATCCTGCTATCACATACCCATACATGCAAGTTACTCAACTGTACCAACATGTAGTCGGTAGCTACCCATACCATTATATATATAGCATCCGATATACACATACTCTAACTAGTATACATATGCAAACAAGTACATTCCAATATTCATACACATCTAGTATCATTCCCATATATATATATATATATATATATATATATATATATATATATGGCAATCTTCCATTGCGAAAAAGTGGTGCGAAATGCCGTGCGAAAACATTTTTTTTATTTTTTTGAAATTTTTTTTTCAAAAATTCTTTTTTTGATGTTTAATCCATACAATTATATACCCCAGGGAAAATAATGGGTGAACCCGTTGGGCATTAGAGCACCCATCCACCCGTTACAAATTTAACGGTCTCAAAACGTGCGAATTTGATGAAATGCCTTGATCGAAGGCCAAATGACATTATTTCTCAACCATTATTTTTTGAGGGGGGTATAACAACATATAATGAGGGTGGAAAAAAGAATTTTTGAAAAAAAAATTTGAAAAAAAAGATAAAAACATTTTCGCACGGTGCGAAATGTTCTCATTTGAAGATTTACATATATATATCTATTCTATAAAACACAACCTTTTTTGAATTTTGTCCCAGTCATAAGTCCAGTCATATCTTTGTTTGTCCCAGTCACCAAGAATGGCCTGGATTTACTCTAGGGAAGGGCTACGATTTAGACACGTAAACGCATGGGTCCCGCAGTCGCGCATGAGATAAAAAATTTGAAACGCAATCCACGCTTTTCAAATCATGTTCAGTGACGCGCATGGGTCCCGCAGTCATGGCCAGTCACATTGGAAGTAGACGAACTCAAAATATTGGGGGTAACTCAAACTGTTGGGGGGAAAATTCAATCGCTCCGCCTCATACCCTCTTCATCCTACGTATCAAAACAAAGACCTTTTCTTCCCTCAAAAGCCCTAATGGAGTCGATCCTCACTCGCGCTCTCGAGTCGATTTTGGAGGTAATCGCCATCAGAACCTTTTGTAGCTTCCAGAGGACCATCAAATGCCCTTACCCGAGCTCTCGACTCGATCCATTCACACATCGCTTCTTCAAAGTTCAGATCCAAAAACCCTAACCCTAGCCATAGTTCAGATCCAAAGACCCTCCCGATCCGAGTGCAAGCATGTTCAGGAGCATCGGGCCAAAGGTGATACATTTCATCAATTTTATCTGTCAAATTGAGATTTTTTTATTTCTGGGTTTACTCCTAATTAGCTATTTCCCATTTGGGTTCTTTCCTTTTATGTGATTTGCATGTTACTGCAAGCACATGTTTGCTTCAGCTTCCAGCGCTGGGGGTCACCGTCGACACTATCAACCCAAAGGTGAGACCTTTCATCGATTTTATCGATCAAAATGATCTTTTGATTTTTGGGTTTGCTCATAATTATCTATTTATCATCTGGGTTCTCTCCTTTTATGTGATTTGCATGTTACTGATTTATTGATGGATTGTAGATTGAGAGCCCAAGGTCCTAATTTGTTGAATTTGGTTACTTTGTGGTAACCAATTTGAGTGTATGTTCTTGATCATTGATAGGCAACTCTTCTTTAGTGTTTCTTTTATTACTGATATCTCTAATTATCGTTGATAGGCATTTTGGTGGAGGGTTTGCAAGGCGCGGTTAGGCAAGGTCACATCGAAGGTTAGTTAAAATTTATCTTCTATCTGAATTTTAGGCTTTCATTTTTAATTTTTATTTAGCGATAATTTTAATGACCAGAGATTGCCAAATTATTTTGAATTTTTTTAGATACGGTGCTTTTATTTTATGGATAGAA
The DNA here is from genome assembly GCA_030789695.1 of Scilla litardierei. Lineage (NCBI taxonomy): Eukaryota > Viridiplantae > Streptophyta > Magnoliopsida > Asparagales > Asparagaceae > Scilla > Scilla litardierei. The sequence continues at coordinate 46,575,238 of CM061132.1, read as the reverse complement.
CTTTCAGAATTTTGGCAATATGATTTGAACATACATGTAACCAAATTCTGAGTATAATGGCTATGGCATGTGGAGGATGCAAGTGGATGCAAATACTGAGTATAATGTGGTAAATTTTAATGTTTTTGGACATTATTTCAACAATATAGATATTGTTCGTTATGGTCATGAAGTATCTTATATCAAATATTAGGGTGTGCATGTACATGTAGATTGTTTTCTAATGTTAGGTTGTTGATTCTGATGGTGTCATAAGATATCTCCATATCAGTATATGCATTAAAATGTTATGTTCTGAATACCGCCACTTCATAATTTTCTCTCCTTACGTTTTTTCATTTTTATAATTTATCTTCAGTTTATACTGAATTAATTATTAAATCTGTGAGATACAAAAGATGATTAGAACTGTGCATTTATTGAGCGAAATGGGGTTTTGGGGAGGTTTAGTGATTATTGATTAAGATTTGGTGTTTTGATTAATTGTATTTTCCATCTATCAAACTCGGTAATCTCGCTGATTCAAAACAGTTTTTATTTATTGAAATTTGAACAAATTTACAATACAAAAATTTTTATTTGAATAGCAAATTCCTCTTCCACAATTCTTTTAGAATGTATTGCTAAGTATTTACATTCGATGTACCTCTTAGAATGGGAAGGAATTTGTGAATTCACTCATGGAAGTGTCCATAAACTCTGATGGGTATCTCCTTGAATTTTTTTCAGTAAACTTCTTCATCTTTGTTGTGCAGATAGAATCAAAGTAAAGTCCCCAGTGAAACAGTATAGAATTTTTTTTTGCAGAAATGTTTTTCTTAACAGATCGTAAATGATGGCAAATTTGAACTCCATGTATCCACGATAACTTGATAAATGTCAGCCAGATAACTTGAAAGAGTTCTCACAAGCATACAATTCTCAAAAAAATTATTTTCAGAAATTTTGTGTTTCTCTTTTCATCATCTCCTTTTCTGAAATAATTGTTGAATGATCAATTTTTTTTGAAATTTTAAAGTGTTTGTATGACCCAATTGCAACTGAGAAAGGTTGTTGGATAACATATCTTCTGAGGATTATATTCACAGATTCAAGGGACAGAGGATTATCGAAGGAATCACATAAATAGAAACCTGTTTGTTTCATGTAACTTTATTATTTAGACAAGCTTTCCACCAAAGCATATGCTTCTATTATGGCTTCATCTTAACTCATATTATGGTACTTTTTTGCAGCAACATCAAACTACTCATATTATTGTACATGAAACTTGCACTGGACATAATCGTTAATGTTTGCATACAAGTTATGGAAGAATGATATGACAACCTGTCGAACATGAATTCAGACATTAGAATGGGGACCACTGCTCGTGCGTTGGATTGTGAGTCGTCTGTGAATGGGGATAAAGAGGCATACCAACAATATTAGCATGCTCTTCAGTATGGTTTTTGCTAGGACATCACAAGTCAAATCTATTCCTTTACAATTTATCATATCTAGGACTATACCATCTCTAAAATTGGGGACCACTGGGGTCATTTTTACTGTATTAGACACCAATTTTAAGGTTTCTTAACTTACACATGCTTTGGATGTGATTAAGAATGTGGGAGGAATTTCTTCTCGGGCTTCACAATCCCTCGACCCGTAAGTTTCAGAACTCAAAACCTCCCTAAAATCATATCGGTATTCTTTCGTTTTTGACATCTATGCATATTAACTGAAATGCAGAGGATACAGGCATGGTGGAGATGGTACTATTGGGCATGCCCGATAGCTTGGACACTGTATGGCATGACCGTTTCCCAGTTTGGAGACAATGATAGCATGCTCGATACTGGCGTGACGGCAAAGCAATTTCTCAATGACCTTTCGGCTACAAATATGATTTCTTACCGGTGGTAGCTGCTGCAGAAATTGCATTCCCAGTGGCCTTTGCCTTGGTGTTTGCCTTCTCAATCAAATACTTGAACTTCCAAAGGAGATAAATTTTTTGGGGCAAGGAAGATTCTGATTTATGTCCCCCGTCCTCTCTCGGGTTCTTGATGGAGTTAATGAACAATGAACCATAGATGAGAAGATAAATGATCATGTGTAGAGGTAGATCATATACCATATATCACTAAGGCATCCAAATATAGTAAGGTTTAAAGAGGTAAGTCAAATTGTTTATCTGTTTCATGATATGCTGTCTGAATATAGAAGAAAGTTTTTGATTTTAAGCTTTCTGTATTTGATTATTCAATAATATATAGGTTTTCTATAGGCTTGCAGTAATTATATATGTAATTTTGTCACGTTTTTTTGTTCTCCAAGAGTTTTTTTGTTCTTCAAAGATTTTTTTCACATCAAATCTTGGGGTGTGTATATATATGTAATTTTGTCACGTTTGGGCTAATATATGTAATTTGTAATCTCCATTATATGAAAGAAATAAATTTAGAAGATGAGATTGCAAATTGGGCTATTTAAGTTGGAAGCTGAATTTAGATTATTGGGAGTTTTTATATTAATAGAGTGTAACAATAGCTTTGGAAATTTGAAACCAGGATTCTATTTGTTTCCTCGAATCAATTATGAGATGTTGTGCCAAGGGCAGAGATGTGGAGGAGTTTAAATGGCCAGGACCGAGCATGGTAGCAGATGACTCTGTACAGATAGGGAGGCGCTCATTTGGGAATGTGAAGAATGAGACCGATGAGGAACGGGAAGAATGAGATATGTGAAAGTTCACCGTGGCTATTTTGAAAGTTTGCCAGATATACCGTTCAAGGTGCTGATCGACCCAAGGTTGGGGAGGGAGCTCATGGGAATGTAAGTTGCAAATCTTGATCAAGAGATTGCCTTTTTATTCTAGCTACCCAAGTTGTTTTCGCGAATTCCCTCATCAACCATCAATGTTGCATTTTTGTTGATTACCCCTTCTGTCTTAGCATCACAAATAATTACTAACAATTTACTATGTGGGAGGCTTTCAACTCCATTTTTCCTTAATTTAATTTGTATTGACCGGGACAAAGGGTGAACTTACATGTTAAATTCTCAACAAAATTGTCTGACCCATGAATTCTTGCTGTTTGATTTAATTTCTTACGTAGGCGGAAATATATAATTTCTTATGTGAATTCAACAAAATTGCTAAACATAGAACACGGTGTTCGATTCCATCAGCAATTTCACTGTGTTCTATTTAATTTCTTACATGAACACAATGTTCATTTGATTGGTAACTTGGATGCTTTGAGAAGTTTTCTATCATTTGATTGTTTTGTTTGTATTTAAACCTTGATGTCTCTTTGTGGTTATTATAACACATATGTTTGCACTGTAATGCTTGCAGGCCAACACCGCATCGGGGATGGCTGTGAATGATGAATGCAAGCCGAAGTTCTTGGAACTGAAGGCAAAGAGAACATACCGCTTCATTGTTTACATGATTGATGAGAAGATGAAGCAAGTGATTGATGAGAAGGTTGTTTACATGATTAATGTTTCCAGCTATGAGGATTAAACCGCTACCCTTCATGCTAATGAGTGCCGATATGTAATCTATGATTTTGATTTAGTGACCGAAGAGAACGACAAATAGAGCTAGATTTTTTTCATCATATGGTGATCTTTACACTGCATAAATATATGTTTATGGCAAATTCAAGTTTTCAGTTGCTAATGAAGACCTTTTGTTTCTATTTGAAGGTCTCCTGATACTTCAAGGGTGAGAAGCAAGTTGTTTTATGCCAGCTCAAAGGAGAGATTCAAGAGAGAGTTCGACGACATCCTCATGAGCAGATGTGATCTATCTTTCTAATCAAAAGGTTTGCATTACCATAATCAATGAATTCATCATTTTTGTATGCACATATATCTCTTCTCTTATTAAATAGAATGGGGTGTTCAATTCTATTTGATGCACATTTTTGTATGCAGTTTACATAAGGTTTTTTTCTTATGTTTAGGATATATTTTTGTTTCGGTTTCTTTATATTTAATTTGTGCTTCTGAGAAGTATTCTTTGTACCGCACTATTTATGCATGACCATGCGTGCACATCTTTTGACATGAACTATACATTCTTCCATTTTTGTGCAAGTTTGATGGATCTAAGCATGAATCCCTATTTTTAAATGGTAGCTAAAAGGGATATATGTTGTTAATCCCAGTATAAACTAAAAGCATGTGTATCTCATTTTTACAATCCTGTCCATCCATTTTAGTCTGATGATTTCCTTTTTAAAAAAAGTGCTGCAAGGGAATTTATATATACAAATAGATATTAGACACTTAGCATTGTTGGCAAATTCAAGTATTCAGTGGCTCAGATGAAATTCTTATTAAAAATGAAATTCTAATTTGAGCAATGAAATTCTTATTAAAGATGATTATTAAACTAAATAAAGAAAGATTAAGGCAAAGATTCTCAAACAGTGATCAGAGGGAGCAAACCAAAGGAGATCGCACATGTATCCAAATGAAAGGAAGCATGTTAGTGGGGTTCTCCAAACTTGAGCAATGTTTCTTTATAATTTTTCCTCCCATATTTTGCATTTTTTAAGGAAATGTACCATTTCTTACTTTCTTCATTACTTGGATATGCCACTACATAAAAATCCAAAGTTCTGTCAGTCTTTGTATTTTTTTATGTATAAACCATTGTCTCTGAGATACCTGGAACTTCAAACTCTCTATGTGTTTTCCTCCATTTTCTTTTCATTCCAGATATTAAATATGACTTACTATAATTCCACACCAAAATGAAAGAAAATAATAAGGAAATGGATACATAATGATCATTTTGCCAAATGCTTCCCAGCAAAGCATCTGCTTTTGTAAGTCTTGGAATCTTAAACAAGACAGCTAAACATTTAAAACCGAAGGTGAGAAAAAGATAAAAACAAATTAATAGTGAATATTAAATGGTTTTAATTGTGATGCAGTTTTCATGGGAACCTCTGCTAAGAGATATTTCCAGGCTCGAAATCAATGGAGCTGAAAAGGCTAACAAGTTTTGTTATCTGTTGTACATAAAAGAAACATGTAATTTTGTTCTGTTAAGTCTAATGCAAGTGATTCGGGCATCAGTTTGGCTCAACAAATCAATCAACAAATTGCAATGGGCAGTACACTGTGCCACTGAGAGTTGAAGCCAGCTCAAGAATGTGATTAGTGAGAGTTCAAGTTTTGTGGTAAGCATGATGGATATGTTATTGGATTGTCTGAAACTTAGAGAATTAGATAAATTACTGACTGTATACAAATTATGCTGTATGATTTCAATATTTTCCTACTTGATTCAGATCAGGATCATATTTTTAATTCTAAGAATAATCCCATTTTCATTCATAGTTACGAGATGTCAAGGTACCATATCATGAAATGCCACGATCGAAACAACTGTTCGATCCGAGAACGACAAGGACCAAGCATCCAACAATTGGAAGATAAAAAAGCTCCATGATGGCGATTGCACTCTCTGCATGTGAGAGGTTTGTTGCTACCTTTTTTATCATTAGATCGAAATTTTTTAGGGATTCTTATTAGAGTGAGATAGATGAATGTTGAAAAGAATAATTCAAAATGTATGCTTTTCAAGAATTGAGGTCTTTCTTTTATCTTCCTTTTAATACTGATGTCTTTTTTAATTCAAAAAGTGCAAATTCTGTGTTTAACTTCATTGTAACACTGTCAAGAAGTTAAATACAGTAGCGTTTAAATGATCCTCATATCATGCACAACCGGCTATTACAGGGTATGCATGTAACAATGTCAAACAAATTTTTAATCGGCTATCATTATTTTTGTATTCCCCAAAACCTTCCAGTTTTCTGTGGCACCTTGCAAACTATATTCCTACGGCACCTTCCATCATCTTTTAGTTCCCACTTATTATTCGGCTGAAACTGTAAATATGTTTACAGTTAACTATAACAAAGCTCCTGGAGAATTTAGTCTACAGTTAAAGGGAGAGTTAACTATAACAAAGCTCCTATAAACTATATGATACAAAGCTCCTATAAAGTTAACTGTAACTATATGTCGGAATAGTGTTTCTAAATTATGGAACCTGTAGAATTTCTTAATATATTTAGAAACTATATGTCAAAATATGATACAAGTTAATTGTAAATATATTTAGAAATTCTCCTGAAGCTTTGTTATGTTGAGAGTTAACTGTAAACTACATGGAGGGAGGATCTGATGCCGATAGAGATTGCAAAGAGTAAGAAGTGGAAGAGATGCCCCAAGTGCAATTACATGCAGGATGTAAGTTCTCAGGTTTATTGGAAGTGGAGGAGATGCCCCAAGAGATGCTCCCTTTATTGTGTGTGCCTATTTTGTTGAGAAGACTGAAGGATGTCTATAAGAGAAGGTAATAGTAAACTAAAACACATTTGGTTCTCATCATGTAAGTTCTCATCATGTATAGTGTTAAAACTCATTCAGTTCTCATCATGTATACCCGAAACATCAATTGCTGCTTTGACAGGATAGAATGAACATTAGAACCTTATGGCTATCCAAAATTATTGTTGAAATAATTTTCTATCAAACCTGAATGCTAATAATTATGTATTGCCCATTTTCAATCTACTTATAACTGTCCATTGATTCTAAGGGCAGGATGTATTTCAGAAATATTACTGTCATTAACGTTCATAAAATTGAACAAATAGAATCGTGTGATACAAGTCACTCCGCACGATTGAAGCAATAGCCACATGATGATCACTCTCTTCCCTGATCAAGTATTTCCTTGAGGATTGCATTTGTGTGCTCAGGTTTAAATTGCATGGCGATCAACCTTTATCTTTCTTGATGGAAAATCCAGTTTGGTCTCTTGCCGAAGAAGCAAGGGGAACGACTTGCATGATGATTACATGACGGGTGGCAGCAGGATGTGTCACTTAATATTTTTGTAGTTCTCAACATGTTGTTCTCATCATGTAGTTCTCAACATGCTATAGTTATCTTATGATTACGAACAATATGGTGATTTCACTTAATATTTCTCTATTGATTGAAGTGAGGGGTTAATCTCATCTTTGGCATGTGTATCATCTCCTTAATCCCATCTTAGACTCACCATGTTGACATCTCTCATGGAATTATTATCAGATCTTGATATGTAATTATGATCAGAATACATGTATTGATATGGAATGGTTATCAGAATACAGATCATGCATATTTTATTTTGTGTGCATATTTTCATAATGGTATATCAATTTATTTTAACTTTCAAGTTTCTCACCTCTTGCATCAACAAATATATGGTTGTTATGGCCTATAATTGCATGCTTACATTTGCTTATGTTTACAGACCCCTTAATTGTTTTCCAGTGTCTTTGGACCTCGACTTAAGTTGCAATGTTGTTGAATGCCTACTAAGATGTGTACAAATATGTCATGTGCAGATGTGCCGATGCAAGATGGAAAAGAAGCACTACATGTAACCACATCACCAATCAATATCATGCGTCGTAAAAGAGCAGAGAAATGTTCTTGCGTTAATGCTGAAGACAATGCCATAACATGCGATGGAAGGGACAGCTCGGAGGTCGAGCAGGACAGCGTAGAGAAGCAGATTTGGTCGAGTTTTGTTTTGCTTTTTGGTTGAAATTGTGAAGTGGATAACTATACAAAAATGTATGGGGTTAAGTGTTAGATGTTTATTTAAAGTATACGAAATTGTAATACGTTGGATCTATGTTGAGTCAAGGCTACGTTTGGTTTTGTTTTGTAATGATTCATTTTGCGTAGCTGTGAGCTATATATTTGATATATTTTTCTCGAAGTTTGTAATATGGACTGTCAATGATGCTTTATTTGTTGTTATGCATTTTTTAAAAAGTAAACATAATATGTAATTGAGCATGCTCTTTCCTGCAACAAGCCTAACACACATCATAATATTATAGTGGACCATTTACCACGTATGAGTATCATGCATTTTTTGAATGTCTTATTTCTGTTTCAATATGTTATCATGCGTTTACTAAGGCATGTCTTGAGTGAATTATAGTCTGATTTGGCAGAGTTTGAACATGCATATTATATATAAGTTTCCATGTACTTCAGACCGCACATCGAATATTAGTTGGAAATATCACAGAACCATGGATTGTGTAAGGCTAAAGTTGTAAATGATCCTTCTTTTGTTTTTAGTCTATCTCAGATTTTGTAGGCGGTGAAATACCAAACTCATGATATTATCATGTGTTATTGTAAAAATTATTAGTTCAATGCCACAACAAGAAATACAAAAAAAATTTCCCTACCTTAATACAATTTTACAGCTCTCAAGCGACAGCTAATAGTATGCCTACACTTTTTATAGGGTTGTGGGGACAGAAAATCAAGTACATACAAGCCAAGCTGAAAGATTTATGTTGAGATCATCAAGTTCAAAGACTCAAAATATTTCATAATAAAAAGAAAAGTAATTTCGATTAAATTCGTGATGAATTCTGAAATAGAACTTCTATTTTTTTGTCAGTGCATCTGAAGTGTAACGAGAAGCCTACAAATCCAGGCCAAATGTCAAGGTCGTTAAATTCAGCTGCAAAAACGATAGTGTACATACAATGTTCTTCAGGTACATAGGTAGAGTTAGGTTACACAATTAATTACATCATAGAAAATTTGTCTAAATAATGGGGGGAAGAGAAACAAAATTTGTCTAAAATTTTTGGGGAGAACTAAATATTGGGAGGCTAAAATTTTTGTGTGGAACCAAATAAACAATGAGTGGAACAAACTTTTCTGGGGGAAACTAACTTTTGAGGGAACTAAAAATTTTAAATTTTTTAGGGTAACTAAATTTCTGCGTGGAACAAAATTTCCGAGAACTAAATTTCATGTGAATTCAGATTTTGAGGGGGGCCTAATAATTATTGCACTTTAATTATTTTTATTCGTTTAAAATTAGGGGATCCAAGATTTTTAGGGGAGAAATTTTAAATGAATCGTGCCCTTGGGGCACGGGTTATGACTAGTATATATATATTATAAAAGAGAGATGTTATTAAGAGAAATTGGATAAGAGATATCTATATTATAAGAGAGGGATGTTATCAAGAGAAATTGGATAAGAGATATCTATTATACATTTGACAGCGATTTTTGAATCCTAAGGCTGACTAGGACAAGCTGACTAGGACAAACTGGTTGATAAACGACGGTCTGGATTTAATCTGAAGAAATGGAGGGTTTAGATGAGAGTTGGAGAAATTTTTGGTGGAAAAAAACATAAATTTTGATAAAATTTTGATAGAGAAACTGGTTGGCGTGCCTTGCAAAATTTTGAAATTCGAAAAGCATTGGGAACCGACGAATTAAACCTTGCACATTCAACAAATGGATGCCCTCCAACTGTTTTAAAAAACATTGGGAACCAACGAATTTGAAACCCAGAGTTGGCATCCATTTACATCCCTTTGGCATCACTTTCCCATAAAAATGTTTTAAAAAACCGGGCCAATATTTCCGAATGCGTACTGTCTATCTCTCTCTTCTCTCGGGGAATGACCACTTTGGGCTATATTAATTGGTGGTCTTCCAACATTTTATGTGGGTGATCCGTGGGCAGATGAAACGAACGTGGGCAGATGAAATATTAGTTAAGGTTATTTACTTTGTTAGCATTAAAAAATTATTAATTAAGCTTATTAATATTAGCACAGCATTGCGTGTACCCTGTGGTACCTCCCATGTCGCACGCGCTTTTCTGTGTCCCGTGACGTGTCAAATGGGTCCGCGTCGAAGGCATCCGCGTCTGAAGGCGTCGGCGCAATTTTTGTTCTTTTAAATTGTTCACTTAGGGAATAATTGTTCCCCGCTAAATGCACCCGCGCCGAATTTGTTGTTCCACGCCGAATACACCCGCGTCGAATTTGTTGTTCCGCACCGAAGACACCCGCACCGTAAGCGCCCGGGCCGCTAAATATTTTTACGCTAATAATAAGTTCCAGTAAATAATTTTTTGGGGAACAAAAATTTCACGAGAGAAAATCTTAAATGAACCGTGCCTGCGGGCACGGGTTATGACTAGTCAATATTATAAAAGAGGGATGTTATCAAGAGAAATTGGATAAGAGATATTGGAAAAGAGAAATTGGATAAGAGATATCTATATTGTAAAAGAGGGATGTTATCAAGAGAAATTGGATAAGAGATATTGGACAAGAGAAATTGGATAAGAGATATCTATATATTAAAAGAGGGATGTTATCAAGAGAAATTGGATAAGA